>CM070517.1:23565642-24165642 GCA_036346375.1 Guadua angustifolia
TAAATATGCTGAACGAAAAGGGCATATTTATGTTGAAGCGCCTTAATTGTCCATGCTTTTTGATAATTGAGAGAAGGTCTTGTTGCTCGAAGTTGTTGTACAACTTCGAGTAGATTTCGTATTTTCTCGGTGTTCTCCGGATACACACCCTCTTGACCTCGTTGTCGAGACGTATCCGGAGAACAGCAGGAGATGTCAGCCAAATTTTCTCTCGAGTTGTACAACGGCTTAGAACTTGCCCGAACCATATATCCTCGAATGGGATTAGGACCTAACCTATGTAGAGATTAGAGTCATCGTTGGTACCCTTGATTTGTTTCGTTGTAGTAGAAAGATTTGCAAGCTAATGCACTAGCTATATAATTAGATTATTTGATATCGTTGTTGTTGTTAAAAATTTATGTCTCTTATGTAGGGAATTGGCGGAAGCTTTAAACCAGTGGAAGAAGCTAGGTATCGATCGTGAGTACATTTATATATCTTGGAACTCGCCCACTATTTTGCAAAGATAATATTAATTGAAATGATGTCTCAATATTTAAAATAGCAATAGCTAGTTGTCGCCCAGCTTTTTCCTTAATTTATTGTGCTAAATTTAATTGCGATGGACCGTGAGGAATGGATGTATCGTAAAAGCCATGTGAGTGCTGAATTTCAGAGGGTGTTAAGGAGTTCAAAAAATTGCGTAAGACTACATGGTGAGGAGGTGTAAACTTCATATATTGTCCTTGCATTGATTGCACCAATCGAGGAGATTTAACAACTCATCTCAAATTGAGGACCACCCGATTCGACGTGGCTTCGTGAGGAATTACACATGTTGGATCCATCACGGGAGGCGTGTAGTACCACTCCGATATGCAACGAAGATACGGTGGAACCGGATGACGAAGGTGATCGATATGTTTGAGGAGGATAATTTGGAGCAAATGTTGCGGATGTGGAGGGTAATTACACGGAAAGAGAGTTTGAAAAGTTTAAAAGCTTGATAGAAGACGATGCCAAACCATGCTCACAAAGTTGCAAAGCGGAATACACCAAAGTTGGGTTCGTCATTGCATTGTTCGAATCAAGGCAAAACACCGCTGGACAGATACAAGTTTCAATGCACTACTAGTTCTTCTATCGGATCTCGCTTCCTGAGGGAAACGAGTTGCCAACAAGCATTTATGAAGCGAAGAAGCTACTATGTCCCATGGGAATGGAAATAGAAAGGATACATGCATGTCCGAATGATTGCATCTTGTACCGTAACGCACATCGAGCTGCACGCTTGTCCGGCTTTTGCGGTGTGCCCCGTACAAACAAAAGGAGAAGCGAACGACAAGAAGCGTGAAGAGCCGGGCAACGACGGTGAAGAGGTCATCACTAAAGGTGCACCGCCAAGGTATTGTGGTACTTGCCCATCATTCCCCGTCTCGAGCGGTTGTTTGCAAATCCGAGAGGCAAAATTGTTGCGCTGGCATTACGAGTCTCGAAGGAAGATGGCAAGCCGAGACACCCGCCGATTCGCCAATGGAGAAACATCGATTGGAAACATGAGGAGTTTGGTTCAAATGAGGAACATAAGATTTGGGTTGAGTACCGACGAATGAACCGCTTGGTAACATGAGCAAATGCCACAAAGACTGCCGCTTCATAGGTATCTACAACCTCCTCCTTGGTCAGTGTATGAAGCGGAAGTATATCATGATGTCATTACTAATCTCGGACCCAAACAATGGAAATGATATTGATGTGTACCTTGCACCATTGATCGAGGATTTGGTAAAATTGTGGAATGAGGGGTCGCTGTGGGATGCGCATAAAAGAGAGCATTTCACCCTACTGCTATGGTATTTTGCACCATAAATGATTTCCGCCCTTGGTAATTTGGCAAGTTACAAATTTAAAGGAGCCAAAGCGTGTCCTATTTGTGAAGAGGAGACCGAGAGTCTATGGTCGCGAATTCCAAGAAAATCGTATATGGGTCACCGAGGTTTTTACCTCAAGTCATCGACACCGTAGGATGGATGACAAATTTGATGGGAAGAGGGAAGTCTGCTCGCACTGCAGCCTATGAGTGGAAGCCAAGTGTATTCACGTAGAGGATATCGATGTTCAAGACGAAAGAGCCAGAATCTGCTCGTCCCTAGGACCATTTGGAAGAAGAGGTCAATATTCGGGACTTACCGCATCGAAGGAGTTAGATGTCCGCATTGTATTGATGTCATGCATGTTGAGAAGAATGTCTCATGCGATAACTTGGTTGGCATCCCGCTGAACATACCGAAGACCAAAGATGGTGTCAATGCTCGCCGCGACATGGCCTACATAGGAATCGTGCCTGACTTGCAAAGTGATAGAGGAGGATGGAAAGGCCCGACATCCTCGCTGCATGCTACACCTCGCCCAAGAAGGAGAAAGAAGATCTCTCGCAAATGTCTCCAAAGTATTAAAGTTCCATCCGCTACTCCGCGAACATTAAGAAGCTTGTGTCTATGGATGATTTGAAGTTGTTGGGCATGAAGTCCCATGATCGCCATGTCTTGATGACCCAAATGCTCCTGGGCCAGTAATCCAAATATTCTCCCCAGAGGATGTCGTTGGCAATCACAAAGTTGTGTTATTTCTTCAATGCGATCTCCGCAGTTATTGACCCCGATGTACTAGACAACTTACAGAGTGAGGTGGTGCGCACTCGTGTCACCTTGAGATGCATTTCCCACCGCTGTTCTTTGACGAATGGTCCACCTTGTTGTTCACCTTGTCGAGAGATTAAGATATGTGGACCCGCTTTCCTACGCTATATGTATCCGCTCGAGAGGTACATGGGTATATTAAAGTCGTGACGTGAGGAATCGGCCGGGCTCGAGGGTAGTATTGTTGAAGGTTATGGACTCAAGAGGTTATTGAGTTTTATGTGGACTACCCGTAAAAGACAAGCAATCGGTGTTCCTCAGATCTCGCCATGAGGGCAGATTTGTCGGTAAAGGAACCGTTGGGTCCAAACTAATGAGTCCGAGGTTTGATATGTATTGCAAGGCGATTTCACAAATTTGCGTAATAGCGCAGGTTCGCCCATACATCGAAAGCATAAGTTGATATTACGGAAGAGAATCCACAAATGGATGAGTTTCCATCGCACAAGAACACAATGATCGATTCCTCACATGGTTCAAAGAAAAGCGGAGGTCTCCTTTATCGAGAATGTAAAATGGTTGGTCGACGGACCAAGATTTAATGTACAAACATGGCAGGGTACGATATTAATAGTTACACCTTTACATCGAGAGTCAAGATGCCAAGAGTACTGGCCCAAAACAAAGGGTGTGAGTATAAATGCTTTCTCGATGATCATCACCAAAACAGCTTCCCCAACCGCAATGAACTCCTACTATGGGATGATCAAGAAATTTGGGAGCTCGACACGGAATATACCAAGTTCCATTGTTCCGATGTAAGTGGGTACGACTTCCACATGGAGTGAAGGTCGACAAGAGAGGCTTTACTATTGTGGATCTCGAGACTCGCCACAAAGATGATCCGCTTGTCCTGCGGGCAAGCAACTCAAGTCTTTTACGCGCGCGATCCGCCAATCCAAGGTTGCACGCCGTTTCATGGCAAGAGACGGATCGTAGGAGTTGAAGATGTTGTAGATGAAGAAGAGTATAACCAATTCGATGAGATACCTTCATTTGCGATGGGGCTTGTCTTAGCGGGATGATTTACACACATGGAGCCAATTACATGCGAGTAGATCATCATGAAGGGCAATATTGTAAATAAATGGACTATTATAATGTATGTAAAATAGTATTGTAAATCCAAGGTGATTAATTGTGCTTGAGGCTTCGATGGAAATGCATGCAATTTTTATGCATGCACTTTGTGCCATAATTTGTGAAAGAAAATTCCATTTGATTTAAATTATTGTTGGGAAAGCTTGTAAATAGTCGAAAGTTCATTTCTCGAAATTTTCGACAATTCCAGATTAATTTGAAAAAGTTTTGACTTTTCTACGCTTTACGCACAAATCATGTCTACTAAATGAATTTTGGCATATTTCTTGAATGAGGTCGCTTCCAAAAATTATTTTATGAAAAGTTTTTAAAGATCCTGAAATATGTTTCGCAAAATTTCTAATAATTTCAACAATGTATGACAAAGTTATGCCATTTTCTCTTTGATGAAATGCTGAAAATTCAGAACTTGCGATGTCCGAAAAGGAATAGTGTAATAAACTACATCAAGATTTGTTTTCTAAAAGAGTGATACTAATGATAAAGAATCAAGATCGGTTTTATTAAAAAGTGATACTAATGACTAACATCGTTGTTTTATTAGAAAAGTGATGATAAAGCATCAAGATCGGTTTTATTAAAAAAGTGATACTAATGATAAAGAATCAAGATCGGTTTTATTAAAAGAGTGATACTAATGACTAACATCGTTGTTTTACTAGAAAAGTGATGATAAAGCATCAAGATCGGTTTTATTAAAAAGTGATACTAATGATGAAGCATCAAGATCGGTTTTCTTAAAAGAGTGATACTAATGATAAAGAATCAAGATCGGTTTCTTAAAAGAGTGATACTAATGATAAAGAATCAAGATTTCGGTTTTATTAAAAAGTGATACTAATGACTAACATCGTTGTTTTATTAGAAAAGTGATGATAAAGAATCAAGATTCGGTTTTATTAAAAAGTGATACTAATGATGAAGCATCAAGATTTGTTTTCTAAAAGAGTGATACTAATGATAAAGAATCAAGATTCGCTTTTATTAAAAAGTGATACTAATGACTAACATCGTTGTTTTATTAGAAAAGTGATGATAAAGAATCAAGATTCGGTTTTATTAAAAAAGTGATACTAATGATGAAGCATCAAGACGGTTTTCTTAAAAGAGTGATACTAATGATAAAGAATCAAGATTTCGTTTTATTAAAAAGTGATACTAATGACTAACATCGTTGTTTTATTAGAAAAGTGATGATAAAGCATCAAGATCGGTTTAATTAAAAAGTGATACTAATGATGAAGCATCAAGATTCGGTTTTCTTAAAAGAGTGATACTAATGATAAAGAATCATGACGGTTTTATTAAAAAGTGATACTAATGACTAACATCGCTGTTTTATTAGAAAAGTGATGATAAAGCATCAAGATTTCGTTTTATTAAAAAGTGATACTAATGATGAAGCATCAAGATTCGGTTTTCTTAAAAGAGTGATACTAATGATAAAGAATCAAGATCGGTTTTCTTAAAAGAGTGATACTAATGACTAACATCGTTGTTTTATTAGAAAAGTGATGATAAAGCATCAAGATTTGGTTATTAAAAAGTGATACTATTGATGAAGCATCAAGATTTTCTTAAAAGAGTGATACTAATGGTTACATCACTATCGGTTTTCTTAAAAGAGTGATACTAATGACTAACGCAATTTAAAACCCTACCATAACCATTCGCCAAGACACCGCTTCCACGCTGCGCTAACCCTAGTCCGCCACCTTCGCCGCCGCCGCCGAGGACGCCTCGCTTGCCGCCGAGACGCCTCCTCGCCTGCCGCCTCCGAGGACGCCTCGCCTGCCGCTGTCGCCGAGACGCCCCCACGCCACCCCCCACACCGCCCGACGCCGACGCCGCTTCTACTCCCTGCGGGATTCCACTTTCAAGAGCATCACGCCGCCATCTTCATCCAGCCGACTCTCCTCCTGTGGATTCCAGCCTCGATCGATTTCGCTTGCCACTTTGATACTGCACTTGATTCTTGTCGGTCAAGGGAGGTTTTGCTCGTGATGATATTGGGTTATCTTATGATCATGACAATTAATGAAATGAATTAGGCCTTGAACCGTAGATCACTTGTTAGAAAGAATTGATTTATTTAACTAGCCAAATTGATAAATTGTTGATCAAGAGTCCGCATGCCGGAAATACCTTGTTGCTGATCCTAACATTAGAAGTTCGTTAGATATTTAACTGCTTGCGTGACTAAATTTCTCCAGCTAAAATTCTCATATCAATGGTACTTTTATCGTCAAGAAGTCCATTTCTTGATGTTGGGTTATCACATCGTTAGACCTAAGTTCATTCTCAGGCTTAGGTGCTTATAACAAGGAATAAAACAATCATTCTTGTGCTAAGGTGGTAAGGGTTCAAGGCCCAATTTGTTGAATTAATTTGTCTAGCCTATTTGTGATTGAAGTGAAGATTCTAATCTTCTTTCAAACGCTTAAAATCTGAGAGCAAACATCTATAAATATATTACATTCTTCGTTATGGTAGACATGTTTCATCTCCTGATGCCATAGTCTACATAATTTGTGTCATCTTCAATTATGTTAGATTGGTCAATTTTGAAACATGTATATGTAATCGTATTGTTATTTGGGTTAATCATAAAGATCTTGCTCTTACACTCTAAGTATTGAATTGCGTACATCGGTTATAGAAATGGTGCTATATTATTAGGAGCATACAATGTCGCTATTTTCTACAATATATAGATTTCAATGTGGTAAATTTCTCGAACTGTGTGTCCTATATTTTACAAGTCTTTGTTAAGTTCCATTTTGTTATATGTAGATATACTAATCACAGCTTTGCTAATAGCTTATTTTCGGATATTAATTTTGTTTAGACATGTGTTTACTTTTAGCATATTACTTTTGTTTAGACATGTGTTTACTTTCAACATATTACTTTTGTTTTTATCTCAAAGATATGTTAGAGTTTAGGTTATGTAACTCCACGCCTCCCGCTCGAGAGTGCTTATTTATAAATATGCCGGAATAACATATTTATATGTTGCAGCGCCTCGAATTGTCCACGTTTTTGATTAGTTGATATAGTTCGGCAAGTTCTCGAGAGTTAGTTGTACAACTCAGAGTTGATTTCGTAGCGTTCGTGTTCTTCGGATACACACCCTCTTGACCCGTTGTCAGACGCAGTATCCGGAGAACAATGGAGATGTCGCCAAATTTTCTCTCAAGTTGTACAACGGCTTAGGAACTTGTTTCGAACCACATATCCTCGAATGGGATTAGGACCAAACCTATTTAGAGATTAGGGTTATCGTATAATGATTTAGTTGGTCAACGATATTGCATGTTATGTCGCTACTAACTTGACCTTCTTGTGTTGCTATTCTTGCATTAGTACTTTAATGCTCATATTCTCTCGTTGATGTTGTGAAATCAAACTTGTCGATAAGAAAACTCAAAATGTCGCAACTAGAGAGCATCGCATCGCCGCCAGCAGAGTAGAAGGTGTCATTGAGGGCCGAGCATGGTTCCAACTACTCAAGGGCCGAGTAAGGTGAGGAAGAGCCGAGGACCAAACAAAGGCTACAGGAGAACGCCGGTGTTCTCCGCTCAATGCCGTGGGGGTCTCAGACGGCCCTCCTAAGTACAAGGGCGATACTGGCCATTTATTGGCCAATTGGTGAGGAGAGAGTGCCCATAACAATTAAGGATTGGAGAAAGGATGTCATGCCGAAAGCGTAAGAATCGGTTGTGGGGACGAGGTTAAGAGTAAATGGATTATAGAGCAGACGATGAACCCACAAATGAGACGGCACGCCTTGAATAGGATGGGTGTGGCCTTGAGGCACTTCAAGACCCTTATGCACAATGAGTACGTCTTTAAAGGCCAGACACCATTCGAGAAGTATCCATTTGTGACCCCGATGTTTGGGCGGAGTTCACGAGGATGAAGGGTACGCCTTGAAACAAGTAATGAGAGAGAGGAACACCGCTATCCGAGGCTTAACACGCACCGCACCACCCCTGACATGCGGCTATGAGGGAAGAAGGCAGAGGGGCGTGATAAGCCGAGGAGTGCGCTTAACTCCGGATGGTGATGCCTTACTCCCACATATCTCGAGGAGCGGCACGAACGGGTATTAGCGAGGACAAAGAAAACTCGACGGGCAGCTTGTAGTTGCAAACCTCGCTACCGCCAAGTCGTCTCTACCATCGAAGACATCTAACTTAGTACAATACAATTGACCCAACTTGTTGTATTTCAAATCTAATTCAGACTCGCTATTACAGAAGAGGTAAGCCAATGAAAGAACAGGGACCTTCTTGAGCTAAGGGTCGCAGGACATCCCGCTGCCTCGCGACGGAAGTCCGACCATAAGGGGCTGGTGCTTGTCCGAGGGGCGGACACACGAAGAAGTCCTACTTTCAAGATGACTCGCGAGTGCCAACTCAAGGTCATGGCAGCACGCAGGAGCGCCTCAACGCACTAAGGAGCAAATGAGGAGGAGATTAAGGAGGAGATGAGGGGGAGATGCCGCACGTGAGGAAGAGATAAGAGGGGAGATGAGGGGAGATGGCGGCACGTGAGGATCGCCCTGAGGGCCGAGATGATGGCGATGATTCCCAGAGTCGAGCCAGATGCCCTCGACTCGTGAGAGAAGTTCAGGTTCGACCTATCACCGCGGTTCCAAAAATGATACGACCGGTCCCCACCGAAGGTAATAATTAATTTTTCTCGAGTTCAAGCTACGAGTGTAACTCCCGCAATGTTTTTCTCGTTGTACACTTTTGCAGTGCGCGAAGGCGCCACCACCATCTTGACGGAGGATGGATTTCCGTCGAGGTCTGACGCTGGGTTGCATTTCCATGCAACGAGACCGACACTGCGCATGGTCACTGTGGGAAGGGCTACATGAGGGTGCAGTGGACTACGCCCACGAAGACTTCTTATCACATGTGCTCGATTTCAACGAAGATATCACCACTCGCAAGCACGCATGTCGCTCATCAAGTGGCCCACGACGGGTGTCGATCGTCAAGGTAAAAAGTCCCTCCACGCCTTCTCTACCATTCCAAGATTACTGCGCAGAAGTTAAATATATGCGGCTTCAGAGGTTCCTCCCACGCCGCCTCCCGCCTCCGCTCGCTCGATCTCGCCTCTCGCCTCCTCCGCTCGCTTCCCCGCCTCGCCTCGATCCCGCCTCTGCATACACCGCCGCGCTCCTCGCTTCGCTTCAGAGAACCACAGAGGCCTCCGAGACTCGCAGACAACCACAAGAGGCCTCCGAGACTCCTTCCGCCAAGAGGGCAAAGTCGACAGAGAGGCCACAGCTTCTTAAGGTACCGAAAAGCCCATCGCCCGACCTCTGACACTCCTTCGCCCAGAAGAAGAGTCAGCCAGTGCCACGCACCTCAGATGATTATAAGGCCTACGAGCATGGAAAGCCCCGATTGCATCGCACGAATCGAATGAGCTAGGCAAGTGGACTCCGCCTCCATGGATGGTACCTTGATAAGGTGAAGGGGAAGAGCGCCGAGTCGACTTCAACGTGAAGTATAAAATGGTACATTTTCACCATGAGGAGAATGGAACATTCCCGCCGTCTTTGAGGATCTATTCCGTGTACCAAATGAAAGCCGCCGATATTTCTACTTTACGATCATGGACGCTGTGAGTATCACACCATATAGCTTTGCGCCATGACTTTTATAGGATTTTGCATTATGTTTTCTCACATTCAACATGAGTTGCGTGATAATGAGACAACGAGCCGTGATTTAATCTACACGGTTGGGTTTGTCGACTTTAGCTTGTGTCGCGATCATGGCTAGGCTTCAACCGGGTTCTGCTAGCTACATCAAGGGGTATTGCGTCGAGTCAAGAAGGACTTCATTGTATTGCCGCATTCACGAGGAGTAAGTAGTACTTTTCGATTCAATTACTTGTACGCACTTAAAACCGCTCGGAACTTATTTCCTTGCACTACATTTTATTTAATAAGCAACCATTGGGTTCTACTCGTCCCTCGCTCCGAAAGAAAACACGACCACGCGATTTAACTCGACGAGAAGAGACCGATGGCATACGCGATCGCCTCCTTTGCGTATGGTAAGCGATTATTGAAACCTAACACATCCGAGGAATTTAACTACGCTTTTTTTTTTGACTCAATGGTGCTCTCCAATGTATGTAGGGGTTTCTCGGACTATGTCGATGAAGGAGGGCCGCACGACGACAAAAAAGGGCAAGACACCGCAAAGATAAGCGATTTAAGGTACAAGTGCCTAGCATATATATGATTAATTTTTGACATCTAATCTTCGTGCTGAATTTCTTTTTTTCTTCAAGCGAGGCCATCATCAGTAAGCAAGGTGACCATTGCGGCTTCTATGTCATGCAAGACATGCTCATCGTGGTCGGCAACTCACACCATTTCCTAAGGTATAATTTTCTAATACTAATCAAGTATTAGATTTATGAAGTAATACAAAATAATTCTATTGGAACACTGCCATTATCTAAAAGCACTAGTATTAGTTAGCTCTACATGAAACACTAGTGTGGTCCAATCCAAAACGTGAAGCTTCTAAAAGACGGTGCTACATGACGTAATATTGTTCCATTTGAATTTTAGTAGAAAATTACATCACTATATTTTTGCTTGGCCTTAGGAGTATCTGCTTTTAAAATATTTGTTATTTGAGAATCAAAAGATAGAATCAATAAAAAGCGAGAGAGAATTTCACCTCTTACATTATGTGTCTATTGTTTTTGATCCCATGATTGCGCCTATAATTTGTGATTAATCGTATGCTCGACAACGCTTACAACGCTATAGACAAATATAATGGCATGAAGGAGTAGCTTTACATTTGTCCTTTCAGCAAGATTGAGGCATTACTCAATGTCTTTACTAGAATATTAGCTTCTCACATTTGGAATTTTTTCTGCTTTTGAATTAATCTTTTATAATCCAAATATTTTCTAAACCCGTCAGTAGTTCCTGTCTATTTTTGTGATTGCCCCTAATACTTATCTATGTTTCCCTAATTTTATGTACGTGCATAATAATATACATAGCCTTTACATAGAAATTTTGAAACTGAAATTAATATACTATTTCTGCTTTTGCGTAAGATCAATATCCCCGGAAGAGTTTAGACAACAAAGCACTCAACAATTTACGAGACCACTTATGCCGCTGGTATTGGTTAGAAGTTATATCGAGGATGGCGGTGTTTAGAGATCCCGACGATCGTACTAGTCCATATGTAAACAATATAATATATGTCAATGTGATATGTATCGAGGAAGTCCATGTATCGATTGTCATGTTTGTGTTGTCTATTGTGAACGACTATGATATATATGTGTTGTAATTAGGATGAAAACGGATATCCGAATTTCTCAACAAATTCGACATTTTTAAATAGATATATAACGATTTTGGTTTTTATTTTTTAACACTTTAGCAAGCTCATTATAAAAATAAGATTATAAAATTAGATAAAAAATTACGATTATTTGCTTCCTATAAATAAAAAGGTGAAAAATATCCGAATCCGTATCCATTGATATCCTAATTTTGTTTCTATCATTTAAATAAATATATAATGAATTTGAGGTTCATTTTTATGAATTTGAATAAGCTCAACACCACAAACAAGAATATGAATTCGATAGAAAATTCTATATCCTATTTGTTTCCCATTAAAGAACAAAGACAAAAAATTGATATCCCAATTACTATCCGCTTTCATCCCTAGTTGTAATTAAAGCGCTTACTGCTCGCGTGAATGTGATATATGCATCCTGCCTTCGTAGGTTGTGAATGTGATGATATATATATTGTGCATATTGTTTTAATCTGTGCTTTTTTTTGGAGAAATTGCAAAAATGGCACACCCCAATGGGTCATCAGAATCGGTTCTTTAAGGGAAGTGATTGTGATGATACCATCATCGTAATCGGTTCTTAAGGGAAGTGATTTCGATGACCATCATCGTAATCTTCTTTAAAAAGTGATTTCGATGATTCATCGAATCGGTTCAGGAAGTGATTCGATGATCATCATCAGTCGGTTCTTTTTAAGAAAAGTGATTCGATGATATGAGTATATCATCGTAATCACTTTTCTAAAAGAACCGATTCGATGATGGGGTCATCTAATCACTTCCTTAAAGAACCGATTTCGATGATGGTATCATCACAATCACTTCCCTTAAAGAACCGATTCGATGACATTTTATCACGATCGGGTCAAAACCGATTCTCGATAGCTCCACCTCATCACTATCGGCGACATCGATCGCGACTAGAACCGATTCTAATGATAAAAAGAACCGATTCGATGTGCCGCTCGCAAAGAGTGCTTGGTCAGAGTTCAGTTCTGTGAAGGAATGATATCTAAAGAAGGTAGAGTATCATCCCTGATCCCAGAAATACAACATGAGCATATTAGAAAAATAGAAACCAAACATGCGATGTTTTGAGTTTCAATGTAAATATTGTTAATATACTACTAGGTAGCTTACCGATAATAACTGTGTGAAACTAGTAAAATTTTCATACGCTGGGCATTCTTCTATTGGTTCATCATGATTCATCCACAAGACATTCCTTGGTACGTCAACTCCCTACAGATGAAATCAGTAGTATGATTAAAATTATACAGGTTGTTATAAGAATATGTAAAACTATGAGAATATAGTAATAGTTATCACCTTATGATTGTAGTACTGCACTTCATCTATTGGACCATTTGTTTTCTCGGTTTGGCTTGTGCTTCTCTTATTGGCTTACTGTTGCATTGAGTTGCGTTGTATTTTGCTTCTCTTCCTAGCTTTGTCTTGCATAGATTGAACCCAATCTTTTGGTCTTTTACTTCTCTTCTGACCTTCACGCTTTTTTAAACCAGTCACTCTACCCTCCAAGTCTCCAACTGAGGTTTGTTGTGACAATGATAAATTTCCTTTAGCAGACTCTTCTGTTGGTGAAATTTCTTTTATCTTCTCCTCAACTCTTTGTTCAATAAATCAACTGCACTATCCAGTAGTGAATATGATTCCTCAAAGTCTGCTGACTTAGAAGCCAAGCAAGCAAATTTTCGGCAAAGTGATTTGTATCGATGGGTTTTTTTCTAACTTGGGATCTTCTAAACTATCCTTCCCCTTGCTATCTTGCACAATGCCACTTCTTGCTTCCCTTGTCCATCGTTTCAGGATGTATGCTTCTGTAATCAACTTGATATTCATTATATCAAATGCTTTTAAAGCGTGGCAACAAAGGATCCCATATTTCTCAAATTTCTTACAGGTACAAGAAACTGTTTGACTCATGGGATGGCCAGAAACCATGTATGCTTGGCTTGTTCATCAATTGGTTGCTCATCATAACTGCTAATGGCAACAATGAACTCAATGTTAGATTCTTTTTCCATTGAAGACTTGATATAAGCAGCTGTGGATTTTTCAAAGTCCTCTTGAAAGACCATAAACATGGGTGATGTATAAACCTTTGCTGCTTGCTGCAGCAGTGGTGTCCCTTCAATTTCAGTTTTGGTAAATTTTTTCTAGCGTCATGTTCAGCCTTCACCTCCCTTTCACGCTTATCTCCAACAACCCTTCCAAAATGTTTGAAGAACCTCATCATGTCAAAATTAGCTTCTAGAAATTGTTTTAGATCTTTATTCAAACTCTCACTAAGTTGTGTGCTTCGCATTCCCAGAGTAGAGGCATCCTTCATAAAGCAATGAGCCCATTTGTGCTTTAGCTTGTAATACCATCCAACCAGCTTCCTTGCTTCACCTTAGATAGCATCGACTTGAACACTTCTTCAAAGTCCACCTCCTCTCATACTGATACATACAAAGCTTGAGATCCTTCAGAATAGTTGGTCCATCATTCCTATAGGAGCTTAAGTGCTTTGTTGCATTTTGATTCATATGCCAAGTACACAAACCATGTATTGCATCCACAAACACCTCACCAATAGCCTTCCCCATTGCTATGTCCTGATCAATAAAAATAGTTCTTGGATGCCTTTGACTGTGTTCTGCTAAAAAGTTTCAAACAACCACTTGAAAGAGTCCACTGTTTCATCATACAAGAGAGCGGCTCCAAAATTACTTCGAAAGTGGTTGAATCCAACGAACACTCCAAAAGGTCTGTACTCTTTGTTTGTAGAATATGTAGTGTCAAAAGTAATTGTATCACCAAATAAAGCATAGTATATTTGCATCTCTGCATCAGCCCAGAATATGTTAGTTGTTTGTTCTTCACTATCTAATTGGATGGCATATTGGAACGATGGATTATCAATGACTTGCTTCTGAAAATACCTTAACAAAGCCCCTGCTTCACCACATTGTAGGCTATTTTGGCGCTTACACCGCAAATAATTTTGCGATCCTGAAGCGTGTACCCAAGATTAGTTGTTCCACCAACTCCTTGTCCGAAGAAGACATGTGCTGCTTTTGGTGCAATGCCGGCATCGACATCGTCTGCTGCATCTATATCAATGGCATCCACTGAAGATATTTTCCATTGTGAAGAGATCAAGTATAGATCATATCTGGCGATAGAACTCATAGTTGTGCTCTTCGACGAAGTCATGAACTTGGTATTTGTTGGTTTGTCTATTCAAGATGATTCCCATATGAGCTCCACATCCGGTCCTTGTCTCGGCTCGTGAAGACGAGCACTGATCCTGACGCTGATCTTGTGCTCATTGGCCTTATTTTGCACATAAAAATCTTGTAGATGTCACAACTCCATCTCTTTTTCTCTTGTTGCTGTAGTGCTTCCGAACATCAAATCCTAGTTTTCCTGCGTAATTATCCCAAAATTGCCATGCTTGATCTTGTATGGAACTCCATACCTAGTCTGGGAATCCAACTTGTAGCAGCAATGTTGGTGTTTGAATCCCATTAAGATCGTCGTTGTTCATCTCTGCCTGCATAGCACATGCATGTGCTGATTGGAACCAATCTGCTAGGAGGAATGCAGCAAATGAAGGTTTGGGGAATAATAGATTGTATTGTCTAACTTAGATCTGTCCATTGTTTTTGTGGGAATGTGAGGGTTTTGGAGGAACGCTCAAAAGGTATGGTAATTTTCCTCCAAAATCCATTAGGTGACATAATTAGTTGGAGGAATTAGGTGTAATCTCAGCCATAGGAGACAAGCAATGGCTGAGATTGGACAAATCTACCGGGTGGAGTTAACTTATCAACTCTAGGGATCTGAACCCTGTTTTGAGGGGCTAGCGCATATGTGCTTGTTCCTTCTGGTAACAATTAATTAGTTGCCGTTTTATACATTGAAATGATCTTTAAAACACAACTTTGACTACTAATTTTTATTATAATATATTTATAAAATTTAATAAAATTATAACATTATGAAAGTACTTTTCGAGACAAATCCACAAATATGATTTTCACATATCCAATCTAAATATTTAAAAATATATTAATAGTCAAAGTTTCAAAATTTTAACTCCACCTCCTATATCCAAAAAGATAACTATTTATGATCAAATAGAGTATTTACCACTTAAAGGACCATACTAGCTTACTCTCCTTGCGTTCCCTTGGGCTTCAGCAAACCCCTCCAGGATACCCCAAGGCCCCTCCTTCGCTCTGTTGTTTGGCCTTGTAACCACAAGATTCATAGCTCATGCCTTCAGGAACAGAAAGTTTTAATAAAGGACATTACAAAACAGCTCCCATCGATCTCACCTGCATATCCATGTAAACGGTAAATAAAGATACGAAAACAGTAGCAGCACAGTACAACAAAAATAAGAAATACCCCCATTATAAAGTACAAAACAATAGTAGCACAGTATAAGTTTGATTATAGATGCAGTGTAAATCGCAAAAGAGCTCCTGGCTCAGTGGTTTGTCTCTTGTTCTCAAGACTTCAAGATCACGGTTCGAGTCTTGCAGCAGCAGATTTTTTGGTTGATTTTTTGTTCTTTTTTTTTATATTTTTCCAACAGTGATTTTTCCGCATCATTGGCGCCCTCTCTGGCCCTCGCGAGCACCTTTCTCACCATCACCGCCACCTCCAACCTCTCGAGCGTCGAAAACTCGTTCTTGTGCCGTAGTGAGCACTGCTTGAAAGGCTAGTGTATCAACGTGTGAGCGCTGATGGTGGGAATGGTAGTAGAAGGGTGGCCAATGCTGCTACTGCAGCTGCTGCTGGTAGGCAACTGGAGTCGTGGGGTTGAGTGGGTTGGGTTCGTAGCCACTGCTGTGGCGGAAGGGAAGGGGGAGGCTGAGGTGGTGGTGTCTGAGGCGCCTCTTATCTATTTGTTTGTGGTGGCGCGGTAGCGTTGTGGCCATGGTGCAGCAGCACACGGTGGTGGTGGTCGCGGTTGCTCATTGCAGGCGGCGCTGGCTATGACAGCTATGACAGCGGCGGACGGGACGAGGAAGGTGGTAGAAACAGAGGAGGGAGGAGGCGTGCTCGTACAATGGCGAGTGTCACAGTCGCTGCCAATTTTGGGGGGTTCGATAATTCGAATATAAACCTGAAGTTGGGTCGGGCTTTTCTGGGCCAGCTGATACCCAGTCAGTCAAAGAGTGGGAGAGAGGGTGTACCTCGCCATGGTTGCCATCATCTTTGTCGTCAGCTTGTTAGACGTAGGACTTTGCTCTCATTCCAATCACATCCAGCCCAAATCCGCCATCTCCTTGGTTGGTCGGTCCCCATCATCACGCAGACGAAGCTATTGCACAGCCGGTGGGCGATGCTGGCGATGGCGGACATCCTGTGGCGTATCCATAGAGGGGCATACGTGGGCTGAGCCCCACCCGTCCCCCCAAGTTAGATAAATTTAGAAAACTTATCTACAAATTTAGAGGAGCTACCGAGTTAAACAATCGGTTCGATGAATCTTCGATAGCTTTTTGAGATGCATTGCTTGTCTAGACCCAAGAGATTCATTTGCAAATTTTGAATATGGTAGGCTTTTTCGTTTTCAGAGATTTATTCAGATGATTTCATCATATGATCGTAGGTTTTTTGGAGGCATAACTTGACTTATTCATTGATGACTTGAGAAGAGAAGAATTTTCAAGTTGCGATGATCTTACTAATCTCAAGGTGATGATGGTTGAAGCAAAAAGTATGTTGTTTATCCATTAGTCTATAAGCTTATTGAATTAGCATTAGTTTTACTCCGTGGGTACAACTACAGCTTGAAAGGGCTTTCTCGTAATGAAGATTATCAAGACAGATTTGCGTAATAAGATAAGTGATGACCGGTTAAATGATCTCATGGTATACTACATCGAAGCGAGGCATATTTTCCAAGATAGACATGGAAGATATTTTGCAACGCTTTTCAAAACATAAAAACCCATAAATATCAACTATCAACTCTTAAGAAGTAACGATCGACGCTTTTTTTTCTTTGTAATATTACGATTTATATTATATGCATTATTAGATAAGTGTTGGTATTTTATATTATATATATCATTCTGTCATATAAATGTTCGAAAAAATACTATATATATATATATATTAATATATTATATATATATTAGTTTGAAGGTCTCAATTTTAGCCCTCTTCTTTTTAAATTTTTGAATACGCCACTGCGGACATCTTAATCCTAGTGGCGATGCGTCAATCCAGCGAGGAGGGGAATCAGTGGAGGTGGAGCCAAAGGAGAGGGGGCGCAGGGTTTGGTGATGAGGGGAATCGGTGGAGGGGGAGCCAGAGCAGGAGAGTGGAGGGGTATACGTCGTACAAAATTCCCGAAACAAGACTGACTTAGGCTCATTTGGAAGAATTTGTTGTAAGGAGCATGCAAGTTCAAATGGATCGCTAATTCGACACTTGGTTTAAAACATATGATCTTCGGAACGTTAGTGATCAAATATGTTAAAAAAGAAAAGAAAAGCAACTAACCTACTCGCTCACGTCAGCATGCATGATTACGTACGTACGTGCCTTGGCCAAAATCAAGAGCCTTCCGATGCTAACGCGTAGAATTTTTAAATAATATTATTTTTTAAAATAATTGCGACATTAATACTCGGTTTAAAAAATTGTAAAATATATTTTCCTTCCAAACGGTTTGAGCGAAATAGGTTAATCCTCGTTTAAATGCTAATCACCAAGATGATCTAACTTTTACTCCAAACTCCGATTTAGGGATTTGGACTCTGCGCGGCTTATTAGTTTCGAGATAGAGTCCAAGATCGCCTAAATTGAGTTCAAGTATTTTTGCCACACCGCTTTGGCAAAAGTAGGGTCATCTCGGTGATTAGTATTTAAACGCGTGATTAACCTATTTTTACTAAACCGCTTGGCTAAAATACCGCTTGGTGAAAATGGTACGGGTTAATCTCGACCGATCCGGTACCGAACCCGATTAAAACCGTGATCCGGAAAAAAATATGTATCCAATGGATTCGGATACAGATCGGATAGTTGTTAACGGATACAGAAGTGATACGGAGCCGTGAAATCCGAATCAATAGCTTTGGTATACGGTAGCCGGATACTATCCAGCGGATATCCGAATGCCGAAAATACGTGGCATTCGTATTATGTATACATATATTGTAGGAAGAAGAAATTGCTAGTAATAATAACTGATGGTACGGCATGTCGAACTTATTATGGTCGTATGGATTTATGTAGAAGTATGAAATGCTAATTATATTAAACTTGTGGCTTGTCGATTGTCGAATTTGTGTATGAACTTTGTGTATGAATTTTGTGTATGAATTTGCTAGTACTGATTGTCGAATTTTGTGTATGAATTTGATACCCTTGTTAAACTTGTGTTGTGTGAGTTGTCAAACTTATGTAATATATATGAATTTATTGCTAGTCGAATGTTTCAACAAGTATGTATCCGCTTGTATTATCCGTTCGAACCGAATCCGGTATGTATACGCTCGACAAAGATCAGATCCAAACTCGAAATATCCAAATTCAGATCAGATTCGGTCTTATCAGTATCCGATTCCGAATCTGGGAAAATATGGGTTAGGATACGGAAGAGCAATATCCGACCGTGATCCGATCCGCTTTCACCCTAACGGCAACACACACTTAAGAGTCCATGAAGACGGCGACACATGACCATGGGGCGGAATGAACTAGAATGCAAAGATTTTTCTTATCTTACTAGTGTGCTCGCGGCCGTAGACGAATGGCTGGGCATTTGACCGATTATTTTAGGTCAGCACGAGGCACGTTCGGTCTAGTCTGATCTATGGTACGGTATAAAACTATTTTAAATGGACCAAACTTGACACGGCACGGTTGTCCAGACCGTGTCGGGCCTACCAATCGAGCACGATGGGCAGCCCGGTCAAGCACAGCAGTCCGCGTCGTGCTCGGGCCGACACGGCCAGAAACAGCCCATCCATGCTTGCGTTGTATGTGTGGGTGAGCGAATCAAGAAGTAAAGTAAGAAAACTCTAGATGAATTAAAAAAGGAAAGGAATGCATGCATGTGTGTATGTGTGGGTGAGCAAACCAAGGAGTAAATACATGGTTGCATGCATGTGATTGGAAGAAGCAAAATCAATCAAAGAAATCGAGAAGAATAAACACAATAGAATTTTGTTTCGACCAAACAAAAAGAAAGTCCTAGATATATAAAGAAAGAAATCAATTCGTTGTCGTTTTCTCTCATAGCAATAGTATAAATGGGCTGGATTTGAATCGGCACAGTATAAAGCAAGTACGACGCACAAATGGATCAGGTTCCGGCCGTCAAGGTTAAGCCAGTTAGCTCCTCGCCGGACACGGCGAGTATGATAGGCCGTCGCGGTCCGACACAGTTTAGACTCAAAGCACGATAAATCTATACCAGATCGATTCGACCCGACACGACGTCCAACTCTAGCCTAGCAGGTCGGCACAGCGACGAAGGTCATGCCGTTGAGGTTGAGCCCCGGGGAGCGCTGAAGGCCGTGGTGCATTGGTCTTACGTGACCCAGAAACTCTACCTTCTTTTTCCAGAAGTCACATTTGCCAAATTTTGCATATAGTTGGTTTTCTCTTAGCTTTTCCAAAACCGTCCTTAGATGTTCGGCGTGTTCCTCTCTTGTCTTGGAGTAAACCAAAATATCATCTATGAACACCACCACAAACTTATCCAGGTACTTCATGAAAACCTTGTTCATCAAATTCATGAAGTAAGCAGGTGCATTGGTCAGTCCGAAGGACATAACGGTGAACTCATAATGTCCATATCTTGACAAAAACGCCGTCTTCGGTATATCTTCTGTTCTAATCTTCAGCTGATAATACCCCGATCGAAGATCAATCTTGGAGAAAACTCCAGCTCCTCTTAACTGATCAAACAAGTCATCGGTCCTGGGCAATGGGTACTTGTTCTTTATCGTCACATCATTAAGTACACAATAATCTATACACATCCGAAAACTTCCATCCTTCTTCTTAACGAACAAACAGGTGCTCCCCATGGCAATCGAACTAGCTCTTATAAACCCTTTCTCCAACAATTCCTTAATCTCGCTTCTTCATTTCTACCAACTCCTCAATGGACATCCCATGTGGTCTTTTGGCTATTAAATGCTCCGTACTAATTCAATTACAAACTCTATATCCTCGTTCGGTGGCATCCTGTAAATCTTTCAGAAATACATCCGGTACTCATTGACCATTGGAACATCTTCTATATTAACGGTCTTAATGCTATTGACCATCAATTGACCATCCCGACAAAGAATTGCTTGAAACTCCACCTTTCTACCATTTGGGCTCTCGATCGATACTACTTCTTCATCCACACCATACATCGCCTTGTGCTTGGATAACCAATTCATTCTCAAAATAGCATCTAGGGTTTGGGTATCCAATATAATTAGGTTCTCTAGAACACTATTCCATTTATTAATAGTTTTACCCCGTAACTTCCTACTTTAGTTCTGAGTTCGATCCGAGGATTGGACTATGAGCATACACTTGAGATTCACAATCTCTAAATCATTGTTAGCAAAGAAAACTTTGAGAAACAAATGAATGTGAAGCTCCGTAATCGAAAAAAACTATAGCCGGTAATCTGAGTTGACTAGAAACTTACCCAAGACAACGTCTGTATGCGTTCCGAACTTCAAGTTTGTGATGTGGTTGACTCTTCCTCTGCAACCGCTGGGTGTGGTTCCGGCTTGAGTAGGTCCTCTGCTTCCTCCTTGAGCAGAGTTCTAGACGGCGTGTTTCCCAAGTTGAGACGCATCGTGTAACCCTCCTTTTGGGGCAAACATTGGCTAAGTGTCTGCTCTTGTTGCAATTATAGCGGCGCCTTCCCGACATCTCTTTGGTTTCCTCCATTCGACTAATAGTTCTCGATTGGGCGCCTAAGAGGTTTGTCCTGTCGGTTTTGGTATTGGCGATAGTGTCCGGCATTGTTCTCCTCATCGAATCGGAGAACTACTAAGGTACCATTCTTAGTTTCTCGACACCTAAGCGTCCTCCTCGCTCACAGCTATGCGGCGCTATGGGTTGTCATCCAGCCTTTTGCGCTTGTCCTCTAGTATCGTGGCTTTGTTTACTAGCCTCTTGGAAGTCTCGGGAATGTGGGTAATCACCCCACTCGCAATCCAAGGTTAAGTCCTTTCATGAAACGGGATCGCTTAGCCTTATTCTGTTGCTACATCCTCCGGAGCGTAGCGTGCCAACTGAGTGAACTTATTCAAGTAATCGGCTACTGACTGGCCTCCTTGCTTCAACGCTCTAAACTCTTCCTTTTTCAGCTCTATGATACCTTTCCAAGACATGATAATGACGAAAAGTTGCGTAAATTCTTCCCAAGTGATCTCTGTGGGTTTTCTCTCTGATGCGTAGTAGTTTTCCCACCACCGCCTACGGTTCCCTCAAGTTGATGGGAGGCATAAAGCACCCTCTCATTTCCAACGACCGAAGTTATGTGCGCTTTTCTTCAATAGTTTTTAGCTACCATCCGCTTCAAGTGGATCGGCGCGTTCTAGCAAGTGAGCGTGACGTGTCCTCATGAACTCTAACAGATCTCGGTAGGACGTGGTCCATTGTTAGAACATTGTAGGCGGCCGCTTGATTGGTGATTCTGCTGCATGGTTGCCATCATCGTCGCATCAACCGAAGTTTATGCCGCTAGGAATGTTCCTAAGTTCTACGCATATCAACCTGTGGTGTGCCGCCGAGAATTGGTGCATTGTTCCGCTGCCTCACACTTAACCGCTTCTCCGCCTCCGCTGCTTCCACGCGTGTTCACCATCCAAGAACAATAAGGTTTATAGGAAAGAGGGAAACAGAGAAGACAAGTACACAAGAAACTAGTGCAGGAGAAAGATTTGACTCGTAACAAGACACACAATTTTATTATTATTAAATGATATGGTCGCTTCACAAGTGCTCACATGTGCACGCGCATTTATATCTAGCACACCGCACAAACATAGCAAATTTTAACTCGCACAAGTGTTCTAAGGGGCAGACTCAATAAGATCGACTCAAATAACTTGACTTGACATTTGAGTCAACTCGAAGGAAAAGGAACTCTCATCAATGAGCCACCCGGAAGGGTCCTGGGTATCATGCGGCGGTGCGGTGGCATAGGGCAGCAACTGGTCTTGATGCCCCATCATCGAAGTCAGACGTTTAATGACCCCACCGACTACCGGTCCTGTGGCTGTCTCGCTTCCTCGGTCGTGGTGGCTCGGGCACCTCCCGCACCGCTCCCGCTCCGCCAGACTCCGGTCCGGCAGCTGCTAGAACTGCTCTAGCTCAGTCCAGACAGCGCCATCTCCAGCTCATGGACTCTTCGAATAGAGTGAGCTAGATACTCTCGAGCCTCCCATAATCGTGTTTCACCATCGTGACCTCGTTGCGGGCCTCTGCGCGCCTCGACGGACTCCGCCTCGCATGGTCTCCTCTCGCGCTGATGACATATCTCGCCAGTGGGTGATCGTGGCGCCCTCCTCCACTACTCGGCTCCCTTGTCAGAAGTGCTTGTTCTCGCAAGACGGTGATGGCGGAAAATTGTGCCCTCCAGCTCTGCCAAGTAGGTACGAGCAATCTGTCTCATCGCCAGACGCATTGTCTCTTGGATCCCGGCCTCAAACGAAGACCTCCTGACGGTGATGTAGATAGGACGACTCGCCTTCGCCCTTTTCCTCGTGCGTGATCGTGATCTCAACGCCCCAGCGATATCATTGTCTTGCCCGACTATAGAGGTCCCCGATAGATCGGACTGTCGAAGCCTTTGAGCAATGTGATCATACGCCTATAGTTCAAGCATGCACCCTCCAAAGGCTCTCCATAAGTGTGGATCATCCTCATCTCGCCAAAAAGCAGACCTCGTTAGACCTAAATTTTAAAATCATAAAGTAACAACGTAAAATACAAAGATAGGTACGGAAGTAAGAAGAAAGAGATTAGTCAAGATTTCATTGATAATCTTGTACAATTTTAATCTTTAGAAAATAGTTTTATCTTCCTCGGCGATCTATCTAAACTCAAATCCTAGTATCCTCCAGCTTAGTATGGCTCGATACCACCTCTGTCGGGACCGAATCACGAATCCGGACCCTCCGTGTATTCGCACTAGTCCAGATCATGCTAATGCATGAGGCTAAACAGGTTAAAGTACCACAATCATACACAAATAAATAATAATCAAGTACTTCAAACATGTATATAAACCGGTTGCATGACCTTATGGTCACCTTACAATAGTTTACAGTTAACGCGAGGCTTACATTGTCCGTAGTATCAAGAAAATAATAGCGGAAAATAAAACATCGTGGAGACTCCATCACTTTGCCACAGCAACTCGATGAGGCTTGCTCCCTAGTTCTCTGGCTCTCGACAAACTCCTCTTCCCAAGGTGCGAGACTCCTCCTCTCGTATATTGTTATTTGTAAGGTGAGTACACACCGTACTCAACAAGTCATACACAAAATGCGCCTATTACTACATGCATGGCTTATTACAAAGGAATGGTAATATGTTTACGCAAAATTTCTAATAATTTCAACAATGTATGACAAAGTTATGCCATTTTCTCTCTTTGATGAAATCTGAAAATTCAGAACTTGCGAGATGTGCGAAAAGGAATAGTGTAATAAACTACATCGATGTCGGTTTTCTTAAAAGAGTGATACTAATGATAAAGAATCGATGTCGGTTTTATTAAAAAAGTGATACTAATGACTAACATCGGTGTTTTATTAGAAAAGTGATGATAAAGCATCGATGTCGGTTTTATTAAAAAAGTGATACTAATGATAAAGAATCGATGTCGGTTTTATTAAAAGAGTGATACTAATGACTAACATCGATGTTTTACTAGAAAAGTGATGATAAAGCATCGATGTCGGTTTTATTAAAAAAGTGATACTAATGATGAAACATCGATGTCGGTTTTCTTAAAAGTGATACTAATGATAAAGAATCGATGTCGGTTTTCTTAAAGAGTGATACTAATGATAAAGAATCGATGTCGGTTTTATTAAAAAGTGATACTAATGACTAACATCGGTGTTTTATTAGAAAAGTGATGATAAAGAATCGATGTCGGTTTTATTAAAAAGTGATACTAATGATGAAGCATCGATGTCGGTTTTCTTAAAGAGTGATACTAATGATAAAGAATCGATATCGGTTTTATTAAAAAGTGATACTAATGACTAACATCGGTGTTTTATTAGAAAAGTGATGATAAAGAATCGATGTCGGTTTTATTAAAAAGTGATACTAATGATGAAACATCGATGTCGGTTTTCTTAAAAGAGTGATACTAATGATAAAGAATCGATGTCGGTTTTATTAAAAAGTGATACTAATGACTAACATCGGTGTTTTATTAGAAAAGTGATGATAAAGCATCGATATCGGTTTAATTAAAAAGTGATACTAATGATGAAGCATCGATGTCGGTTTTCTTAAAAGAGTGATACTAATGATAAAGAATCGATGTCGGTTTTATTAAAAAGTGATACTAATGACTAACTGTCGGTGTTTTATTAGAAAAGTGATGATAAAGCATCGATGTCGGTTTTATTAAAAAGTGATACTAATGATGAAGCATCGATGTCGGTTTTCTTAAAAGAGTGATACTAATGATAAAGAATCGATGTCGGTTTTCTTAAAAGAGTGATACTAATGACTAACATCGGTGTTTTATTAGAAAAGTGATGATAAAGCATCGATATCGGTTTTATTAAAAAGTGATACTATTGATGAAGCTGTCGATGTCGGTTTTCTTAAAAGTGATACTAATGGTTAAGCATCACTATCGGTTTTCTTAAAAAGTGATACTAATGACTAACATAATTCTTAAAACCCTACCCATAACCATTCGCGCCTGACCACTCCTCCTGCTTAACCCTAACCTTGAAACCGTCGCCGTCGCCGAGGGCGCCTCCCGCCGTCGCCGTCGCCGAGGGCGCCTCCCGCCCGTCGCCGTCTCGAGGGCGCCTCCCTTCGTCGCCGTCGCCAGGGCGCCCCACGCCACCCACACCGCCCAGCCAGCGCCGCCCCCCACTCCCGGTGGGATTCCGATCTTCAAAACATCACCGCCGCCGCCATCTTCACTGTCGTGACCTCTCCTCCCGGTGGGATTCGATCTCCCAAATCGCATTCGTTTGCCACTTTGATCTTGCACTTGATTCTTCTTTGGTGAAGGAGGTTTTGCTCTGTGATGATATTGGGTTATCTTATGATCATGACAATTAATGAAATGAATTAGGCCTTGAGCGGTAGATCACTTGTTAGAAAAAATTGATTTATTTAACTAGCCAAATTGATAAATTGTTGATCGATGATCGCATCTTTGAAATACCTTGTTCTTGATCGAACATTAGCGAGTTCGGTTAGATATTTAAGCATTTGCGAGGACTAAATTTCTCGATTAAAATTCATTCTTGTTGGTACTTTCTTGTCGATAAGTCCATTTCTTGATGTTGGGTTATCACATCTGTTAGACCTAAGTTCATTACGTGGCAGGTGCTTATAACGATGAATAAAACAATCATTCTTGTGCTAAGGTGGTAAGGGTTCAAGGCCCAATTTGTTGAATTAATTTGTCTAGCCTATTTGTGATTGAAGTGAAGATTCTAATCTTCTTTCAAGCGCTTAAAATCTGAGAGCAAACATCTATAAATATATTACATTCTTTTCGGCCATGGTAGACATGTTTCATCTCACGAATGCCATAGTCTACATAATTTGTGTCATCTTCTCAATTATGTTAGATTGGTCAATTTTGAAACATGTATATGTAATCGTATTATTATTTGGGTTAATCATAAAGATCTTGCTCTTACACTCTAAGTATTGAATTGCGTGCTATCGGTTATAGAAATGGTGCTATATTATTAGGAGCATACAATGTAAGTCATTTTCTACAATATATAGATTTCAATGTGGTAAATTTACGAGCTGTGTGTCCTATATTTTACAAGTCTTTGTTAAGTTCCATTTTGTTATATGTAGATATCTGAATCACAGTTTTGCTAATAGCTTATTTTCGGCATATTAATTTTGTTTAGACATGTGTTTACTTTTAGCATATTACTTTTGTTTAGACATGTGTTTACTTTCAACATATTACTTTTGTTTTATCTCGGCATATGTTAGAGTTTAGGTTGCGTAACCTCGTCTCCCGTTAAAGTGCTTATTTATAAATATCTTTGGAATAACATATTTATAAGCGGCGATCTCGAATTATCCACGTTTTTGGGCGAGTTCGAGGATATGTGGTTCGGGCAAGTTCTGAGCTATGTTGTACAACTTGAGTTGATTTGATAGCGTTTCCTGGTGTTCTCTGGATACACACCCTCTTGACTGTTGTCGAGGCGTGTATCCGGAGAACGGCGAAGATCTTCTTGAAATTCTCTGAAGTTGGCCTGCAACAAAACTTGCCGAACTCTATATCGAATAGGATTAGGACCAAACCTATTTAGAGATTAGGGGTTATCGTTGATGCGTATTTAGTTGGTCAACGGATATTGCATGTTATGTAAACACTAACTTGACCTTCTTGTGTTGCTATTCTTGCATTAGTACTTTAATGCTCATATTCTCTGTTGATGTTGTGAAATCTGAAACTTGTCGGATAAGAAAACTCAAAATGTCGCAACTAGAAACATCGGCTCGTCGCATGAACAGTAGAAGGTCTTCTTGAGGGCGAGCATGGTTCCAACTACTCAAGGGCGAGTAAGGTGAGGAAGAGCAGAGGACCAAACAAAGGGGCTCTGAGGAGAACGCCGCGGGTTCTCCGCTTCAATGCCGAGAGTGCACGGGCCCTCCTAAGTACAAGAAGCGATCTGGGTCATTTATTGGCCAATTGGTGAGGAGAGTGCCCATAACAATTAAGGATTGGAGAAAGGATGTCGTGGCGAAGAAAGAATCGGTTGTGGGGCGAGGTTAAGAGTAAATGGATTATAGAGCGGGGCGATGAACCCACGGCGAGGCAGTGCGCCTTGAATAGGATGGGTGTGGCCTTGAGGCACTTCAAGACCCTTATGCCAGTGATGCGTCTTTGAAAGGCCGTACACCATTAAAGTATCCATTTGTGACCCACGATGTTTGGGCGGAGTTCACGAGGATGAAGAATGCGCTTGAAGCGTATGGTGAGAGAGAACACCGCTATCGGAGGCTTAACACGCACCGCACCACCTCGGTACATGCGGCTATGAGGGAAGAAAGCGAGTGGGCGTGACAAGCGAGAGTCGCTAACTCAGGGATGGTGATGCCTTACTCCCACATATCGAGGCGGACGCATGGCCCAGGGTATTAGCGAGGACAAAAACCCACGACGGCGACTTGTAGTTGCAAACCACTGCTACCGCTCAAGTCGTCTCTACCATCGTAAGACATCTAACTTAGTACAATACAATTGACCCAACTTGTTGTATTTCAAATCTAATTAGTACTAAGCTTATTACGGGGAAGAGGTAAGCCGGTGAAAAGAACGAGGACCTTCTTGAGCCAAGGGTCGCAGGACATCACGTCGTCTGCGATCGGGAAGTCCGACCATAAGGCGGGTGCTTGCCGTGAAGGCGGGACACGAAGAAGTCCTACTTTCAAGATGACTCTGCAGTGCCAACTCAAGGTCATGGCGAGGCACGTCGGGCGCCTCAGCGCACTAAGGGAGGCGGTGAGGAGGAGATTAAGGAGGAGATGAGGGGAGATCTTGTACGTGAGGAAGAGATAAGAGGGAGATGAGGGGAGATGGCGGCACGTGAGGATCGCTGAGGGCGAGATGATGGCGATGATTTCCAGTCGAGCGGATGCCCTCGACTCTCGTGAAAGTCTGTGCCCGACCTATCATTGCGGTTCCAAAAATGATCTGACCGGTCCCGGTGAAGGTAATAATTAATTTTTCTGAGTTCAAGCTACGAGTGTAACTCCGCAATGTTTTCCTCAAGTTGTACACTTCTTGCGGTGCTGCGAAGTGCCGGCTCACCATCTTGACGGAGGATGGATTTCCGTCGAGGTGCCTGTGAGGTTGCATTTCCATGCAGTGAGACCGACCTTGTGCATGGTCGACTGTGGGGAAGGGCTACATGAGGTGCGGTGGACTCGTCCACGAAGACTTCTTATCACATGTGCTCGATTTCCCCCCAGAAGATATCACCACTCTCGGGCAAGCCGCATATCGTTCATCAAGTGGCCCACGACGGGTGTCGTCTTGGTCAAGGTAAAAAGTCCCTCCGTCTTCTCTACCATTCGGTACTCTGCGATAAGTTAAATATATCGTGCCGTAGGTTCCTCCTCGCTTTGCTCCACTGCTCTGCTTTGATCTGCTCCTGCTCCTCACTTTGCTCCCGCTCCTGCGCTGATCCTGCTCTGCTACACTTTGCTCCTGCTTACGCTCCCGTAGAACCACAGGAGGCCTCAGAGACTCATTACAACCACAAGAGCCTCAGAGACTCCTTCCGCCAAGAGGGCAAAGGCAGCCAGAGGCCACAGCGCCTTAAGGTACTGAAAAGCCCTTGCCCGACCTCGGACACTCCTTGACCCGAGAAGAAGAGTCGGCCAGACCCACAGAGCACCTGTATGATTATAAGGCCTCTGAGCATGGAAAGCCCTGATTGCATCGCCTGGCTGAATAGAGCTAGGCAAGTGGACTCGCCTCCTCCATGGATGGTACCTTGATAAGGTGAAGGGGAAGGCGTCGAGTCGACTTCAGCGTGAAGTATAAAATGGTACATTTTCACATGAGGAGAATGGAACATTCCGTCGGTTTGAGGATCTATTCGTGTGTACCAAATGAAAGCCGTCAATATTTCTACTTTACGATCATGGGCGACTTGTGAGTATCACACCATATAGCTTGCGCTCATGACTTTTATAGGATTTTGCATTATGTTTTCTCACATTCAACATGAGTTGCGGGATAATGAGACAACGAGCCGTGTGAATCTACGAAGTTGGGTTTGTCGACCCGAGCTTGTGTCTGCGATCATGGCTAGGCTTCAAGGGGTTCGTTGCTAGCTACATCAAGGGGTATTGCAAAATTTGAGTCGAAGAAGGACTTCATTGTATTGCCGTACCACGAGGAGTAAGTAGTACTTTTCGATTCAATTACTTATGCGCACTTAAAACCGTCTGTGAACTTATTTCCTTGCACTACATTTTATTTAATAAGCAACCATTGGGTTCTACTCGTCCTCGTTCAAGTGAAAACCAGATCTACGCATTTAACTTCGATCGAGAAGAGACCGATGGCATCTGCGATCAAGCCTCCTTTGCGATAAGCGCATTATTGAAACCTAACACATCGAGGAATTTAACTCGTTTATTTTTTTGACTCAATGGTGCTCTCCAATGTATGTAGGGGTTTCTCGGACTATGTCGATGAAGGAGGGCATACGACGACAAAAAGGGCAAGACAACTGCGGTATAAGCGATTTAAGGTACAAGTGCCTAGCATATATATGATTAATTTTTTGACATCTAATCTTCGTGGGCTGAATTTCTTTTTCTTTCTTAGCGATTGCCATCAACAGGGCAGCGGTGACCATTCTGGCTTCTATGTCATGCGATACATGCTCATCGTGGTCGACAACTCACACCATTTCCCTAAGGTATAATTTTCTATCTGACCAAGTATTAGATTTATGAAATAATACAAAATAATTCTATTGGAACACTGCCATTATCTAAAAGCACTAGTATTAGTTAGCTCTACATGAAACACTAGTGTGGTCCAATCCAAAGCGTGAAGCTTCTAAAAGGCGGTGCTACATGACGAATATTGTTCCATTTGAATTTTAGTAGAAAATTACATCACTATATTTTTGCTTGGCCTTAGGAGTATCTGTTTTAAAATATTTGTTATTTGAGAATCAAAAGATAGAATCAATAAAAAGCGAGAGAATTTCACCTCTTACATTATGTGTCTATTGTTTTTGATCCCTTGATTGCGTCTATAATTTGTGATTAATCGTGGGCGTTAAACAACGTTTTACAACGCTATAGACAAATATAATGGCATGAAGGGAGTAGCTTTTACATTTGTCCTTTCAGCGCATTGAGGCATTACTCAATGTCTTTACTAGAATATTAGCTTCTCACATTTGGAATTTTTTACATTTTGAATTAATCTTTTATAATCCAAATATTTTCTAAACACCTTTCGTAGTTCTGTCTATTTTGTGATTGCCCCTAATACTTATCTATGTTTCCCTAATTTTATGTACGTGCATAATAATATACATAGCCTTTTACATAGAAATTTTGAAACTGAAATTATCTGATCATTTACATTTTGCGAGAAGATCAATATCCCCGAAGAGTTTAGACAACAAAGCACTCAACAATTTACGAGACCACTTATGCGGTGGTATTGGTTAGAGATTATATCGAGAGGATGGCGGGTTTAGAGATCTGACGCGTCGTACTAGTCCATATGTAAACAATATAATATATGTCAATGTGATATGTATCGGAGGAAGTCCATGTCTTGATTGTCATGTTTGTGTTGTCTATTGTGAGCGACTATGATATATATGTGTTGTAATTAGGGATGAAAAGCGGATATCAATTTACGAACAAATTGACATTTTAAATAGATATATAACGATTTTGGTTTTTATTTTTTAACACTTTAGCAAGCTCATTATAAAAAATAAGATTATAAAATTAGATAAAAAAATTACGCATTATTTGCTTCCCATAAATAAAAAGGTGAAAAAATATCCGAATCCGTATCCGATTGATATCCGAATTTTGTTTCTATCATTTAAATAAATATATAATGAATTTGAGGTTCATTTTTATGAATTTGAATAAGCTCAACACCACAAACAAGAATATGAATTCGGATAGAAAATTCTATATCCTATTTGTTTCCCATTAAAGAACAAAGACAAAAAAATTGATATCCGAATTACTATCCGTTTTCATCCCTAGTTGTAATTAAAGCGTTTACATTACGTGAATGTGATATATGCATCACTGTCTTACGTGTTGTGAATGTGATGATATATATATTGTGCATATTGTTTTAATCTGTGCTTTTTTGGAGAAATTGCAAAATGGCACACCCAATGGGTCATCGAATCGGTTCTTTAAGGAAGTGATTGTGATGATACCATCATCGAAATCGGTTCTTTAAGGAAGTGATTACGATGACCACCTCATCGAATCGGTTCTTTAAAAAGTGATTACGATGACACACTCATCGAGAATCGGTTCTTTAAGGGAAGTGATTACGATGACCTATCATCGAGAATCGGTTCTTTTAAGAAAAGTGATTACGATGATATAAATATATCATCGAATCACTTTTCTTAAAAGAACCGATTATGATGATGGGATCATCAAAATCACTTCCCTTAAAGAACCGATTCTGATGATGGTATCATCACAATCACTTCCCTTAAAGAACCGATTCTGATGACATTTTATCACGATCGGGTCAAAACCGATTCTGATAGCTCCACCTCATCACTATCGAAGGACATCGTATCGCGACTAGAACCGATTCTAATGATAAAAAAGAACCGATTCTGATGTGCCGTTCTGCATGAGTGCTTGGTACATAGTCTGTGTTCTGTGAAGGAATGATATCTAAAGAAGGTAGAGTATCATCCCTGATCCCAGAAATACAACATGAGCATATTAGAAAAATAGAAACCAAACATGCGATGTTTTTGAGTTTCAATGTAAATATTGTTAATATACTACTAGGTAGCTTACCGATAATAACTGTGTGAAACTAGTAAAATTTTCATACGCTGGGCATTCTTCTATTGGTTCATCATGATTCATCCACAAGACATTCCTTGGTACGTCAACTCCTACAGATGAAATCAGTAGTATGATTAAAATTATACAGGTTGTTATAAGAATATGTAAAACTATGAGAATATAGTAATAGTTATCACCTTATGATTGTAGTACTGCACTTCATCTATTGGACCATTTGTTTTCTCGGTTTGGCTTGTGCTTCTCTTATTGGCTTACTGTTGCATTGAGTTGCGTTGTATTTTGCTTCTCTTCCTAGCTTTGTCTTGCATAGATTGAACCCAATCTTTTGGTCTTTTACTTCTCTTCTGACCTTCACGCTTTTTTAAACCAGTCACTCTACCCTCCAAGTCTCCAACTGAGGTTTGTTGTGACAATGATAAATTTCCTTTAGCAGACTCTTCTGTTGGTGAAATTTCTTTTATCTTCTCCTCAACTCTTTGTTCAATAAATCAACTGCACTATCCAGTAGTGAATATGATTCCTCAAAGTCTGCTGACTTAGAAGCCAAGCAAGCAAATTTTCGGCAAAGTGATTTGTATCGATGGGTTTTTTTCTAACTTGGGATCTTCTAAACTATCCTTCCCCTTGCTATCTTGCACAATGCCACTTCTTGCTTCCCTTGTCCATCGTTTCAGGATGTATGCTTCTGTAATCAACTTGATATTCATTATATCAAATGCTTTTAAAGCGTGGCAACAAAGGATCCCATATTTCTCAAATTTCTTACAGGTACAAGAAACTGTTTGACTCATGGGATGGCCAGAAACCATGTATGCTTGGCTTGTTCATCAATTGGTTGCTCATCATAACTGCTAATGGCAACAATGAACTCAATGTTAGATTCTTTTTCCATTGAAGACTTGATATAAGCAGCTGTGGATTTTTCAAAGTCCTCTTGAAAGACCATAAACATGGGTGATGTATAAACCTTTGCTGCTTGCTGCAGCAGTGGTGTCCCCTTCAATTTCAGTTTTGGTAAATTTTTTTCTAGCGTCATGTTCAGCCTTCACCTCCCTTTCACGCTTATCTCCAACAACCCTTCCAAAATGTTTGAAGAACCTCATCATGTCAAAATTAGCTTCTAGAAATTGTTTTAGATCTTTATTCAAACTCTCACTAAGTTGTGTGCTTCGCATTCCCAGAGTAGAGGCATCCTTCATAAAGCAATGAGCCCATTTGTGCTTTAGCTTGTAATACCATCCAACCAGCTTCCTTGCTTCACCTTAGATAGCATCGACTTGAACACTTCTTCAAAGTCCACCTCCCTCTCATACTGATACATACAAAGCTTGAGATCCTTCAGAATAGTTGGTCCATCATTCCTATAGGAGCTTAAGTGCTTTGTTGCATTTTGATTCATATGCCAAGTACACAAACCATGTATTGCATCCACAAACACCTCACCAATAGCCTTCCCCATTGCTATGTCCTGATCAATAAAAATAGTTCTTGGATGCCTTTGACTGTGTTCTGCTAAAAAAGTTTCAAACAACCACTTGAAAGAGTCCACTGTTTCATCATACAAGAGAGCGGCTCCAAAAATTACTTCTCGAAAGTGGTTGAATCCAACGAACACTCCAAAAGGTCTGTACTCTTTGTTTGTAGAATATGTAGTGTCAAAAGTAATTGTATCACCAAATAAAGCATAGTATATTTGCATCTCTGCATCAGCCCAGAATATGTTAGTTGTTTGTTCTTCACTATCTAATTGGATGGCATATTGGAACGATGGATTATCAATGACTTGCTTCTGAAAATACCTTAACAAAGCCCCTGCTTCACCACATTGTAGGCTATTTTGGCGCTTACACCGCAAATAATTTTGCGATCCTGAAGCGTGTACCCAAGATTAGTTGTTCCACCAACTCCTTGTCCGAAGAAGACATGTGCTGCTTTTGGTGCAATGCCGGCATCGACATCGTCTGCTGCATCTATATCAATGGCATCCACTGAAGATATTTTCCATTGTGAAGAGATCAAGTATAGATCATATCTGGCGATAGAACTCATAGTTGTGCTCTTCGACGAAGTCATGAACTTGGTATTTGTTGGTTTGTCTATTCAAGATGATTCCCATATGAGCTCCACATCCGGTCCTTGTCTCGGCTCGTGAAGACGAGCACTGATCCTGACGCTGATCTTGTGCTCATTGGCCTTATTTTGCACATAAAAATCTTGTAGATGTCACAACTCCATCTCTTTTTCTCTTGTTGCTGTAGTGCTTCCGAACATCAAATCCTAGTTTTCCTGCGTAATTATCCCAAAATTGCCATGCTTGATCTTGTATGGAACTCCATACCTAGTCTGGGAATCCAACTTGTAGCAGCAATGTTGGTGTTTGAATCCCCATTAAGATCGTCGTTGTTCATCTCTGCCTGCATAGCACATGCATGTGCTGATTGGAACCAATCTGCTAGGAGGAATGCAGCAAATGAAGGTTTGGGGAATAATAGATTGTATTGTCTAACTTAGATCTGTCCATTGTTTTTGTGGGAATGTGAGGGTTTTGGAGGGAACGCTCAAAAAGGTACGGTAATTTTCCCTCCAAAATCCATTAGGTGACATAATTAGTTGGAGGGAATTACGTGGTGTAATCTCAGCCATAGGAGACAAGCAATGGCTGAGATTGGACAAATCTACCGGGTGGAGTTAACTTATCAACTCTAGGGGATCTGAACCCTGTTTTGAGGGGCTAGCGCATATGTGCTTGTTCCTTCTGGTAACAATTAATTAGTTGCCGTTTTATACATTGAAATGATCTTTAAAACACAACTTTGACTACTAATTTTTATTATAATATATTTATAAAATTTAATAAAATTATAACATTATGAAAGTACTTTTCGAGACAAATCCACAAATATGATTTTCACATATCAATCTAAATATTTAAAAATATATTAATAGTCAAAGTTTCAAAATTTTAACTCCACCTCCTATATCCAAAAAGATAACTATTTATGATCAAATAGAGTATTTACCACTTAAAGGACCATACTAGCTTACTCGCTCCTTGCGTTCCCTTGGGCTTCAGCAAACCCCCTCCAGGATACCCCAAGGCCCCCTCCTTCGCTCTGTTGTTTGGCCTTGTAACCACAAGATTCATAGCTCATGCCTTCAGGAACAGAAAGTTTTAATAAAGGACATTACAAAACAGCTCCCATCGATCTCACCTGCATATCCATGTAAACGGTAAATAAAGATACGAAAACAGTAGCAGCACAGTACAACAAAAATAAGAAATACCCCCATTATAAAGTACAAAACAATAGTAGCACAGTATAAGTTTGATTATAGATGCAGTGTAAATCGCAAAAGAGCTCCTGGCTCAGTGGTTTGTCTCTTGTTCTCAAGACTTCAAGATCACGGTTCGAGTCTTGCAGCAGAATTTTTTTGGTTGATTTTTTTGTTCTTTTTTTTTTTATATTTTTCCAACAGTGATTTTTCCGCATCATTGGCGCCCTCTCTGGCCCTCGCGAGCACCTTTCTCACCATCACCGCCACCTCCAACCTCTCGAGCGTCGAAAACTCGTTCTTGTGCCGTAGTGAGCACTGCTTGAAAGGCTAGTGTATCAACGTGTGAGCGCTGATGGTGGGAATGGTAGTAGAAGGGTGGCCAATGCTGCTACTGCAGCTGCTGCTGGTAGGCAACTGGAGTCGTGGGGTTGAGTGGGTTGGGTTCGTAGCCACTGCTGTGGCGGAAGGGGAGGGGGAGGCTGAGGTGGTGGTGTCTGAGGCGCCTCTTATCTATTTGTTTGTGGTGGCGCGGTAGCGGCGTTGTGGCCATGGTGCAGCAGCACACGGTGGTGGTGGTCGCGGTTGCTCATTGCAGGCGGCGCTGGCTATGACAGCTATGACAGCGGCGGACGGGACGAGGAAGGTGGTAGAAACAGAGGAGGGAGGAGGCGTGCTCGTACAATGGCGAGTGTCACAGTCGCTGCCAATTTTGGGGGGTTCGATAATTCGAATATAAACCTGAAGTTGGGTCGGGCTTTTCTGGGCCAGCTGATACCCAGTCAGTCAAAGAGTGGGAGAGAGGGTGTACCTCGCCATGGTTGCCATCATCTTTGTCGTCAGCTTGTTAGACGTAGGGACTTTGCTCTCATTCCAATCACATCCAGCCCAAATCCGCCATCTCCTTGGTTGGTCGGTCCCCATCATCACGCAGACGAAGCTATTGCACAGCCGGTGGGCGATGCTGGCGATGGCGGACATCCTGTGGCGTATCCATAGAGGGGGCATACGTGGGCTGGAGCCCCACCCGTCCCCCCCAAGTTAGATAAATTTAGAGAAAACTTATCTACAAATTTAGAGGAGCTACCGAGTTAAACAATCGGTTCAGTGAATCTTCGATAGAGTTTTTGAGATGCATTGCTTGTCTAGACCCAAGAGATTCATTTGCAAATTTTGAATATGGTAGGCTTTTTCGGTTTTCAGAGATTTATTCAGATGATTTCTCATCATATGATCGTGTGGTTTTGGAGGCATAACTTGACTTATTCATTGATGACTTGAGAAGAGAAGAATTTTCAAGTTGCGATGATCTTACTAATCTCGCGGTGATGATGGTTGAAGCAAAAAAGTATGTTGTTTATCCATTAGTCTATAAGCTTATTGAATTAGCATTAGTTTTACCTGTGGGTACAACTACAGTTGAAAGGGCTTTCTCGGTAATGAAGATTATCAAGACAGATTTGCGTAATAAGATAAGTGATGACTGGTTAAATGATCTCATGGTATACTACATCGAGCGAGGCATATTTTCCAAGATAGACATGGAAGATATTTTGCAACGTTTTCAAAACATAAAAACCCATAAATATCAACTATCAACTCTTAAGAAGTAACGATCGATGCGTTTTTTTTCTTTGTAATATTACGTATTTATATTATATGCGACTATTAGATAAGTGTTGGTATTTTTATATTATATATATCATTACATCATATAAATGTTAGAAAAAATACTATATATATATATATATATTAATATATTATATATATATTAGTTTGAAGGTCTCAATTTTAGCCCTCTTCTTTTTAAATTTTGAATACGCCACTGCGGACATCTTAATCCTAGTGGCGATGCGTCAATCCAGCGAGGAGGGAATCAGTGGAGGTGGAGCCAAAGGAGAGGGCGCAGGGTTTGGTGATGAGGGAATCGGTGGAGGGGAGCCAGAGCAGGAGAGTGGAGGGTATACGTCGTACAAAATTCCCCGAAACAAGACTGACTTAGGCTCATTTGGAAGAATTTGTTGTAAGGAGCATGCAAGTTCAAATGGATCGCTAATTCGACACTTGGTTTAAAACATATGATCTTCGGAACGTTAGTGATCAAATATGTTAAAAAAAGAAAAGAAAAAGCAACTAACCTACTCGCTCACGTCAGCATGCATGATTACGTACGTACGTGCCTTGGCCAAAATCAAGAGCCTTCCGATGCTAACGCGTAGAATTTTTTTAAATAATATTATTTTTTAAAATAATTGCGACATTAATACTCGGTTTAAAAAAATTGTAAAAATAATATACCTTCGCCAAACGGTTTGACGAAAATAGGTTAATCCTGCCGTTTAAATGCTAATCACCAAGATGACTCTAACTTTTTACTCCAAACTCCGATTTAGGTGAATTTGGACTCTATGCGAAGCTTATTAGTTTCGCATAGAGTCCAAGATCGCCTAAATTGGAGTTCGAAGTATTTTTGCCACACCGTTTGGCAAAAGTAGGGTCATCTCGGTGATTAGTATTTAAACAGCGAGATCTATTTTAAACCGTTGGCGCTCCGTTGGTGAAAATGGTGCGGGTTAATCTCGACCGATCCGGTGCGAACCCGATTAAAACCGTATCCGGAAAAAAATATGTATCGGTCGGATTCGGATCAGATCGGATAGTTGCTACGGATACGGTGGCGGATCACGAGCCGTGAAATCCGACCGAATAGCTTTGGTATCACGGTGGCGGATACTATCAGCGGATATCCGAATGCGAAAATCGTGGCATTATTATTATGTATACATATATTGTAGGAAGAAGAAATTGCTAGTAATAATAGCGATAGTGCGGCATGTCGAACTTATTATGGTCGTATGGATTTATGTAGAAGTATGAAATGCTAATTATATTAAACTTGTGGCTTGTCGATTAGCCGAATTTGTGTATGAACTTTGTGTATGAATTTTGTGTATGAATTTGCTAGTCTTGATTGTCGAATTTTGTGTATGAATTTGATACCCTTGTTAAACTTGTGTTGTGTGAGTTGTCAAACTTATGTAATATATATGAATTTATTGCTAGTCGAATGTTTCAACAAGTATGTATCCGTTTGTATTATCCGTTTCGAACCGAATCCGGTATGTATACGCCCAACGATCAGTATCAAAACTCGAAATATCCAAATTAAATTATCGTATTCGGTCTTACTGTATCCGATTCGAATCAGGGAAAAAAATATGGGTTAGGATACGGGAACAGCAATATCCGACCGTATCCGATCCGTTTTCACCCCTAACGGCAACACACACTTAAGAGTCCATGAAGACGGCGCACACATGACCATGGGGCGGAATGAACTAGAATGCAAAGATTTTTCTTATCTTACTAGTGTGCTCATGACGTGAGCGAATGGTGGGCATTTGACCGATTATTTTAGGTCAGCACGAGGCACGTTCGGTCTAGTCTGATCTATGGTACGGTATAAAACTATTTTAAATGGACCAAACTTGACCGCACGGTTGTCGGACCGTGTCGGACCTACCAATCGAGCACGATGGGCGGCCGGTCAAACCTGGCCGATCCGCGTCGTGCTCGGGCGACCGCGACGAGCTTGACCCATCCATGCTTGCGTTGTATGTGTGGGTGAGCGAATCAAGTAAAGTAAGAAAACTCTAGATGAATTAAAAAAAAGGAAAGGAATGCATGCATGTGTTGTATGTGTGGGTGAGCAAACCAAGGAGTAAATACATGGTTGCATGCATGTGACTGGAAGAAGCAACCGAATCAAAGAAATCGAGAAGAATAAACACAATAGAATTTTGTTTCGACCAAACAAAAAGAAAGTCCTAGATATATAAAGAAAGAAATCAATTCGTTGTCGTTTTCTCTCATAGCAATAGTATAAATGGGCTGGATTTGAATCGGCACGATATAAAACAAATCTGACGCACAAATGGGTATGTATGAGCTCGTTGAAAGCGAGCTAACTCTGCGGACCGGCGAGTATGATAGGCCGTCGCGGTCCGACACAGTTTAGACTCAAAGCACGATAAATCTATACGGATCGATTCGACCCGACCGGGCGTCCAACTCTAGCCTAGCGGTCGGCGACGGCGACGAAGGTCATGCCGTTGAGGTTGAGCCGGGGAGCGAAGGCCGTGGTGCATTGGTCTTCGTGACCCGAAACTCTACCTTCTTTTTCGAAGTCACATTTGCCAAATTTTGCATATAGTTGGTTTCTCTTAGCTTTTCCAAAACCGTCCTTAGATGTTCGGCGTGTTCCTCTCTTGTCTTGGAGTAAACCAAAATATCATCTATGAACACCACCACAAACTTATCCGGTACTTCATGAAAACCTTGTTCATCAAATTCATGAAGTAGCGGTGCATTAGTCGATCAGAAGGACATAGCAGTGAACTCATAATGTCCATATCTTGACAAAAGCAGTCTTGGTATATCTTACATTCTAATCTTCGGTGATAATACCCGATCGAAGATCAATCTTGGAGAAAACTCCGGCTCCTCTTAGCGATCAAACAAGTCATCGGTCTGGGCAATGGGTACTTGTTCTTTATCGTCACATCATTAAGTACACAATAATCTATACACATCCGAAAACTTCCATCCTTCTTCTTAACGAACAAAACAGGTGCTCCCCATGGCAACGAACTAGCTCTTATAAACCCTTTCTCCAACAATTCCTTAATCTGCTTCTTCATTTCTACCAACTCCTCAATGGACATCCTCTGAGGGTCTTTTGGCTATTAGAACATTAAGTACTAATTCAATTACAAACTCTATATCACATCTGGTGGCATCGGGTAAATCTTGAAATACATCCGGGTACTCATTGACCACTGGAACATCTTCTATATTAACGGTCTTAATGCTATTGACCATCAATTGACCATCCCGAACAGTAATTGCTTGAAACTCCACCTTTCTACCATTTGGGCTCTCGACTGATACTACTCTTCGTCCACAGTCTAACACTGCCTTGTGCTTGGATAACCAATTCATTCTCAAAATAGCATCTAGGGTTTGGGTATCCAATATAATTAGGTTCTCTAGGAACACTATTCCATTTATTAATAGTTTTACCCCAGAACTTCCTACTTTAGTTCGGAGTTCTGATCCAGGGGATTGGACTATGAGCATACACTTGAGATTCACAATCTCTAAATCATTGTTAGCAGCAAAACTTTGAGAAACAAATGAATGTGAAGCTCCAGAATCGAAAAAAACTATAGCTGGTACTGAGTTGACTAGAAACTTACCCAGTACAACGTCCGTGGCGTTCTGAACTTCGTCTGCTGTGATGTGGTTGACTCTTCCTCGTGCAACTGCTTGGGTGTGGTTCCAGCTTGAGTAGGTCCTCTGCTTCCTCCTTGAGCAGGAGTTCTAGACGGCGTGTTTCCCAAGTTGAGACGTACCGGTGTAACCCCTCCCTTTTTGGGGCAAACATTGGCGAAGTGTCCTGTCTTGTTGCAATTATAGCAGCGCCTTCCTGACATCTGCTGGTTTCCTCCATTCTGACTAATAGTTCTGACTGGCGTCTAAGAGGTTTGTCCTGTCGGTTTTGGTATTGGCGATAGTGTCCTGGCATTGTTCTCCTACTGGAATCTGGAGAACTACTAAGGTACCATTCTTAGTTTCTGCTGACCCTAGCGTCCTCCCTGTTGTGCCATGCGGCGCTTGCGGTTGTCATCCAGTTCCTTGCGCTTGTCCTCTAGTATCGGGCTTTGTTTACTAGCCTCTTGGAAATGCAGGAATGTGTGGGTGTCGGCCCACTGCAATCGATGTTAAGTCCTTTCATGAAGCAGGTTGCCCTAGCCTTATCTGTTGCTACATCCTCCGGGCGTAGCGTATAAGCTAGTGAACTTATTCAAGTAATCGGCTACTGACTGGCCTCCTTGCTTCAACGCTCTAAACTCTTCCTTTTTCAGCTCTATGATACCTTCCGGCACATGATACTGACGAAAAGTTGCGGTAAATTCTTCCCAAGTGATCTCCTGTGGGTTTTCCTGCGATGCGTAGTAGTTTTCCCACCACTCAGCTACGGTTCCCTCAAGTTGATGGGAGGCATAAAGCACCCTCTCATTTCCAACGCACTGAGTTATGTGCAGTTTTCTCTCAATAGTTTTTAGCCAGTCATCTGCTTCAAGTGGACTGGCGTTGCTGGCAAGTGGCGAGCGTGTCCTCATGAACTCTACTGATCTCGGTAGGGCGTGGTCCATTGTTAGCGACTTTGATTGTGGCGGTTTGCTTGATTAGTGATCATTTGCATAGTTGCCATCATAAATGCATCAAGCGAGTTTATCTTTGCTAGGAATGTTCTAAGTTACGCATATCAACTTTGTGGTCTTTGCTGAGAATTGGTGCATTATTCAGGCTGCCTCCACCTCTGAACCGCTTCCTCCGCTCATTGCTTCCGCGTGTTCACCATCGAAGAACAATAAGGTTTATAGGAAAGAGAAGCAGAGAAGACAAGTACACAAGAAACTAGTGCAGGGAGAAAGATTTGACTCAGAACAAGACACACAATTTTATTATTATTAAATGATATGGTCGCTCACAAGTGCCTACAGGCAATGCGACGCATATCTAGCACACCAGACAAACATAGCAAATTTTAACTCAGACAAGTGTTCTAAGGGACAGACTCAATAAGACTGACTCAAATAACTTGACTTGACATTTGAGTCAACTCTGAAAGGAAAAGGAACTCTCAGTCAATGAGCCACCCGGGGTGCGGTCCTCCCGGTGGGTACTGCGGTGGGTGCGGTGGCATAGGGGCAAACTGGTCTTGATGCCCTACTGCAGGCGGTACGAATGACCCCACCGACTCCGCTGGTCCCAGGGCTGTCTGCTCCTGTGCTGGTGGCTCGGGCACCTCCTGCACCTGCTCTGGCTCCTCCAGATCTGGGTCGTGCAGCTCTAGAACTGGCTCTAGCTCAGGTCCGTACAGCGCCATCTCCAGCTCATGGACTCTCTGAATAGAGTGAGCTAGATACTCTCGAGCCTCCCATAACTGTGTTCTCACCATCGTGACCTCGTTGCGGGCCCTCTGCAGCTCCTGGACGGTCTCGTCCATGGTCTCCTCTTGCGCGATGACATATCTCGCCCGGTGGGTGATCGTGGCGTCCTCCTCCACTATCGGCTCCCGGTCGTAGCGGTTGTCTCGGCTTGCGGGTGATGGCGGAAAATTGTGCCCTCGGCTCGCCAAGTAAGTCTGAGCAATCATCTCATCGCCAGACGCATTGTCTCTTGGATCCGGCCTCAAGCGAAGACCTCTGGCGGTGATGTAGATAGGACGACTCGCCCTCGTCCTTTCCTGTGCGTAGACTGTGATCTCAACGTCCCAGGCGATATCAAGTCTTGCCCGCACTATAGAGGTCCCCCGATAGATCGGCCTGTCGAAGCCTTTGAGCAGCTGCATCATACGCCATAGTTGATGGCGTACCCTCGATCGCTCTCCATAAGTGTGGATCATCCTCATCGCCAAAAAGCAGACCTCGTTAGACCTAAATTTTAAAATCATAAAGTAACAACAGAAAATACAGCATAGGTACGAAGTAAGAAGAAAGAGATTAGTCAAGATTTCATTGATAATCTTGTACAATTTTAATCTTTAGAAAATAGTTTTATCTTCCTCGGCCAGTCTATCTAAACTCAAATCCTAGTATCCTACAGTTAGTATGGCTCTGATACCACCTCTGTCGGGACCCGAATCTGCAAATCCGGACCCTCTGTGTATTCTGCACTAGTCCAGGATCATGCTAATGCACAGAGGCTAAACAGGGTTAAAGTACCACAATCATACACAGCGAAATAATAATCAAGTACTTCAAACATGTATATAAACTGGTTGCATGACCTTATGGTCACCTTACAATAGTTTGCCACGCAGGGCTTACATTGTCCAGAGTATCAAGAAAATAATAGCGGAAAATAAAACATCGTGGAGACCCATCACTTTGCCACAGGCAACTGATGAGGCTTGCTCCCTAGTTCTCTGGCTCCTCGACAAACTCCTCTTCCCAAGCAGGCGTAGACTCCTCCTCTGGTATATTGTTATTTGTAAGGGTGAGTACACACCGTACTCAACAAGTCATACACAAAATGCAGTTCTATTACTACATGCATGGCTTATTACAAAGGAATGGTTCAATTGGTTATTTTACATTGCATCAACATTTTAACTTATTATTTATTTAGATAGAAAGCAGCAAAACCATATAAATATAATAAGTTTCTCAAATTGTTTTTTCACATATTTTTGACACACAGTCCTGAATCAAATTTCACAATTATCCCTAGCACACAGCCACTCATCCCCATTTTATTTTCAAAAATCTACCACTTGACTATAATCCCCGAGCTCTGTCCAATTCCGCGGACACGGCTTGCTAGTTAAAGTCCTTAACTGACCAAGGCAAGACTTCCTTCTTCCAAAATTTTGGCACATAGCCATCTCATTTGCCACACAGGCCCCCCTTCTGGCACAAAGCCTCTGTCCACTTGCCTCAATCTAAATCATTTCTCACCCCAAATTGTTTTACAATGCAACACATGCCAGTAAATCAACCTTCATGTAGAACCACACAGGTCTCCACATTTCAACGTCATTACCAACAACATCCCATCTTTTATCAAAATACATTCACTATTCCTTTAGTCAATGTTGCTTTTGTATTTAAAAGATTATTCACGATATATGCAAGGCTAAGCAACTATCCACGGTCTAGCCTCCCGTGTTGGCATATCATTACATCCAACTAATATTATCACTTAGGGCAACAAATGAATCGTGGCGTACAAATATTAAAATCAAGGTGGCAATAACAGATAGGTTGATTAACTAATTTACCCAAATTAATTAAATCTATTTTTAATTAATTTAGCATGCATAGCTTAACTCAAAATATGGCCATGTTTCCGTTTGTTTTCTTCTTTTGGGCCATATAAAGAAAAAGTTTGCGGAATTCTTGAATCTTATTGAAAATTCTTAATACTTACAAGTGGTATTTTATTTAAGCATTCTTGTGAACTTAAATAGGTCATACATATTCATTCCAGTCTTGTTATGACCTTATTTGAAGAAATTCTTGCCGAACTCTCTTTTTCATAGTGATATTTCTTTGCCAAGCTCTTCACTCTAAAAAGTCTCCTTTTTGAATCCGTTTTTCATTTTTTGGTGTTTAATGCCAAAAGGGGGAGAATTTGCGGGAGCTTAATATCTCATTTGGTTAAAGGGGAGTTTGTAAGAGCTTAATTTGGTTAAGAGGGAGAATTTTTGTCTAAAAATCTCTAAATTATCTCAATATGATGATTTTCATACAAATGTGGATATTAAGCTCGGATTTGTCATCAATCACCAAAAAGGGGGGATTGAAAGTTCAAGCTCCATTAATTTGGTTTTGGTGTTAATGACAAATCTAATATTGAGACTAATTCTTTCAATAATCATTGTTTAATGACAAATCTAATTATTATGAGACTAACATGTTTAATTGAGCTTAATTTTAGTAGTCTCATATTTGGATGGAAAATGGAAAACCCAAGGTATGTCTTGTATTAATGTTTATGATTTTAATGCATACTTTGGATTCAATTTAAAGTATGAATTTCCCATTGCATTAACCACAAAATGTGCATCATATTTCTCCAATCCTTATTTACATAGATGCACATATTTAGGGGGAGTTCGTCATTTAACTTAAAGGTTTCATTGTATTGATCCATTCCTTATTGACACATATAAGGATCAAGACATTGAAACTAAATCATAGTATATATTTGAAGTGTCTAGTTGTAGTATACTCATGGTAATATAGGATAAGCTCCAATGTAATCAAAATTGAATATGTGCATATTGTCTCCAAATCAATTATATCTATGCACATATACATGTGGGGTTTATTCTATAGTTGATGGCTTAGAGTAATGGTTATTTCTATATAGTCCACATATTATGGATCATTACTTTTAAATCAACATGAGTATATGAAAACTTGTGTAGTTAATATATACTCATATCAATTTAGATGAAAATTTAAATTGAGGTCGGTTGTCTTTTAATCATCAAAGGACATTTCATCATGTGTTGATGGTGCTCTTTTGGATTGATTAAGGATAATCGATAGTTCTTGAGTATAACGAAGCATTAGTTGCATCGGTGTACTCAAGACACATTTATGTCATTTAATTTGATTTGGGTTGTGCTCAATCGATATTAGAAGCTTCCATTATGTGTTAATGGAGTGAATATATGATTGAGAAACTATGTATCTTGGACTAACTATTTTTATGAGTTGTGAATAAGATAGGTTAAGTCCAAATGGTTGAGATGAGAAAAGCGGGACGATGGCGCATCAAGTGAAGATGGGTGTCAGAAGAGATCGAAGAAAGAAGAAGAAATTCATCAAGAGATGATGGACAAAGAAGAGAAGAAGGGTGGCGATCCCAAGGAGATGCAAAAGATCAAAGATCTTAAAAGCCCCAAAGGGGATCGCGTCTTGGCGGCGAAGGTATAACTAGATAGGCTAAGGACTTTCTAGTCTTTGAGTCTAGTTTTATCACCGTACTATTAAGAGGGGTCGAGTTTTCTAGTTTGAGCTTCATCATGTGTTGGTGAGCTCAACCCGCGTTTCACTCAAGCTCAACTTGTTTGGTTTTTGTATGGAGCTAATCATTTGGCATGTGTTACGAATGGGTGAAGCTCGTACTTTGGTTTTGCATATCGCTTTGATTTGCATGTGTTGCAAGTGGGATAAGCGTATGTGTTGGCTTTTGCATGAAGTTCGTATTTTGCATGTGTTGCGAATATTGAATTCATGCTTGGTGCTCGCATGAGCTATGTACTTGCATGTGTGGCAAAGAAAAATAGCTCATGCTTGTTTTAATTCAATTTCTTATTTGAAGTGATTGCTTGGAGCTAAGTTTTGCATGTGTTGCAAAAGGAGAGGGCTTAAGCAATTTGTATTTATGGGTTATGCATGGAGCTAAGATTTGCATGTGTTGCAAATAGTGAGCTCATGCATTTGAGTTTGTTTTGGTTTTGCATGGAGCTAGGTTTTGCATGTGTTGCAAAACGAGGATGCTTAAGCAAGTTGGATTTGGAGCTTATATGCGGTTCTTTGAAAACTTGTGAATAGTATTTGCAAATGTGTTTTGAAAATTATTTTGATCAAGAGTTGATCATCACATGGTTCAAGTTTGTTGACCCTTGCTAGCTTGTAGTCATGCTTTTGATCAAGTCTATGTGAGGGATTTCGAGAAAATCAAAATTGGACTTGAATGACTACATTAGAGTCTTTGTTTTTGTGATTTTGGAAAATATCTATGGTTGTTTAAATCTTGAAAATGAGTGGAGATTGTAGCCCTCATGATAAGCTTCGCATAGAGTCCAAGATCACCTAAATCGGAGTTCGGAGTCAAAAGTTATGACCGTTTTTAAGTGTAAATGCATCTTTGAAACAGCTGGTGCGGTAGTACCGCATTTTTTTCTTGGTAGTACCGCCAAAAACAGTACTACCGCTATTTTCATGTCGGTAGTGCCATGGTACTGTAATGTGGCTAGTTTCAGCACTTTTAATGTCCGTTTTGCCCCCAATGGCTAGTTTTCTTTGTGAGGCTATAAAAAGAGGTCATGGGGGCATTTTTGGTTGATTGAGCATTTTGGGTGAGGTGGTTCATGTGTTGAAGCTCTCATTTATGTATTGGCTCTTGTGTGAGTTTTTGGGAGGTGGTTTGCATGTGTTGTATTCCCGCAAGTTGATTTTGAGCTAAGAGTGAGATTAATTGCATGTGTTGCAATTAGGAGTGGGTTGAGATCTCTTGTGCATGTGTTGCACTTGAGGAGGAGCCTAGGTGCATGTGTTGCACTAGGTGATCACCGGAAGCACATATGTTGTGCTAGGTGAAGCTCGAGCGGAGACTCGGCTTATTACTCTCGGAGGTTGCCGCCTCCTAGATGGCATAGAGCGTCGTGCGCGGGAGCTCTCGAAGGAATTGTGAGAAGCCCCGGCGAGTTTGTGAAGGTTCGAGTTAAGCGTACCTGAAGGGGCGAAAAACTCCCACTAGTGGAATCGAGGCGGGTGCTCATTGCGGAGCCGGTCCAAGAATTGGGCTTGCCTCAACGTGGACTATGGGAGACCGGCAAGTCTCTGAACATCACGGTAAAAAGTATTGTGTCTCTTGTGCTTGCATTGTATTCGTTATTTATATTCAAGCAATTTACATTCGTAGAATTAAATTGATTGATTACTTGTCTTTATTCTTACATATTCTTGTTAGAGACATAATTAGCTAGTGCACTTAGTGAGCCTAGTTGACTTAGTTTTAATTGTCAAAACCTTAGTTTATCACTTCCGTATTTATTATCATATAGGTTTTGACATAAGGGTTCTTATGCGAGGTTTTAATTAATCGTAGAAAAGTAAATAATTTTTAAAAAACCGCCTATTCACCCCCCTCTAGTCAGCATCCTCGATCTTACAAGCGCCAGGAGGGTCACCAGTGAGTGGATCTGGAGATCTCCGGTCATGGCGGTGTATCCCCCTCCCCCTCTTCCTGTGGTGCTCAATGGTGGGGACCCTCCCCCTCATCTGAGGAGAGGTGCCCACTACCGCCGCCTCCGAAGCCATTGGGAAGAGTGGAGGAGCCGGTGATGCCTAGCCCTGGCACCATGCCATTGGAGGCGAGGCAGGCGCCAGGTTCACGGCCTCGCTGCGTTGCGGCCTTGGCGAGGAGTGGAGGCTGGCGGAGCGCCTTCTTTGTGAAAAGGCGGCGCCCGATCTGGCGACCATGGTGGGGCGCAAGCCTAATCTGGGCGGAGCTGGGGTTGGAGGCCTCCACCTTGGCGAAGCCTCTTCTGCCGGTGTTGGCGAGGGCAGCCTTGGGGCTGCCACGGTGGCAAGAAGATCAAGCGGGTACACCATCGACGTGAAGGGGAAACCCATCGCTGTCGCCGAACCTGGTGCTGGTGCCGGCGCTGGGTGGAAGACGGGGCCTGCCCGAGCGCGTCGACAACGAGGAAAACCGCCGTGTCGAGGAATCCAGACGCCGGTGGCACGGAGGTTGATCAAGGCACGACGGATCATTGCGCGAAGGCGGTCATGATGCAAGACCCCAAGGCGTATGGTGTGACGGAACTCGCAAACTACCGCGACGAGGAGGGCGGAGACAACGTGGTTGAGGGTGAGTATCGGCATCTCGATCTTACCGTGTTGGTCGCCGTCGTTCTCCTTTTCTTTTCTTTCGGAACTCAGTGAAGAGTATGTGCTGATAACGTGTTATGATTATAATGTAAAAGAACTTGTAGAGTATAAAACTCTTCTCTGTTTCATTCATGATTCAATGAATATATACATGGTGAACGGGTGGCTTTGTACCCGTTCGTGGATTACAGATGAGGGAGAGAATGAGAGATTGTAGAGACGCCGGTTTGTAGATAGATGTCTATTCCTTATAGTGCCGGTTGCTTGAGTGACGCCCGTTCCATGAAAGAGATGGATGAGATCATCCATATTTGTTCGCAACAATCACATGGTCCCTACCGTGCACCGAAAGCACTCGGTGGATTAGGACCTAACTGTGTACGTGCTGGCGACTATTATCCTCGAAACAAAATTTTCTGCGCTAAATTTGACCGGATCGATCTCAACACATGGATGTATGGGTGTTTCTTGGAGCTTTCATGGCAACTAGGTTGAGTTGCGCACAATACAGCGTCGCGAGAAAAAAATCTGATGCGAGTTTTTGCAAATCAATTTGTAGAACCACAGGTCTCTTTTTTTTGAAATATTTTTTTTCGGGTCTAGCTTACAAAAAAATCGATGAAAGGACCTAAACGCGATTTCCAATTCAGCTATAAACCCTTGACGAATCAGCGTTTTTCTTTTTAGAAAACCGCGAGGTGGGACCTAAACGTAATTTCGAATTTTTTCGGGTTAGTCTAAAAAAAATTGACGAAAGGACCTAAACGCGATTTCCAATTCAGCTATAAACCCTCGACGAATCTGCGTTTTTTTTTCGAAAACCGCGTGTAGGGGCCTAAATATAATTTCGATATTTTTCGGGTCTATTTTACTTAAAAAAGCGCCGAAAGGACCTAAACGCGATTTTCAATTTTTTTCGAAAGGACCTAAACGCGATTACCGGATTTTCGGAGGGCCTCGCCAGGGGGCGACACGTGGGCGCGCTCCCCACTCGGCAATCCCAGGCACTTTTATATAGTAGATATTACAACAAAAGCAAAACAAAACCAATATAAATTTGCAACGAACTTTTAATATAGCTGGAAGTTGGAACTCGTCAGAAACGTATTATACCGAACAAAATCCAAGCGAACTAGACGGCGACGTGCATGTGCGTGAAGCACTAGCCGTCCTAACTAGGTATAATACCTTAATTAATTAATTAATGTCCAAAGATGGAATAGCTTTACTAGTCGTCCTAGTTATAATACCTTCCTTAACTAATTAATCTCCCAAAATGGAATAGTCACACAGGGATGATTAATTAAGGCTTTACACAGATGGATGAAGCCATTAATTGCTACTGCTACTTCTTTAGAATTAATCAGAAACCAACACATGGAAAAAGAATCGGTCGATGATGCCTACTTGACGGCCAGGGGCACAGCTGGCCCTCGGGCCACTAAGGCCTGGGCCCGAGGCCCAGCAAAATTGGCGTAGCCCTCAGCCCCCCACCCCTCATTCCGTGGCGCTAACCCTCGTGGTGTCGACTCGCTCGCGTCCTCGACCTCGCCCAAATTCTCGCGGCATTTGCCGGTGACGCCGGCCAGCGCTCGGCGCTCTAGCCTCTGGTCTTGCCCGGCGCCCGGCGACCTAGCTCCTAGCTTCGGCGTCGCCCGAATCTGACGGCCCAGCGCCCGACTCTTTCATCCGGCGGTGAGCGCCTCGGCCACCACCGCTCCGACTCGGCGAAAAGGCCGCCGCCGGCCGGCGTTCCGGCCTCCGCGTCGCTTCGGCGAAACACCGCCCAGCGGCTTTCGGCTGCTCCGGCGCCTCTGGTTCACCGATCTGGGCATGGGGCCTTGGCCCTTCACCGCTCCTTCGGCTCTCGACTCGGCCACAGCACGCTGCGTGTCTGCCGCCCTCTGCCCAATGCCCGGCGAGCCGGCGCCATCCTCTGATACCTTTCTGTGAATTTGTGAATGTGAATATGTGATTCTTTGTTTCATTGGTGGTAAGTCCTTTGGTAGAGTGGTAGTTGATTGATCTAATCATCTAATGATCTTGATTGGTGAGTGAGTGGTGGTAGTTGATCGATAAATTCGATGAGTTGATTACTTGATTAGTTGATCTAATGATCTTGTCATCTTGATGCCTTGATTGAATCATAGAAATAGAATGATGGTTGATAATTGAGTTGAATGATTACTGATTGTATTGCTCTGGTATTACTTACGAAAAACTGAAAATGATTGCTATTTGTTAGTTATTACTTGCTATTTGTTAGTTGTTACTGTATGAAAAATTGAAAAGGATAGTTTTCGTTATTTCGTGATTAATTGATTGAACTCAATTTCATGTAATAGAAATAGATGATGAAGAGGTCGAAGCCATTGTCATCTTATTTTCCAACACAGTCACAATCCAACCAATCTCCTCTGGAAACAATAGAAACTGCAGCTAGTAATACCCAACAAAGCAATTCTCGTGTTGTGCTTAATTTGGAAGATCTTGTTGCGATCACGGGCCGAAACCAATTGAGGAATTCCATGTGGATATTAGGGATACTGCTAGAAGGGAGTATTTACTATAGGGACCATGCCAGCCAAAAGGTCATAAGTTTCCACGAAAATCTATAGGAAATCACAAAAGAAGCTTTCAAGAAGAGTGGTTCAAAAGGCACGATGTCCTCGGGCGAACTACATGCCCGAGGGGATGGCGAGAGGATCCCGGGCGTACTCCCTGCCCGTGAGGAAGGCCAAATCTCCCCGCCGAAGTCCCCCGAGAGAGGTCTCGCGGATCTTCGGGGGGAAGACGTCGCAAAAGCCTTCCGGGATAACCTCTGCGCGTGTCTTGGTCGGGTAAGTATACTTCCTTCTTCCTTGTGGTGGTTTCTTCTTTGAAGTCCGGGGGGTGTCTAAGGTCTTCCTTCCTGCAGGTTCTTCAACAGACTATGAAGGACTTCGACTCGGCGATAGTTCCACTCGAGGCCTTGGTCAAGCTGCATGCCAATCATGACGCCCAAGTGGCCGAGCTCGAGCAGCGGATAGATGACCTTAAGGCCAGGGATCTGCTGATCATGGAGAGGTGCCACCAGGCCGAGCAAAATGCCACCGAGAACAGGGAGAGAATTTGCAAGCTCGAGCTAGAGCTTGAGCAAGCGCGGCAACATTCCCAAGTTCTTGAATCAAAGGTGGCGGAGCTGGACCGTGCTGCACAAGAGGCAGCCGAACTTGTTGACCAAGAGAAGGAGGACATGGAGCAACTCCACCAAGAAGCCCGCGAAGGATGGGAAGCTCGGCGGCGGGTGCTCAACCTTGAGACCAAGCTCGACAAGACGAGGCAGAAGCTTTCTACAGTGCTCAAAGGAGCAAGGCTCGGGAAATAGTCCCCTTCTTTAGGTCTTAGTGTAAAAATTTTCTCTTTTTCTTCTCTTTTGTACTTCCTGATGACGTGAATAAAGAATGATTCTTCCCCCCAGGACTTGTCTTTTATCTTGTACCTTTGTTGTTCTTGTATCTTTCTGGTGGCCTCCTGAAAACAACAAATGCAAGACAAACATATGCGAGATAGACTATTAGAAGTTCAAGTTAGAACGAAACATGGGTGACACAAGCCCGAAAGATAGATAAAAGCATAAGTTTAGAACGAAACATGGGCGACATGAACGCATTTTCTAGAGAAAGCGTTAGTCGTGCTTCGTTCCTACTAACGACGCATTTTACGGGAAAAGCGTTAGTCGCGATGGCTTCGTTCCTACTAAGCCCCCGCTGCGAATGAAGGTCGTGCACCTAGGTTGCGAGTACGAGCTTGTTTGCAGGAGAGTTAGAAAAATGCGCGTTGTTCCCCCGACCAAGTGACCAACTTCTCCGAGTTGCGAGCGTGGGTTAGGTCGGCAGAAGGAAACGTTCGTGGCCTTTACTTAGCGTTTTGGACACATGCCCCTAGGTTGCGAGCGTGGTGATTAGCGAGGAAGAGCGCGCGGTTGCCTGACAGAGTGCATGACGACCAAACACGTGCGAATCGAACTAAAACTCGAACCGGCCAAAAGGGTGTCTGTATACGACCATGAACATGCAGCGAAAAACTACTGCGGACAATAGTCGGCTTATGGAGACTGAAGCCTCTGGTGGCGAGTTTAGTGATTGGGCATTTGGTTGTGGCGCTCTATGCGTTCGTGCGCACGCTAGCTAGACCTTAGAATAAAGATGCTTGGAGCGAATGTTTCTGCCCGACGCGCTCGTCCCGTCACCAAGACCGTGAGGAAAAAGTATGCCCATGTGCGAGACTGAGTCGGCTTACCAATTGGCAGTGACCTTGAAAGCATTCACGAGATCATGGGGGTAATGGACTTCGCGCGGGCGAAGGAACAGAATTTTTACAGAAAAAACCGCTTACGCAAGCGCAAGACACAAAAGTAAATGCGAGTTTAGACAAAGAACTTGCGTAGCTGGTCAATATTCCAGGAGCTTGTAAGCACCCAACCATCTTCCATCGCCAGGCGGACAGCCCCCGGGCGTGCCACTGAGACGACTGCGAACGGACCTTTCCATCTAGGGGAGAGCTTGTTGGCCTTCGACGTGTCCTAAATTTGTCGTAGGACAAAGTCGCCAACTTGCAAGGTTCTCGGCCGAATCGACTTAGTCGCATGCCTACGGAGAGCTTGTAGGTAGACGGCGGATCGCAGCAACACCCTTTCACGTGTCTCCTCAGTGAGGTCGAGGTCGAGGAGATGCTCGTGCTCTTGGTCGACACTGTCAACCAGGTGCACTCTTTGGGAATGCAGCACGATCTCGGTGGATAAAATGGCCTCAGCAACGTAGACGAGCTGGAAGGGTGTTTCACCCGTAGCCCAGCTTGACGTAGTCTGAATAGACCAGAGGACGGATGGAAGCTTGTCCACCCATGATTTGTCGTGCTGGGTGGGGTCTTTGAAGACCCTCTTCTTGATCCCCTGAAGGATTTGGTCGTTTGCTCGTTCGGCCACTTCATTGCTCTGCGGATGAGCTATAGAGGCGAAGCAGACCGTTCTCCCGATGTCCTCGCAGTAGGCTTGGAACAGTTCATTGGTGAACTGAGTACCGTTATCTATGATGAGGTGGTTGGGGACCCCAAAGCGCATCACCACGTTACTACAAAAAAATATCCTGGCTGCTTGAGCCGAAATAGTTGATACGGGTTCAGCCTCGATCCACTTAGTGAAAGTGTCGACGGCCACAAGCAAGAATTTGCAACCTCTTCGACCACGTGGGAAAAGTCCGAGTATATCGACCCCCCAGGTCGAGAATGGCCATGAGAGTGGGATGGTTTGAAGCGCGTACGCTGCCTGGTGTGTCTTGCGGGCATAGAACTGGCATTCCCGGCAAGTCGCCACTATCGCCCGAGCATCAGCTAAGGCCGTTGGCCAATAATATCCCAATCGGAAGGCTTTACTCACGAGCGTCTTGAAGGATGAGTGAGTTCCGCACACTCCCTCATGGATATCTCTGAGAAAGAAATTGCCCTCTTCCCGAGATATGCACTTGGAGAGGACTCCAAGTGCCCTTTGCGGTATAGGCACCCTCGATCAACTTGTAAGGAGAGGAACGCCTTATAAGCCGGGAACGCTCGGCTTCTTCCTCGGGCAGTGTCCCATGGGCAAGATAATGAACGAATGGCGTCATCCAGCCTGCACCATGCTCGAGGAGGGAGACGTTACCGCACGTCTCCGGTGCCTCCTCTACAGAAAGAATGGAGGGCTTGTACAGATGCTCGGCGAGTGCCCCCGGTGGGGCGGGCATCTGGGAGGAACCGACCTTGGAGAGGTGATCGGCCAGGGAAATGTCCTTCCTAGGGATGTACAGTACTTCGAAATTTCTAAAGTACTGCTACATCTTCCTAACTTCAACCAGGAGGCCTTCATACTGGAGCCTGGCCAGGAGACCTTCATACTCCACCGTGTTGTTGGTCGTGGTGAAGTGTAATTGAATGATGTCTTGGGTGATCCCCTGCGGGGATACGGCCTAGCGCTAGCCCCGAGCATTCGTAAGTTCGGGACCCGTCGAAGTACATGGTCCAGCAACCATCTTCTAATATGTTGGACTCGGCGGTGGGTGGCACCGGATTCGTCCATTCCGCTACAAAGTTCGCCAGAATCTGGGACTTGATTGCCGTGCGAGCCGAGAAGTGGATATCGAACTCAGCGAGCTCCATAGCCCACTTCGTTATCCGGCCGCCGGCGTCCCGATTTCTTAGGATCTTTCTAAGTGGAAAGTTGGTCGGAACGACGACCTTATGAGCTTGAAAGTAGTGGCGCAGCTTCCTTGAGGATACGAGCAGTGAGTACAAGAGCTTCTGGACCTCGGGGTACTGCTCCTTCGGTCCATGCAAGATCTCATTGACATAGTATATCGGTCGCTGCACCCGTCTCGTTCGACCACAACACAGCGCTTCTGGCACAGAAGTTATTGCAAGGTATAGCGGCGGCTCCCCGACCTTGGCGTGGCCAAAACAATTAAATTTGGATAGATCTTGCTTGACTCCTCGAAGGAAGCGATTGGCCTTTTAGTCCATGCAAAGCCCTCGTGCCTGTAAAACGCCTTGAAGAAAGGCAGCCCTTTCGCTTGTTGAAACAAAGCGACTTCGAGCCGCCATCGTCCGGTCGGGGCTTGGACCTCCTTCACATAGCGTGGAGCGCATTCTTTCAATGGCCGATTTTCTCTGAGTTTTCCCCGATGCCTTGCGGCCCGATCATATAGCCAAGCACTTTGCTCGCTTTCACCCCAAATACACACTTTTCAGGATTAAGTTTTATTCGATGTCTATTGAGGTTACAAAATGTTTCCTCGAGGTGGGATCGTGACGAGGTGAGCCTACTTTTCACCACAATGTCATCTATATATACCTCCAGATTTTGGCCTATTTGATTTGGGAAAGTCTTACGCATCGGTATTTGGAAGGTCGCTCCGGCATTCCTCGGACCGAACAACATGGTGCGTGTGGCGAGCGTGCCAAGCGGCGTGAAGAAGTCTTCCTTCATCTTGAGGTAAGCTGATCTGGTGATAGCAGAATAGGCATCGAAAACTCATCACAGGACTTTGCGGTCGCGTCGACCGGTGGTCTATCGTGGCGTGAGGAAGTTACATTTGGGGCAAGCAGCGTTCAGGTCGGTGTGGTCAACACACATACGCCACTTGCCGCCTTTCTTCTTGACGATGATTGGGTTTGCCAGCCATTCCGAATGCTCGACCTTTTGGATGAAGCCAGCCTTGAGGAGTTTGTCGAGTTCATCCCGGATGATTGCTTGTTTCTCCGGGAAAAAGCGCCTGAGCTTCTGGCATATAGGCTTTTTATCAGGCCGAACAGCTAGCCTGTGCTCAGTTACTTCCCTTGGGACTCCGGGCATGTCGGATGGCTCCCAGACGAACACGTCCGCGCTCTTCCGAAGGAAAGTATTGAGCTCAAGTTCCTATTTGGGATCTAAGAAAGACCCCAAATGTAAGACCTTGGTCGGATCCGCATCGCTTAGTGGGACCGCCTTGGTTTCTCCTCCAGGCTGGAGGGCAACTTTTGGCCGGGAGTGCGTCGGCCCTTGGTCGGGACCACGTTGGGGCAGCTGCCCGACCATGTCAAGCGACTTCTCATCACAGTTCAAGGCCGCCCTTTGGTCCCCCTAATGGCGATGACACCTTTCGGACCAGGAACCTTCAGACACTGATAAGCGTGATACGTGGCGGCCATGAACTTAGAGAGAGCGGGCCTACCGAGGATGGCATTGTAGGCCGACTCGAAGTCGACGACCTCGAAAGTGATCATCTCGGTTTGGAAGTTCCTCGGGCTCCCGAACGTGACGGGCAAAACGATCTAGCCAAGGGGCTTTTTCGAAGTGCCCAGAACGATCCCGAAGAATGGGACCGCGATGCTCTTGATCTTGGACCGAGGAACTTGCATCTCGTCAGGACTTTAGCGGATATGAGATCCAGAGAGCTCCCGCCATCGATGAGAACCCGCCCCACCTTGGCGTTCTTGATGGTCAGACTTCGACCAGCAGGGAGCTTCTAAAACTTAGTCATTCAAGGGACAATCATCCTTGGAGAAAGTGATGAACATTTCGGACCACAGTGCTGCTGCAGAGGGCTTGCCTGGCGATGTGGTATACCTCTGTCTTTGCCTCCTTGGTCCTGCGAGACTTATCGCCGAGGAGCCCCCGAATATAACGGCTATGTGGTTATGGGGCTCCTGGTACTTCATGTTGTCGTCCTCGTCCGCGGGACCCTTGCCCTTGCCGCTCTCCCCTTTTCCTGGGAGCGTAGGCATGGGGCCCTTGCCATTGTAGAACTTCTCCAGGTGAAACACCCAGGTTTGACAAATTGGGAAGGTCGTGCCCATATGCCTGATGAAGCGGGCAAAAGCGGTCGTCCGAAGGTGCACTTCTACCTTCACGACCTCGATCATCGCGACCATGGTCGTTCTTGGCCGAGTGGCGGCCCTCCACCCTCGGGTGCTGGCCCGTGAGCCGTGGCGGCGATGTTGGCGGCGCCACCACGCCTGGCGGAGACGACCTCTTCTTCTTCTTGATCTTCTTCTCCATGGAGCACAGGTGCTTCTTGCTCGTGGATTCTTCGGGCCGGTGGGCGGCGGCTGCCTTCCGACATCTTTTTCCATTGAACCGCCTCGCCGACATTCACATAGCGATCGGCCATCTGAGCGGCTCGTTGGCGTAAGATGCAGGTGAATCTCCAGATCCTGCGTGAAGCGGACGTCCCGAACTCTGAACTTGAAAGCCCGGAAGATCGCCTCATTCGAGATGCTCGGAATGGAATTCTTCACCTTGATGAACCTTTGAACGAAGTGCCTTAAGGACTCTTTTTCAGTTTGATCCAAGTGCTCGAGGTCACGCTCCTTGCCCGGGCGAGTGTAGTAGCTCTGGAAATTCGCCCGGAGCGCTTCACTAAGCTGCCCCCACGAGTGGATTGAGCCCTCCTTCTGATTGAAGAGCCATGTCCTAGCGGAACCGTCGAGGACCGTGGGGAGGAAGTTAGCCATAACTTCCTCATCCCCTCTGGTTGCCAGAATGGCGGTGGAATAGATCGAGAGAAACTCATCCGGATTCTGAGTCCCATCGAACCTCTCGATGTGTCCGGGCATGAACTTGCTCGGCCACGAGACGTCACGGAGGGACGCCGAGAAGGCTCGGCACCCAAACGCCGGACTATCATGGCAACCCCTCCGGGCGTGGTGACCATGGCGGTGACCGTCGTGATGTTCCCCTATACACGGACCAAGGCGAGAGAATATGCCTCCGTATCGGCGTGGCGGTGATCGCTCCGAGGTATAACACTCGATACGGCCGTAATCGGACCGAGCGAGCCCTCGATCCCGTGAGGCCATCCGGGAACTGCTCCGAACGTCCTCACGGCCCTGATCTTGCTTCCCGTGGCCCTCCCGAATAGAACCGGGGCGCCCGCGACGGAAAAAATAGGGAATAGCGTTTGTGGTCGAGAACACTCGGGCCTCTTCACGCCAAGGACCCGAAAACCTTATATCGGTGGTGAGTTTTCAAATTCTCGGCCAGCGGCGCCCATGGCTTCGAGTCCGCTTTGGTGAGAAGTTTGAAGTGCGCACGACCATCGCCATGGCCCGCAGCCGCTCGGCACTCTGGGGAGCGGGAGGGGGTGATCTTGGCTGGCGATCGCGCACATGCTTCGGAGAGCGGGGTTCGCGAGGATTTTTGTGAGTCGAGTCTTCAGTCCCAGCGCCCGCCTTTCCGCGAGTTCGACGGTGGATGCTCGCCAGGGTCCTATCTAGGGAAACCTCTGGACGATTCTATGGTGTCCCCACGCAACGCGGTCTCATGACTGAGCTCAAGACGGTTAGGAATATCCAGACCGTCGTAGAGATCGTCACGCTCCTCCTCACCAATGAGGGAATCACGTCGTGAGTGGAGGAAATGCTCTCGCACTGCAGCCGCTGGGGAAAGACTCCCGGACTCGGTGTGGCCTTCCGGGTTAGCCACACCAGCTATGCCTTTGCCGGCGTAGTACACGTCGTCGTCTTCGACGTCGTCGAAGGCACAGAGGTCTTGACCATCCTGGGAATTCGGCATCCTCAGGAATTCTTCACGAAAGGACTTAGTCGATCCACGCGGACGGTGCTAGATGTCGACGATTGGAGTGCGGGTCCCCGCCGAGCTTACTTGTTGAATGAGGGATCAACGGGGCCCTTTTTCCTTGAAGGGTATAGCGTCGAGGCCTCTGAGAGCTAAGGAGGGATGGCGGATGGTTCCCAAGGAGGCGATGGGCAAGAGTCTTTTTATCTGGTTGGGCCTCTCATGGAGGAGATAACGACATGTCGGGACCGAATATGCAAATCGAACCCTCTGTGTATTACATGCTAGTCGAGGATCACGCTAGTACACCACAGGATAAGCAGGTTGAGGTACCACAATCATACCTGAAATAATAATAAAGTACCTCAAACATAATTATAAGCGAGTTACGACCTTATGGTCACCTTACAATAATTCACCACAGGCGATAAATAACAAAAGTAACACAAGTTCAATAAGCGGAAGCAAAAGTGCGACAATGAACCCCTCGTTCCGTCACAAGTAACTGACGAGGCTCAACCCTAATTCTCCGGACCTTCGTTAAACTCCTCCCAAGCTGGTGTTGCTTCTTCTTCTGAGGTTTTGTTGAAGCAAGGGTGAGTATACAACATACTCAACAAGTCATGCGCAAATGCAGTTCTATTGCTACATGCATGGCTTATTCCAAAGGATAGGCATAAGTGGTTATTTTGCATGAAGCAACAGTTCTTTTTATCAAATAATCTTAATTAGTCAGAAGCGGTAAAACCATTACTATAATAATTAATTTCTCAATTCTTTTCCAAGAGCTTGGCACACAGCCCTAAGTTCAATTCACCTGTCTTTGGCACACAGCCGCTCATTCCACATTTTATTTTGAGAATCTAACCCTTGGTTGTAATCCCGAGCATTGTCAATACATGAGGCGGCTATTGAATAGATTTAACACACACTCTGCGAAGTTGTACACTTTACCCACGAGGATCTGATCGCTCACCACACGGTGATTGATTGCAACAAAGTCTTTGAAACTAACATCTAACCTATGAACCTCCCCAATATTGCCTTTCTAACACTTCCTCACTCGAGCCAAAGTTTAGAACAAGTGAATCTTGTTGGATGGGTACCAAGCCGCTGACCACAGTGCGCTCCACCACCTGATTACACTCATGTGTAATTGCCGCCCGGGTGTCAAAGGAAGATATTAGAACCCTACTAAACTAGGTCTGTCCCATTCCGGACAAGTGGTACATCTGAGTAACTTTCGGTTCAAAGGCTCACAAGGTGAAGTCCTTAAGCTGTCGAGGCAAGACATTCTTCTCGTAGATCGACCTTGCGGCCTTCACATTACTCAATTCACCCGTTGCCACACAGGCCACAGCAAAGCCATCTTGCCACACCTTGGGTCCAAATCATTTTCCCACCGGTTTGCATTTATGCAACACATGCCAATACCCACTTCATTGTATAAGTAGAACCACACGGTTGCTACCCTCCAAATACATCTCATGACATCATCGCATTATTCCAAAATATATTCCATATTTGCTTAGTCAATATTCTTTTGCAATTTAAAGGTTATTCAGCGTATACAAGCAACTAAGCATCTACTCACGGTCTAGCCTCCCGTGTTGGCATCATAATAGCAACCAACTCAACTTAATATCTTAGGGTGACAAAGATTTTAGGGCATACAAGTAATATAACAAGGTGGCATAATCAAGGTAGGTGTATTATCTACTCTACCCAAAATTAATCAATGTCATTTTTCTACTTAATATAGCATGCATAGTTTAAATTGAAATACATTTTAAAAATCTAGGAGCAATTTGGTCAAAGCATGACTTGCCTTCAAAAAGTAGTTGATCCTGATCTAGAACTTGCGACGGTTCTCCGAAATCCTCACCAACAACATCCGGCAACTCGGAGTCTAATCGCATCAAACAAACATACAATAAATACACAAACAGATAGCAAGATCAACTCTAAAAATAAAATAAAATTCATCAACAAATAGTTCACATTTTTACAAAATTTTAGGCACTAGAATCACCCAAATCGGAGCTATGACGCAAAAGTTATAGCGATTACAATTTTGTAAATTCAAATAAAAGAAAACCCTGAATTAATGTATTTATTTTCCCACTGGAAAATCCTAATAAATCCTTCGGCCGACACGTGGCAGCAGCAGAGTGAGCCACGTCACCTCGGGTCTATGGACCGGGCTCACGGCTCGGGTCGGGTTCAAGGTGGACGAGTCCAGCGAGCAGTGTCAGCGACCATGGGCCCCTCGATAGCGTCGACCCTCATTCCTGGTGCGAGGTGGGACCAAGCGAGCGATGCGGTTTCGCTCGGATGGTGACACATGGCACAACCCAACTGGTCCGTGCGGCACACATTTTCCCGGCCGTTGGATTTAAATCCAACGGTCGGTAAATGTAGACGGTTGGGCCTCCGCGCGACTACGTGGCACTATCCCGACCGCACGTTCGAATTTCAACGGCCAGATCATGTCTCGGGCGGTTGCTAGGGTTTTTGGACAGCCACGTGGCAAGATTTCAGCCACAGATCTAAGATCAAGCGGACATTATCAAGCGCGCCGAAGATGGCTCGTGGACTCACTAAGCGTGGTGGATGAAGATCCAGCGGCGGCGATTACCCAGCGATGCTGCTTGTTGACCGAACCTCGTGGTTTAATCCGGCGAATATCAAAGATCGGCGGTCAAGATCTCTGTTCTGCGATCTCGTGATGCAATCTGCGTGAGACAAGATCTAACGGCCATTTTCAAGCGCATCTTCTACGATTACTTGGCCTCACTAGAACAGCACGATTACGATCTAACAACCGAGATCTACCGAAGTCGTTCAAGCCTAATTATACAGGGGAAACGTGGCTTTACCTCGGGCATTGGATGGAGATCCGACGGTCAGGGATGTTCGCGGGTGTTGACGAAGGTGCGGCGGCGCTTGGTCACTGGACTTGGAGAAGTGGAAATGGCAAGCGGTGTTTAAAGTGTCTTCGGTGGAAAAAGTGATCCACTTGGCGTCTCGGCACGGCGGACTATAGCGGGTCTTGGTTGCGGTGGAAGTGGCGGTCGGCGATGAAAACAAAGAAAAGCGGCAGCAATGCCAACTCCGGTGAGCAAGCTGGAGGATTCTGAACCTGACGATTATGCGGGCGAAACGGACAAAAGATGCGGAGCGAAGGGATATGTTGAATGCGCTATAACACGGCGGCCATGGCGCTTCATTGCACGCGCTGCATTGAACGCAACCCAACTGTCCCCTTTCGGTGTAATGGCGGCGGTGGCGCGATTGTTCGACTTCCGGGGACGTGGCACAATCCGCACCGTCCGATCGGCTGCGATCCAACGGCACCAGCGCTCGGGCAATGCGGCCCAACCTCAGCCGTCCGATGGAGATCGCACGACCCGGAGTGAGCGATGGTTCGCCTACCAGCACGACGTGGCGCGATCCGGTCCGCTGAGCAGTAGCGATCAAGCGGCTCTTCTTGTATGACGACATGGCAAAGGATTGGCCGCCCGATGGAGATCGCACGGCTCGGAGAGAGCGGCGGTTAGGGTTTCCCCTGTTGGGCTGAACGGCGCACAGTGTTGGGCTCGGCCCAACACTGTAGCAATGAATTACCCGGGTTTTAATATTTAAAATAATCCTAGAAAATCAAAGTAATTATTTAGAGCACTAAAAATACCCAAAAAATTCTAGAAAAATTCGAGAAAATATTTGGGGCATTTAGAGCTTTTCATAAAATATTTTAATTTATTTTTGATAATTACTTTTCTGATATTTAATTACTGAAGAGAAAGATAAATTCAAATTAAACTTAATTAAATCCAAAAATTCAAAAAAATTCAAATAAATTCAAATAACTCCAAAAATTTAAATTAGGCCAAATTTTGGGATGTTACACAGCCCTACATCCAGTAGTTTCACTAATACCCAAGAGTGAATTACAGGGTACTTGCTCGGGGGTGTTGAGCCTCTCCCTTTGCTCACCAGTTCTTACAGGTGTGTTTGAGTGCTTTCTTTCTTCTTTACAGTGTCTCCTATCGCGGGTCGTCTGGTAGCCAGCCTCTCTCCTTGAACGTTACATACAACGGGGTATTTATAGACAATTACAGTTTTGCATCATTTATTACAGAATGACATGCCACTACTGTACCCGAACGTGGGTGTAACTATTCCTTTGCTTTTGCCATCTGCATGACGTGGGCGTAGTGGGCTTAGGATGTGGTAGTAGGGTCCTTGGACTCTGTAGTGATTAATGCCACGTCGTCTTCATGGGCGTGCCCGCTGCTGCGATTATGTATGAGGTCTTCCTTCGGCTTTGGTCATCAGTCGCTTTCTCCCGTGTAGGGATGCTTGGGGACAAGCTTGGTCGTGGTTGGGGCAGGCCCGTAGGTCGATTGCGAAGGTCACCCTTGGGGACACCGTCAAGGGTAGGCTTAGTCGTGGATTATTACCAAGGTATGACGGTCTTTATAGGAGTTATCAATCCCGACAAATACTTATCAAGGAAGTTCCATAAGTCTATTGGTCTAACTACCATTGCCCATAATATATCAAAGTTTAATGAACATAAGCATGCGATAAAATATTTAATAAAACATTTGTAAAATTTGGGATCAACATGGTCAAAGGGTGCTTGCCTTGCTTGTTGATTTGATCGTGAAGTTAGAGTCGATCATAGCAGGACTCACGAGCGTCGAGAATCTATCGTAGCTTGATGAAAATAGAGCAAATAGCAACTTTTAAATAGGACAAAAAGAAATTAGATGGAAAAAATAAATAGGAATCTACTATACAGAACTGGTATGATTTCAGTTTAGAGTTTCTTGATTACACGTGTTTTGTTATGATTTCAAGATGCAAAAATTATTCGGATTTAATTAAGACATAAATCATCCTATAAAGAATAGGTTTGGGAATTCCTTTTTCAAATCTTCTTCTCATTCCCAGGTGGCCTCACTTTCTGTGTGATTGCTCCACTGAACTCTGCAAAAATGGGTTGTCCTGCTCCTTGTTTTCCGATCCACTTTATCCAGAATTTTTATCGACTGCTCTTTGTAGGTCAAGTCTTCCTGTAGTTCAATTGCTTCCAGGGGTGTTTGCTCGTCAGGAACTCGAAGACACTTCTTGAGTTGCGATACATGAAAGACGTTGTGTACTCCTGCTAATGTCTGCGGTAACTCCAGTTGGTATGCGACTTCTCCCCTACGGCTTACGATCTTAAACGGTCCTACATATCTTGGCGCAAGTTTCCCCTTTTTGTGAAACCTCTGGACTCCCTTAAGAGGCGTAACCCTAAGATACACATAATCTTCAGGCTCAAAGCTTAAATCCCGGCGACGATTGTCCGCATAACTCTTTTGCCTTGACTGCGCTATTTTTAACCTTTCTCTGATCAATGCTATTTGCTCTTTGGCTTCTTGGAGTATGTCTGGTCCGAAGACATGACGCTCATCAGTCTCATTCCAATTCAACGGCGTTCTACAAGGTCGACCATACAACGCTTCGAAAGGGGACATCTGAAGACTAGCCTGGTAGCTGTTGTTGTAACTAAACTCTGCATATGGCAAATATTTATCCCAAGACGTTGTATATGCCAACGCACAAGCCCTTAACATATCTTCTAATATCTGATTGACTCTTTCTGTTTGTCCATCTGTCTGCGGATGATAAGTTGTACTGAAGTTCAAACGGGTGCCCATTGCCGTATGCATCTTATCCCAAAATCTTGAGGTAAATTGGGTACCTCTGTCAAATACTATCTTCTTCGGCACCCCGTGCAAACAAACGATCCTTGCCATGTATAGCTCTGCTAACTTATCTCCTGAATAGGTTGTCTTTACCGGTATGAAATCATGCGACCTTAGTTGTCGATCTACTATGACCCATATGGAGTCATAACCCCTTATGCGTCCTTGGTAATCCGGTGATGAAATCCATTCGATTTCCTCCACTTCCATCTGGTATTTTCAGCGATTCAGCGATCCTGGCGGCCTTTGATGCATAGCTTTGACTCGCTGGCATACATCACATAGCGCTACGTGCTCGGCTACCTCTCTCTTCATATTAGGCCACCAGAACCTTTCTTTCAAGTCTTGGTACATCTTCGCACTTCCTGGGTGAATCGAATACTTAGAGTCGTGAGCTTAGTCCAATATTAGCCTTGACTCCTTTTTATTAGGTACCAGATCGCTCTCTCATCCAGAGTACCTCGATCGTCTAGCTTAAATTTTTTTGCTTGGCCTTCCTCCATCTTGGATTTGATTCGCTTGATCTTCTCATCATTCTTCTGTCCTTCCCTAATCTGGTCCTCTAAGGTAGGCTTTACCTCTAAAGCGACTACAAATCCTTCCTAACAACTTCCAATTTTAACCTCTGAAAATCCTTGCACAATTCATGACTCTCTTCTACCAACATATTTTTGCTATGAATTTTTTAGACTCAAGGCATCAGCCACCACGTTGGCTTTACCGGGGTGATAATGAATCCCCACATTATAATCTTTAATCAGCTCTAACCACCTTCTTTGTCTCATGTTCATGTCAGATTGGGTGAAGATGTATTTAAGACTCTTATGATCTCTATACACCTCACATCTATTTTCAATAAGATAGTGTCGCCATATTTTTAAGGCATGCACTACGGCTGCTAATTCTAAGTCATGTGTTGGGTAATTTCCTTCATGCGGCCTCAACTGTCTTGATGCATAAGCAACTACCTTTCCATTTTGCATCAATACGCATCCGAGTCCTTGATGTGATGCATCACAATATATATCAAAACTCTGGTGTACATCTGGCAAGACTAACACGGGTGCTGAGGTCAGTCGTCTCTTCAACTCCTGAAAACTCTTCTCACATTCCGGTGTCCAAACAAATTTCTTCTCTTTCTTTAGCAATTGCGTAAGAGGTCTAGCAATTGTCGAGAATCCTTTTATAAATCGGCGGTAGTAACCAGCCATCCCAAGAAAACTATGAATCTAAGTCACAGTCTCTGGCGGATTCCAATGCAGTACTGCCTCAACCTTGCTTGGGTCCACTGCAATTCCCTCGTCAGTCATTACATGCCCGAGGAATTCTACCTTACTCTTCCAGAAATCACACTTACTGAACTTAGCAAACAACTGCTGCTCTCTTAACTTTTCCAAAACCAATCTCAAATGTTTAGCATGCTCTTCATTCGACTTGGAGTAAACCAAAATATCATCTATGAATACAACTACAAATTTATCTAAGTATTCCATAAAAACTTTGTTCATCAAGTTCATAAAGTATGCTGGTGCATTTGTCAATCCAAACGACATAACAGTGAACTCATAGTGTCCATATCTTGAAGAAAATGCAGTTTTTGGTATGTCCTCTGTCTTAATCTTCAACTGGTGGTATCCTGATCTAAGGTCCATTTTAGAGAAGACTCCTGCTCCTCTTAATTGATCAAATAAATCATCTATCCTGGGCAGCGGATACTTGTTCTTTATTGTTACTTCATTAAGTGTTCGATAATCCACACACATCCGAAAACTTCCGTCTTTCTTCTTAACAAATAGGACCGGTGCTCCCCAAGGTGACGAGCTCGGCCTGATGAATCAATAATTCCTCGATCTGCTTCTTCATTTCTACCAACTCCTCGGTGGACATCCGATATGGCCTCTTTGCTATTGGTGCTGTTCCAGGCACTAAATCAATTACAAACTCTATGTCCCTGTCTGGTGGCATTCCCAGTAACTCCTCAGGAAAAACGTCCGGATACTCACTGACCACTGGTGCATCCCTCAAACTGATGGTTTCTAGATTGTTTACCAACAACTGCCCTTCTCGAACTGCCATTGCTTGAAATTCAACTTTCCTGCCCTCAGGGCTCTCAATAGACACGACTCTTCGTCCACAGTCTATCTGACCTCGTGCTTAGACAACCAATCCATTCCTAGTATAACATCTAGAGTGCAGGTATCTAGTATAATAAGGTTCGCTAGGAACTCCATACCCTTTATTAATAGCTTAACCCCAGAACAACCGATCTTAGATCGAAGTTCTGATCCAGGGGATTGGACTAGAAGTGTATTCTTAAGGTTGACAATACCCAATTCATTTTGCACAGCAAAAACTTGAGAAACAATGGAATGTGAAGCTCCGAAATTGAATAAAATTGTGGCGATCTTGAGTTGACTAGAAACTTACCCAGTACAATGTCCGTGGCGTTCTGAACTTCATCTGCGATGACGTGGTTGACTCTTCCTCGTGCAACTACTTGGGGTGTGGCTCCAGCTTGAGCAGGTCCTCTGCTTCCACCTTGAGCAGGGGTTCTAGCAGGTGTGTTCCCTAAGTTGAAACGTACTGGCGTCACCCCTCCCTTCTTGGGACAAACACTAGCAAAGTGCCCTGTCTCGTTGCAATTGTAGCAGCGTCTTCCTGACATCTGCTGGTTTCCTCCATTACGATTAACGATTCATTTGGAGTGCAGGGGTTTGTCTGTTGGTCTTGGCATCGGTGATGATGTCTGGCCTTTGTTCCCTCTTTGGAATCTGGAGAACCTGGCGAGTACCATCCTTAGTTCTTTATTGACCTGGCGTCCTCCTTGCTGTGCCATGCGGCGTTTGCGGTTGTCATCTAATTCCTTGCGCTTGTCTTCCAGTATAAGCGCCTTATTTACCAGTTCATGAAAATCAGGGAAGGTGTGGGTAATCAACCCCACCTGTAATCCAATGTTAAGTCCTTTCATGAAACGGGATTGCCTAGCTTTATCTATTGCTACATCCTCTGGGCGTAGCATTACCGAGTGAACTTATTCAAATAATCGACCAGTGGTGGCCTCCTTGCTTGACCTCTAAACTCTTCCTTTTTCAGCTCCATAATACCTCTGGCACATGATACTGACGAAAAGCTATGGTAAATTCTTCCCAAGTGATTTCCTGTGGGTTTTCCTGCGATGCACAGTAGTTTTCCCACCACTCAGCTACTGTCCCTTCTAGCTGATGAGAGGCATAAAGCACTCTCTCATTTCCATCACACTATGTTATATGCAGCTTCCTCTCGATGGTCCTCAACCATTCATCTGCCTCTAATGGACTAGTGTTGCCTGAGAAAGTGGGCGGTCGTATCCTCATGAACTCGGACAGCCATGAGTAGGGTCGGGGACCATTGTTGATAGCTTGGTTGTTGGCGGCTGTTTTGGTTGTTGATTTGCTGTACAGTTGCCATCATTGTCTGCATCAATTGAGTTTGTGCTGCAAGAAAGGCTCCCAGATTCTGCATGTCAACCTGTGGTGCTGCCTAAGGAAGTGATGCATTGCTCTGACTGCCTCCCTGATGTGAGCCACTGCCTCCGGCTCCGGTGTTGCGAGTGTTCACCATCTGCTGATTGCTTTGATGGTTTAGAGATGAGAAGGAAAGAATAGGCAAGTAGAAGAACTTATATGGGGGAAAACAGGTGTAACTAGAACCCTTTAAACATCAATTCATAGATAATAGATAAGTATGGTTGCTTACAAGGGCCTAGGGCCATGCAACCACACCAACAATCACGACATCATACAAAATAGTTCATTACAACACGCATCTCTAAGGGAAGTTCTGGAAGTTAAAGGCGCGACTCTAACAGATGAGTCTCAACGCAAAATTTGCTGACTAACAAACTCAAGTACTCAAGCCAACTTTGGTGAGGCTACTTTAGTGCATACCGGCGGATGATCCCGACATTAGGGCAAGCCAGTCCCAATGCCCTCCCGTAGTCTTTGGGGCTCTCTTTCTTGATTCTCTGGCAAAGGCTCTAGCTCGACCTCCTGCTCCTCCTCTGGCTCAAGCTCTACCCCGATCTCAGGCTCCCCTTGGCCATAAAGGGCCTCCTCAAGCTCTCCGATCCTCTGAACAGCATGCATCCTGGTCTCCCGCAGGGCCACCTCCGTCTCCTCCAAGGTACGGTACACCGACTGTAACTCCAACATAGTCGTGTCCATGGCCTCCTCTTGAGCCACGGTGAACCGGCCCAAGTGGACGACAGCAGCGTCGCCCTCCAACTCCAAACGCGCCTGGATCGGTCCACCCGCGTGTAGGTGCACGCGGAAAGCAGTGTCCCACAGCTCATAGCTGTGATCTCTGCTAATCCTTCGCAGCGCCAACCGGGCACACTCCTGAATGCCCGCCTCATAGCTGGCTCGCTTCACCGCGAGGTGGAGCGGACGATTGGCGCGAGCGTTCTCCCTTTATACAAAGTAAAGGTCGTCACCCGGCGCGGTTGATTCCGTTGACCACCCAGTGCGAGACCGTAAAGAGGTGGTCAAAACCTCCAAGCACAGGAGCATCCTCCAAAGCTCCATGCGTATCCTCCGTGGCCTTCGTGAAAGAGTGAACCATCCTCATCTGCCAAATCAACTTGTCAGAACTAAAATTTTAAAAGAATACAAAAGTAATAGCAAAATGCAGCATAGGTATGAAGTAAGGAAGAAGGGATAAGTCAAGATTTCATTGATTATTCTTGCCAAATTTTAATCTTTAGAAATTAATTTTTATCCTTTCTAGAACGGCCAGTCTAACTAGGGTTAAGTCCTACAGTCAATATGGCTCTGATACCAACTCTGTCGGGACCCGAATCTGCAAATCCGGACCCTCTGTGTATTCTGTACTAGTCCAGGATCACGCTAGTACACACAGGATAAACAGGTTGAGGTACCACAATCATACACAGCGGAAATAAGAATAAAGTACCTCAAACATAATTATAAATGAGTTACACGACCTTATGGTCACCTTACAATAATTCACCACGCAGGGCGATAAATAACAAAAGTAACACAAGTTCAATAGCGCAAGCAAAAGTACGACAATGAACCCTCGATTACGCCATAGGCAAGCCGCGAGGCTCAACCTAATTCTCACGGACCTTCGTTAAACTCCTCCTCCCAAGTGGTGTTGCTTCTTCTTACGAGGTTTTGTTGAAGCAAGGGTGAATATACAACATACTCAACAAGTCATGCGCAAATGCAGTTCTATTACTACATGCATGGCTTATTCCAAAGGATAGGCATAAGTGGTTATTTTGCATGAAGCAGCAGTTCTTTTTATTAGAAAATCTTAATTAGTCAGAAGCGGTAAAACCATTACTATAATAATTAATTTCTCAATTCTTTTCCAAGAGTTTGGCACACAGCCCTAAGTTCAATTCACCTGTCTTTAGCACACAGCCACCCATTCCACATTTTATTTTGAGAATCTAACCCTTGACTGTAATCCCCGAGCATTGTCCAATACTGCGGACACGGCTATTCGAATAGATTTAACACACACTCTCTGAGAGGTTGTACACTTTACCCACGAGGATCGTTCGCTTACCACCACGGTGATTGATTGCAACAAAGTCTTTTAGAAACTAACATCTAACCTATGAACCTCCCCAATATTGCCTTTCTAACACTTCCTCACTCGAGCCAAAGTTTAGAACAAGCGAATCTGATTGGATGGGTACCAAGCCGCAAAGACAGTCGCTCCCCACCTGATTACACTCGTGTGTAGCTGCCGCCCAGTGTCAAAGGAAAGATATTAGAACCCTACTACACTAGGTGCATCCCATTCGGACACGTGGTTTGTCACGAGTAACTCAGTTCAAAGCCTCACAAGGTGAAGTCCTTAAGCATCGAGGGCAAGACATTCTTCTCGTAGATCGACCTGCTGACCTTCACATTCTTGAATTCACCCGTTGCCACAGGCCCACAGCACGGCCATCTTGCCACCCTTGGTCCAAATCATTTTCCCACCTCGGTTTGCATTTATGCAACACATGCCAATGCCCACTTCATTGTATAAGTAGAACCACACAGGTTGCTACCCTCCAAATCCATCTCATGACATCATCGCATTATTCCAAAATATATTCCATATTTGCTTAGTCAATATTCCTTTGCAATTTAAAGGTTATTCAGCGCATACAAGCAACTAAGCATCTACTCACGGTCTAGAGCCTCCCGTGTTGGCATCATAATAGCAACCAACTCAACTTAATATCTTAGGGTGACAAAGATTTCAGGGCATACAAGTAATATAACAAGGTGGCATAATCAAGGTAGGTGTATTATCTACTCTACCCAAAATTAATCAATGTCATTTTTCTAGTTAATATAGCATGCATAATTTAAATTGAAATACATTTTAAAAATCTAGGAGCAATATGGTCAAAGCATGACTTGCCTTCAAAAAGTAGTTGATCTGATCTGGAACTTGCATTTGTTCTCAAAAACCCTCCCGACAACTTAGGCAACTCGAGTCTAATCGCATCAAACAAATATACAATAAATACACAAACAGATAGCAAGATCAACTCTAAAAATAAAATAAAATTTAACAATAAATAGTTCATATTTTTACAAATTTTTAGGAACTGTAATCACCCAAATCGGAGCTATGATGCAAAAGTTATAGCGATTACAATTTTGTAAATTCAAATAAAAGAAAAACCTGAATTAATTTATTTATTTTCCCACTGGAAAATCCTAATAATTCCTTCGGCCGACACATGGCAGCACCAGAGTGAGCCACGTCGCCTCGGATCTATGGACCGGGCTGACGGCTCGGGTCAGGTTCACGGTGGACCAGTCCACGAGCGAGTGTCCTTGACCCGCGGCCCCGGATGGCGTCATGATGGCGTCGGCCCTCTTGTTCCTGGACCGCGGTGGGACCAAATGGAGCGATCTTGGCCGCTCGGATGGTGACACATGGCACAACCCGACTGGTCCGCGCGGCACACATTTTCCCGGCCGTTGGATTTAAATCCAACGGTCGGTAAATGGCGACGATTGGGCCTCCGCGCGGCTACGTGGCACTATCCTGACCGCGCGTTAATTTCAGCGGCGAGATCATGTCTCGGCGGCGCTAGGGTTTTGGGCGACTCGTGGCGAGATTTCAGCCACGAGATCTAAGATCCGATGGACATTATGAAACGCGCCGAAGATGGCTCGTGGACTCATGGCGGCGGTGGATGAAGATCCAGCGGCGGCGATTACCCAGCGATGCCTTGTTGGCCGAACCTCGTGGTTTAATCCGGCCGAATATCAAAGATCGGCGGTCAAGATCTATCGTTACCGATCTCGTGATGCAATCTGCACCGCCGAGACAAGATCTAACGGCCATTTTCAAAGCGCATCTTCTCTGATTCGTGGCCTCAATAGAACCGCGCGATTTGATCTACTTGGTGAGATCTGCTGAAGTCGTTCAAGCCCTAATTATCTGAAGCGTGGCTTTACCTCGGGCGTTGGATGGAGATCCGGCGGTCGGGGATATTCCGCGGTGTTAGCGAAGGTCTTGGCGGCGCTTGGTCACCGGACTTGGAGAAGAGGAAGTAGCCGACGGTGTTTCCGAGTGTCTCCAGCGAAAAGAAGTGATCCACTTGACGCGTCTCGTCACGGCGGACTCAGGATGGGTCTTGGTTGCAGTGGAGAGTGGCGGTCGGTGGTGAAAAACAAGGAAAACCGAAGCGACAGCAATGCCAACTCCGGCGAGCAACTGGAGGAGTTACGGAGCACGACAGTGTACGGGCGAACGGACAAAAGATGCGGAGCGAAGGGATACGTTGAATGCGTTATAACACGGCGGCCATGGCACTTCGTTGCGTGCGCTGCATTGAACGCAACCCAACTGTCCCCTTCCGGCGTAATGGCGGCGGTGGCGCGACTGTTCGATTTCCGGGCGATGTGGCACAATCCGCAACGTCCGATCGGCTGCGATCCAACAGCGCTAGCGCTCGGGCGATGCGGCCCAACCTCAGCCGTCCGATGGAGATCCCACGGCCCGGAGTGAGCGATGGTTCGCCTACCAGCGTGACGTGGCGCGATCGATCGCCGAAACGGTAGCGATCCGACGGCTCTTCTTGCCGCAGCGACGTGGCAAAGGATTGGCGCCGATGGAATCGCCGGCTCGGAGAAGCGGCGGTTAGGGTTTCCCTATTTGGGCGAGCAGCGCGCCGCGATGTTGGGCTCGGCCCAACAACAGTAACAATGATTCACCGGGTTTTAATTTTTAAAATAATCCTAGAAAATCAAAGTAATTATTTAGAGCACTAAAATACCGAAAATTCTAGAAAAATTCCAAAAATATTTCAGGGCATTTAGAGCTTTTCATAAAATATTTTTATTTATTTTTGATAATTACTTTTCTGATATTTAATTATTCAAGAAAAAGAGAAATTCAAATTAAACTTAATTAAATCCAAAAATTCACAAAAATTCAAATAAATTCAAATGAATTCAAATAACTCTAAAATTTTAAATTAGGCTAAATTTTGGGATGTTACACTGACCCTCGTCCGATGGTTTGATAATACCCTAGAGTGAATTACAGGGTACTTGCTCGGGGGTGTTGAGCCTCTCCCTTTGCTCACCAATTCTTACAGGTGTGTTTGAGTGCTTTCTTTCTTCTTTACAGTGTCTCCTATCGAGGGTAAATGCAGTAGCCACCTCTCTCCCTGAACGTTACATACAACGGGGTATTTATAGACAATTACAGTTTTGCATCATTTATTACAGAATGATATGCCACTACTATGCCCGGACGTGGGTGTAACTATTCCTTTGCTTTTTGCCATACCGCGACGTGGGCGTAGTGGGCTTAGGATGTGGCCGTCGGTCCTTCGGGCTGCCGAGTGATTAATGCCACGTCGTCTTCATGGGCCGTGCCCGACCTGCCGATCATGTATGAGGTCTTCCTTCGGCTTTGGTCATCCGTCGCTTTCTCCCGAGTAGGGATGCTCGGGGACGAGCTTGGTCGTGGTCGGGGCAGGCCCATAGGTCGGTTTACCCGAAGGTCACCCTTGGGGACACCGTCCAAGGGTAGGCTTGGTCAGCCGATTGGCCACCGGGGTGCGACGATCTTTATAGGAGTTATCCAATCCCCGACAAATACTTATCAAGGAAGTTCCATAAGTCTATTGGTCTAACAACCATTGCCCATAATATATCAAATTTTAATGAACATAAGCATGTAGTAAAATATTTAATAAAACATTTGTAAAGCTGGGATCAACATGGTCAAAGGGGGTGCTTGCCTTGCTTGTTGATTTCAGTCGTGAAGTTAGAGTCGATCGCAACAGACTCTGAATGTCGAAGTCTATGCGTAGCTTGATGAAAATAGAGCAAATAGCAACTTTTAAATAGGACAAAAAGAAATCAGATGGAAAAAATAAATAGGAATCTACTATACAGAACAGGTATGATTTCAGTTTAGAGTTTCTTGATTACACGTGTTTTGTTATGATTTCAAGATGCAAAAATTATTCGGATTTAATTAAGACATAAATCATCCTATAGTAAGTTTTGTGTATCCGATGTTTTGTCTAAATGCTTTCATTTGAATTAATTTAGAGAAATGAAATGTTTATCTTTTCTTGTTTTCTCGATCCATTTCTTTTTATTTTGGTATAGTCAAGAGTCATATATATGCATTTTATTATTTTACATTTTACTTATTTACTCATGTATTTATTTATTTATCTACTTATTTTAGTTTATATTTATTCATTTATTATTATTTTTTATTACTATTTTTTTTGTCTCGGCCCAAGCTGGCCCATTCAGCCCAGGCCGACCGACCTTTATCTCTAACCCTAGCCACTTTCATTTCTTACTTCTCCCCAAATCAGCCGCCGCCTCCCTCATTTTTCTCTGGCCTCTCATGCCCAAGCTCCTCTCTCACTCTTCCGCTGCGTTGCCTTCGCGGTCTCCTCTCCAGGCCAGCTGCCGATTTCTCCCCTTCCCAGTGGCCGTCGCCTTTGCTGTCGCCTCCTCCTTCTCCCACTCACACTCACCACCGCCGGCACCAAGCGCCGCTACCTTTTCTGAGCATTGCGCCAACCCTTGGCCTCCCTGTGCCACTGCTGGCCCTTGGGCTTCACCACACCTCCACCAGCTCCAGGTGCCACCATCACCGATGGCTTGCACCGCCTCGGGTCCTAGTGCCAGTTGGATTCGCCGTCTTCCTCGACGTCAATGTCTTCAGATCCCGGCGTGGCCACCTGGACCCGAGCGCCACCTGACCCACTGCCCAGCGGTCCTCTTCGTCGGATCCTGAGGTGAGTCTCTCCCTCACTTTCTCTCTCTCTCTCTCTCTTTAATTAGCCATCCCCTCACTCACTTCTCCCCTCTCCTAGCATGGTCGCCGTCGGATCCATCCGAGTACCACTTGGATGCAACGGATCTGGGGCCCCTGGCGACGCTACCCTTAGGGCATCGAGTTTCCCCAACCGCGGAGTCACCTGCTTCGGCCCCAGGCACCGGCCTTTTCTTTGCACGCCGTGCGTCACCGCCCATGATGACGACAACAAGCAGCGAACTTTGTCGCCATCTCCTACTGACGAATACTCATACCAGCGGTGCCCCACAGCAGAGTATACATCTATTTCAAGATCATTTTTCTCTCAGTCATCTGTACTCGAAGACCAAGTTGCTGACATCATTCCGGAGTGCGGGAGGGGATATTACCAAAGCCTCCGTCTCTCACGGACGGGATTATCCCTAAATATTGGCTGGCACACCAAGTGAACCATCTCGAGCCCAGCTCTAGGCCAAGGGGGTCTGGAAGGGTCCTTGGCCTCGGAAATCCACCCACGGGCGCTCCGACTAGGCCACCAGTCGGGCCTCCCCGTAGGCTCCGACCAGGCCGCCGGTCGGGCATTCCCGCTGGTCCCGACCAGGTTACTGGTCGGCATCTCCGCAGGCTCCGACCAGGCTCCCAGTCAAAGCCCCGGTAGAACTCCGCCTCAACAGACCTCCGCCACGTCGACGGTCGACTCCAAGCTGGTCACCTGCCCCATGGACACGACGTCCATGCTAGGCAGGTGGCTCCTTCCCAAGGTGGCGCAGGGACCGCTATGACAAACGCCCGTCCCTTCACCCCGTCAGGCACAGTGGGGAGACGTGCTCCATCCCGAGACGGCACCAGAATACGGTGCAAGCAACGTCAGCAACTGACAGCGGACAGAGGGCAGGTGCGTACCTTCCAGGCGGAACACTGTCCGTCGCGCCTACCTACCCAGCATGGGACGAACAGTAACCTGTCAATCACTAGGACCGAAGACCGGGACTCCCGGCGTAGCGTACCCCTACCTCTTTTTCTCCAAGTTCCCGTGTAACCTGCCCCCTCGGCCTATATAAAGGGAGGCAGGGTCCTCAAGGAGGACGGACTCTCTTTCATTTCCTGCGCAATCACTCACTCGCCTCATTCGCATTCTACCTCGCTAGCTCGTCCGACCCAATCCGGGTCTGCCGAACCACACTGGCGTTTTAGCTCCCGAGCTCCCTCACTCGGGCGAGAGCTAAGGGCCTGTCCTTAGCCCTCGCATGTAATCCACCACACTCAGAGCAATACGATCCACCACCACGAACTGGACGTAGGGACGTTCGGCCCGAACCAGTATACATCTGGGACTTCCTTAGTCTAACCATTCGAGGAGAGGGGACGCGCGACCCTTATACTTACAAATTTACTTGCCGGTTATACGAAACACCGACACCTACCCTTCTCGGCTACAACTATCCTCACCCACAAGCTAAGCACCTAAATCCCCTATCCCTTTTGTCCTCACTTCCCATGCATGAACCGATTGTGACTAGCTAGATGCATATCTCTTATTGCCTGGTTCATGATGCAGTGAAATGCGGGAGTAGACTTAATTAGTACAATTTTTATCATGTATAAAAATGTATTGTGCATCTCCTGTGATTAAATGGTTTAGGGTTCTTGGCACTGGAATTGATAAGTATTTAGGATATACATATATGATTGTGAAATTTTTTGTTAATAAACAACAACCGCATGTTAATGAGTCAATATGTTGTAATCATTATTTATCTTCTTGGATAAAAAAATGTGTATGGCTCCTGAGTGATTCTTCTTTGTGATTCATATCCACTTTGATTGAGAGTGCAGGGGTATCGATATCAAACCCTATCGCTTATCTGTTAGGTCTTTATGTGATGGAGTCGCTATGAGACAAGAACGGTATGAGTAAGATGAAATTTTCATGCTAATAGATGAGAATGAATTTGATTAACAGTTTGCTTCTTCTCCGAGTTTCAATTTACGATAATGTGTATGTGTGATCCGAAAGACTATCCTCTTGTGCAATGTGATTAATAAGGAGCATGCATTTAGACACGAAGTGAATACTAATGTTTGGCATACTTGAAGTAGAGAGTAGTGCATATGTTTATTTGTTGCATTTTCTTGTGATTGAGAGGTGTAAGGTGTAAGGTATAGGCTTTATTTGCGTGTGTTGAGATTGTGAATATAAGAGTCAATGCATTGTCGAATTTTGGTTGTGTATATATATATATATATATATATATATATATATATATATATATATATATATATATATATATATATATATAAAGCATGTCTATGATGAGTACGTGAGGAGTGTTGTTCTAGGAATTCATAGGTGCTTGCTGTTTTTGTTCTTTGTGTTTGATTATCATAAATGCAGCCTAGAAGGTGTAATTAATCTGTTATTTTTAGGTAGGGGATGTGCTTATCCTTGCATAGAAAGCATTATTTGATGGTGTCTCATGCATAGCTTCTGCATTATGATTATTACTATGCTAGTAGATGAGAATCTCTTCCTCCAACAAATGCTCAAATTGACACAGAACCATGGGTACATATAGTTATCAATTCCCTATGTTCATGTTTTAGATCCTTTTGTGGTTAGGTGACTAAGAATTTAAAATATGGGCCCTGAATGTTGTATGCACGTCAATTATTAAGATGCTTAAATAGATGGCTGTGGTTTTGCACTTTCGAGTGGGTTGACATTCATATGTTGATTCTTATGATTTTGCTCATGACTGATGGTGCACTTAGGTTACTATTTCACACTCATTTGCCCGATAGCTCTTGATTTAATAGCCGGATTGTGTTCTCGTATAACTCTTTCTCAGTTTATTTGATACTCATGATTCAGTTCTAGGCTTCTAGCATAGATCTGTCACAGATATTCACCTGGAATGCATGCGGCCTGTTTTAGTTGGCAATGGTTATTGGACCTTCTAGTTATAAGAAATGCAATACTAGAGTACATGATTATATATAGTTTTTATTCATTAATGTGGCTTAGTTAACATGCTAGGCTGATATATGCTTGATTATTCAAACAGTATATTTTCATTGATCGAGAAGAGGAAGGGGATATATCACTAATGATTGGTACCTTTATTGCAAGGAAACCGGGAGGGAGTGGCAGGAGCAGAAGAGGAGGACAAAGGTGCTCGAGGGCTGCTTCAATCCTCCCTGGCTATTTTCTTTTGACTTCTGTGGAGGTTAGCTAGGGGCAATGATTGCTGAGGTAAGGCAGATGAGGTGTTGAACTAGTGTGTGAATGTGTTAGTAAGTCTGTTCTCTCTCCTTTTTTATACTGCAGCTAAACCAACATGGAGAGGATGAATCCAGGGTTGGATTGGTTCAGTCTGTGGGCTGGGAGATGTGGTGGCAAGCATGCAGCTTCCCTCTCCTCCACTTGGCTTAGAGGTATGGGCAAAAAGGGGGGCAGCTGGCTGGTGATTTGAGGGCTAAGGAAAAGATAGAGAGAGAGAGAGCAGCTGGCTGGTGTGATGCTGAACCGGGGAAGGGGTTGAGTGATAGGTCGATCAGGTCGTGAGGTGTCTGAGCCAGTATCCCATTTAAATTCTTAAGAGTTGTTTGTACTTATTTGCATGAAATTTGAGAGTAAAGATGTAGGCTGTGATATTTGTACATGAGTTCCACTAAATTGTATGTTGTTTAATAGATAGCCTGATGCACAATATCTACACTGCAACGTAGCAACTTGTTCCTTACTCCTGTATATTGCGGATATAATTGAATTTTGGTGTCATTGGATGGTGGTATTAAGTCAAGACATTTGATTGTGTGGCTATGACAGTGTAGCCTAGATTGTGTTGATTTTGTGTGTATATAATGCTGAGGTTTGAATACTTACATATATGTGTATATTGTTGAAACTGTGGACACAAGTATATGCATCTTGTTGAACTTGAGTCTATGTATATACGCAAGTATTTGTCTAGGCTGGAAATTTAGGAGTATATGTACTCATGTTCACTCTTGTGTGTGTGTATATATATATACATATATATATATATATATATTAAAGAGAGGGAAATGCATATTAAGGCTATGATTCAGAAATTTTGAATGCTTACAGGGATACATTAGGGAAACAAGTATGGTTTAGGGACTTGGATTTTTGGGACGGGTTTTTATAGGACCGATGTATAAGAATCAAACTATAAATTTAATTATTATCTTTAGTTTTATTTTTGTTTGATAGTGTGAATGAATTTTACATTTGTTTGATTTTTGAAACTTAGAATTAAGGATTTACTATTTTTAACCATTAAAAGCTTTTCTTTAGAGAGCAGAATTCCAGAAATACTTAACAAGCAGAGAACAATTCAACTTAAGGCTTAAAATTTAAATTTAAGTCGCATTTCAAACTCAAATTTTTATTTTAGTTATTTTTAAATTTTAAATTCTTATTTTATTTATTTTTAAATTTTTCGTGATGTTACAAAGGCTAAGGTTAATATGGTCGATTATTGCTTAAGTGAATCTTCAGAAAACGATGAGGCAGAGGTGAATATAACCGAATGGATCAAGGGTTCCAGAAAGTCCCTAGTCTGTTCATGGCTCAAGCCAACTAAAAACAAGTCGGAGGTCAAGTATGCATTCGAAGTATCCAAATGTGACCGTATTTTTGACTTACTCCTGCAAGAAAAATAATACGATTACCTGAAGGGCACGATCGGTTCACTATAGATAGAAGTCGATAATGATGGCAAGAACTCGAGGACTATCAAGCCGAAGGGAGACCCGCAAATCGGTAGATGGTACAAAGTCGAGAGATCAGCGCCACAAAGGCCGATCATCAGGCCTAAGCCTACATTTTCTCAATTATTGGAGAAGTATGAGAGGATGAACAACCGGCCACATCACCCTTCGCGTTGGCCAGATAATATGTATTGGCCTGAGAATCTGGAAAGAGCCCATCAAAGATGCCCTTTTTGGCAGTTTTGTTGGGAAAGAGGAATAGTACTGCCATCACCATACTCATGCCCAATGGAGCACCATCAACGGGAGGAGTGGCCTGGGCGATTGGCTAAAGATAGACTATCCTGGCAGATACGGGATCATCCTGGTAAAGCTTACAGAAGGCCAATTCAAGAAAGAGTTTCCCTGCCAAATCATACTAAGGAGCAGGCGGTGGAGCAAAAAGTTGCGACAAAAGAAGACTTGGCCAGAAGGATCCGTAAGCCAATCTAACCTAAACCAAGGTGGTGCCCTATGGGTCTTAGCCGATCCCGGCGCAGATGGCTTCAAAGGTTGAGGACCCAGGAAATCAAGGAGGCCAAGCGAGGAAGCAAAGGGACCAGGCGTTTGATGAACTTCGGCTTATCAAAACTGTAAAAAAAGGAGTGGAGGAGAAAAGACCAAGTCGAAGAAGAAACTAACTCCACCGATGAGTTGGGATCACCCATGATTCAGGATGACACACCCCCAATGGATATTAATATGGTGTTCACGCTACCAGCCAAGTTCAAAATTAAAACAGAATCGACCAAAGAAACCTTCGCTCAGCTGTGTTTAGATGCCCAAGACGCAGTCTTCGAGAAGCCACATGACGCTCATCGGCATCTGAAGCCGTTGTACTTGAAAGGACATATAAACAGCAAGCTGATCTCTAGGATGCTAGTGGATGGAGGAGCGGTCATTAATATGATGCCATATACTACTTGCAAGAAGTTGGGCAAGACCGACGAAGACTTGATCAAGACTAACATGGTTTTGAATGACTTCACAGGTGACCCCAACGAGGCTAAAGGCGTCATGGCCACGGAATTGACTATTGGTAGCAAAACTGTACTAACTGCTTTCTTTGTTATCGATGCCAAAGGCAACTATAGCGTGCTGCTTGAATGAGACTAGAAACATACGAATTGTTGTATCCCATGGAATATGCATCAAATGCTCATCCAGTGGAACAGAGATGAAATCGAGGTCGTCCCAGCCGATACATTGGCTCACGTCGCGATGGCTAGTTCATATGTGAATTGGCCGCATGGAGAGGCCAAATGCATATCGGGCAAAATACTAGACGATTGCGATTTCATTTGCATTGGTAAAACAGGGTGTAACATTCCAAATTTAGCTCTTTATTATTAGTTAATATTGTTTTATTGCTGTTTGTGAGTTTGGTGAATTTTCTGGATTTATTGGATTTTTTAGGGATTTATTTGAATTATTTCAAATTAAGTAACTAATTAATTATAGATAAAATATAAATAAAGTTTTGCCAAAAATATTTTATTTAAGTTCAAAATATCTCAAAGTATTTGTGAGAATTTTCTTGTATTTTTTTTCCTGATATTTATATTGCCTGAAATAAATCAAACAAATTTCAGTAATTATTTTAAAAGAAAAATAAGAGAAAAACCAAGTGAACAGTACTAGGCTCAGCCCATTTACTGTGTGCACCAGCCCTAGGATCCATCATCGTTCAAGTTGGATCGGACTATCTCGGTTAGGCCGCGCCTCGGTGGCAGATCAACCGTTGGATGAATGCCTCATGGACGGTTGAGATGTGGCCGTGTTGTCGTCGGTGTGCTGCCTCTAGACTCCGCCACCGTAACAGCCGCGCCGTAGAATCCGTGCTTATCTCACCTTCTGAGGCCTATTTAAGGCAGCCACCGTGCTCATTAATTGCTCTAGAATGCGCCTCTACGATTTCCCCGCCTGCTAGTGTCTGTGCCGTGTCGATCGTGCATTTTTGCTCGACGGAGTTGCTTTAAGCCGCTGCCGTTTTGCTTTGGTTCTCAGTCGTCACACCGCCTCCGCCGCGACTGGAACTAGATCCGAACCCACCGGGCGAAGCTGAGTTGTTTTCATGTGAGCACGAGCCGGATCTACCATTGCACTGCCATGGCCTCCTTCGTCTTCTTTATTTCTGGCAAGCGTCGCTGTGTCCACCGCTTTTCCTCGTCGCTCGTATTGTCGGCCGTTCGATCTAGCATAGACCATCGAATGCAAGCCACGTGTCAACATCTAAAGCGCCGCATCGTCGAAGTCTCACCATAGGATGGCACGAATCTCGGCCATCCGATCCTAGCCAACGCCTGAGATTTAACCAGTGTGCATGGTGTCACTTCGCCACGTGTCCTCGCCGTTGTTGCCGCTTCGTCAAATCTGGATCAGACGGGTGAGGCCGAGCCACGTGTCATCGATCAAGGCTCGGACCTGCTTGCGTCAGTGCTCACATCATCAGATGACATCGATGCTTGCGTCAGCATTTGCCACGTGTCAACAAAGTACTCGAAAGGTCATGAACCGAGTCCACGGTGGACCAGAGCCAAACCGTGGACTAGGTCCGTAGACTGGGGTGACATGGCGGCTTCTGATTGGTTCTGACGAGGCTGACGTCATGCTGATGTCAGCGTGACGCAATAAATTGAATTTTCAGTATAAAAATAATTCGGGTTAATATTCTATTTTCTCAATTTTATGATTTTTGAATCTTTCGAGAGCCCGTTCTCCCTCATACGAGTTCCGATTGAGGTGATTTTTAGAGTTTGTTTGCTCTCTGTTTTGGTATTTATTTGGTTTTCTCTTTCATTTCACGTAAACGATAAATTGTGCGACGCATTCGAGGAAGATTCATCAACTCAAGACCAAGGTCCAGAGCAAGAATAAGGGCTTTTCTAAGGCAAATTGTGCTTGATCATGTTGAACTCATGTTTATAAAGTTGTTATTTTGTTTTACTGTATTGCATGTTATTTCATGTGTATAAATGTTTTCAATCTAATTTGGGACTTAGCTATCATACCAAATTGATCCATACCCTACCTTGTCGTTTGTATGCCATGATCTATTGTCACCTTAGTTTGGTTCACTATGGTTGATTGATATTAAAGTCAACATGGGATGGTTAAAACGAATTAGCTTGCTTAGTCATGCCAAGTCATCACATGTATTTGAATCATTGATAATTAATCTTGACTAATGGAATATGGAATAATGTTATGAACTTGTGTGTCATGTGTGGTTACACGATGAGATTAAGTTGTTGTGGCGATGGATGTCACGCAACGATATTAAATTGTTGATGGCACGTGGTGCTTGGTAATCAACTGGGGTGGTTATGATTTTGATTGGGGCAAGTGGCAAGGGACAGTATGCCAAGGTGGTCCGTATGGCAGAGGGTGTGTGGAAGTCTTGCTTCAATCACCCTAAGGACTTAACCTTGCAATCATTTGACCTGAGTCAAGCATGCAACCATATATCTGTTATGGGGCAGTCTAGCTGATTAATTTTCAATGTCATACCTTTAGTACTGCTTTGGTGGTGTAAGTCTGAGTTCACGGATGAACTCACATGGCGCAAGAGGGGGGCCCTGTTGTGGTTGTTCAGCCCTTCAGTGTTGAAACCTCAGCGGATAGTACTGAATTACGGCAAAGCGTTGTAAAGGCTTTGTCATGATTTCTCTACCCACATACTAAAGGAAGTGTGCTAATAGCTTGGCTACAAGAGATGATCATGTCGTGTGGGTAAAGTGCATAACCTCTGCAGAGTGTAAAATCTATTCGGATAGCCATGCTCGCGGTATTGACCAATGCTCGGGAATTACAGTTAAGGGATAGACTTTTGCAAAAAAACTTGGGATGGATGTCAGGTTGCCATGGGAGGTTGAATCTTGACCTAGGACTGGAAACTTAGTTTACATGGGAAATGCTAAAATTATTACTTATTGTTATTTGTTTTACTGTCTTTACAATCTATTTATTGTACTTGTTCACAAATGCTGCTTTGTTGCAAAATAGCCATGATAACCTTTTCCTTTGGAATAAGCCGTGCATATAGTTATGTTAGAATTGCATTCTGTGCACAACTTGTTGAGTGTTTTATGTACTCACCCTTGCCTACAACAACATCATCAGTTGAGGAGCCCACACCACTGCTGGAGGAGAAGTACCTTGAAGAGACGAATGTTTAGGGTGCGAGCCTTGTCAGTTGCCTGTGGTATACTAAGGGGTTCATCTATGTCTTCATTCCGCTATAGTTTCGTTTAATTTGTTGTTCAGCCTTGCGAGGCATTGTTATGTAAGTTGACCATAAGGTCATTCAACTAGTGATATTTAATATATGATGTCCTTTATCTTATTTGCGCTGTGTATGATTGTGATATTTACTGATGTTGAGTCTGTGTGCACTAGCGTGATCCTGGACTAGTGTAGTATACACAGAGAGTCTGGATTTGCATATTCGAGTCCCGACAAAGGGCTTATACCGATCAGTGTCAAACCAGGCACATTTGACTAGGCTAACGAAGTGTTACGCCGATGGGGTTAGAGCAAGCGGTAAAGACCCTACAAGGCAAAATGCGAAGCTATCATCACCCGGTGGATAGCTATGAGGCTATCGAAGACAATCAGGAGGTCGAAAAGTTAGGCCAGGGATTCACAACAACTGATCTGCTCGAAGAAGTCGACGTCGGGGATAGTGATAGGAAAAGACCTACTTTTATCAGTGCAAAATTAGATGCAGCATACAAGGAAAAGTTGGTTAGAATTTTTAAAGATTATAAAGATTGTTTCGCTTGGGAGTAGCATAAGATGACTGGCTTAAGCCGATAGCTTATTGAACATCGGCTACATATAAAGCCGGGATATCGGCTGTTTGAGCAAAATCCCCGACGCTTTAACCTGACATTGTACAATATTATTAAAGAAGAAATAGAGCGATTAATGGAGGCCAAATTCATCAGGCCTTGCTGATATGCCGAATGGGTCTCTAATATTATCCCCGTCATGAAGAAAGCAGGAAGCTCAGGGTATGTGTCGACTTTAAGGATTTAAATAAAGACATACCAAAGGATGAGTATCTGATGCCAATAGCCGATATGTTATCGACGCTGCATTAGGGAATAAGATCATCAACTTTCTCAATGGGAACGCCAGATATAATTGGATATTTATGGCCGAAGCCGATATACCCAAGACCGCCTACAGATGCCCTGGTGCTCTAGGGTTGTTTGAGTGGATGGTTATGATGGTTGGCTTAAAAAACGCTGGTGCAACTTACTAGCGAACTATGAATTTAATATTTCATAATATGATTGGCTATATTGTTGAAATTTATATTGACGATGTCGTGAAATCAGAAGACGATCTACAACATTTGGCTGACTTAGAGAGAGTTTTTCAGAACACGAGGGCACATGGCTTGAAAATGAATCCTTTTAAATGTGTGTTTGGTGTATTGGCTGGCAATTTTTGGGTTTCATGGTCCACGAGAGGGGAATTGTACACAGTCAATTACATGCGATGGTTTATTTCAAATTTGTCTAGTCGAATCTGAACATTTACCCCATTGTTGAAGTTAAAGGATCATCAGGAGTTCGTCTGGGGGGCGATCAACAAAAGGCTTTTGATGACATTAAAGAATACCTGGTTAATCCTCCAATATTGGCCACACCGTGGAAAGGGATCCCATTTAAGTTGTACATATCGGTTGAAGAGGAAACTATTGGAGTGGTGTTGTCACAAGAAGTCGATGGAAAAGAGAGGGTAATCTTCTATTTAAGTAGATGATTGCTGGATGTTGAGATCAGGTACCCCTTTGTGGAAAAATTATGCTTATCTCTGTATTTTACTTGTACGAAGTTAAGGCACTATATTTTGTCATCGGCTTATAAAGTGGTTCGTAAAACCGATGTCATAAAATATATGCTGTTAGCCCTAATTTTGTGTGGTCGACTTGGTAAATGGGCTTATACGTTGATTGAGTTTGACCTATCTCACGAGACGACTAAATCGGTTAAAGAACAAGTAATAGCCGATTTTATAACGGGACGTAACAACCACTACCGATCTAGTTTCTGTTGCCCCTTGGCAGTTGTACTTCGATGGATCGGTATGTCAAGAAGGTAATGGCATCGGTATAGTACTGATTTCCCCTAAGGGACATAACTTCGAGTTCGCATTTATTTAAATAGCCGATGTTCCAACAATCAAGCAGAGTATGAGGCATTACTTAAAGGCCTACAGTTGTCAGAGACAATCGGAGTAGACGCTGTGGAAGCCTACGGTGATTCATTATTTGTTGTGTAGCAGATCAATGGAGAATACCAGTGCCACGATGGCATATTATTCAAGTATCTAGAATAGTGTTACGATGCGATCAGCTCATTCACTTCGTTTTCCATTAAGCAAATTCCACGGGAGATGAACGATAAAGAAAACTTATTGGCACAACAGGCATCAGAATATAAAGATTTTAGCTGATATTCCATGCCTGAGCTGATTGACAAGGCAATAATGCGTGCTGATGCCGCCGATTGGAGGATGAAGGTAAGAGAATACCTAATTAACCCGTCTAGGCCGACTGAGTGCAAGGTTAGGCAACATGCATTAAAGTACATCGTCCTGGATGGAGTGTTATATCATCGAACGTTGGAAGGATTACCGCTAAGGTGCCTCGGAGCTGGTGAAGCCAAAGTGGTGATGGGTGAGGTGCATGAAGGTATCTGTGGGTCTCTTCAATCAGCTCATAAGATGAAATGGATGCTTAGGCACATAGGGTACTATTGGCTGACAATGTTGGAGGACTATTTCCAATATTATAAAGGATGCCAGACGTGTCAGAAGTTCGGCAATGTACAACTTGCACCTGCATCAACCTTGCATCCAATCATCAAACCATGGCCGTTCAGAGGATGGGGAACAGACGTAATCGGACAAAGATTTCTAGCTTCTAGCAAGGGCCATAAATTCATTTTGGTTGCGATGGATTATTTCTCTAAGTGAGTTGAGGCTGTACCCCTTAAAAAGGTTACAAGTGTTGAGGCTATTGGATTCATCAATGAGCACATTATTCATTGGTTTGGTATCCCTTAGACTATCACAACCGACCAGGGCACTGTGTTCATGTTCGAGGAGTTCCAAAATTTTGCCAAGGACCTGGGTATCAAGTTGCTCAACTCATCACCCTATTATACTCAGGCTAACGGACAAGCCGAGTTGTCCAATAAAACCTTGATTAAACTAATTTAAGAGGAAGATCAACAAAAAACCAAGGAAATGGCATTCGACGTTATCGGAGTCGTTATGGGCCTATTGACTGGCATACCATGGATCCACCAAACTTTCGCCCTATCAACTAGTCTATGGTCAAGAAGCCATTTTGTCTGTCGAGATTAACATTGACTCAATTCGAGTGGCTAGACAAAATGGTCTATCGGCTCAGGACTATAAGAACTCGATGCTTGATAACCTAAACGACTTAGTAGAGTTGCATTTGTCCACGCTAGATCGACTTAAGAAGAACAAGATGAGAGTTGCAAGGGCGTACAACAAGAAAGTTATCCCTAAGTCCTTTAGTGAAGCCGATTTGGTTTGGAAGACTGCACTATCCATTGGCTCTAGGGATGGCCAGTTTGGCAAACAGTCTTCTACATGGGACCGTACAAAGTAAATCGGCTTGTAGACGGAAATTCCTATATACTTGAGACATTGGAAGGAGCCGTATTGCCTAAAGCGATTAACAAAAAATACTTAAAAGAAGTGCTATCCTAGCATTTGGATTGGATCTTAGTTGGCTGCGATGGAGGGTTATCTTAAGAACTAAGTTAACTCGTTGCAGTTAAAACATCACAGTGAATGATAAGACATAGAATCAGTTAAACAGCCGATTGAATTAACTTAAAAGTTGCAAGAGTAGTTTCACAGGCAGATCGTGCCACACAAGATTACATTCACAGGCCAGAACCCAGGAGTCTAGCGCCTAAAGCTGATAGAGCTGTAGCCGCTTTGGCGATGGTTTCCTGCATTGCGTTAAGGATCTTGTCATCTTCTCTTGCGCTCCCGAGTATAGGCACTATCTTGGCTGATTTCTTGGTGACGCTGGCTATGACCAATGCTATCTCCCACTTTTGTTCCTTGATAGCCGATGTGGACTTTTCCAAAAGCTACTGGTTGTCAATGAGCTGCTATGTTGTCTTAGCCAGCTCTTCCTCAAGAAACTTCTTCGTTGTCTCCAGCTTTTGGGTGGAGTCCTTAACAACCTTGAGTGATGCCTTATCAGTGTCCAACTTGTTCTTCCTAGCCTTAGCCTCAACCACCAAATCATCAAGAATCTTCTGATCGGCCGCTTATGCCTCCCTTTGCGCGATCCTTGCCCTGGCAACATCAACGGTTGCCTTCCTGCTATCAAGGTGGCACACTTCCAAGAGGGCGGCCATGGCTTCTGAAGTCTCAACCCTTTCTTGGCAGGGGCCTTAGTCGACTTGGCTTTCTTCTTCTCTGAGAATTAATCGGCCAAAAGTTAGTGCTCGAAATGGGAAGGTAGAGCAAAGGTCGGTCAGGGTATACTTCTTTGAAATTTCTTGCTTTCTTTCAATGTTCGATAGCGATGGGCTTTGAATGCCCAAAGTGCCTGATGTATACCCCATCAAACCGGTTGATTGATGCGGCCTCTTCCTTAGCCCTTTGCCTAATGGGCGAAGATCGGCTTCTTGCTAGTGGCCTTGGTCTGCAAATAAGGACAAAAAACTGATTAAAGAAAAATTATTAGCAAGCAGAAATTGTGAGTAAAAAGGAATTCATGTAGCCGATACCTTGCCAGTAATGTCTACTTGGATTGTGTTAGTATACCCGGAGGAGCTAATAGAACTAGACTCGTCACTCAAATCAACATTAGAAACTACCATCGGCTCAGGACGATTTGGACAAAAGGTATGGATGATGGCCGACGGAGTTCTCTCTAGGAAAAGTGCCTCTGCAATAGACAACCACCAAGCAAAGAAGTGATCTGCCTAATGAGCATTCAAGAAAAAGGGTGGTAAGTTGCCAATCTAAAGATCGTTGGCTATCTCCAGGACGATGCTGGCCACGGCAACATTACATACTCTGGCTCTAGGCTGAAGCCGATCAAGTAGTTGAAGGCTAGGAATGACTTGGCCAAAACCTAATTGCCGAGTGTAGATCGAAGGATAGTAAAACTCGTATGATGGTTGAAATGTCTGATTCCTGGTGTTAAGTCTAACATGAAGAATGCTCGGGGAGATGAAAATTTTGTACAACTCCAGAGTAGAATGGGGCATTAAGGAGCTGTCGGGCTCTAGATGAAGAAAAGATGGCAATTGATGATCAGCCGCGCCACTATAACTAAAGAAGTCTTGCTGACCAAAATTCTCTCTATCCAGTTGTAGGAAGAATGACAAGTATTTCTTCAAGCCGATGAGGGTGATCTTGGTTTCATTCCCCTAGCACATAATGTATTTCTCCCCATACGATTGGCTGGCTCTAAACTGAGGAATTACATTTTCTAGAGTATCTTCATGTGAAAATGCTGTATTTTCTACAGGATCCAAGACAAAGGATCATCTAAATAAATAATATAGCCAGATTTGAATGAACCACAAAGGTCCTCCTATATTACCGACGACAAATTTGGCAAAGCCTGTGAATAGCTGACTCTTTATGGTATACATCATCTGATAAACTGCCCCGGGCAGCATTTTACCCAAAGCAAGCTGATGCCCCTCCACTAAACGCTCTGCTATCAGTTGATACACTTGCGTCGGCCCGAGAGAAGCCCCACAGAATAGAAACCTATCCAGCCACATGTTTAAGAAGGCGACATACTCCTCATTCGATGCTGGCCCGTTCACTTGATTGTTTTTGCTTATGTACTTGCTTCATCCTTCGCCTTTGGATTGAATCAACTTGTATCTAGGCTTGCTACTGTAAGCCGATATCTACTCTCCATCCAATCTAAGGCAGCATAGCTGGGCTATATCTAAAAGGGTTGGGCCGACGGGACCAGTGCGGAACATAAAGGCATTGAATGTCTTCGACCAAAAGTAGCAAGCCGTGGCCACTAGGGGCTCATTGGCTTCTGGATCAATTAGAGAGAGGAGAATACACTCAGCTATACCCATCCTTTCCCATATTGCCCTTTTTTGCGCTACTACACGAATATACCAAGACCTCCTCCCTTAAGTACTGTCGGCTAGGCTCTAAAGCTCTTGTTCCAACCTTCTACGTTGTATCCAATAGCCGATAAAGGAAGACGAGGTATTTCTTCATTTAGAACTCACTACTACAGAACGGCACATCAGAATCGGTTCTTTTTTAGCATTAGAATCGGTTCTAGTGGCGATACGATGTCTTTAGATAGTGATGAGGTGGAGCTATCGAGAATCGGTTTTGACCGATCGTGATAAAACGTCATCGAGAATCGGTTCTTTAAGGAAGTGATTGTGATGACTCCTCATCGAATCGGTTCTTTAAGGAAGTGATTACGATGACCCCTCATCGAATCGATTCTTTAAGAAAAGTGATTACGATGACACCCTCATCGAGAATCGGTTCCACAAAACAACCAATTACGATGAGGGTGTCATCGAAATCACTTTTCTTAAAGAACCGATTACGATGAGGTCATCGAAATCACTTCCTTAAAAACCGATTCGATGACCCATTGGGGTGTGCCATTTTTGCAAATTCTCCAAAAAAAGCACAGATTAAAACACCGTTCTAGCTGGTGATTTAAAAACACTAAATTAAGAGAGATTTCCTAGGATGTCATCCATCCTAATACTACTAATACTACTCTCGTCTAATTACCACTCGTGTGATCTTCCTAGACATTTTTAACACCACACGTGTGGTCTTCCCAGGAGGTCACCCATCCTATTACTACTCTTGTCTAAGCACGCTTAACTTCAGAGTTCTTATAAGATCCATTATTTTAATGGTGGTATGATAACATCTGACATATTATGTCTCCCTCCTGCTTTTAATCCCGTGAAGCACCCTGAACACCGATAAAGCTTTCAAATTTATTTTTCATACTTTTGACTATTAATGATGCTTGCAATATATGTGCCATTACTATTCACAGAACTTATAAAAACACCATAACTTTTGACTCGTACCTTCGATTTTGGTGTTCTTGAGCTTTTCGGAATCATCACACGATGAGCTCTCCGATTATATTCTTTTGGGCACCGATTCTAGTTTGCAAATAAGAAATCCGAGGACTTTTGTTAAAATGTTCATAACTTTTGACTCGTAACTCCGATCGGGGCGTTCTTTGGCTCGTTTGAAAGATAACGAAAAGTAGTACCCGAATTTGTCTTAAATTAATTTATTAATTTCTGATATTTTTAATGTTGATGAATTTATTGCTGAGGAAGATAATATAAAATTTTCAGATTGAAATTATGAGAGAATATTTTCATTTAATTCTGACATTGAACTTAATTTTTTGTATTATATTTCAAAAATCAATTCATTTAAGCTAAGGATTTATCAGGCAATTCAAATATTTTTATAACTTTTTGAAATTTTGTTTTTCAAATTAATTTGAGCTAAGTATTCGTATGTAAAATTTTCATCTCAAAATATTTCTCCAGGAATTTATAAAAATTCTGACGTTCAAAGTACTAGTTTTCAACTCTCTCTCTGTTTTTGAATTTTTAAAAATTACTCACAATTTATAATCATCTAAAATTTTTACAAAAATATCACAAGTATGTCAGGAATCTCCACAAAAAATTTCAAAAGTTTGTAACGTCGTTTGTACTATTTTTCATCCGGTTCAAACTTGCTGATCTACGTTTCATCTACATAGTATCACTTTTTGAATTTTTAAAAATTCCACATATCTGATAATCATCTGAAATTTTTATGAGAACATCTGTAGTGTGTCAGCAACCTACAAAAAAAATTTCAAAATTTTTCTACATCGTTTGAAACAATTTTCACTCAGTGCATTTTGGCCAAAAACTAGTACTTTGATGAGGGATTATCAGTATCCGTATCACTTTTTACAATAAAACCGACACTGATAATCACATATCCGTATCACTTTTTTAAGGAAAACCGACACTGATGTGATAAAAATGGACATAATTGGGACATTAAACTTGTTAGATTTTTCTAAATTTTCTCGAGTGTGATAATTATGTAAAATTTTTATAAAAGATTAATAACTTCCTCAGTACCATTATATAAAATTTTCAAAAAATTTCAACTTTCTTGGTTTGCTCAATAAAATCTATCAATGCAGTAAGCACTAAACTTAATTTGTTGTATTATATTTCAAAAATCAATTCATTTGAGCTAAGGATTTATCAGGCAATTCAAATATTTTTACTACTTTTTGAAATTTTGTTTTTCAAATTTGTTTGAGCTAAGGATTATTATGTAAAATTTTCAACTCAAAATATTTCTCCAGGAATTTATAAAAATTCTGACATTCAAAGTACTAGTTTTCAATTCTCTCCGTTTTGAATTTTTAAATGAATTTTTAAATGTCTTAAATTAATTTATTAATTTCTGATATTTTTAATGTTGATGAATATATTTCTGAGGAAGATAATATAAAATTTTCAGATTGAAATTATGAGAGAATATTTTCATTTAATTCTGACATTGAACTTAATTTGTTGTATTATATTTCAAAAATCAATTCATTTGAGCTAAGGATTTATCGAGGCAATTCAAATATTTTTATAACTTTTTGAAATTTTGTTTTTAAAATTAATTTGAGCTAAGTATTCTTATAAAAATGTTCATCTCAAAATATTTCTCCGAGAATTTATAAAAATTCGACATTCAAAGTACTAGTTTCAACTCTCTCTATGTTTTAAATTTTTAAAATTCCTCACATCTTATAATCATCTGAAATTTTTACAGAAATATCAAAAGTATGTTAGGAATCTCCACAAAAAATTTCAAATGTTTCTAACGTCGTTTGTACTATTTTCCATCCGGTTCAATCTTGCCGATCTACGTTTCATCTACATAGTATCACTTTTTGAATTTTTAAAAATTCCACATATCTGATAATCATCTGAAATTTTTATGAGAATATCTGTAGTGTGTCAGCAACCTACGAAAAACATTTCAAAATTTTCTGACATCGTTTGAACCAATTTTCACTCAGTGCATTTTGGCCGAAAACTAGTACTTTGATGAGTGATTATCAGTATCCGTATCACTTTTTACAATAAAACCGACACTGATAATCACATATCCATATGACTTTTTTAAGGAAACCCGGCACTGATGTGATAAAAATGGACATAATTAGGACAGTAAACTTGTTAGATTTTTCTAAATTTTCTCGAGTGTGATAATTATCTAAAATTTTTATAAAAGATTAATAACTTCCTCAGTACCATTATATAAAATTTTCAAAAATTTCAACTTTCTTGGTTTGCTCAATAAAATCTATCAATGCAGTAAGCACTAAACTTAATTTGTTGTATTATATTTCAAAAATCAATTCATTTGAGCTAAGGATTTATCAGGCAGTTCAAATATTTTTATAACTTTTGAAATTTTGTTTTTAATATTTGTTTGAGATAAGGATTCTTATGTAAAATTTTCAACTCAAAATATTTCTCCAGGAATTTATAAAAATTCTGACATTCAAAGTACTAGTTTTCAATTCTCTCCGTTTTTGAATTTTTAAATGTCTTAAATTAATTTATTAATTTCTGATATTTTTAATGTTGATGAATTTATTGCTGAGGAAGATAATATAAAATTTTCAGATTGAAATTATGAGAGAATATTTTCATTTAATTCTGACATTGAACTTAATTTGTTGTATTATATTTCAAAAATCAATTCATTTGAGCTAAGGATTTATCAGGCAATTCAAATATTTTTATAACTTTTTAAAAAAAATTTCAAATTAATTTGAGCTAAGTATTCTTATGTAAAATTTTCATCTCAAAATATTTCTCCAGAATTTATAAAAATTCGACATTCAAAGTACTAGTTTTCAACTCTCTCTCTGTTTTTGAATTTTTAAAAATTCCTCACATTTTATAATCATTTGAAATTTTTACAGAAGTATGACAAGTATGTCAGGAATCTTCACAAAAAATTTCAAAAGTTTCTAACATTGTTTGTACTATGTTTCATCCGGTTCAAACTTGCCGATCTACGTTTCATCTACATAGTATCACTTTTTGAATTTTTAAAAATTCCACATATCTGATAATCATCTAAAATTTTTATGAGAACATCTGTAGTGTGTCAGGAACCTACAAAAAAATTTCAAAATTTTTCTACATCGTTTGAAGCAATTTTCACTCAGTGCATTTTCGCCGAAAACTAGTACTTTGATGAGGGATTATCAGTATCCGTATCACTTTTTACAATAAAACCGACACTAATAATCACATATCCGTATCACTTTTTTAAGGAAAACTGACACTGATGTGATAAAAATGGATATAATTGGGACAGTAAACTTGTTAGATTTTTCTAAATTTTCTCGAGTGTGATAATTATCTAAAAATTTTATAAAAGATTAATAACTTCCTCAGTACCATTATATAAAATTTTCAAAAAATTCAACTTTCTTGGTTTGCTCAATAAAATCTATCAATGTAGTAAGCACTAAACTTAATTTGTTGTATTATATTTCAAAAATCAATTCATTTGAGCTAAGGATTTATCAGGCAGTTCAAATATTTTTATAACTTTTGAAATTTTGTTTTTCAAATTTGTTTGAGCTAAGGATTCTTATGTAAAATTTTCAACTCAAAATATTTCTCCAGGAATTTATAAAAATTCTGACATTCAAAGTACTAGTTTTCAATTCTCTCTGTTTTTGAATTTTTAAATATCTTAAATTAATTTATTAATTTCTGATATTTTTAACGTTGATGAATTTATTGCTGAGGAAGATAATATAAAATTTTCAGATTGAAATTATGAGAGAATATTTTCATTTAATTCTGACATTGAACTTAATTTGTTGTATTATATTTCAAAAATCAATTCATTTGAGCTAAGGATTTATCAGGCAATTCAAATATTTTTATAACTTTTTGAAATTTTGTTTTTCAAATTAATTTGAGCTAAGTATTCTTATGTAAAATTTTCATCTCAAAATATTTCTCCGGAATTTATAAAAATTCGACATTCAAAGTACTAGTTTTCAACTCTCTCTCTTTTTTGAATTTGTAAACATTCCTCACATTTTATAATCATCTGAAATTTTTAAAAAATATCACAAGTATGTCAGAATTTCCAAAAAAATTCAAAAGTTTCTAACGTCGTTTGTACTATTTTTCATCCGGTTCAAACTTGCCGATCTACGTTTCATCTACATAGTATCACTTTTTGAATTTTTAAACATCCCACAGATCTGATAATCATTTGAAATATTTATGAGAACATCTGTAGTGTGTCAGAAATTGCAAAAAAAATTCAAAATTTTTCGACGTCGTTTGTACCAATTTTCACTCAATGCATTTTGGTAAAAACTTGTACTTTGATGAGGATTATCGATATCCGTATCACTTTTTACAATAAAACCGACATCGATAATCACATATCCGTATCACTTTTTAAGGAAAACCGACAACGATGCTTTATCATTAGTATCACTTTTATAACAAAACCGATAATCGATAATCACATATCAGTATCACTTTTTTAAGGAAAACCGATAATCGATGCTTTATCATTAGTATCACTTTTATAATAAAACCGACATCGATGTTAATCATCGGTATCACTTTTTAATAAAACCGATCTCGATGCTTTATCATCACTTTAGTAGAAACCGACCCATGAGGATTTCAAATTTTCTCACCCAAGTATTGCTTCCAACCACACAATATGAGCTATTTTCTCGGGTGACGGCGGAGAAATCTCCTCTGGAGTAACAACAGAGAAGAGTTCGGTGCTGAGTGGTAAATATAACCTAGCGAGGCACATCAGAATCGGTTCTTTTCAAAAAGCGATAGTGATGTGCACGGCCATCACTAGTCATAAGCGAGCACATCGAGAATCGGTTCTTTTCAACAAGCGATAGTGATGTGCGCGGTCATCACTATCGCTTCTATAAAAGAACCGATAGTGATGACCATGTCTGCATCGAATCGGTTCTCTTCTAAAAGTGATAGTGATGTGCAGGTTATCACTATCGGTTCTTTTCATAGAAGTGATAGTGATGATCACGTGCACATCACTATCACTTCTATGAAAAGAACCGATAGTGATGACCATGCACATCACTATCACTTTTTAGTAGAGAACCGATTCGGATGTGTCCAGTGCTACATCACAATCACTTATAATCTCAGAACCGTTAGTGATTATTACTAACACCCCTCCGAAGTTACTTATCACAATCGTTTTTTTCGAAAAACTTAAGAACCGACACAGATAAAGTGATAGTGATGTGTCGTTCTGTAGTAGTGACTGTATCGACATCTAGGTTTCCTAATGGGTCTAGGTAGAATTGGTTATTGCTATCAGGGATCAGAATGAGTACCTGAGAGGGGTCCATTTAGCCGATCTTGGTTAAGAGCCGACTAGCAATTGGGGAATTAAGAACTCGCAGATCGAAGAGAGGAAAGTCGATTAGGGTTGTTCGGAGAGCTCGGGCATGTGAAAATGACGGTGTGGAGACCGCATACTTATAGCACGATGAAATTCTGAAACAGCGAGAAGAGGATTTCAAAGGGCGCGATGCAGTTAAAATGCATGATACACGAGTTAAATGTTAGGGTTGCCATTTAAAATTCAAAAATTAAACAGATGAAAAACAAGCTGATGATGGATATTTTTGGTAGACAACAATTTATATCTAAAAAATGGGGGCATATGTTTGCACCAAAATTTGGCAAGTGTGATCAGAGTCGGCAATCTATGGGATGTGGCAGAGATATGACTTAGAGATATTTTGGAAACTATGGATATTATTGAGGAAGAACTATCCTGATAGGGGCCAATACGGATTACACTTCATAGTGTGTTATAATAGGACTTAATCGGCCTATGGGTATAAAAGATGGATGCGGGCAAACGAAACAAACACAACAACCAACTAGCCTTTATTTACTTTTATTTTCTATCGATTAGGAATAGTTCTATAATCTAGTTCTTCTTGTAAGATCGATTTCGATCAATAAAGTTGTGCATCGTCGATTATTGATCTTTCGTCGATTGTACCCTTAGGTTCGATTCTCTGACCTTGCTGCGCATCGTCTTTTTCAAAGTATCTACATTGACCCCCTGATTAGCCTTAATCGGCTAATTAGATTTACCCCTTACGTTAGATTTAATCGGCTCTTAGCTGATCAAGTCTAAGCCGATTACCTCACGAAATCGGCTTTGAGTGAACTTTATGTGTTTCCTTATTGATTACAGGGTTAAATCGATTGGCACACCCTGAACCAGGTGTTCATCTTGTGTGTTGTAACTAAAAACCCTACTTCAAGTTTTTAGCACCAACAGATATGATTGTGGCAGCTATACTCGAGATGATTTATTTGTAGAATTTATGGGGTTTAAACCCAGAAAAATAACTTCTCAATAACCATGTTAATTCAATGAAAAGACCATTTTTTTAAGACGGAAAAACCATTTTCTGAAACCAGAAACCGGTATTCTTCCTCTTCGAAAGGGGGAAAAAGAAAAAAAAATTGAAACTGAACCTAACATAATTGGTACGATGTACAAGCGTACTACACCAACGTACGGGTCCTATTGGGCTTCACATTCTTCTTAATTAAATTGATTTATAATTCCTTTAGGTATATATGTTAAAGATTGTACTTATATCTTTGATTGATCGTGTACATTTGCTGTATAGTAACTGATCCATCTCCCAGGATTGTAATTAATCTCGTTTCCTTATTCCTGCAAGACATGATCAATATATAGACACATACATGGGATTGCCCTGGTGTGGCGTATTCTTTTGAGAAGGGAAAAAAGGAAAAAAAAATGGTATTCCTTGTTTGATTCTTCCCCTACATTGCTGACACAACGAGGGATGTCATCATCATGTCCAGCTTTCAGCCGATGCACATGAAAGCCCAATCGTATTACTGGCTAATCTGCAAAGCCTAGCTCGGAAGCGGCGGCAGAGGACGATGGTGGACGATGGCGGAAGACAGGACAGTGAGGTGAGGACGAGGAGAATATTAGAATGGATGGAATGGCCCGTGGAGGAGAAGCTGACGGTACGGCGAGGTGGCGAACTCACTGCCGGCCACAAGGAAGGTGGGGGCAGGGGTAGAGGCAATTGAAGAAGCGTGCGGAGCTGTGGTCGGTGCGGTGCAGCAACAATAAAAGAGGGAGCTAGCGGAGCTAACTAAGGGAGAGGAGAAAGGAGATTTGACAGATATGGTTAAAATTGTTAGGACGAAGTCCACGTATTAATAGCCGATGTTTGATATGAAAATAGCCCAAATATTTGGCTACCGTTGAGATTTTTAGGAAAAGTTGTCCGAGTTAAGGTCGATTCAGATCAAATATTGTAGCGTGTTGTAATAGAATACGATTGCCGATAGGTATAAAAGATAGTTATGGGTAGACAAAAATAGAACACAATCCAACGAACAAACGTATCTGTTATTTTCTTATCGAATAGGAGTAGTTTCTGTAATTTAGATTTTCTCCTGTAACTCGATTTGATCAATAAAGTTGTGCATCGCCGATTGTTGATCATCTTCGATTACGCCAATCAGGTTTGATTTTCTCCAATCTTGTTACGCATCGTCTCTTTCGGAGTTAATCCACCTCTATGCTAGTTAGCCCTAATCGGTTAATTAGGCTTACCAATTACCCTTGATTTTTTAGATCAAGAGGACATCAACAAGATGCCCCAGTCCCATATATTGAAACTGGAAAGAGTTCACATAACATCCATACAATCACAACGGTCTCCAACAACATCAAGTGAAAACTAAAGATCACCGAACCTAACAGATTTCGCAAAAAAGTATGCAATAGCCACTCACTGCAACGAGCCCACGTGAAACCAAAAACCTTACAATCATAAAACCTGATCTCAGCTATTCTCCAGAAGCATTGAAAAAGACATAACAAACAGCCATGCATCAACAAGATCTGGACACCAAGACATGCAAAAACCTTTGAAAATCACTTCTCGCGGAAGACTTAAACTCCAGCCTGCCACCGCCATCATCCGGTCAGCTTAGCTCACTTCACATTATCCTGTCTTCCAACGGCAAGGGCGCCAGGATAGATATCTCTAGCTTCCTGCAGAACTGGGATATCTTGCACTCTATCGCACCTACGAACAAAGGACTCCAACTCTTTAACAGAACCAGAACTTTCCTCCAAATAGTTTTCACACTTAGCCAACCCTGAAAACGAAAAATCATATTATTTCTAATCTTCCAAATACTCCAAAGAACTGCAGTATAAATTGAATTAAGGGCACCATGCTTAGAGTTACTCAACCGAAGCAGGCGATAGACTCATAATTATAGCCAATATTTAAACCAAGAACTCGAGATAACACCCCAAACATTAGTAGCAACCACACACTCGAAAAAAATGTGGTTAACTGATTCAACCTCATCACAACAGTAGCAGTAAATCCCTTTATCCAAGTCTCTTTTCAACAAGTTATCTTTTGTCATAAGCTTGTTATGAGAAAGGAGCCACAGAAAAAAAAATGAACCCTCGGAGGAATAACCAGCTTCCAAATAGCCGAAATAAAAACCGGAATGACTCCCCTAAAATTACCAATTACCCTTGATTTGATCGGCTTTTGAGCTGATTAGATCTTTGAGCAGATTAGATCTAAGCCGATTGATCTGCGAGATCGGCTTTAAGCATATTTTATATCTTTCTTACCGATTGCAGGATCAAATCAGTTGCATACCTTGAACCACAGAACCCAGCGTTCGTCTCGTGTGTTGTTGCCAATAAACCCTACTTCAAATTTTTGACACCAACAGCTGAATTGTCGACGATGTAACTGTGTAACCAGGCCGAAAGCACTCATCTCTAGGGTTAACAATATCGTGATTATCGGTTTGAATATCGCGATAATCGACCGTATCAAGCCAACTCGGCATTTGAAACTGGTCGGTAAACCGGTCTAATACAAAAAAATTCTGATCGAAAATCGGTGAAAATCGAGTGATATCGCTCAAAAAATTGCCTGCCAAAAGAGTTTAATTGGCCGATCGATTATCAGGAAAAATCGGCCGATTATAGGTGAATATCGATAGATTATCGTAAAAATCAATTTTTTTAAAAAAGTTTTATTTTCGAAACTCTTTGATTTTTTACGATTTTTGGCTAATTATTGAGCAATTTTCTATGTCAAATCGATAATGTAAAGTGTAAACCAGAGTTTTAAAAACCGAAAATCAAAAACCGATTCGGTTTTTGTGGTATGAAAACCGCAAAAACCACTCGAAAAACCGTCAAAAACTAAAGGGTTAAGAAATAAAAAAATGAAAAAATTCAAAAACCATTCGGTTTTCAACAAAAACTTTCACGAAAACCGACCGACCAAATGAATGTTCTTTAAAAATAGTTTTTGTGCGGTTTTTCATGAAAAACCGTGGTTTTTCACGAAAACCGTGGTTTTCGACAGTTTTCGAACACATAATTTTTTTCAAAATTTTTAATTTTTTATTTAGATTGGTTTACTGAGAAGTTTTAGATCTCGAACTAAAATAGTAAGATCGAAAACCGCGATTTACAAGCAGTTTTGACCGATTTTGTTAACTATGGTGTAAACCTTGCTCGTGTCTAGGCAAATCCCCTGCAGCCTCAGGTTCGAGGAGAGTTTTCAGTTTTTGATATTCTTTAAAATTCGTGTTTCGGTATTTGACATCCTGGTCCATAGTTAGTGACTCAGATGGATCTATATATCATACATACAGCCGTAAAAACACACGAATTGAGTGTCATTTTCTAAAAAGTCTCTAGGTTCGAGCGCCCTTTCGTAGGCACCGTGAAATCCTCATCTCTCATGCCAGCACCTGACGCCCACCGCCGATCACGAAGCGGCGGCGGCGGCAAGACGCTATCCTGCGCCCGGCGCCTCCACCCCGTCCTCCGCCGCCTCTTCCGCCCAATCTCTGCACCCCTCCCCTCCTCCTCCTTTCCAGCCGCACCACCCCACCTTCCAAACGCCTAAACCGTTCCCTCTCCCCCGCCGCCATCTTTCGTCCCCACCACCGGTGCCTCCGCCAGATAATAATTCGCCATCTCCGGCGCCGGTCTCTTCTGACCTCCCGGCCGTCGGGGGGCGCAGGCGAGGCGGCGGCGGTGGACAAGGAGAGCAAGGTGGTCGTGCGCGCGCGTTGCCACTCGCTGCGCCACTACGGCCGTGTCAAGTGTCCCGAAGTCGAGCCCCTGCTCCCGTACTTCGACTTTGTCGCCACCGTCGCCCGCGCCTCACCTCGCCGTCGGGTCCAGATCGCTCGTGCTGCTCCTCGCGGACCCCTCGGACTTCGACGGCTCCTTCCCGTGCACCGTGGCGAGCCTGGTCGTGGCTGCCGGCGAGGCCCACCGGACCGACTGGAAGCGCGGCGCGCCGGCCAACCTTCCCCGCGCGCTACTCGTGGTCACCAAGCTCGACCTGCTACCGATACCGTCGCTATCCCCCAACGACGTGCACACGTGGGCGCTCGCCCGCGCTCGCGCGGGCGCCGACCTGCGGCTCGCTGGGGTGCACCTCGTCAGCGCCGCGCGCGGGTGGGGCGTGCGCGCTGCTGAAACACGTGCGCGAGCTTGCCGGGGCTCGCGGCAACGTGTGGGCCGTCGCCGCGCGGAATGTGGGGAAGTCTACGCTGCTCAAAGCCATTGACCGGCGCTCTCGAGTAAAGGCCGGGCCAACCGAGGCACCGGCTCCAGAAACAACCCTGGGGGTGATCCGGGTGGACGGCGTTCTTGGAGGCTTGGAGCACAGGCGAAGCTGTTCGACACACCAGGCCTGCTTCATGGACACCAGCTGACGTCAAGACCGACACGCGAGGAGCTGAAGCTGGTTCAAGTGAGCAAGGAGATGCGGCCAAGGAGGTCTCATTTTTTTCTCTATGTTATGCACCCTTGACCTATGATGTTCGTGATTATGCATAATAGGGGTAATTGCTGCTCATTTCCTCCAGCCCTTGGTCAATGATGTTTCGTGTAAACAACTCTAGCTTGTTCTTGTTCTGTGCGACAGACTAAATCTGCTTTTGCTTAAGCAATTGTGATTATGTGAGGGGCCGTAGGGAAGATACGGGCCAACCAAGGGGTTGGCATGTAGGGGTGATCTGATTTTCACAGTACTCAATTTCAGCATCACATTAACAAGGATAAATATTCGCATATAACTTGGGACATCACGCCCGAGAGTACCAAGAACCATACGCCCAGGAGCAATAACCAGCCCAGCAACGATACTACCAAATAAACCATTACCATAAAAGTAACCCAAACTCATCATTGACCATATACTCTATGCTCCACACAACTACCATGAAGCGTCAAAGGTTCCACTAAGTAAGTTTCAGATAGATGATCTAATTCATTTAGATGTAAATGAGGTAACTATGGTGACAATTTAAAGGTTGCTTGCATGTGATGTGAATGTGCTACTCTCATCACATTGCATCTTGTAAAGCCCAAGTAGGGTGCAAACGGATCGGATACGGACGGATTTCACTCATTCCGTATCCTATTCCAATTTTTTCTTGGATATAGAATCGGATACAGACAGTGCCGGATTCGAATACGAGTACGGATTACTTCGGTCCCGAATACAGAGCGAATACAGATCCGGATACGGTTAGTTTCGGTCACGAATAGTTAGTCAGATAATGCGTGAAAGCAGAAACCATATATGTCATGCATATTAGGATCGATCAACCATACACAAAACTTTACGAAAACCTTCAAGACATATAAGTGTTTCAAATTCAATAATAGATGTCTTCCCTACATAAGAATAATATGCAGCCAAGTATAATTTCAATCAACATATGAACTTATATAATGTATAATGTTTATGTTTATCGGATATCTATTTCACTAATTTACACTGATATTTTCCGGATATCTCGGATATGCGGGTACGGATCGGATACGAATCGGATACTTCTCTTCCCATATTTTAACCCATATTTTTTCGGATAGGTGGATTTGAATCCGGATCGAATCCGGATATAACCGGATATCATTTTTTCGGATTCGAATCGGGTTTTAAACGAATTCGGGCTCGGATCGGTCGGAAATTATCCGCTCCGTTTACACCCCTAAGCCCAAGTGAAGTGTCTAGAAAGGGAAAGCTCAGATCCAGGCCCATCAAGTCATATTTTTCAAAAGAGCCAGATTAATTGGACACCCATATTATCAGAATGAGATGGTGTTGGAAAGGAGCCTAGACTTCTTCCTTTTTTGTCACATTATGGTGAAGCTCATCTATTATGTGGTTTTACTTGTGTCTATTTAAGTTTTGTTACTAGCCGAGTGCCCGTACGTTGTAACGGAATAATAACCGCTCATACAAATAAATTAAAATAGTAGAAAAATAATACTTGGTAGAAATCTAAAAGACTAGACCATGATAATAAGAAAAGTTTTAAGGTGCAATTTACAAATTTTCATATACAAAAGCTTTTGTCCTTGGAACAATAAGTTACAGATGAATTAAAGCAACAGAACAATAATTTCTAGTAATTATATGAAGTCTACAAGAGTAACCATAATAATTAGAAAGGTTTTAAGGTGCTTTCTGCAAATTTTCGTATGACGGAAGGTCTCATTCTTGAAACTACATTATAGGGTCTAAGTTGCAGTTCCATGTGCCCGTACGTTGCAATGGAAACTCAATTTGCGATAAAAAGTTTATTTGCAAAGAACACTAATAGTGGCAAAGTTGAGTAATTAAAGAGCAGTAGTAAAATTGGGTAATTAAAGAGCAGTGGCAAAGGTGGGTAATTTCGATGAAGTAACAGTGCCAAAAGTGGGTAATTAAAGAGCAGTGGCAAAAGTGGGTAATTTTGATGAAATGACGTGGGAAGAAACTCTCACTTTATATAGTAGAGATTAGTAAACATAACATTGACCACAAACAACTATACCACCGAAAGAAGTTTATAAAAAAGCTATTCCACAGAAAGGATTGTAAAGATAACAATGGCCACAAACAACTTTACCACCGAAAGAAGTTTATAAAAAAGCTATACCACAGAAAGGATTGCAATCAAGATGATCTTCACCCATTCCTTTAAATATTTTCTTGGAGTGGTAAATTGTTTCCAATTCTTATTCAACTTTTCAGGTGAGTTACCTTCTCCTGGAAAGAATGTTGCGGGGGTTAATTATATTCTTCGAGAATAGCTGATGCGTGAGTTTTGTTGGCAACTTCAGTTCTTAGATTATTGCTCTTTTTGGGTGCTGATCTCACCGCATGCTACCAGGAATATACACGTATCTAGCAAAAGTTCTACATAAACAGAGGAAAGCGGTAGAGGACATACGACATATTTTGTCCACTGAGCAAAGAAATTAAGAACAGATTTCATGGTAATCCGAGGAAACTGTCGTCTTTTAACACAAATGAACACTTCATCAAATGTCAACTTCAGGAAGATTAAAGAAGAATATTTCAACAGTCACGCGACAGATCTGGAATCTCTGATAAATCTCGGTTTTATACTGACCATATAACCGAAATTTACTTCCTGACGATCTGTAGTCATAGAATCATAAGGGTAAAAAAAAAGTAAATCAGCAGTACGCATTTCGATCGGTACATGCAAATACGCCAATTCCTCGATATAAGCAGAAGGATAATTGATATCATTGGGCCTGCGCGGCTGGGCATTGGTGTGTGCGGGGGTTCCTGCATCTGAGCGCACCCGGTTTGAGCTGAGCTGCCGTCTGCTACATCTCCTGCTTGAAACTCTGCATGTTGCCGAACATATACAGTAAATTACCTCAGCTGATCCAAAAGCTTTTGGTAACACACACAAGAATGGGAGCACATTACCTCCTCCATTAATTAGGGGAGCTATACCGTCCATTGGAACCATTGCTGGCTAGCTGTAGCAGCCTCTACGGAACGGTTGCTCCAGCTCCTTGAGCTTCGGGCAGTGCCTGATATCCACATTCTTTACCCGTGCAATCGACCCTGGTCCTCCTCCAATCGAACTCAGACCCTGGCAGCAGAAGATCTTCAGGTTCTCGAGAGATAGCAGGCCGCTCCAGATCTGCGCAGAGATGGATTCCACCCTCGGGCAGAACTGCAAATCCAAGGTGGCGAGAGCGGTGAGGTTGCGCAGGCAGCTGAGCGTCGGATCGGAGAACTCCCCGCACGCTTCCAGCCTGAGCACTTTCAGGGACGGTGGCAAGACCAAGCCTGGCTCCCAGATGAGACTCCAGCAGTGAAACACCTCCAGATCATCCAGATGAACAAAACCTCTGAGGATCTCGGTTGGCAGTGACACTAGATCCTCACAGTTTGAGATCCTTATCGCCTTGATCACTGGCAGACATTCTGGCCGTAGGAAATTGTCAAGGCTTTTTAGCCTTCTGCACCAGGTAATGGACAGCTCAGTGAGTGACTGGAACTGCTGTGGGTTCCGTTGCCACGACAGGAACCCAACAGAGCTGCTTCGCTGCTGTCCAATTCGGGGTTCGACGAAAAGGGTTACAACATTAGGACAGGAGTTGATCGACAGCGATGCCAAGCTGCTCAACTCATTACCATGGAGCCAACTTGGATGGAGTCCCTCGCCCATATAAAACTTCACTTCTAGATGTTTGATGTTGGAGCTTGGGCGTAGTCCTTCAAGCACTTCCATCTCCTGACTACTATTATGCTTTTCAGGCCTGATTGACTCGTGCCACGATAGAATCAATGTATGGAGGTGAATCTTCTTGTCTAGTGCGGCCTCAGCAGCTTGCTCCTTACTTATCACGTTGCAAAGGCCGCTGATCTCCAATCTTCCTTGAAGGCGGTTCATGTTCTTCAGTTCTTGAATCCCCCTTCCAGGCTTATCATCGACAGTATAGTAAGGCATCTCTTGAAGTAAGGCAAGCTTACCTACCTCCGGTATACATCCCAACTGGCTGATAAGATTATCCTTCAGTCTAACTTTTCGGAGGTTTAACAACTTGGTGATATCCTTGGGAAGATCATGGATTTTGCAGTTCTGAGCATCCAAGATTTCCAGCTGGTAAAGACGCCAAAAAGAATCTGGAAGCTCGTCGAACTTCATAGCGGAAATGTCAAGATAGCGAAGGTGTATTAGGTTGCTCACGTTCTCAGGTAGCTCCTTTAGCGGACATGATATGAACCTCAGCATTCGGATGTTAGTGAGATGACGAAACCAAGTATTAACAGCAGAAGTAATAATATCGGAGTCAACGCAAATGCACACAACTGATCGCAGCGTCTTGTACTTGTGCAAGCTTTGTAAATCACTGCTTCTGAGACCGCTGTTACCAAGTACTGACAGATGACGAACATTGGGAGGAATTCTCAATAAGTGGCATCTATCTTTAACCAAAAAGCATTCATTCCTGGAAATTTGTTGTGCCATATCATACAGCAAATCATGCATGACATATCTGGAAGACTTTGGAGCTTTCTGAAAGAAGGATCGGTTCACAAGCTGCAGGAAGTACACATGGCCGATATCTACTGCAAGCATGTTCCCATATGGCTTCGCTAAGCCCACTGCTACCCAGCTGTCCACTAGTGTCTCTGCGTCAAACTCGTAATCCTTAGGGTACAGAGAACAGAAGGAGAAGCAACGCTTCAAATGGAGGGGCAGATATTGGTAGCTTAACAGAAGGGCTGGGATGATCCTGATTTCCTCCTGAGGCAGTTCCCACAACTCACTTTTCAAGATGTTCTTCCAGTATCCAGCATCAAGTTTCAGGCTTAATAGTCGTCCGAGAATTTTGGCACCCCAAGGAGAACCATTTAACTTTGCAATTATGCTCCTACCAATATGGTCCAACACCAGATTACTGTCGGAATTAGCAGAACCAAATGCATGGATCCTAAAGAACTCCCAAAGAATTTCTTCCGGTAAGCCCTCCAATACCATGTGATTCATTGTACCAAGATGCTCAGCGACCTTCAGAGACCTTGTTGTCACCAAAACCATACTTCCCAGTCTGGCACATTTTAACGGGGCAAGAAAAGTTTTCCATCGATGACAATCTTCTCGGCATACATCCTCCTGCACATCATCAAGCACGAGCAAGAACCTCCTTGAGTGTCGAATGATGCCCTCAGTTAGAATTCTCTGAAGACAATTTAAGTCATCAGATTTCATCTCACTTTCGGCAACAGACCATATTAACCTCTTAATCAACTTCTTCTCATCAAACTCATCCGAGACACGTATCCAGATTAGCAGGTCAAAATGATCGCAAACTCTCTTCTCATTGAAAATATGATAGGCCAGAGTAGTCTTCCCGACACCACTGCTGCCTACTATTGGCAAAACAGACACATTTTCTTGCCTTGCTTGATCACGTTCAGGTATCGTAGCTGCACTACTGACTTGCTCACCGGTTGGTCTATTCTCATGCAAATCAAGCAAGACGATCAACTGCATCAACTCTTTCTGGCGCCAAAAATTCTTAGCTCCTCAGAAAAATATTGGCTTCCAAACTGGCTGATTCATCGATAAAATGTTGTCGCACATCATGCAAGCCCAGGTGCCTCATTTGGCTTATGAGATTACAAAGATTTCCTTGGATTTCCGTCATTTTGATGTCAAAAAACTCTGGGCATGGAGATCGGATTGCATTGCCCTCAACTTTGTCCTTGAGTTCGTAGTAATTGAGCTCATCTAAGAGATCTTCAGCACAGTACACTGCATCTTTAGCTTCCTGGAGGACCTTGGCAACGGCATCCTTGTGAACCCACCACTCAGCAAGTTCAACAAGGTCGTGCATACTGGATATGATCTTTTGAAACTCCAGCCGTTCACCCAGCACGAACTGTTCATCACTGTTTTGTGATGACTTTGGACTACTATCCTCGACAATTTGTTTCTGCGCCAACCAAGCATCCCGATGCTGTACAGTATCGCTTTCCATTCCCTGTGTGGTGTAGTTCAGTGGCTGCTTGTCTGTGGAGCTCTCTGCAGTGAAAGAGAAGAGAGCTTATTCCTTGGGAAAATATATTAACCTACTAAGTGATAACAGCAGTTCCAGTAATTTTAATTAGCTTTAAACCACGCCACAATCGGATGACTAAATGCTATAGTGCATGTATCAATGTATTTGGAAATAGAGTTGTATTCATTCTATCGACGTCCATAAATTATATTTGTTGTATAGGTTTTAAGAGCATCTCCAACAATTCCTAATATTTAGACTCCCAATATTCTTAAATTGGGACCTTCCCAAAAGTTTTTGAGCCTACAAAACACCTTAATCTCCAACAGTTCCCATATTTTGTCAATAAAAACCTTTGAATTGGTCCACGTCAGCTCCAAGCAAAACGGATCGATTCGAACTCAGCAACAAAAACGTGATCGATTTGAACTCTGATCTGTGGAGAAAAAGTAGCATATATAGACCGATCCCGATCAAATGGCGCGAGTTGTTTCCAGCTGTGCTGCTGCTGCCCTCCTCACACAAAGGTCTGCATCTACAATGGAGAACTTCACATCGTCCTGCAATGCAAGCACAGAGCATATCCTCCCCCCCAATTTGATTTTTGATGTAGGAGGGGATTCTCCGCGGCGATAACCGTGGCGGAAGGGTCCACGAAGAAGGTCGAGGAGAAGGCGGTGAAGCTCAGCACGGTGGCCAAGGACGTCGCCACCGCGATGGCGACCACGACTGAGGAGAAGACGGCGTTCTGGGAGCCGGACCCCGAGACGGGCTACTACCGTCCGGTGACCGGCACCAAGGAGGTGGATGCAGCAGACCTGCGTGCCGAGATGCTCAAACAGAGGATGTTGCAGGAGTGACGCAGCACTTTTGCAAACTAATCTGACCAACTCTGAAGGATCTGAATATTATCTCTGAATCGGTTCCAGGAAGCCATATGTTAGATACCATCTCTTTTGATCTATCAACTCGGATAGTTTGGGAAATCACATGCTTGCAGAACACTACACAAACTGAAATGGCAAAAGAGACTTGAACCAATCTCAATAATAGCTAGGAACATTGAGAACCGAAGTTCACAGTTCTGGTGCAACCGTGCAAATCCTAGTGTATATGTTTAACATCATAATAAACAAATAGAACATAATAAAACATTAATTTGCTTACGATAACGATGAACAAAGAACTTTCTTCATATTTGAGCGTTACTAATATGCCTATTTTTACCGATGAAAAGTGTAATAGGAACAAGTTGGTCATTTATCATAGTTCTACCAGTTCAGACTGAAAGCTAATGATATCTCACTTATATATCTTGACTAGATTTGTTTGAAAAGTAGAACTTCACAGACATCAACGTATGTTCTATTGACATCAGCTGTTTCAGCCCAAACACGTACATACCCTGACCGATGAATTTTTACCTGTTTTACATATTTTATTTTCATTTAAAACCGTCGTGAAGAACAGTGCCAATTGAGTGCAGCGCCTTCTTTAAGTGTTGACCAAACGAAAACATGATATACTGGAAAGATAGTGAATAGCAAGAATCGAAATTCAGCGTGGGGTGTGGATTTTAATCTTCACCAAGATGATCTTTATTTGTGACTAGCCCTTTTGTATTTCGATATTTTTGGGAATTTAACTGATCAAGTGCTCTGCTCTAGATTGCAATCAATAGTTACTGGACTTCTCTAACATCCCAGCAAGTTGGATCCTGAACTTTTCTGAACTAACTTTTTCCTGAGATAATTTTGATCAATTTTTGGAACAAAGCACATAAGTGATACTTATCTAATAACAGCTGTGCAACCTCAACTGCCTTGAACCCTTCAATGTCCATTGATCTTTAATAAAGCACTGTTCGTTTCCAGATTTAAAACATAAAACATGAGTTTCTCACGATCAAATCAAGAAAATGATGCCATAAAAAACAGGGCAAAATTACCAAAGATGAGCTAGCTTTCAAATAACAATCTTAGGGCTTGTTTCGAAATATCATGAATAATGGATCTTCAAAACTGATATTCGGATCTACTGTATGACTTGTCTGGAAAGAAGATTCTGCAGGGTTAACTAGGAGAGGAGGTTCGATGACACATTAATACCTGATCACCTTTTTGGTTAATGACTTCTGATCATGATAGTGGAAAAGAACAATGGATTCATACTTCCCATATGACATCATCCACTTTGTTCTTATGTTTTATGTAAAAATACAAGTAAAAACATTAGTAATATCATGCCAAACTAAAAATACCATACCAAATGATATTCGAAGTATCAAAACCTCAAGGTTCATACCTAACAATAAAAGTTCAGCATTGATCTAAGCCACACACAATCCCTCTTTCATGTTTAAAATGGAAACAAAATAGGAGCTAGAAACATCATCTAATTAATATATAGTAAACTAGCTTGAGCCGACGAAAATTTATTATGCCAAAGACACATTTGCAGAATGTTTTATGCTTACAATAAACACTTGGGATAGGAAAAACAAAATGACTAAAGGGGTGTTTGGATGAGCAGGATTTGTTTTTGAACGCAAGCAACGAGGGAGGCCCCCACTGAAATATATTAGCCAGAAAGAAGGACGGGATACAAGGCCGGTGAGCAACCGGCCAAAGAAAAGGAAATTAAACTAACCTATGACTCCAAGCAAGGAAAGCGTTACGATGGATAACAGGGATCCTAAACGATTGAAAACGAAACTCAGAGTTACACCAGGCCTTCCAAACTAAAAAATTCGAAGGGATAGCCCTAAAGATTTTGTCATTCCGTTGCTTCCAAAGCCCCCATGAAGCAATCATGAAGGCTTCCATGAAGAAAGACGACTGATTGATGGAAGATAATCTGAGAAAGATGTCATCAGTCGGGTTCCAAGATAATTTGAAGGGCATTCCAAGAAAGATGAGCAGGATTTGTTTGGCACTTCTTGTGGATCCTAAGGATTCGATTCCACATCCCCCCTATCTGGCCATAATAGTTGGATCTACATAATTTAAAGAGTCATCAAAACCTCGTCTCAAGCATACATCTCACTTAGTTATTCAATATTAATAGTGATTCTTGGAGTTGCTTATTTGGATCATATAGTCATAAGGAGTACTAATGCAGCATAGTCAGAACTTTTGAGAAGGCTGCCCACAGGAATTTCAACTACTGTAGCTATGTAAATGTCTACTGGAACTGAAGACTCGCTAATCAGTGAGAATACTCGAGAGCTACGAAAATGCTCCTAATGCATGCTGCAACTCTTTGGCATCCAAGGAAAATCAGACACCAAAACCTTACATCATTGGTGTTGCTACTGCTATTGATTCAAACCTAAATTGTGTATGTTAGATGCCCCACATGACCTGTTGAACCTCACTTTTTAACGAATACCACTTGAGCATATTCATGGGATTTGAAATGTACAACTAATGCACATTAGATTTGGTCCATAAAGGACTCACATGACCAAATTACAACAGCAACTATGTTTGTAGTACAAAGACTCAGGTTTCTAAAGTTATCACTGGTTAAATATCAGGGGAGACGTATAGCCCTAGGCACACACTTCGCAATCTTTGCTCACAAGAATATTACGATAAGTAGCTTCTTTAATTACTTCAGTACTATAATAGACAACAAATATGGGTAATGGGACCCCTAACATTCTTGACCAATGGAAATTCGACATGGAACCAAATCAGTGGAGCAAGAATATGAATCTTTCGACCATAAGCAACTTTGCATATTGGGATTTCACAACAGCATCATCTCTTTGGATGCTTAGGGAAGGACTATAAACAACTGAATCTAGCGGTTCTGAAACTGAAGACCAGCAATCCAGAATCACCAAAAGCAGCGTTCTTGCCGCAACACAGCATCCCAGGCAAGACAAAGAGAGAGAGAGAAAATTCTTATCTACAATGGTACACCTGCTCTTGACCCATACGAGGCCTACCGTGAGGTGAGCACTTGAAATCCTCGGCAGCGGAGGAGGAGAGCAGGTGAGGGGGAAGCTCCGGGGGGAGCCCGGCCGCCTCGATCAGGGGCAACGCGCGGGGAGGGGAGCGGCAGCCGGCGGCAGCGGCGACCTCCTCTGTGGAGGTGGATGAACGGCGAGAGCGAGGAGGCGTGGAAGCCTTACTGGTGGAGATGCTTCGGGCCAGCAGCGACGAGGGACTCTGGGGCCGGCGGCGAGGGCGAAGAGAATGTCGCGGTGCTCGCGGTCGAGGTCGCCGCAAGGAAAACAGAGGTGCTCCGGGGCCGGCGGCGACCTCTAGGGTTTGGAGAGCCCCAGGTTCGTGAGACGAGGGAGGGCGATGGGAGGCAAAGTCTTCTGGCTCCGAGGGAGAGGATGGCGCGAAGAAAGGCTGCGCGTGCGATTTGGCCGCGTGAGGGGCCGCAAATGTTGATTGGGAGCGCGAACACAGCGCGGAAAAATGAGACCGTTAGAGCATCTTTAACAGTGCCTAAAATCCATTTTTAAAATCTGATTTTGGGTTTGATTGCAAAAAAAGTACTCCAACAGTTCCTCTTTCTAGCTCCTCAAATTTTGGCACGCCCAAAAACAGCACCCCGACTCCTCATTTTTGTGCGCTCTGTCCGCTCCCAATCAACATTATTTCGTGCAGGGATGGCCCAACGACCAATTCAAAGATGTTTTTGGGAGAAAATATAGGAACTGTTGGAGAACAAGGTATTTTGTAGACCCAAAATTTTTTAGGAAGGTCCCAATCTAAGAATATTGAGAGTCTAAATATTAGGAACTGTTAGAGATGCTCTTAGAGCATCTCCAATAATGCCTAAAATCTCTTCTCAAAATTTGATTTTGGGTTTGATTGCAAAAAAATGTACTCCAACAATTTCTCTTCTTGGCTCCTAGAGTTCTCTAAAGTGTTTCCCAAAACCAGTTTTTAGGAATAAATCAAAAAAATAGCGCTCCAACAGTCACGGTTTGGAATTCCCTAGTTCTCCGCACTCCCTATCCCTCCTTGAAGTCTCCAGATTTTCGCCACAGCGTGCGTTCCCAATCGCGATTTCTTCCATCTCCGCGTGAGCGATTTCATTCGCGCCATCCAGCGAGCTCCATCCTCCACCCCAACCAGCGTCGCCTCCGTTCCAAGATCGCGGCTCACTTCTCCGCCTCTCACCCCTTGTTTCTCACGCAGCAGTAGCCATGGAGGTCTCATGCCCTAGCTGCCGCTTGGTGGCTAGCACCGCGACTTTGAGCCCTTCGTGGCGGTCCCCACTACTCCTTCGCCGGCGTACTCGATTTCGCGCCCCTCGCGGTCCCGCTCTGCCTCGTCGCGGATTTCCCTTGACAGACCGTTCCCCCTCGCCGCTTCTTCTCTCGGACCCGTGGAGGTAAGAGCTCGCCGTCGCGCTTGCTCCTTGTCCTCCCTTCTCTTTTGCTGACCGGAGGAAAATGTGTAGGATATTGTGAGCTATCTTGGTTGTGATTTGTTATGATTCGGCCCTAGTTTGGATTTGCACAGATCTGAGCCTCCCCCAAATTGTTGGATGTACACAAATATCACTTGTCATCTGATCTGGTTCTTGTTCATGTGAATATTGAATGAATGCTAACATGGTTTTGTACTGAGCAATTAGACATTAGCTAGTATTGTTTGCTGGAATTTCTTGATGCCTGCATGGCTATGTGTGATTGTGATTAATGGCAGTTGGTTCATGGACAATTTTTTTCATTGCTTGCATATGTTTTTTATTGATGAGAATGCCACTGATTGCCTACATCTTGAATAACTGCAATTTTTCCATTGAACCGATGGATGGATGTTTTCTGCTGTATGTATTATAGCATGTCATACTACTACTTGCCTTTTGCTATGCCAGTAGTGTATACAAGGGTCTTTGGTTGTGCATGTCAATGGACATGCCAAAATTACCCAGCAGCTTGCCAGCTTGATATGAATTAGTGGAAAGAAAAAAATTTCAGATGGAAACTCTGTGTGGAGTGATGTGAATTTTAGGATAGTTTGTGAGCTGTTCGCACAACAAGTGATGTGAATCTTAGGATAGTTTGGCCCAGATTCATGGGGTCTTCAGCACTATTGATTGACTGAACATTGTGTCCTATTGAATATGTTCAGGAAAAAACCTAAATGCACACTATAAGTCACTTAGTACTTAAAACTATTGATTGGCATATAGGTAATGTCAAAATTGTAGTTGGATGCTTTGTCAGTTTTAGCATGTAGAATGAATGTATAACAGGAGCCCAAATGCGTTGTAGGTGCTTCAGGACAAGGTCTGAAGGCAGGTATGCTTTAAAGTCCATGGCGCGATGGGAAAGGGCCCACGGTGGCCGAATAACAGTTTTTTTGGGAAAAACTGTTAGCTGTTGGAGGAAGGGAATTTTTATTGGGAAAAACACTTTTTGGGAAGGCCCTAATTACATGTTTTGGGAGTTAAGATTTTGGGAATTGTTGGAGATGCTCTTAGGTTCTTGTTTTGGGCGTGTGAAAATTTGGGGAGCTAGAAAAGGGAATTGTTGGAGTACGTTTTTTTCAATCAAACCCAAAATCAGATTTTGGGAATGGATTTTAGGCATTGTTGGAGATGCTCTAACAGCTCTAGGATTTTTTTAGAGGAATAACAGCTCTACTAAATACTACCTCCATACCCTTTTACTTGCCATTTCAGACATAGAATTGATCACCAATACACACAGTTGAATATTTTTTTATATATACTAATATAATTTCCAAATTATCCGAAAGTCGAATAAAAATTTAAATAAAATTAAGAAACCGATTTGTATAAACATATATTAGGAATCAAAATTTAAAAGAAAAGATTTATATCAAGTACAATAAAAAATTAGAATAACAAATGACGGAAATTAGTTAAAATTTAAATTAGAAGAAAAACTTTATCTCAAGTGCAATCTGAAATTCAGAATTAAAAAAATAGAAAATAGAAATTTGATTTTCATACCAATTCCAAGCTAAAAATCCCAAAATATATAAAATTTGGGATAAAAACTAAATGAAACTTAGCAATTTGATTTGTATATGCAATCCAAACTAAAGGTTCAAAAAATAAGAGAGACTCCATGGCCATGCAATTTGATCTATCTATGAAGTCCAAACTTTCAAAAATGGTCTTGAAGACTCGTCCGAAAAAAATAACGTGTTTGCAATATGAAAAAAGAATGTGAATGCGGGTTATATATACAAGTTAAAACAAAGCTGAGGCAAATCAAAATAAACCACAAGCCAAAGAATCGAAACCAAGAAAGGATATTTATGAAAAGTAAACAACTAAGGGCCTGTTTGTTTTTGCTTTGAATTCCCTAAAAGCTGATTTTGGATTGTGGTTATAGACAAGCTGATTTTCCAAAAACTGGAATCTAAAAGCACATATGAAGTGGATTGTGGATTCTAGTGTATATGGGTGGACTGGATTGTGATAATTGATTTCTAGAATCGGGCTATTTGTTTTTTATTCTGCTTTTGATGCCAAAATCTAGAATCGAAAGCAAAAACAAACAAGTCCTAAATATAGGTTAGGACATGTTAGAAGCAACTTATTTTTCATTAACCTCTTTTAAATTGTCAGCTTTCTTCTATCTTGGCTATAAGATAAACTAGATTTAAACATGGATTATCTAATTTATGCTCTCTCCATTTCGAAATATAAGGCCCATAGTTTTTGTGATCTTGTTTTAAAATATAAGACGTGCATGCAAATTTAATGAATTTTTCTCTCTTTTGTCCTCATTTATCTCCCCTCTCTCTTCAACATCTATGAGTAAACACACACTAACCATTCTCCATTATTCCCAATTACAAGACATTAACACCATTAATACCATGGTCATTTGGTCCAACTATTCTCTTGGTTTCATGGCTTCCTTAATCCATGTGCTTGATCAAAATATGTCTAATAAAAATAAACGGAGGGTCTACTAAACATTATAAAAAAATTAGCCCCCAAATTTTGTTGGGCCCTTTGCTAATTTGACTTGTGTAAGTGCTCACCATCTACAAATAGGGCTGGCAAAAAATCTCGTTAGGGTTCAAGTAAAAAATTTCTTCAATTACAATATTTCATAGGTTCAAAATTGAAATTAGTTCATTTCAAACAAAAAAAAATTAACGAGGCTCAACTCATAGTGGCTCGTTAGCTTGAATTTGAAATAATCACTTAAATGGTAAATAAAATAATTTTATGTCAAACTATGTCAATTTTGAAAGAAGTTCGATAATAGCTTGATAGCCATCCCTATCTACAAACACCGCCATCTGCAGGGACGCGGTTCAGGTGCAGTCCTGTGGGGACTACAACTTAAGAAGTCCCCATAGGACCGTCCGATTAGAAAGTGACGGTTCAGATCTTCGATGAGTACTATAGCGAAAATACTATACCAATTTGATACTATAGCAAGTGTTGCAACACATGCTTTTAGCCGATTCGAGCCGTTCGTTGCCTCCATCGGACGGTCCACGCCTATAGGGATTGCTTAAATTGTAGTCCCCATAGGGACTGAACCTGAACCTCATCCCATCTATAGCACTGCATGACTACATCCCATAAGGGTAGTGCCATTTTCCTACAACACACAATAACAAAGCCTTTTAGTCCCAAGCAAGTTGGGGTATGCTAGAGTTGAAACCGAAAACGATCTGCTAACAAAGGGAGAAAAAGAGAGATGAGGAAGTAGAACAAAGACTAAAACTATACCAAAACGTGGCATAAAGCCTAATCAAAGTTCAGGCACATGGACAGCTGCTTTCCATGCACTTCTATCCAAAGCCAACTCTTTCGATATATTCCATCATTTTAAATCCCTTTTGATTGCCTCCTCCCAAGTCAAGTTTGGCCGGCCCCTACCTCTCTTCACATTATTGTCGTGTCTTATGATGCCACTATACACTGGTGCCTCCGAAGGTCTCCGTTGTATATATCCAAACCATCTCAACCGGTGTTGTACAAGCTTTTCTTCAATTGGAGCTACCCCTAGCCAATCAAGTATCTCGTTGTTTCGAACTCGGTCCATTCTTGTATGACCACAAATCCAACGCAGCATACACATCTCTGCGACACTTAATTGCTGAACATGCCGCCTTTTAGTAGGCCAACATTCTGCACCATACAACATTGCAGGTCTAATAGCCGTCCTGTACGTAGAACTTGCCTTTTAGCTTCTGTGGTACCCTCTTGTCACAAAGAACGCCAGATGCTTGACGCCATTTCATCCATCCCATTTTAATTCTATGGCTAACATCTTCATCAATATCCCCATCTCTCTGTAGCATCGATCCCAAATATCGAAAGGTATCCTTCTTGGGCACTACCTGACCTTCCAAACTCACATCTCCCTTCTCTTGTCTAATAGTACCGAAGTCACATCTCATATACTCAGTTTTAGTCCTGCTAAGTCTAAAACCTTTCGACTCTAGGGTCTGCCGCCACAACTCTAGTTTCCTATTTACTCCCGCCCGGCTTTCATCCACTAAAACTACATCATCAGCAAAAAGCATACACCACGGGATATCTCCTTGAATATCCCTCGTGACCTCACCCATCACCAAGGTGAAGATGTAAGGGCTCAGAGCTGACCCTTGATGTAGTCCTATTTAAATCGAGAAGTCATCTATGTCACTATCAGTTGTTCGGACACTAGTCACACCATTGTTGTACATGTCCTTGATGAGGGTAACATACTTTGTTGGGACTTTATGCTTTTCCAAAGCCCACCACATAACATTCCTTGGTATCTTATCATAAGCCTTCTCCAAGTCGATGAAAACCATGTGTAGGTCCTTCTTACGCTCCCTATACCGCTCCATAACTTGTCTTATTAAGAACAATGCTTCAATGGTCGACCTTCCGGGCATGAACCCAAATTGGTTCATGGTGATACGCATCATTCTTCTCAAACGATGCTCTATAACTCTCTCTCATAGCTTCATAGTGTGACTCATCAGTTTAATCCCCCTGTAATTAGTACAACTTTGAATATCTCCCTTGTTCTTGAAGATTGGTACTAATATACTTCTCCTCCACTCTCCGAGCATCTTGTTCGACCGAAAAATATGGTTGAACAGCTTAGTTAGCCATACTATAGCTATATCCCCGAGGCATTTCCACACCTCAATTGGGATACCATCAGGGTCCATCGCCTTGCCCCCTTTCATCTTTTTTAAAGCTTCTCTAATCTCAGTTTTTTGGATCCTACGTACAAAGCGTCTATTGGTGTCATCAAAGGAGTCGTCCAACTGAATAGTCGTGTTCTCATTCTCACAATTGAACAAATTGTCAAAGTACTCACGCGCATCTATGTTTGATGTCCTCCTCCTTCACCAAGAGTTGATCCCTCACATCCTTAATGCATTTAACTTGATTGAGCTCCCTTGTCTTCCTCTCACGAATCCTAGCCATCTTATAGACGTCTTTCTCTCCTTCCTTTGTACTTAGCCGTTGGTAAAGATCCTCATAGGCTCGGCCCTTTGCCTCACTCACGGCTCGCTTCGCGATCTTCTTTACCACCTTGTACCTCTCTATATTGTCCGCACTCCTGTCATGGTACACGCGCTTATAGCATTCTTTCTTCTCCTTAATAGCCTTCTAGACATCCTCGTTCCACCACCAAGTATCTTTAGGTACACCTCCGCTCCCTTTGGTCACTTCAAGCACCTCTGAAGCCACCTTCCTAATGCAAGTTGTCATCTTCACCCATATGTTGTTTGCGTCTTCTCCTTCGTTCCAAGAGCCCTCCGCGATAACCCTTTCCTTAAAGACTCCCGATGCCTCTCCTTTGAGTTTCCACCACTTCGTTCTCACGATTTTGGTTTGTTTATCCCTATAGGCATACAACCGAAAGCAAAAGTCAGCCACCACAAGCTTGTGTTGAGAGACAACACACTCTTCGGGTATCACCTTACAATCCAAGCATGCCCGTTTGTCCTCTCTTCTTGTGAGAACAAAGTCGATCTGACTAAAGTTTTGGCCAGTACTAAAGGTCACCAAATGAGACTGTCCCTTCCTAAAGAAAGTGTTGGCTATCATCAGATTATAAGCTATAGCAAAGTCCAAGACTTCCTCTCCCTCCTGATTCCTAGTACCATACCCAAAACCTCCATGTGCCACCTCATACCCTGCATTTGTTGTACCTACATGACCATTGAGAGATCTCCTCCTATGAACAGCTTCTCATTGGTGGGTACCGCTCTAACCACGCCATCTAAGTCTTTCAGAACTGTCTCTTAGCACCCTCGTTGTGGCCTACCTGGGGAGCATACGCACTTATTACGTTCAAGACTAAATCACCAATGACAAGTTTGACTAGGATGATCCTATCTCCTTGCCTCTTAATGTCCACCACTCTATTCTTGAGGCTCTTATCAATCAAGATGCCTACTTCATTTCTAATTGCCACTGTTCCTGTGTACCAGAGCTTGAAGCCAGTGTTCTCCATCTCCTTCGCTTTTTGTCCCTTCTATTTTGTCTCCTGCACGCATAGAATATTTACACGTCTCCTGATCGCTGTGTTAACTAACTCTCTTAACTTATCTGTAAGGAACCCTACATTCTAACTACCTAGTCTAATCCATTTGTTGTACCTACATGCTTTTAGCCTCCATGTGCCATTTTCCTAGACAAAAAAAAAGGGATGGAGCGAAAAAGAATGTGAATGCGGGTTATATATACAAGTTAAAACAAAGCTGAGGCAAATCAAAATAAACCACAAGCCAAAGAATCGAAACCAAGAAAGGATACTTATGAAAAGTAAAATTTCTCTCATTTTAACAGGAGTCTGGACTCAGGAGAGGCACTTTGACTTGTTACCAGCAGCACGTCGGGCATTGCTTGGCAAGCGAGGCAAAAACGGCACAGCTGGCGGCCAAAACGGCACAGCTGGCGGCAAAAACGGCACAGCTTGCGGATTCCTCCTGCGCGCAATGTGACATAAGCGTTTGCGGCAACTGCGTATTGTGGGATCGAATTCATGTAGCTGGTGGAACCTGCGACGAACGTGGATAAAGGAATTATGGTGCAAATTGCGAAGTCCACAGCTGGTCTAATTTACTAGTGCAATCACAAGAGAGGCTACGCCAATAAAATATGCAGCATGTTCAAATTTCACGTGTTCTTAATTCTAATTAATGAAGAAAGTTATACCGATCCTAGGAACAGTATCGATAATCAATCGAAACAGAAGCAGACCGAGGACTCAGAACATTTACGGATCAAGTGCGTGCGCGTACGGCGTATCATAGTTATTCTTATTACCTGCTGCACTGCTGGCAGAAGCGCTGCTCAAGGCCGGCGACGATGACGACCGGCGCCTTGGAGTGCGCCACGCACACCTTGTGCCGACCGTAGTAAGCTCTAGCGCCTGTCAGATCTACGCCGCACCCCTCCGCTTGGCACATCGGCACCGTCCCCTTATTCCGGTCCGCCGCCTTCACGCTCCCGGACCTCATGGTCCCGCTCCCGCTCCCGCCAGCCGCGTCGGCGTGGTAGTTACTCTTGCCGAGCTTGAGCCCGTCTCCCTCGACGTCCCTGCAGATCTCCCGTGCAGATCTCGTTCTCTGTTGTTTAAGCCCGTCGACGCCATCTCCCTCGTCGCTGCTGCAGATCTCTGTCGAGGCGGCGTTCTCCATTGGCAGGAAAGAGTGAGGAATGGAACGGGAAAACCAGGACGACAATGCCAGTGGCTGCCTGTCACACGGCCACTGCTAAGTACGGAATCTTTTGGTGTGGGTCCACCTGTCCACGACTTTGTTAGTGGAGGATAGCCTAATTTTCTATTCGGTTCGGTCGCACGTCTACGTTAACTGAGCTATATACGCGCTCACTTTACACACACGTACACATGTATACACGCTTGTCTCTTACGTGCGTTCGCATCATGCCGCACTCGATCGTAGGCAGGTTGAGCGCTCAACAAGCATCTCAACCAATCGAGCTGAGGCTCAACCCCTTGTTTCACCCTCTTTCGCTCATTGTGTTTTTACTTTTTATTTTTTTTAGCGCACGTTATTTCTACTTATTTTTGTACGAATTATACATCTATCTATTATAATATTAAACCAGAGGCAAAAGAAATCACCATGTTAGTTCTTAAAGCTAGAAATTTTCATATTAATAAAAGAAAATAAAGAAAGATCTACACCGTTGACTATGATAGGTTCACATTATAACGGTCTAGATTAAAAGAAAGAGTTTATGTCAAGTACAATTAATACAAGAGTTTGTGTCATGTACAATTAATACAAGAGTGTTTGTGTCATGTACAATTAATACAAGAGTTTATGTCATATAAATACAAAAGTTTGTGCTATATACAATACAAAAATAACTAAAATTTAAAATAAAAATAAAATAAAATCAGAAATTTGGTTTCCATACGATCAAAAGAAAGAGTCCAAGTGCAATAAAAAATTTGAAACAAAAAAATAAAAGATAATTAATAATTTAATTTCCATACGAACATCAAAATAAAATTAAAATTCAGAATAAAAATTTTAGAAAATCAGAATAAAAAACAAAATATAATTAGTAATCTGATTTCCATACGAACATCAAAATAAAGCTTAAATTTAGAATAAAAATTAGTAGTTAGATTTGTATACAAATTCCAACATAAAAACTAAAATTTGGAATGAAAAATAAAAATAGAAATTTGATTTCCATATGAATATCAAAATAAAGAGTTCACATACGTCAAGTACAATAAAAAACCAAATTTACGTAAAAATAAAATAAAAGTAGCAATTTGATTTCTATATAAACATCAAAATAAAAATAAAATTCAAAACAAAAATCAATTGAAAATTAGTAATTGGATTTGTATACGAATATCAACCTAAAACTAAGATTTAGAATAAAAAAATAAAATTAGCAATTTAATTTCTATCTGAACTCTAAAGTAAAATCTCTAAATAGCTTACGTTTAAAATAAAAATGAAATAAAAATACCAATTGGATTTGTATACGATTCCAACCTAAAACTATATTAAAAAAATCTATGTCATGTATAATCTAACAACACACAAAAATAACTGAAATTTAAAATAAAAATAAAATATAAAGAGAAAAGCCAAAGCCGAAGGAGCCAAAAGCCGCGATGATGAGTGTTGTGTGTCTGCATTATTGAAGAAGTCAGTAGTAAAAGAAGCTTGATAACAGGAAGGCTCTAGTAGAGAGGAGAAGAAGCTTTGCATTAAAGACAAGTTACAGAGGATGTATATATCTATTAGGTGTTAAAAATGTGCCATCGCTGCTGAGGAACATGACATCACACACAGTGTGGAAAAATTATTGTTAGATAATAACAAAAGCAAACATACTTGCATCATAGAAGATGGGAGGTTGCCGTGTTAGTGTGGAAGCAATATCGTCGAGTCGGCAAACATTGAATAACAGAAGCGACCAATATGGGATAAGCGTAAATTAAGCATGTATAATATCTTGCATATGTTACGTATATGCATGTATGAATTCATTTGAATCAAAACAAGTTGCAAAAAAATTCAGAGTAGAGATGGCGCTACTCTATGAAATAGGATTAGGGCCACTAGTGAAGCATGACGGGTGTCTCTGGCAGGGAAAAGCAATACTTGTACATGTATGCATTGCATGTTGATGTCATAACGTTCAACATTAAGTAATAATTGAAGAGAAATAGAAGATAGTTATACGATAGAGTGTTGTATTAAAAGGGTAGCGGTTGAGAGGGATTGATAAAAAATTACGCTTGCTATTGGCGATTAAAGCGTAGAAAAGTTGTGGGGCGATCAATAAAAAATATAAGACATATGATTCTGCAAGGCAGCTAGCGCGTGAGGAAAATACGTTCAAAGTCGCTCATGATGTATCAATGTATACGTGAGCAATGTACTCTAATACCATGTAAAATAATCAGCGTATTACTTAAGATTAAATAGAGGTGCATGTGTTGTATATATTTTAAAGAAAATGTTACTAACGAAGAAAGAAAAAAGGTATATAGCTATAGGTTCTATGCAAGATAAAGAATTACTGCGTTTCTAAGAACCCCCAATAACTTTTTATTCTTAATGACTTTCTTTCAACAAAGTTTTTACTTCAATTATATCCATTAAGTTGAATTTTTCTTCAAGCTTCTATTTCATTTCAAATGTTTATGATATATTAAAAATCTAAAAAGTCTACAAAATACGTTAATATATTATCAAACAAATAAGTTATATTGTTTAATACTACAACTTATTAAAAAAATCTAGCTATGCAAATACACAGGCCACCTTGCTAGTTTTGTTCAATGCACAAGCGTGATCACTCCATTCCATACGCAAGGTGTCGTACTGTCATCTAGTAGGCAAATATTATAGCTGTTTAGGACAATCTTGTAGTGCACTATTGCTGGACCAAAGGGAGAGTGACATTATTGTAAGTCAGATGTTTGGGACAATTTTTATGCACTGTAGCTATGTCAGTGCTGTGCATCTGTTTGAAAGAAGAATCCCCAAGTTGTCCAATTTAAAGTGGGCCCTAGAGGAGGAGGAGGAGGAGGAGGAATCAGGGAGCCAAATGGAACTACGGCTAGTGGTTTAGGTTTACTTGTCGATGAGGGGATGCAGTGGAGGAGGAAGGAGACCTCACGGACATCGTGGGAGGAGTCGGTGGAACGAACAGCTGCAGCGGCTCAAGCGGTGCATAGGTTGAGTGGAAGCTGAGCTTTCGGTGCTCATTCCAGCGGATCGTGTGTCGGGAGCCTAGCAAAGGTTCCCTGGTACTCTACTGCCTCTTGACTTGTGGGATGGGTTGATAGTGAGGATGACCTTTGCTTGGTCTTTCAATACTTGGAGTCACTAGACGGGTAGGGAGATTGAGGGGGAGCAATACATAGGAAGCGGTTGGGGATAGGCTTGCAAAGAGCATGAATGGGAGGCACTATGTGATATATGGACGGTAAGGGCTGGTTTTTCATGGGGAAGGAGTTGTGGTGATGGGGGGCCGAAGATGATTGTCTCAGGTGTTGAAAGACAGAGGTTGAACAGGTGGAGCTTTTGTGGGTGGAGCCAAGGATGTGATCTAGGCTGGAGATCGATCGGTAGGGCGCTTCAGCGAAGTCGATGGTGTGATATAGCCCAGGTTCGACAATGAAGGCTTGACATACTTACGTAATATGTCTTTTATCCCTATCTATGCATAGACATTCAGTTAGTTTAAAAAGATATTTAAATGATAAAAAATGTTTGAGCAGTGCTTCAATGCCTTTTCTCTCAATACAAGTTGCATAAATCTTAAAGCAAATAAAAGAGTAAGTAATCACTATCTACTATTCGTTCATACTTTAATATTTATATAAGTGTTAAAAAAGCTATGGAAGCACATCTCAAAATGTTTTTGAAAAAGCATACCCATCTGTTGTAAAACGTAGTCGTTGACCCGCGTTCGATCAATCAACACAGCAATACAAGCACAACGACAATGGAAAGAACACACAGAATATAGGGGTAGAACTCTCTTGTTGTATTCAATTGAATTGAATACAATGGGGAATGCCCAATATATATATAGAGGAAGAGAGGAGTTCAGATTCACCCACATAAATAAGAGATAGAGTTCTAACCGAATACGGTTAGATTTCTTATCTCATAACACTCCCCCTTAGGCGAATATCGCGTAATGCACATGTCTCATTACAAACTCCACTCAAAAACCCAGTGGAAAAAGGAGATAGAGAAAAGAGTACATTGCACTAGCACTAGCTCTTTTATGCTGCACTAATTGCCTCATTAAAACCTTCATGTGAGAAAACTTCAGGAAAACTCACAGAGCGAAAAGATTACAACTTATAATCTTCAGAATTTATATTAGGATCTTCAGGATCACAATCAGAGTTATGATTCAAGGGTTTACTCCCCCTGAACTTTGCATATCTCTAAGTCTTCTCATTCCAATGCCTTTAACGCATCTTTGAAATGTGGATTTAGGCAAGGACTTAGTAAATAAATTGGCAAGATTTTTACATGACTTAGTTTGCAGGATCTTTATCTCACCGCTCTTCTGAAGTTCGTGAGGATAGAATAACTTAGGAGCAATATGCTTCGTGATGTTGCTCTTCACATAACCCAATTGCATTTGTGCAATACAGGCAGTATTATCTTCATAGATAATTGTGGGGGTATCGACGGTGTTAAGGTTACATGACTTCTAGATATGATTAATCACACGCCACAGCCAAACACATTCACATGAGGCTTCATACAAAGCTATGATCTCTGAGTGGTTAGTAGAAGTTGCTACCAGGGTCTGCTTACATGACCGCTAAGAAACGGCTTATCGGCGTATTTTGCCGGACAGGACCCCGTCAACGGACAGGGTTGACTACTCACAGGATGGAAGGTAGGGTTCGGTAGAGGGCGTCTTCGTGGTGGAAACCCTAATGACTCTCACACGAGGGATTCCAGAGATCAACAGATCAATAAACGCAGTGATGTACCCAGGTTCAGGCCCCCAGTGCGGGTAATGGCTCTACGTCCTGCTAAATCTTTGTTGAGGAAATATGGAGGTGATTACAATGGTTCTTCTGGTCTCGAGTTTGGACGAGTCTTCTGGCTCCGATCCCTTCCCCATGCACCAGAGCGCCCTTATATAGACGGGGTTGGCCCAGGCAGGTGAGAAGGTGACGATATACTGATCTACAACTCATTAATTACACCCATCAATGCGGTCTTATCACACTGACCCACGACTCATTTATTACACTCGTCACTGTAGCCTTGTCCTTCAAACCCCATTTAATGCCGTTGTATGGTTTCGCCCGGTCCACCCGGGAAACGACACTCCTGCGACGGGTTTGGTGAGAGGTGTCAGAGGGATGGGCTGTCGACGTGTCGATAGCAGAATTCTTCACAATCAATAGCCACGACCACGGTGTGTCGAAAAAGACTTCAAAGCGAAACCTTCCCCTCATTCCTTTGGTTGCCTTGGGGCTCGACGAGTGGGGCTGATCGCCCACCGCTCACTAGGCGCCACATAAGGCGCCCGTGGCGCGAGGAATGATCGCCCACCGCCGCCGGCGCCACGTGGTGACGCCCAGTGAGACGGGCATGATCGCCCACATGCCCGCCCAGTCGCCACGTGGGCTTCGGCCAGCGGCGAGGCATGATCGCCACTCGCTCGCCCGAGCCGCCACGTGGGGCGGCGCCCGTGAGCAAGGCATGATCGCCCACCGCCGCCCGAGCCGCCCGTGGTGATGCGGCGAGTAGGGCATGATCGCTCATTGCTCGCTAGGTCGCCCGTGGTGGCGCCCGTGAGCGAGGGCATGATCGCCCACCGCCGTCGTCGCCCGTGGGCTTCGGCGTGGCGAGCAAGGCATGATCGCCCACCCTTTCGCCATGCCGCCACGTGGTGACACCGGCAGGCGAGGCATGATCGCTCACCGCCCGCCCGAGCCGCCCGTGGGCTTCCGCGTGGCGGCGGCATAATCGCCCACCCGCTCGCCCGAGCCGCCACGTGTGCTTCCGCCCGTGAGCGAGGCATGATCGCCCACTGCTGCTAGGCGCCTACATTGGGCAGTGCTTCTTGGGCCTACTGTCTGCGGCGGAGAGGTACCGGTGCAAAGTACCGCGACAGTAGCCGGGTCCGTCTGAAATGCCGCATGACTTGTTTTAGACCTCATTTAATGTCGGTGCGTTCCTGGATAGGCCCACCACTTCTGAGCACGCAACCGTCTCAGTCCTCCCCAATTTCGCTGATTTTTCTTGGGACCCAAAACCGTCTATCTGGGGGGCCTATATATATACGCGCCCCCAACTAGCAGTTCACGCTTCCTGATCCTTGTGCACTTTGCTCTTTGCCCTTTCATTTTGCTTGTTCAAAAACCTTGCTTCTGCTCCAATGGCGCACCCCCTTCTCCCCTCCACTGTTGGCGAGGATCGGGGGGATCTGCTCTCCAGGATGGCGCCCGAGGGATCCCTCCACCTTCGCCGTGGAACCCTCGTGCCAAGCTGCGAATCAAGGGAGATCATCGTCTTCGCCTGGGGGCTTCTAGCGGGCCTGGTGCCACAATTTTCTGAATTCTTCCTCACCGTTCTTCACTTCTACGAAATCCATCATCTCCACCTCACCCCCAACTCCATCATCACTCTCTCCATCTTCACCTACCTCTGCGAGATGTTCGTAGGGGTGATGCCCAATCTTCCTCTCTTTCGCTATTTCTTCATCTACCGCAGCACCCCCGACAATGGAATCGTGGGGAGCTGCTACTTCCGTCTTCGCGATGGGTCGGCCCCTCACTACATCCCCTTCCAGCGAAAATCCAACTGAAAGTCATGGCGGGCGGCCCGGCTCTCGTCGGCGGCAGCGATGGGAGTCAACCTCCTCGGGATGCCTGCGCCTGGCGAAGTCTTGCTGAGCTAAACTACTTTGTCGAAGGCAGCGAGCTCGGCAATGGCGGCCCGCATCAACCGGCTGCGGGGCCTTGACTGTCGGTATTGGTGTGGCAAAGACTTCGTGGCTCGGAGGATCAGCCCCCTCCGTCGTCGTGCCCGCCCTGCATGGCAATATACAGGGGACGACGACATGACCCGCAAGTGCCCAGGCTGTAAGTTCTTTTATCCTTCTCACGAATATATGCTCCTCTTCGTGGTCACCATCAATTAATATCCTTGTCTTCTTTTTTGCGCCGGGCGAGGGAAATCTGGATGGCCCTGCCATCTCAAGATGGCTATTTGGGTTTTCACTCACTTGATACCAGCGACTGGACTTTCCTGCCGAGGCCCGACCGCTTTGCGATCTGGAGTTCGCGGAGCGGCTTTGTATCATCAAGTCATTCCCGGCGATGGACTCCACCGGTCCTCTGATCTTTCTTGGCCGTGGCCCTTAGTGATTAGGGACCGACCTCGGGCCGACGATCGAGCCTTGAGCAAATGGCGATCGCCGGACGCCCGGCGCGAACCCTAAGAGGTCGTCGAGGCCAAACTCTCTTGCCACAACTCGCCGCTTCACCAAGCATGCGGGCGTGGCGCCTTCATCTGGGCGGCGAGCGCCGCCGCCCTCCTCGGGCTGGCACCGCGGCAAACTCTGGGCGCCGTCCTCATCGGCCGCAACTCGATGGTGCCAACTCGGCAGCGCCGACTCCATTGGCGCCACTTCGGCAGCGCCAACTCCCCGCTGCTGCTTGGTGCCCGCCGGGTGGGCTCCGCGTTCCGGTGACCTCCTTGACTTCAAGTCGCCTCAGAAGCAGACTGTCAAGGTGCCCCGGCGAACATCCGCAGCGCCGGCAGGACCGCGGAGACTTTCGCTTCGAGGGCAACTGGCGGCTCGAAGTGCCGGATGGGCGTCGCCGCCAGCACTACCACTCCCTCGCCTCGGTCGTCCGCCGCCCGCCACCGACACTGAGTGCCTGCTTGCGAGCTTGGCGGCGCTTTCATTATAAATACCCTCCTCATGGCGGCCACCAGTATGAAGCCAGACGTCGCAGCGGATGGCGGTATTCTTGGGACACTGGAGAAGAAGGATCGTTCTTGACCCAAGAGAGACCATCGGCGACCACCGCCCGCCGGGAGGCCGAGGAAGGCGAGAGCGGCGGCGGAAGAAGCGGCGTCATGGCATTGCACAACCTCGATGTCATGCTCGGTGGCTTACCGGCGCATGGCGAGGGCCTTGGAGCGTGGGGAGTGGATCTTCACGAGCGCTTCGAGCCTGGCGATCTGATGTCGCCTTTGCATTACTCGGGTTCTTGCGGCGCTCTTGACCTACGGCCGCCATAGCCACCGCTCCGTCCGGGAAGGGCGGCAAGTTCCGTGTACCGCGACCTTCGTCTTTGGCGTGCTACGCCAGCCGCGATGCCTTCTTCAACCCAATGATCGTCGCGGATGGCATTGAGGAAGCGAGGCCGGTATGACGGCAGCGTCTTGCGAAGCCGCGAGCATGTTGCCAGCATGATGGCAGTGGAGGGCCCGGACCTTGAGACGGCAGCAACGGAGCCGACGGCCGAGGAGGATGATGGGCACATCCAAGTCGTCAGCGACAGCTGATGGCCCAGGCCGGTTCTTTTGTTTTCTTCGTTTCTTTCTGTTCCTACTTTTCTGTACACTAGGATAATCTTAGTAATTGTAATTAAATTAGTATCTCCTAACTTTACCTACGTGTTTATTTGTTCGCGTTCTGATTGTGTTTGTTCAACTCAACCATGGGGCGACTAGCCCCCAGCTTCGCCATGATGCAAACCCGAACACTTAGGTTAGGTCGATACTTTGGTGTTTCTTGAGTGATTGCAAGCGGCTGTTATAACGCGAACAATGGTTACACAAAAACATGCAGGATGTAGACAAACAAAATCCCAAGTCCTCGCGCAAGGTTGTCACTGACTCCTTCCCTTTTGGAACTTATATCCTCATGATCTCTTAGAACTGACCCATGGCGTCGCCGACAAGACAACAAGCTCGAGGTGGTATCGGGCGGCGATGCTTTCATGGTGACGGCCAGCGGTGCCAGCGAGCCAACCCGAGGTGTGCGAGCCACGTTTGAGCACCATGCCGCACTCGCACTCCTGGTCGCCCCTCCTTGCAGCGCATAAGCGGCGGGCATTTCCTTTTATCAACGAGCCATCGAGTTAGCGGGGCGGTGACAACCACGCGCCTTCGACCCAGCGGTGCGAGCGCAAAAGATAAGTTGATATTGCTAAGGCAGCGACTTATCTTGGTCATAAACGGCCGGCGACCAGCCCCGGTAGCCATGGAAATAACACCAATGACGGCGTGGTCGCCCACACTTTCGCCCGTGGCGAGGCATAATCGCCCACTTGCGCCCGAGCCGCCAGAGGCCACCTTGGGCGTTTGAATTAGGTCGGTGCTCGGCACTTCATCTGCGATGCCGTAGCTCACGAAAACACGGTGGCGTTATGCAAAGCATGCAGGACATATACTGAAGGACGCAAGTTCCTACGCGGGGTTGTCATGGTCCCTTTCTTTGGAACTTAGGTCCTTGTGACTCGGAACCAACCCGGGCGTTGCTGGCAAGGCGTGAGTTCGAGGATGGTATTGGGCCTGCGGTGCTTGCGGTGACAGCCAGCGGTGCTTTGCTAAGCCAACCCGAGGTGTGCAAGCTGCGTTTGAGCCATCATGCCGCACTCACGCCCCTGGTTGCCTGTCCTCGCGCGACACAAACGCCGGTACCCATGACACCCCCGCGAAATATTACCCACCAGGGTACAAGCAAGGAGAATAAAGTAGAAGCCTTTAAGGCAAACAACTTTCTTGTGCTTGATGATCGCCAATCAGCTAGGGAGAGCTCGCCCATCTGGTGATCGGGCGAACTACAGTGCTACAGTTCTTAGAGGTAAAATTTTTGCAACAACTCCATGTTGAAGGAGTTGGCCAGCTCTTGATCGTCCTCAGTGGTCGGCCGGACCACCCCGGGTCGAGATACTGAGACCACCTTGAAGGGCCCTCCCACCGGGGACACAATATGTGGAGCCCGGCATGCGTTTGGATTCTGTGCAAGATCAGGTCGCCCACTGCCAGTGTTCTCTCATGGACCCGGGTGGCGTGGTACTGCCTGAGACTTTGTTGGTACCGAGCGGCATGCAAGGCCGCCCGGTCGCGCACCTCCTCCAGAAGGATAACATCTTCTCCGCGGTGGTCTTCTTGTCCTTCCTCGCTGAATGCCGAGACACGCGGTGAGCCGAGCGACAGCTCGGACGGGAGGACAGCTTCTGCGCCATAGACCAGGAAGAAAGATGTCTCTCTAGTCGCTCGACTAGGTGTGGTCCGAAGCGACCACAACACAGCCGGGAGTTCTTCCGTCCACCGCGCCCCTCACTTATGGAGTCAATCAAATACTCTGGTCTTCAAACCCCTCAACACCAGCGCGTTGGCGTGCTCAGCTTGGCCATTGCTCCTTAGATGGGCGACCGAAGCAAAGCATACCTTGGTGCCCATCTCATCACAAAATTCCGGAAGGCGTATTGGTGAGCGAGTGCCGTTGTCGGTGATGATGCGATTGGCGACTCCTAAGCAGGTGAAGATCCTGTGGATGAACTTGATGGCGGTGAAAATTTGTGATGTACGTCTGACTTAACCCGACCCACTTGGTGAATTTGTCAATGGCGGCGAGCAGTGGGTGAAGCCCCGTGGCCAGAGGGAATAGGCCCAGGATATCCAGCCCCGAGACCGTGAATGGCCAAGAGGCGGGATGGTTTCTGAGCTTGGGCTGGTCGGTGGATTTGCTTGGCGAAGAATTGGCATGCCGCATCTCCTCACTAGCTCAAAGCATCACGGAGGCGATGAATAATAAAATCCTTGGCGGAACACTATTCCGACAAGCATCCGGCCGGACATATGGCTCCCGCACATGCCTCCCGCACATGCCTCCATGGATATCGGAGAGCAGGTTGCTCCCCTCTTCCCGAGTGATGCACTTTAGTAAATTCCGTTTACGTTTCGGCGGTATAGGTCCCCACCTACCAGAGTATAGCACTTGGCCTTGCGTGCAATTTTCTCAGCTGAGGCATCATCGTCGGGGATCAATCGGTCTCGCAGGAAGGCTAGGATAGGATCCATCCACTGACCTTCCCGGCCAAGTGTGGCGACCACGTGGTGATCGCCCGGGTACTCCGCTTGGCCAAACTTTTCCCCGAGTGCCGCGCCAGCTGCCCGCCTTCCCTCCACGGACACAGGGGCTAAAGGCGGGTGTCTTCCTACCCTCCTGAATCGGAGGTCGTGGCAGTGCCCGCCCTCCCGCTTTGGTCGGGGCTGCGGCGGCTACTGTCGTCCCACTTTGAGCTAGAGGCGGCTGACAGACGATTGCGATAGTCTTTCTTCAAAGACCCCGACTAGGACAGAGGTTCTTGAGGACGCGAGTTGTGAAAGCCCGTCCGCCATATGGTTGTCGCGTCGAGAGATATGAATATATCCCAATCCTTTGAAGTGGCGCTCCATCTTCCTGACCTCCACCAAGTAGGCGGCCATGGTAGGGTCAGAGCATTGAAATTTCTTTCGCGCTTGATTGATGACCAGCAGGAAGTCGCCTCTGACTTGTAGGCACCGCCGCGCTAATCTGCGGGGCAGCCTAGCGACCACCCCGTGAGCCCTCGTATTCGGCGATGTTGTTGGTGGCCTTGAAGTCGGCGACCACATCTGGGAGGATGTCACGGTCGGGGAGACGGACAACCCGGCCCGCGCCGAACTGAAGGTCGTCGAAGAATAAAGTCCAAGGGAAAGCGCGGGGTTTCTTGACTTTCGAGAGTGGCGGGAGTCCATTGACAACAAACTCACCGACCACATCTCTTGATGGTGGTGTGGGGTACAAACTTGAAACTGAATTCCCCCAGCTCCACCGACCACTTAGCGATGCGGCCTTCAGCTTCCCGGTTGTGAAGGATCTCTCGCAGGGGGTAGGCAGTGATCACCGTAATCTCTCACCCCTGAAAATAGTGCCGCAGCTTCCTGGACGCCACCAGGATGGTGTACAACATCTTCTGTGCTTGTGGGTATCTGGTCTCTGCCTCGTGTAGCACCTTCCTGACGTAGTAGACCGGCTTCTGGACGCCTTCCCTCTCCACCACCAGCACCACGCTCACCACTGCTAGGGTAGCAGCAATGTACAGGAGTAATGGTTCACCGGGGGAGGCCAGGCGACCAGCCAAGCACTGCACTTGCTTGAGCTGAACCAGTGGCTTCATGTGTTCAATGGCTGCTATCTTGTCAGGATTGGCCTCAATGCCCCGACTGGACATGAGGAACCCTAGTAACTTTCCGGAGGGTAGGCCAAACACACACTTCTCAGGGTTGAGCTTTAAGTAAATTTTCCAGAGGTTGGCGAAGGTTTCCTCTAGGTCTTCAATCAGTTCTTCGCTCTTTTTAACTTTCACAACCAAGTCATCGACGTATACCTCAAGATTGCGCCCTATCTGTGGACGGAAAGTAATATGCATGGCGCGTTGGTAAGTAGAACCAGCATTTTTTAACCCAAAAGCCATTCTGATATAACAATAAACGCCCATGGGTGTTACAAAAGCGGTTTTTTCTTCATCCTTCCTTCGCCATGCTAATCTGGTGGTACCACGATGCGCATCCGAGCAACTGACTCACATCCAGCCGTCGAGTTGGCGATGAGATCGGCAGCGGCAAGGGTAATGAGATCCTTGAGGCGAGGCCTTGTTGAGGTCGGTGAAGTCAACACACATCCACCACTTTCCGTTGGACTTTTTGACGAGCACAGGGTTTGCAAGCCACTCGGGGTGAGAGACTTCCCGTACAATCCCTGTGTGCAACAGCTTCTCTACCTCCTCCCGAATGGCGTCTTGCCGCTCTGGTGCCTATCGCCGGACCTTCTGGCGGACTGGGCGCACCTTGGGGAGCGTTGCCAGTCGTTGCTCGATTACCTCCCTGGGGGACCCCAGTCATATCGGACGGTTGCCAGGCGAACACGTCGGAATTAGACCGGAGGAAGGTGACGAGCGCGTCTTCCTATTTGGCGTTGAGGTTGGCGCCAATGAAGATGGTCTTCCCGGGCTCATCCTCACTTAGGGAGACCATCTTTACCTCGCCGACCAAGCGGGTGGTAGCGGTCTGCGCTGAGGGCTCGAAAAAGGCGGCATCGGCCGACTTCCGTGGGTGGCACCGGCCAGGTCGATCGCGTGCTTGTAGCAGCAAAGGCCTCGGCACATCCACCGGATGACTATGGGGCCACGAGCCTGGTATCTTCACCACCATGTATTCATAGTGGGTTGCGCCATAAACTTGGCCAGCGCCGATCGGCCAAGTAGTGCATTATCTGGGAGGTCGAAGTCGGCAACCGAAGTCGACCCGACTCCGTCAGTAGTTGCTCTCCTCCCGAAGGTGACGAGGCGCTTTGCCCAAGGGATCGAGCCAGCCCACAGGGCTATCTTAGTAGAAGGAATTTGAAAATGACACTCAATTAGGTGTGTCTTTCAGCTCTGTGTATGACATGTGAGTCCATCTAAGTCTATGACAGTGGGTTAGAGTGTCAAATACCGAAAAAACGAATTTTAAAGGTGGCAAGTTCTGAAAACTCTCGCCGTAGAAGGGCAAGGCCGGGCGCAGCTCCTGGCTCGATACTTGGAGCTCCCGGAATGCCTTGAAGGACAGGAGGTTGATGGAGCTCCCTCCATCCACGAGCACTCGTCCAAGCTTCACATTTCGGATCGTGGGTGAAACCACGACCAGAAGGTGACCTATGCCAGCAATGTTCTCAGGGTGGTCGGCCCGACTGAAGGTGATCGGCTCCTCAGGCCACTTGACATCAAACACGCCCACGAACTTCGATCTGCGTGGCGTGACTTCCCTCCTCAGCCGCTTGTAGGACGCGTTGGAGGGGTAGGTGGACAAGCCACCATGAATGTATGCCACGGCATGGTCCGCCTGCTGGAAGGCCAGCGGGACGGGTTTGGGGAGAGGTGTCAGAGCGATGGGCCATCGACGTGTCGATAGCAGAATTATTCACAATCAATGGCCCTGACACAGCGTGTCAGGGGAAGGAGACTTTAAGGTGAAGCCTTCCCCTCATTCCTTTGGTTGCCTTCAGGGCCTGACGAGTGGGGCCCGATTGCCCACCTGCTCACTAGGCCGCCACATAAGCCGACGCCCGACGAGCAGGGCATGATCGCCCACCTGCTCGCTAGGCCACCACGTGAGCTGATGTAAGTTCAACCTTCATTAGTTATGGTTTTGGTGTTAATGACAAATCTAATATCCCTTAATGTGATTTTATTATTAATGACAAATCTTATATCGAGACTAACTTGTTTATTTAGAATATCTTTGATTTGTCTCATCGCATTAAAAGAATGGAAAACCCAAGGTATGTTTGCGTATCCATTCTAGTATTAGTTGCATACTTTGGAGTCAAGTTAAAATATGAATGTCCTCATTATATTAACCACAAAATGTGCATCATGTTTCCCAATCCATATATTACATGGATGCACACACTTAGGGGGAGTTTATAGTTTAACTTGAAAGTCTCTTTGTATTGATCTAATTCTTATTGACACATATAAGGATCAAGATAAAGAAACTAAATACATGAGTATATGAAAACTTGAGTAGTTAATATATACTCATATCAATTTAAATGATAATTTAAATTGAGTTCATTTATCTTGTTAATCATTAAAGAACATTTCATCATGTGTTGATGGTGTTCCTTGATTAATTAAGGACAAATGAATAGCTCTTAAATATAATAAAGCATGAGTTGCACTATTGTACTTAAGACACATAAATCATTCAAATTGATTTAGGTTGTGCTCAATTGATCTAAAGGCATCCATTATGTGTTAATGGAGTGCAAGAGATAATTGAGACAACCATGCATCTTGGACTAACAAGTTTTATGAGTTGTGATTGAGTTAGGTCCAAAGATGGATGAGATGATAAAGAAGAGAAGTCGAGTGATGATCCCAAGGGAGTACCAAGTGAAGATCATAAAGACCCCAAAGGGGATTGCTTGCGCGCGGCGGCGAAGGTATAACTAGATAGGCTAAGGACTTTTGTAGTCTTTGAGTCTAGTTTTATCGCCGTACTATTAAGAGGGGTTGTCTCCTAACTTGAGCTTCATCATGTGTTGATGATCTCAATCCGCGTTCACTCAAGTTCAAATCATTTGGATTTGGTTTTTGCATAAGAGTTAACCATTTGGTATGTGTTGCGAATGGGTTAAGTTTATGCTCGGTTGTTATTGGTTTATGCTCTGATTTGCATATGTTGCAAAGAGGAAGAGCATATGCATTTGGTTTTCGCATAATGCTTTGATTTGCATGTGTTGCAAATAGGATAAGCAATATCGTTGGCTTTTCGTGAAGTTCACTTTTGCATGTGTTGCAAATGTTGAAGCCTCATGTTTTGTTTTCTCTTTACAAAACAAATCTTTCAAAATCAAAGTGGTTGCTTAGAGCTAGGTTTTGCATGTGTTGCAAAAGCGAGGATGCTCAAGCTAGTTGGATTGGAATTTACGTCTGAGTTCTTTGAAGCATGTGAATAGTATTTGCAAATGTGTTTTGCAAATTATTTTGATCATGAGTTGATCATCACATGGTTCAAGGTTGTTGACTCTTGCTAGCTTGTAGTCATGTTTTTGATCAAGTCTATGTGAAGTATTTAGAAAATCAGATTTTAGACTTGAATGACTACATTAGAGTTTAGTTTTGGTGATATTTAAAAATATCTATGGGTGATTAAATCATGAAAATGGGTGGAGATTGTAGCCCTCATGATAAGCCGCATAGAATCAAAATCACCCAAATCGGAGTTCGAGTAAAAGTTATGAGCTTTTTGGTGGTACAGTAGGCTGCGGTACTACCGCAAAAGCAGTACTACCGCCCGTAAGGGCGATAGTACCGCCCGTCTTGATAGTTATTTGGTGAAAGAGTTCCTAGGCGGTACTACCTTGGTAAGAACTGATAGTACCGCAAACACTATAACAACGGCTAGTTTTAGCTCGTTTAATGCCCGTTTTGCCCAACGGCTAGTTTTCTTTGTGAGGCTATAAAAGGAGGTCATGGGGGGCATTTGCGGGTTGCTAGAGTATATTGGGTGAGGTGGTTCATGTATTGAAGCTCTCATTTGTGTATTAGCTCTTGTGTGAGTATTTGAGAGGTGATTTGCATGTATTGCATTTCCATAAGTTGTTCTTGAGCAAGAGTGAGACTAATTGCATGTGTTGCAATTAGAAGTGGAGTTGAGAGTCTCTTGTGCATGTGTTGCACTTGAGGAGGTCCTTGTGCATGTGTTGCACTTGGTGATCACCGGGGCGCATTCGTTGTGCTCGGTGAAGTTCAAGCGAAGGAAGCGATTTGTTACTCTTGGAGGTTGCCGACTCCTAGGCGGCGTGGGCGTCGTCTTGGGAGCTCTCAAGGTGTGAAAGCCCGGCAAGTTTGTGAAGGTTCGGGTTGAGCCTACGGCATAGCGTGAAAAACCCGCGACTAGTGGAAGCGAGGCGGTGCTCGGCGGGAGCAGTCCAAGTGGTTGGGCTTGCCTCAGCGTGGACTAGGGGAGGCAGCAAGTCTCCGAACACCACTGGAAAAATATCGGTTGTCTCTTTTACCTTCAAGCATTTACTTTATTGTATATTTATCAATTGCTTGATTATAATTAGAATTGCTTAGTATTGATTGTTTGCTCAATTTAGCAATTCTAGTATAGAACATAATTTAGTTAGTGCACTAGTAAGCCTAGTTGATTTAGGCTTTAATTGTCAAAACCGAGTTTATCGCTTCGCATATATCTTTGATTAGGTTTTGACTTAGGGGTGTATTAGGCGAATTATTTTAGTGAGTGATCGAATTTTGTAAAACGCCTATTCACCCCCTCTAGGCGCATCCTCGATCCTCTGGTGGCGCCCGTGAGCGGGACATAATCGCCCAATTGCTCGCCGAGCCGCCCGTGGGCTTCTCACCCGTGGCGAGGCATGATCGCCCACTGCTCGCCCGAGCCGCCCGTGGGGTGGCGGCAGGCGAGGCATAATCGCCCACACCCGCAAAGCCGCCATGTGGGCTTCACGCCCGTGAGCGGGGCATGATCGCCCACAGTCGCTAGGCCGCCCGTGGTGACACTCGTGCAGGGGCATGATTGCCCACTGCCTTGCGAGCCACCGTGGGCTTCCGCTCGTGGCGGGGCATGCTCGCCAGGTCGCCACGTGGGCTTCTCGCCCGGCGGGCAGGGCATGATCGCCCACTTGCCCGCTAGGCCGCCTACATTGGGTCAGCCGCTTCTTGGGCCTACTAATCTGCGGCGGAGAGGGTACCCCGGTGCAAAGTACACCGACACGGCTGCACCACCACAGAGAAACATAAAACTAGTCTGTGATTTGGCATTGTGAGGATCAGACAGATAACCAACATCCGTATATCCCACCATGGTCAAGTCTTGGTTCTTCTAGAAAAACAATCCAAGATCTTGAGTACCTTGGATGTATCTAAGTAAAGTCTTGACACCAGCCCAATGTCTTCTGGTTGGGGCTGCACTATATCTTGCTAGCAAATTCACTGTGAATGTAATATCAGGCCTTGTGCAATTCACAAGATACATAAGTGCTCCAATGACAATTAAATATGGGACTTCAGGTCCTAAGATTTCCTCATTTTCCATCCTCGGTTTGAAAGGGTATTTATCCACTTCAAGGGACCTTACGACCATAGGGTTTTCAAAGGATGCAATTTATTCATATTAAACCTTTCCATTACCTTCCGGGTATAGGAAGACTGGTGTACAAGGATTCCTTCGAGAAATGCTCTAGCTACAGGCCTAAGCAAAATTTGGTCTCACCCAAAACTTTCATCTCAAACTCCGTCGTGAGGTAAGCACTTGCTTCCTTTATCTCCTCTGTGGTTTCAATGATATTCAGATCATCGACATATACTGAGATGATACAGAATTCATTCTGGGATTTCTTTATGAACACACAGGGACAATCATCATTATTTGAGTATCCTTCTTTAGGAGGAATTCACTGAGCGGTTATACCACATTCTTCCCGACTGTATTTAACCAGTATAACGATTTCTGCAGTTTGATGCTATACATGCTGCGATTATTAGGATCTGAAACTTTGGCTCCTTAAGGGACTCTCATATAAATATCTAAATCCAGTGACCCATATAAATATGCGGTCACTACATCCATCAACTGCATTTTTAAATTTAAAACAACTGCCATTGATATTAAATATCGGAATGTTATTTCACTCATTGCAGGATAATAGGTTTCACTATTGTGGGATATATACATCCTGGGTATCTGCAAAGCGGGCCTGCGAAGCCCAACTGGACAATGTTGAGTTGGGCCAACCGTAGGAAAATAGAAGCTACCAGGTGCGCCAAGACGTGCCAAATAAGGAAGTCCTAGAGATGACAACCGATCCAGATTAGGTAGGATACGATTGTAATCGGTATTCTGATCGAATAGGTGCAGAGTTATAATCCTTACTTTGTATCCGACTAGGACTCTCTTTTGTAACCGCCCTCCTCTGCTATATAATGGGAGGGGCGAGGGAACATTAACACACAATCTCATCAGGAAAATAGCTAGCCACATATAATTCCAGAGCACAAGACTAGGGTATTATCTCCACCGTGGGAGCTCGAACCTGTATAATTCTGGTGTCTTGTGCTACCATCGAGTTTGGATCTAGCGCCTAGCCCTCTTTTGATTATTGCCGACAACAAACGTCGACAGTTGGCGTGCTAGGTAGAGGCTGCGCTAAGATCAATCTCAGCAGACTCGATGGCGATCTTCAACGAAGTCATGACCACCTTCGCTCCGGCCTAGGCGTTTCGCTTCGGAAGTCTGGATTTCATTGCCGACGATTTTGGCAAACTCATCCTTTCAGATTCGGATCAGATCCAATCTGGAAGTGATTCTGTTGCTCTCCTAGCCGAGCGACCGCTTGGATCGGTCGAGCATAGCCATCGTCACTGACGGTAAGCCAAAGTTTGCCCCTAGTTTGGCGAGGGCCGGCTAAGGCGAGGCAGAGTGGTGAAGAACGCCAGAAAACCACTCGTATCTAAAGGTCAGCCCAACTTGTCTTACTGTTTTTCTGATTCAGAAAGCAGGGCAGAAGACTCTCAAGATTTTCGCGGCATTTTCATGATCGAAGATCTGCGGACTGATTCCCAGCTACATAAGGATGATGTAGAAGCTGCAGAGGCAGAGCGCCTTCGTCAAGAAACCCGCGCGAAGTCTCTCCAGGGCAGAGGCCGCAATGTTAATGAAGACATCCTGCAAATAAAGATAGGGAACCAATCGGTTTTTCATACTCCTCAACAAAACATTGTCACATCAAAGACACTCCTTGACACTCTAGGACCAATGCTCGGTTCCGACAGTCCGGCTGCTCCAATCGTGGCTCAAGTCCAGGCCATGGTAATGGCGTGGCGATCGGCAACACCGGGAAGAACCGGGGAGAAAGAACACTCCTGTACCGCATAGTCACTCGGCCGGCAATGAGCAATCTGACTCGCGGTCGGGCCGTGCGTGTCGCATAGAGCCGACAAGGAGAAGCGCTGGCAAAGCATCGGTAGTGACCTCGCGTGGACTGAATGCTAGGCGGCGAGATCGGGAGGATGAAGAAGCGCCGCGGTACCTAAATATGACTACGAACATTTCGGTATTCGCCATGACGACCGAGACGACCGCAGAAGCCATCACCGCCGCGACAAGGGCGATAGTGAGGACCGCCGGGTTAAATCACCTTCTCGATGCTCCCCACGTCATCGCAATGATGGACCTATTGAGGGGATACGAGCTTTCACTCCCCGGCTTCGCCGAGTGGTCTGGCCTAAAGGTTTCAGCCCCAAAGGCATCACCAAGTTCGATGGAGAAAGAGATCTAGAAGCTTGGTTGCAAGTCTATTTCCTTGCAATCATGGCGGTAGAAGCGATCTGGCGTAATGCCCAACTATCTGCGGTTTCGCTCACCCCCGGCTCGAGCTTGGCTCACCGGACTTCAGCCGAACTCTATAGATTCTGAGGAGATCTTTGTGAGCGATTCATCACCAACTTCGGGGCACTTATGAGCGACACAGGGACTCAATGGGATCTATACCGGCTTCACGGAGAAGGAGGCGAAACACTCCGGGAGTTTATTCGGTGCTTCATGCAGAAGAAGAATACAATCAGGGATATTTCAGAAGCTGCAGTCATTGCGGCATTCGAAGAGGCGTCCAGCGACCCGACTTGATTAAGAAGATGTCCCGGAAGCCACCGACTTCTGGTAAAGGAGATGTTTGAATTGGCGGAACCGCTAGGCAGCGACCTCGAATGCCTTGGTGGCGTCAAGATGATGCCACGGCATAAAGATAAGAAGGATCACGGAGTCCACAAGACAACGGGATAAGAAGCGGCTTAGAGGCTGGTGGCGGCAAAGAAGCGAGGTCGACATCAGCGCCACACACGGATGATTATGATGCGATAATGGATGCAACTTGCCCTTTCCATCCCAAGGGGAAACATCTTTGAAAGATCGCTTCCTGGCGAGAAGATTTGCCAAGGAGTCTGACGGCCGGCCAAAGCGAAACAAAAGACGAAGAAAAGAAAAGCAAGATTCCCGAAGATGGCGAAAGTAGTACTGAGAAGGCGGAGGCGTGAGCTCAATTACATATTTGGGGCTCGGTACGCTATGAGTCAGCGAAGCAAAAGCTTACGCTTCGGGACATCAACGCGATCATGCGGCGACTTCCCAATACCTCGGGTGGTCCGGGGTCGATCTCCTTTGACCGTTCGGATCATCCGGATCACATCCATATCCGGTAGATATTCTCTTGTTTTGGACCACCTGATTCGCGTTAAACTCAAGAGGTCTTTGGTTGATGGGGAGGCGGACTCAACGTCCTCTTCTCCAAAACCTTCGACGACATGAAGATTCCCCGCTCGGAGCTAAAGCGGGACTCATCACCATTTCACGGAGTGATCCCTGGGACCTCTTCGGTTCCACTCGGACAGATCACTCTGCCGATCACGTTCGGAACCAGAGAGAATTACCGGACGGAATATCTTAACTTTGAGGTGGTTGATTTTGAGACGGCATACCATGCCATCTTGGGAAGGCCAGGCCTAGCCAGGTTTATAGCCGTGCCCCGCTACACTTACCTCGTCTTGAAGATGCCAGGGCCGAAGGGCATTATCTCCGTCATGGCGGCGTCAGCGATCGTTAGCGTCTGGCGGCAGAAGCTGCGAGATGGCTGAAATTCAAGCGAGGCCGGCGGAAAAAAGATCCGATAAGCATGCGCATCGGCAAAGCGAAGGAGAAGTCCCGGCGAAGAAACAAGCCAAGACAAGCATGAAGCCTGACGAGGGGACTAAGAAGGTAATCCTCGACCCGACCAACTCGGCTCAAACGAATTTGATCGGGACAGGACTCAACCCCAAATAGGAAGACGCGCTCGTACCTTTCTTCGGGCCAACCGGGATATTTTTGCATGGAAACCTTCCGACATGCCCAGTGTTCCTAGGAAGGTGATCGAGCATTCTCTCAATGTCGACGAGAGGGTGAAGCCCATCAAGCAGCGGCTCCGACGATTTGCTCATGATCGCTAAGAGGCCATCAGGGAGGAAATCACTAAGCTTTTAGCAGCAGGCTTTATAAAAGAAGTGTATCATCCCGACGGGCTAGCGAACCCAGTTCTTATTACATAAAAAAGAATAAAAGCGGCGCGTGTGCGTTGATTATCCGATCTTAACAAAGCATGTCGAAAGATCCTTTGGGCTGCCCTTATCGACGGTGGTAGATTCAGCGGTAGGCTATGAACTCCTTAGCTACGGATGCCTACTCGGGGCTATCACTAGATCGAGGCTAAAAGAAGAAGCGCATCAAAACCGTTCATCACTCCGTTTGGGGCGTTTTGCTCGTCACAATGCCGTTCGGTTTAAGCGGTGCAACCTATCGGTAGCCTAATCGGTGTTTTCACACCCAAATCGGACCTAGCGATGGAAGCATATGTCGATGATGTAAATCGTCAAATCTCGTCTTGGCGGACCTCATATCGACTTGGTAAGACATTTGAAAGTTTAAGGGCTTATAAGATGAAGTTTAACCCCGAAAAATGTGTCTTTGGAGTCCCCTCAGGAAAACTGCTCGGATCCATTGTGTCACAGCGGGGCATCGAAGCAAACCCGGAGAAGATCAATGCAATTTTGAAGATGAAACCTCCGACTAGCCAAAAAGACATCCAGAAGCTCACAGGTTGCATGGTGGCACTCGGCAGGTTCATTTCTCGCCTAGGATCATGGGGAATGCCCTTTTTCAAACTTCTGAAGAAGCAAGGCAATTTTCGATTGGACGGCAAAGGCACAACAAGCTTCGAAGAGCTCAAAGCATTCTTGTCCTCATGGCAGATATTGGTTTCAACAATGCGAGAACCCCTTTAAGCTTTACATTCTTGCAGCGACTCATGTAGTCGGTATTGCAATCGTTGTAAGCGGGAGAAAGGGCATCTCCGAAGGTCAATGACGATTTACTTCATCGGAAGTGTTAGGAGAATCCAAAGATACGGTATCCATGAGTACAAAAACTATTGTCGCCGTATTGCTTACCTCTAAACTCAAGCATTACTTTCAAGAGCATTCAGTTTCGGTGGTCACCTCTTTTCCGATTGGGGATATACTTCATAATCGGAAGCCAGGGGAGAATTACAAAATGGGCGTCGAGCTTGGAGCTTTTGAAATCTCCTTGAGTATGACAATGATAAAATCTCAAGTACTCGCTGACTTCACCGCCGAGTGGGTGGAATTGCAGACCCCCACGACTACTGAAGATCTCGAGTATTGGACAATGTATTTCGATGGCTCCCTCATGCTCGATGGCGCGAGGTGGTGTGGTGCTCATCTCTCAGACGCGAGCGGCTTGAAATCGTTCTTGACTCCATTTTCCTGCGTCAAACAATGTCGCCGAGTACGAAGCACTCATCCATGGACTTTGTATCGCGATATCCCTCGGTGTTCAACGGCTGACAATCCGTGACGACTCCATGTTGGTGATCAACCAAGTCTTGAAAAAGCGGTGCGTGCATCGAAGACAACATGGTGCATATTGCTAAGAAGTGAGAAACTCGAAGACAAGTTTGTGGTGGAACTCATCCACGTGCTCCGTCGCGATAATGAAGCAGCAGACGAGCTTGCAAGGCTAGGCTCGGTCGAACAGCGATCCGCATTGGAGTATTTGTCGAAGAGCTCTACAAACCTTCAATAAGCCAACAACAGGAGCCAAGCAAATCAGAAGAAACACCAGCTGAAGAAGAAGTCTTAGTCATTAATCCTGACTGGACAGCTCCTTTCCTAAACTATTTGTTAAAGGATGAGCTCCCCGAAGACCCCGTAGAGGCAGAGCGTATCACACACCGATGCAAAAGCTACGTGGTGGTCGGCGAGGAACTCTTCCGAAAGAGTGCTTCCGGAGTCCTAAGGCGATGCATATCGGAGCAAGAAGGAAAAAACCTCCTCAGAGAAATCCACTCGAGAGTTTGTGGGCATCACGCTGCATCAAGCACCTTGGTGGGCAAAGCCTATCGTCAAGGTTTCTTCGGCCATTGCCGTTTAAACCTTGGAGGACATTGTTACTTACTACGAGGTTGCCAATTCTTAAACAAATCAAGTACACATGCTTGGCCAGCGAGGTTACAAACCATTAGATCACCCTAGCCATTCGCGATCAGGGGCTTGACATGGTCGGCTCTTTGAAGAAGGCTCAAGGTGGTTTCACTCATCTCTTAAATCGCCATTGATAAATTCACCAAGTGGATTGAGGCAAAGCCTGTCGCCACAATCACAAAGACCAAGGCCAAGGAGTTCTTCGAGAAATCGTGGTAAGATTGGCGTACCAAGCAGGATCATCACGGATAATGGAACTCAATTCATGATGAAGAATTTCAAGATTGGTGTGACGAACTTCGGAATCAAAATCCGCCGCCTCGTAGCTCATCCAAAACAGCGGTCGAGTGGAAACAGGCGAGCAACATGGTGTTACAAGGGCTCAAAGCAAGAATTTTTATCATCTCAAGCCATCGCTCGCGATGGGTAAAAATTGCCCTTGTTGCTCGGGGACAGAGAACTACTCAGCGAGGGCTAAAGGCGATCACCTTTTTCCTAGTATACGGCTCGAAAGCGGTCTTACCCACCGAATTGACGTTCGGATCCCCTCGAGTTCGGAGTTACAAGGAGGCCGAGTCAGAGGAAAACAGGATAGAACATATCGACCGATTGGAGGAGGCTAGGGAACTCACAGCAATCCAGTCGGCCAAGTATCTCCAAGGCCTGCGCCGTTATCACGACCGGAATGTTCGGGGCCGTGCTTTCTTCAAAGGAGATCTGGTCCTAATAAAGAATCAAAAGAGCGAGCACAAGCTCTCTCCAAGCTGGGAAGACCCCTACATTGTCGACGACGTAACACGCCCGGGGGCTTACAGACTTAAGCGAGGAAGATGGCGTTGTCATCAGCAACTCATGGAACATATCCCACCACCTGAGTATTTTCATTTCTCTTCTGGATGAAAAACCCATTTGATCCTCCAGGGAACACTTTAGAAAATGTTCAGTCAACAAGACCAGAAACTTTCCTTTTATTAAGCGAGCGCTGCCTCAATTGCTTCTTTTGTTTGACCCTATATGAGCGCTTCTGGCACTCTGCCATAGACTTTGGTTCTAGATCCAGCTTTTAGCAATTTTAGAGGCAAATATATATTGACAATTTTAGTCTTTCTTTTATTCATTTCTCCTGCATCACTTCGGGGATATATCTATATTAATTTCTTCCATCTCATAGTGATTTCCCACAACGATAGAGTCTAGGTGTTCCGACTTCCCAGCGTGGAATTATGTGCGTAAATATACACTGGGGTTATCATCTTTAGGATGGATCACCTCAGGGATGTTACCATCCCCAGGATGGCTCACTCAGGGACTTTCTCAACATCAAGTTGAGCTTCTTCTATTGTCACGGGTAGTGTTCTCATTTGTTCGGTTCTCTACTTTTGCATATGTCTCCGCGAAATTGAGTCCCGTGCACCTGGAGGCCTCCCCCTCTTCTTATCATGAAGGTCAAGAGTGGATTCAATATCCTTCTAGAGTATTTCCACTCTTTCAGGTGCATATACTACAGGTATATGAGATCTTTCACTCCCTTATGACCAGTGAAGGCATTTGACAGATTATTAGTGTGGAGTACATGGACCCCGGGTGCCTATAAGGCAGGATGAATGGATCATCCAAGAAAGGATGGGCCGGACTAGCAACATGAAGATGGGTACCACTTGGGCCGTTTCCAACGTATGCGATACGAGGACTCTAAAGATAGTAACCACCCTTGTTTAGACCGGGTATGATTATAATCCTGGCCGTCATCATATTTAGCGGATAAGGAAAGAGATACAATCTCCATCTTGTTACCAATTAGGACTCTCCTTTGTAATCGCACCCCTCTCCTATATAAAGGGGGGTAAGGTAGCATCATGAAGATCAGATCATCTGAAGTAAGCTAGATACGTATAATCTCAAAGCACAGGACTAGGGTATTATCTCCTCCGCGAAAGCCCGAACCTGTATAATTCCTATGTCTTGTGCTACCATCGAGTTTGGATCGAACGCCTAGCCCCATTTTCATTATTAGGCAACAAACATCGGCGGTTAGCGCGCCGAGTAGAAGTGCGTCAGGATCAATCTCGTCAAGCTCGATGGCGATCCTCAGTGGAGTTGTTGCCACCTTCACGTCCGGCCAGGCCTTCTGCTTCGGGAGCCTGGACTTCATCGCCGATAATCTTGGCAAGCTCACCCTTTCGGATTCGGACCAGATTCAATCTGAAAAGGGCGCCACTACTCCTTCGTCCGGACAACCGCTTGGATCGGGGAATGCCATGGCCATCTGCCCTCAGGTAGTAAGCCGGGGGTCTGCTCCTCGACTCAAACACGAAAAGATCTGATCAAGGACAAGACCCGAGTGGTGGGTGTCGTCAACAGCAAATCACTCAGATTCGGAGATTAGTTTGACTTGTCTCCTTGTTCTTCTAGCTCAAAGAGCAGTGCATGAAGTTGCCAGGGCTTTCTTGGCATCTTCGTGATTGAAAACAATGAACAAGAGTCCTAGCGGCGAAGGATGCATGACGCCGGGAGGCGAGCGTCTTCATCGTGAGGCCGGTGGCGCACAAAGGCTCTCTCGAGCGAGGCCTAGCGTCAATGAAGATATCCTACAGACGAAGATGGGAAACCAATCAGTTTTCCACACTCCTCAACAGAATATCATCGCCTCAAAAATGCTGCTTGACACTCTGGGACCAATGCTCGGTCTTGATAATTAAGCCGCCTGATCGTAGCCCAAGTTAAGGCCATGGTGGCGGCGGCGACAATTCAACTGTCGGGAAGAACCAGTGGAAGGGCATGCTCTACAGCGTCCCATGTGACCACTCGGTGCGGCGAAAGTACCATCATCGCTACAACCGGTCCATGCGCGGCCGGCAAGCGCCTCGTCGAAACGAGGATGCTCGCTGGAGCATTAGCCGTGATCTTCGTTTGGATCTCAATGCCAGGCAACGCGAGCGGGAAGATGATGGCGCCCGGCCGTAAGAAGACGACTCTGACATTTTGGCATCAAGCGTGATGGCGGAGATATCCATAGGATCCGCACCGCCACTGCCAGAGTGACGACGAAGGCCGCCGGCTCAGAACATCACCTCAATGATCTACGCACCAGCGCAGCGACGGGCCCATCGATGGTGTCTGTGCTTTCACTCTTCGACTCCGCCGAGTGATATGGCCCGAAAGGTTTCAACCCTAAGTGCATCACCAAATTCGATAGGGAGAGAGACCCAGAGGCTTGGCTATAGGTTTATTCTCTCGCTATCAAGGCAGCGGGGTGATCACAATGTCATGGCGAACTATTTGCCGGTCACGCTCACCTTGTCGGCTCAGGCTTGGCTTACAGGACTTCCAGAGATCTCGATAGATTCTTGGGGAGACCTTTGCGATCAGTTCATTGCAAACTTCTAGGGCACTTATGAGAGGCTTGGGACTCCGTGGGACTTGTACTTGCTGCATCAGAAGAAGGACGAGTCTCTTCGAGAGTTCATCAAGCACTTCATGCAGAAAAAGAACACCATTCGGGATGTTTCCGAGGCAGTTGTCATAGCGGCGTTCCAGAAGGGCGTCCGCGATGCCGACTTGATCAAGAAGATGTCCTGGAAACCGCCATCCATGGTAAAAGAAATGTTCGCACTAGTGGATCGCTATGCCACGGCCTCGGATGCCCTAGCCAAGTGTCAAGAAGATCATCCACGGCAGAAGGACAGGAAGGATCACGCCGAATCCTCCAAGCAGAAGGACCGGAAGCGGAAGGGCGAAGAATTGGTTGCAGTAGCCAAGCACGGTCGGCCCCGTGCACCCCGCATGGATGATTACGACAAGGTAATGGATGTTGTTTGTCCTTTTCATCCCAAGGGGAAGCATGCCACCAAGGAATGCTTCACTCTCAAAAGGTTCGCGAAGGAAAGCAACAAGCAAGCGGGCCAAGATAAGGGTGAGGCGAGCAAGAGGCAGGACCCACTAGAAGATGATGGAGGTGAATATCGGACGACCGAGCGTGAGCCCAACTACATATTCGGGGGCTCGGCAGCGTATGAGTCCAAGAGAAAGCAGAAACTTACGCTCGAAGTCAAGCGCGTCATGTCAAGAAACCCCAATTACTGAGGTGGTCCGAGGTCCCAATCACATTCGACCGCTTGGATCATCCCGACCATATTCCTTACCCAGGTAGATATCCTCTGGTACTCGATCCTGTTATTCGCAGTGTCAGGCTCAAGAGGGTGCTGGTCAACGGAGGAAGTGGGCTCAACGTTCTTTTCTCCAAAACCTTCGATGATATGAAGATCCCCCGCTCCGAGCTGAAGCGTGGATCATCGCCGTTCCATGGGGTAATCCCTGGGACCTCGACAGTACCACTCGAGCAGATCACTCTGCCGGTCACGTTCGGGACCAAGGACAACTACCGAACAGAATATCTCAACTTTGAAGTGGCCGATTTCGAGATGGCATACCATGCCATCTTGGGAAGACCGGGTCTCACCAGATTCATGGCCGTGCCTCACTATACTTACCTTGCGCTCAAGATGCCAGGACCAAAGGGCATCATCACAATTCGTGGTGATGTCAAACAATCCTTCGTGTGCGACAGGGAAAGCTGCGAGATGGCTGAGAGGCATGAAGCAGCAGCTTACCGAGAAAAGATCTGTCTGGCGGCCACATTCCACCAGGACGAAGGAGACGTCCCAGCCAAGAAGCAAGCCAAACAAAGCATGAAGCCCGATGAAGGAGTCAAGAAGGTGATGCTTGCTCCATCTAACTCAACCCAAATGGCCCTGATTGGGACAGGGCTCGATCACAAATAAGAAGATGCGCTCATCACTTTCCTCTAGGCAAACCGAGACATTGTTGCTTAAAAGCCATCAGATATGCCTGGTGTCCCTAGGGAGGTGATCGAGCACTCCCTCAACGTCAATGAAAAGGCAAAGCCTATCAAGCAATGGCTTCGGCGGTTCGCACAAGATCACCGTGATGCTATCAGGGAAGAGATCACTAAGCTTTTAACCGCAGGATTCATAAAAGAAGTGTATCATCCCGACTGGTTAGTGAACCCAGTTCTTGTTCGCAAAAAGAATAAAAGTTGGCACATGTGTGATGACTATACCGATCTCAATAAGGCATGTCCAAAAGATCCGTTCGGATTACCTCGCATTGATCAAGTGGTGGATTCGACCGCTGGGTGTGAGCTCCTGAGTTTTCTAGATGCTTACTTAGGATACCACCAAATCAGGTTGAAAGAGGAAGACTGCATCAAGACCTTGTTCATCACCCCGTTCGGCTTTTTCTGCTATGTCACAATGCCGTTCGGGTTGAAAAACGCTGGTGCAACTTATTAACGTGTAATATAGCGGTGTTTTCACGCTCAGCTCGGACACAACGTGGAGGCTTATGTGGATGACGTTGTCGTCAAATCTCGAGTAAAGGAGGACCTCATATCTGATTTGGCCGAGACATTTGAAAGTCTAAGGGCCCACAAGATGAAGCTCAACCTCGAGAAGTACATCTTCGGAGTCCCTTTAGGAAAGCTACTCAGATTCATCGTGTCACATCGCGGTATTGAAGCAAACCCGAGAAGATCAACGCCATTCTCAAGATGAAACCTCCTACTTGCCAAAAAGATGTCCAGAAACTCACAGGATGCATGGTGACACTCGGCAGATTCATTTCCCGCCTGGAATCGCGGGGGACGCCGTTTTTCAAGCTTTTGAAGAAACAAGGCAACATCCAGTGGACTCCAGAGGCATAGCAAGCTTTCGAAGATCTCAAGGCATTCCTGACCACACCACTAGTTCTAGCCTCACCAATGCCCGAAGAACCTCTCTTGCTCTACATAGCGACAACGATTCATGCAGTCAGCACCGCAATTGTTGTGGAGCGAGAGGAGGCAGGACACCTGCAGAAGGTTTAACTTCTAGTTTATTTCGCCAGTGAAGTACTGAATGAATCTAAGGTATGGTACCCGCAAGTACAGAAGCTATTGTATGCCGTACTACTTACCTCTCACAAGCTCAAGCATTATTTCCAAGAACATTCGATTTCGGTGGTTACTGCCTTCGATCGGGGACATACTCCACAATCGGGAAGCCACTAGGCGAATCGCGAAGTGGGTGGTCAAACTCGGGGCTTTTGAGATCTGTTTCAAGCCACGAACCGCCATCAAGTCTCAAGTCCTTGCTGATTTCGCCGCTGAGTGGATAGAGCTGCAGAATCCTATAGCCATTGAGGAGCTCAAATACTGGACAATGTATTTCTATGGTTCCCTCATGCTCAGCGGTGCGGGGGCTGGCATAGTGCTCATCTCCCGACAGAGGATCGGCTGAAGTACGTTCTTCAAATCCACTTTCCGGCATCAAACAACACCGCCGAGTATGAGGCACTCATCCACGGACTCTGTATCGCCATATCACTGGTATCTGACGGTTGATGATTCGCGAAGACTCCTAGTTGGTAATTAATCAAGTGCAGAAGGACTGGTCATGCGTCGGTGACAACATGGCGGCATATTGCCATAAAGTGCGCAAGCTGGAAGGCAACTTTGACGGGCTGGAGCTTATCCATGTGCTTACTCCACGAGGATCGCGTGCAAGCAGAGTGCATCGCGCGTCGAAGCAAAAGCTACATGGCGGTTGGCGAGGAACTCTTTCGGAAGAGTGCTTCCGGAATCCTAAGGCGTTGTATAGCAGAGCAAGAAGGAGGGACCTCCTCAAAGAAATCCACTCGGGAATTTGTGAACATCATGCGGCGTCAGGCACCCTGGTAAGCAAGGCCTACCGTCAAGGATTCTTCCGCCGATCACAGATCGATGTTTGAAGACATCGTTCATACTGCGAAGGTGCGAGCTTCGCCCTGCAGACACATCTTGGCTTAAGAGTTGCAGACTATCCCGATCACCTGACTGTTTGCAGTTTGGGGGCATGACATGGTCGGACCCCTGAAGAAGGCCCAGGGCGGTTTCACTCATCTCTTCGTCACCATCGACAAATTTTCAAAATGGATCGAGGCCAAGCCCGTCGCCATGATCACGGCAGCCAAGGCCAAAGAATTCTTCCAGGAAATTGTGGTCAGGTTTGGCATGCCAAACAGAATCATCATGGATAATGGCACGCAGTTTCGGAGGAGAAGAATTTCAAGATTGGTGCGACGAGCTCGGTATCAAAATCTGCTTTGCCTCCGTGGGACATCCTCGGAGTAACGGGCAGGTTGAGCGAGCAAATGGCATGGTGTTGCAAGGGCTGAAAGCAAGGATCTTCGATCGTCTCAAGCCATACGCTGCACGATGGGCAAAGGAATTGCCTTCGGTACTCTAGGGGCTGAGAACTACCCCCAGCAGGGCTACCGGGCAATCCCCCTTTTTCTGGTCTACGGTTCAAAAGCGGTCTTACCGACCGAGTTGGTGTTCGGATCCTGTGGGTTCGAAGCTACAAGGAAGCTGAGTCGGAGGAAAATCGGATCGAAGATCTTGACGACTGGAGGAGGCCAGGGACATCGCAGCGATTCAATCTGCCAGGTATCTCCAAGGTCTGCGTCGTTATCACGATCGAAATGTTCGAGGCCGCGCCTTCTCCAAAGGAGATCTGGTCCTAAGAAGGAATCAGAAAAGTGAGCATAAGCTCTCCTGGGGCTGGGAAGGCCCTCACATCGTCGATGAAGTGACGCGCCAGAGGCTTACAGACTCAAGCGCTAAGACGACGTAGTTATCGGCAACACATGGAACATAGAGCAGCTACGTCGTTTTTACTCTTGAATTTTGTACATCAACCATGATTATTATGAATAAAGTTTTTTCCGGACTTGCTACTCAATTGATGCTTAATTAAGCAGTAAGTCGGGGGCTACACCTAATAGTGTTGCGCATGCGCAACACTTCCTATGAGTCCTTTTTTTACTCCGTTCGTTCCCTAATGATCACGACTGAGCCCGAGTGCGCCAACTCCAAGTAGTGAAACTCTGACCCCATGAACGGCGAACCCTAGTCACTCAAAAGCGCATGCTTGGGAGAAAGGGCCATGAGCTAACTCTCGACGCCTGTAGGCTAGACTAGTCGGGCAGAGTGCTTAAACAAAAAAGGGGAAAACTACTCGGGCAAAACTCAAAGATCAATAGGGAAGAAAGAGCAAATGACATCAAAATTTCATCAAACATTAAGTCCAAAAATGTTATTACATTACTTAAATTTTATAGGCTAAGTGCGGCGTGCGCGGCCTACGGCCTCGACAAGGATGTCCCTTGCTTCGGCTAGCTTCGGGATAATCTTGATCAGCATGTTGACTGCAGCGGTGTCACGAGTGGTGGCCTCCTGCTCTGCGAGCTTGGCCAGGGCGAGCTCGTAGTCGACCCAAAGCTCTGCGAGGAAGGCCTCCTCATCAGCGGCGCTGGCGGAGCCTCGTCTTCAAAATCGAAGACCAGCTCCTCCGCCGGAGGAGGGGATGGCGAGACCTTGCCGGCAGATGAAGAAGGGCGAGACAAAGAAGCCATCGAAGATCTGCAGAAGAGGTCGAAGGCTGTTGGGCAGATAGAGAATCAGAAATGGGTGATCGCTCTCGTAGCGGTGACATCCCTATATACCCAGAGCACAGAAGTCAAACAACTTCGAATAAATGCTAGCTCAGGAAGCCGAAGCGATTCTGTGAGTGTAAGAAGCCGAACCGAACATGAATGAGCATGCAAGCATTAATCCGAAGATTTCTTGGGAAACAACATAGCCATTATGGTCAGGAGTTAGTTCCGGGAGATAAAGGTTAATTCCAGATGATAAGATGGAGCAATTACAGTCAAAATCCCACATGCATGTCACGCAAGACTTAAGTCTAAGTTCTCTACTAAAGAGGCTGACGTGTCCTTGACTTCCTCAAAGAGGGCATCAGTTTGTTCATCGTCGACGATACCAGCGAAGCCCTTCTTAATAGCTTCAAGATCTACCCAGGGGTATAAGGACTTCACGATGGCCAAAACCTGGCCAGCACTCGTCGTCACCGTCTCCCGAAGGTGGGCCTGGAGCTTGTCGGGCCCCTCTGACAGCCACAGGATGACGTCATCCTCGCTGCTCGGACTAGCCCCTTTCGGGTTCAGAAACCTCACCATCGCCTTGGAAGCTTCTTGGTACCTGGCGCAAGACACCTCCGTCGACTCGACCCTTTCATCAAGGATGCGAAATCGGGCATGCGCCTCTCTCCGATATTCTACAAGAAAGTCAGATCGTCACCAAAGGCCCTACAGACGAAGAAGAAAGAGGGAAGCAAGTCGGGGCATACCATCCAGCTCTCGACCCAGCTTCTCCAAGTCAGTTCGGGCTTAGAATTCGGAGCTTTTTAGAGTCTCGAGCTGCACCCCAGACACCTTAAGCTCTTCTTGAAGTCCAGAACGGTTGAGTCCCGGGCTGCGGTAGAGAAAAGAGTCAAGACAGGCAGCCAAAATCATATAGCAAGACGGCCGAAGACATTCACCTCGGAGGGCTGCCAAGTTCAGCTTTTCCTTCTCCAAGGACTGAACTTGGGCCTGAAGCTTTCGAAGCTCAACTTGGCACTCACTCCAAACCCATTCGACCTTAGCTCTACCCTCGACACGGCCCGCTTGAGGTTAGCCTCATGCTCTCGCCGTAATTTAAGCTTCGGGAGCACCTCCTGAAGGATGGTGTCCCTCTTTTCGGAGCAGTCCCCCATGGCCTAAGGACCACAAGAAGGAAAATTAGCAAAAGGCATACCGACCACCATGGGCGAAGAAGAAGAAAGGGCCAACAAGCTCACTCATATCAATCTGGCTCTCTCAATAGCGTTGTGGTAAAACTCCTCCCGCATCTTCTTCTTGTCCTCATTGCCAAAAACTCCCACTCGTCCTCCTCATTGCGTAGTATGATTCGGACCGAAGGCTTGGGGCGAGGGGAAGTCTTGGGGGCTCCCGGGGAATTTCTTCGACGGGGGAGGAGCAGGAAGTGATCCTTGGGGCCATTGGGCTCATAATCAGCCCAGGGAAAACATTCGGTGGTGTGGAGGCATCTCGGATTCAGCAGCCACCTCGTCACTCCCAGGCCCGGTCCTGGCCGTCGGCAAGACGGACCCGGTCGGACTCGGGTCGGCTTCAGCTCTATCGGGTGAGGAAGCAGTAGTCAAGGCCTTCCTCGCTTGGCACCCGGCGCTCCTGTCACTGGTTCTCAGAGCCGACTCGATTGGAGCGTTAACGGGGACCTCGTCTGATGGAACTCTACAAAAGAAGGAAAGAAATCAAGACATGATCCAACAGACCAAGAAAAAGGGTCGATAGGAAACCAAACCTGCTGGACTTCTTTATCTTGACCTTGGATGCTCTCCGAGCGGTAGAACCACTCGGGGGAGCATCCGATTTTTGCTAGACCGGGGATGAGGAGTCAACCCCACCGACGGCTGAGTCGCGAGTTCCTTAATCGATGAGTCTGAGGCATGGGAGGTGGCTCCTGAACCTCCCTGACTGTCGGCTTCTTTCCTTTCACAGCGGCGGGCTCCGTCCTGGGCCGAGGAGGTGTCATTTCCGCCACATGCAATCCTGGGGGCTCCTTAATGGTAATCCCCTCGGTCGGGCGTGAAGGCGTCAGAGCCGCCTCCGACCTGGGCCTCTTTCCCCTCTCGGCACCCGTCCCCTCAGCCGAAGGACTGACAGGCTGTTGCCGCTTAACGCCTTTGTGCCGGGGAGCGGGAGGAATGGGAGCATCGAAAAAGAAGGCAATCCGATCCTAAAGAAGGCGGCGAAGTGCAGAACCAGTCAACATCCCATCAAAGGTCAGCAATCAAAAACCAGTAAAAGAAAAAATGCTCACCGCAGGAGGGGGACGCTTTGTAGAGAAAGGTAGCAAATGACCTTGAAGCAGGACAACGATGCCTAGGGCGAAGAGGTCGTTCATCCGATCAACCAACACCTCTCGTGGAATGGTTTCAGGCGCCTCGTGGGTGGGATCATCAAACCCGGTGTACTCAAACCCCAGGTGGACCCTCTCCTTGAGAGGTCAGTCTGTGGCCGGTTAACAAAGAATGTCAACCCGGTCAAACCCGTCTCCTTGAGGCCGTGGATCAGCTTCAGAAGGTCCTCCACCTGGTCCATATCGCAACTTGGAGGAGTCGTGACCCAGGAAGCCAGAATGTGGGCGCGAGCCCAGTGCAAGGAGGAAGAAAGGGACCAGGATTGGAACAGTAGAACCACTCCTGATGCCAACCCTTGTTAGAGGACTTGAAGGGAATGGAGAAGTAAGCCTTTTTCATCCCATCATGCAGTTGGAAGCCGGCGCCCCCAACCACCTTAGGGGCATTCTTGCTAGGGAAAGGCTTAAGAAGAAATAGGTGGCAAAAAGACTAAGATGCGGGTGAATTCCATGAAACGCCTCACACAAATGCACAAAGATGGAAATTTGCAGAATGGAGTTGGGATTCAGGTTGATCAGTTCAATCTTGTAGAAATGATGAAGGCCACGGAAGAAAGCGCTGCTGGGGAGGCCAAAACCACGCTGGAAAAGGGTCAAAACCACAATCTCATCAGATTGAGGAGTGGGAACGGATTCACCTGCGGCTGGCACCGCGCAGATCATCACCAAAGGAGGGAGAACTTCGGAAGTGACTAACTCCTCCAAGCGCTTATCCGTCGTTATCGAAACAGCCCAATCCTTGGGTGAGGGCTTCGCAGGAGCACTCTGGGAGGAGGAAGAAGAAGACATCTTCAGAAAAGTTTAGCAATGAGCTAGATTGGGGAATACGGCGGCGATTAACCCTAGCGGTAGAAATTGAGTGAAAATATCTGAACTCAAAAGATGAAGGGGCAGATGAAAGCAGTGCGTAGAAAGCCTCTTTATCCGCACCAAGACTCATATTTATGGGAAGCGATGCTGAATTTCGCTCTGAGCGGGAAAGAGTCGTTTCGCCTTCCATATATTGTCTGGACTCGACTTAGGGCATGCCCACGATGGGCCGCCAGTCATGCGCCACAACCGTCGTGCACAGAAGCCTTCAGGCTAAATTTAGTTTGGAATGCGGTGCGCCCCATGATAGGCCAATTGCCAACAACCGTATCAAACGGAGTGTGGGCACCCTCCAAACTGGATCATAATGTCTTCTTGTGATATGCCTCGTGATAGGCCGAAAACTGGTTACTGTGCGAAACGGAATTAGATATCACAAGATTGATTCAAAAACGAAGATTCCAAGGGTACGCCCTATAATGGGCCGCCAGCTGTATACCGCGAAAATCGGATGCAGGTACTACTCGGATAATCCATGGTATGCCTCATGACAGGCCAAAGGTTGTGCACCATGATAATGGAGCACAGGTACCACTCGGCTAAAAGCCAATCTGAGCAAAGACATGCCCCGTGCTGGGCCGACTGCCAAAGTCCCAATAATTGGGCTAGAATGTCACCCGGTGAAGTTAAACACAGAATGCTAATTGAGTCCTCTGCAATCTCCTCACCTACAACCCAGCACTCGGCACGAAGAAGGAATCAGTCGGGAAACAATAGCAAGAACCAAAAGCACTCAGCATGGAACGCAACTCGGCCAATACGCTACTGGGAGCGTAGCAACTCAATCGCAGAGCACTCGGGGGTTACTGTGGAGTACACGGACCCCAGGTGCCTATAAGCCGGATGAACGGATCATCCAAGAAAGGATGGGCTGGACTAGCAATATGAAGATGGGTACCACTTGGGCCGTTTCCAACGTGTGCGACATCGATGACTCTAAAGATAGTAACCACCCTTGTTTAGACCAGGTATGATTATAATCCTGGCCGTTATCATATTTAGTGGATAAGGAAAGAGATATAATCTCCATCTTGTAACCGATTAGGACTCTCCTTTGTAACCGCGCCTCTCTGCTATATAAAGGGGGGGTAAGGTAGCGTCATGAAGATCAGATCACCTGAAGTAAGCTAGATACGTATAATCTCAAAGCATAGGACTAGGGTATTATCTCCTCTGCGAGAGCCCGAACCTGTATAATTCCTGCGTCTTGTGCTACCATCGAGTTTGGATCCAACGCCTAGCTCCATTTTTATTATTGCCGACAACAAACGTCGACAATTAGCTTATTTATTACAAATTTATTATCCTTCGAACTTCAAGTTGGTCTCTCCAGTGCACAGATCTAAGGGCTTGGCATTCTCTAATGTGGTACTTATCTCCCCCTAATGCCAAAAAATGTCCTTAGTATAATTAGCGTACCGAGCCGTGTACAGATCCCCTGTCATATGCTCTAGGTATTTTAATACATGACGGAGATTCATAACCTACATAGATTCTCAATTTCTGGTGAGGTCCTATGGTTGTTTGCTGTGGTGGAGAGATTGGCATGTATACAGCATAGCCAGATTTTCGTAGATGGAAAATACTTAATTTTTTTCCACGCACTATCTGCAATAGGGAAATTTCGTAATGTGCAATTAGTCTGAGTTAAATTATTACCGTAGTATGCAGTACTGCATGGCCCCAACAACTAGTGGGAAGCCAACTATTCTGCAAGAGCGACCAAGCAATATGTTTTGTTCTTTTTAATATAATGACTCTACAAGACCATTTTAAGTGTAGACATTAGGTACGAGATGCTCTATATTAATTCTCGGAGCCATATAATTATCATTAAATGCTTTGAGATAAACTTGCCATCATTGTCCATTAAAATAGACTTGATCATTTCTTCTGGAAAGTAGTCTCTTAACTTAATAATTTGGACAATTAATTTTAGTAGAAGTATGGTTCCTAGTAGATAAGAGACCTATACAGGACCATCAAGTAGAAGCATTTATAGTACTATAAAATTTCTTAGAAGGGGCCCGACAGGGGTTGAACAGATCCACAGATATCATTTTGAATTTTCTCCAGAAAATTCAGTGATTCCTCCCTAACCTTTTAGGTAAGAAAATCTAAATATGAACTTTCCTTTAGCACAACCAAGGCATAAGAAAACTTCAGCTCTAGGAAAGTCTTTATGCTATGGCCAGTAGAATTATAATTATTCTTCTCATAATATTCAACTCAAGATAACCCAGTTGATCTGCTAGATCTTAAATATTTCTGAGTTTTCATCGCAACACAAACTTCAGGTTTTATATGTGCATAGTATAACTTGGAGGATAATGAATGAAGTTTTTCAACCACACATTTATTACACCCACTAAACTTAATCATGAGTAGATATTCTGTACCATCGTCATTCTTTGTCTCCATAAGGAAATGATTCAGATCAATGTCTTTAAAATTTAAGAGAGTGCGACTGGACTCAGGGTATAATATGGCATTTTTCTAATGCCAATTGTGAAAGTATCGCTTCTAACGATAGTTATAATGTTTTAAATTCATTTAGTGTGGTACAATTGTCTTCTAGACAGTTTTTCTCCTCCGCTATTGGATTATATACTTTATTTTATATTAGAAGTATGATTTATCAATCAAACAATTGTTGCATCAGAAACATTATATAATATAGAACAAACATAGCACAATTAAACAAATATCTAGGAAATATCAATTTATTTAATTTTAAATGATAATCACTCAACAAGAGTGTAGACCAAATGGTCATTCAGGAACCAGGCTAAACTGATAAGGAGACTTATAAGGAACATGTGACATCGACAAGCAATATGAAGGAATACTTAGGAGACTAATCCAGGTCTCCTTATGAGTCATATATGTCCTTTTGGGACTCCTCGAACTTTATAATTTCAAGAACCATATCATCACACTTCTCAGCACTCATGTCAACAACTGGTTGAACGGTGAAGTATGATTCAACATTATTTACCCCGGGTCTTATTGACTTTTCCAGTGGATTTTGTGTAAAGGTCTACCACATGCTTCGGGAAGCAATAGTTGCATGACCAATGGTCAATGCATTCATACCTAAACCAGGGTTATTCAAGGTTTGCAACCTTATTTCTGGAAGTCTCTAACCCTTTATCTTTACTTTTCCACTGTGAATTGCCTCGTCCCCTTATCCCATTTATTCCTTTTGCCCTTTCTACAGCCACAACTATTGCTAGCCTACTGAGCATTTGCATGTGCTTCGGGCACTACAAGACTCCCATTAGGAATTACGTGATGATTCTTCATCAGGAGTTCATCATGCTTTTCTGCATCTAGCAAAATGCAAATAAGCTCGAAGTACTTCTGGAACTGAGCATGGTGATACTATTACAGCAACATCCTTATATTGGGGTGGAAGCTGCATAATATCTTGTCGATCTTTTTATCATTAGAAACTTTTGGTTCTATAATGTTAGATCAACGACAAGCTTGTGTATAACAAAAATTATATGCTACCATAGCCTTTAAAATTCTGAAAACGCGGAGGATCCATTCGTGGTCTGTATGAAGATGGTGCCTCAGGAAGAGCAGGGTACCTCGGGAAGAAGCGAGGGTCAAGTCGAAAAATAATAGTTCTAAAAGATCAAGCTATCAGATTAATCTTAGTATTAATTGCCCAGGTAAGGTAATTATTGCTATTCAGGGTAAGCTTGATAAATTCCCTCTTTGTGATGTCTAATATATCCTATTTCTATTTATACAAAATGACTTTTACTACTGGTAAAATCATTATATTGCATGATCACTCTTCAATCAGTAAATCTTGGTTTATATCTATTCAGTAGATAATTATCTAAAATTTCTCAGAATTTTTCTAGCATTTTCCATAGTTTCTGCTAATCATTCAATAATTTTCAAGATTACCATGTAACACGAAAATAAATTTCAACATATATCAATATGGAATTATGCTAGGACAATAAATCCAGAGATATGGAGCTTTCAATATGCTCTATGAAAATTTTCTAGCAATTTCTCATACTTTTCTGCTAATCATTAAGCAATTTTAAGAATTACCGATTAACAGAAAAAATAGCTTTCAACATAAATTAATCATGGCATAATTCTAACAATATTAATTCAGAGACTTAAAGCTTTCAAATGCTATCTAGAAATTTCTAGAATTTTCCTAGCAATTTTTCATGTTTTCTTTTAATTGCCAAGTAATTTTTAAAATTACTGAATAATAGGAAATAATATGTCCAGTATATATAAACATGAAAAACATGCTTAGAAAATTTATCTAGTAACATAGCACAGAGCAATGGGTCATATTTTTCCATAATTTTCTAGCATTTTCTGTTAATTACTACTAAGCAATTTTCAGAATACTTAAATAACAGAAAATAGATTACAACACATATAAAACATGGCATAAGCTAGAAAATAAACTCAGAGTATAGGACTACCAAAATATACTAAAACTCAAATTTTCTGAAGCCCATAGACCTCAAAATCTAATTTCTAAAATTTTCTGTTAATTTTTAGAATTCATTAACTATCTCCGAAATTCCTCTCTTTTTTTTGGAACTGTGGGCTGAGTGGGCCAACTCAGCCCATCGGGCTGTTTGGCCCAAATCGCTGATTAGAAGGGTGGTGGCTAGGGTTTCGAACCTAGCCACCACTATCCTCATGAGGGAAGGCACCATCAACACCTTTTCATCTGTCGTCGCCGCCACTTTTCCTTAGCGATTGCCACCACTACTGCTATCGACATGCACAACGTTGTGACCGCGCGGGCGAGTCGCAGGTGCATGGGAGAGCTGCGGGCTCTACGATAGTTGCAGAGCATCGACCGGTGCGTGAAGTGGTTGCGGGTGCTGGAGCCAAGGCGCATGGCTAGGGAGACACTTCAAGCGCGATGGCCGTAGACGGAGTTGCTGGCACTGCCGCTTCGGGCATAGCATTTGGTCGCCTTCTCTGCGTGCCGTAGGTGCTGCTGACGATGCGAATGTCGTCGCTACCGGTGGCATAAGAGCCAAGGTGTCTCCTATCGCTAGGCGCGGGAGTCAAGGCGTCATCGGCCGGCCACGACGCGGGAGCCAAGGCGTCACTGGGCGCAGCCATGATTCGGCGGCGGGTGAGCGGGCTCCGACGGCATGAAGATACCGTGGCGGCGTGGCAAAGCCGAGGCGGCCAGGCGGGTGCAAGGCGCTTCGGGCGTGGGAGCTGGTGGCAGAGCCGAGGAGGCGTTGGGAAATGTGGCAGATGTGCCAAATCCGAGGCGGCACCAAGGTCGAGACAGTGTCATCGTGAAACGCAGCGAACCCGAGGTGGTAGGTTGGAATCCGAGGCACCGCCGGGATCTACGACGGCCAGGCCGAAGCTCCGCCGGGGTTTGCTATGGGCACGGCTAGCATTGTGTCGGCATGACCGGATCCTCCATGGGCGGAGCGGTGGTCCAACTGCAGGCGAACTCACCAAGATCACGACGCGGATCGGCGGTGCACGCAACCCAAAGCAATGCCGATGGGTGGCTAGCACAAATTTAATTTTTTTTGTGAAGATGAACAGTAGCTCATAGTCATAGATTAGGCATGAACAGTAAAAGAGCAATCTGCAGGATCGAAGGCTTGTGAAAATCACGATTAGCTTACGTAGGGCTTGCGGTAGCGTAGATCGCGTGTTGTAAGATGAATTCGACGCAGTCTCGATTGTCGTAGGCAGACGATCACCAATCAGCCATGGTAGAGCCTCATGTTGATAACGTGTTAGGAAACGTAGTCATTCACCCGCGTTCGATCAATCAACATAGCAATACAAGCACAACGACAATGGAAGGAGCACACAGAATATAGGGGTATAACTCTTTTGCTTTATTCGATTGAATTAAATACAATGGAAAACACCTAGTATATATAAAGAGAGAGAGGGGAGTTCGGATTTGTCTAGATAAATAAGAGATAGAGTGATTTCTAGGGGTGAAAATGGGTCGGGTACTACCGTCGGGTATCGGATACGGGTAGTGTTTTTACCCGTTTTTTCGGATACGAATACGGGTATTTTTTCTCGGATCGAATACGGATAGTACCCGATAGCTGAGCGTCGGATTCAGGTCAGATTCGGAGCGAGCATTACCTGATAAATACCCGAGAATCTCGGACGAATACGGATACCCAAGGTTCAGGTAACCCGGAGTATAAAATACAACCTACAGCCCAATAAGCCCACTTCTTTGATTTTAGCCTAAAGATTTCTGCCTTTTAGACCTGGTCAACGCAAATACCCTTAGGGTTTTTTACCGCGCGTACCGAGCCGCCAATAATGTTTAGGGTTTTTTCTTCCACTCCACAGTCCACACGAGGTCACGAGCCAGTCGAGCCTTCGCCCCCAAGCGCCCTCAGGCAATCAGGTACTCCTCAGTTCTCCCTCCACGCGTCGCCGCCGCCTCCCTCCTCAGGCAGCGCGCCGCCGCCTCCCTCCTTATCTCATTACACCATCTGCGTTTTACAGTGTTCCGTTCGCCGGTAGCGATCTGCTCCGCACATCCACTAGTGTTCTCGGTGGCAGCATGTCAGGACCTCAATTTGATCCGACAACAAAGCTGATTAATCTCGGCAAGAAAGAGCAGAATATCACCAAATAATAACTCGAGTAGCGGAAAAGCTAGGGTTCTACACTATTCTATTGATCTACTGTTGTTTTGACGGAAGTGTTTTAATTCCATTCCTTCTCTGTTTTTATACCCAAATGGGTTTACAGCAGTAAAAGCAGCACAACGATCAAGAGTTTGTTACATGCTGTAAGTGTTTTCTTTTAGGGGATCAGTGTGCTTTCTGTGCTGTAAGTGTTTTCTTTTAGGGGTTTCAGTGGAGTCTTAGACTCTTGTCAGTAGGGTTCTGATGTAAGATTTTTTCCCGGTTTTTTCCGTAAAAAACTGGGCCCATCAGCTTCTCTTTCTTCTTAATATATTTCGCAGCAATTCTCTTGCTGCTCTTAAAAAAAAAACATGCGCGGTAAAAACAGAAAACGACAATACAAAGTTCAACTTCCTTTCCAGTAATTACTATTCCTGTCTTTTTGGCCGTTGATTGTGACTCCTTCCTCTCTGATTACTTTTCCCCCATCGATACTTACTTTAAACAAAGTTGGAACAAGATGCTTTTGCTTGCTGCTAACGATTCAGGATAAACTTGCGAAAGCCAGAACTGAATTCGGACAATGGAATTAGTAGCTCCTGACACAGCACCCAGGATTTAGGAGTCAAGAGCGTCTCCCATGCGTCTCCCATGGCGAACTGATCTACCGGCTGGCTACCCGAATCCAAGAGGTAAACTTCAAGAAAGCTCTTGGACTTAACTAGATTGAGCGGTTCTTGTGCCTAATTTATTTACCTCCTTGCACAATTAGGTGAATTGATTGTTTATTAGCTGGGGCTGTTTGGATTAGTGTATTTCATTAGAATGTTTTAGAATCTGGTTTAAATTTAAACTAAATTTCAAAACTTTTAATTTTTTTTCCCTCATCCGAACATAGGCTAAGGCAAACATGAATTTATTGCTGACTGCGACGTCCGTCGTCTCCAACGCCAACGAATGGTTCGAGTTCCTTGGCACGGCCTTCTCCGCCGTGTCCGAGCTTATATCCCGATGGAGGCATAGGCAGCAGGAGCGGCGGCAGGAGGAGGCGGAGAAAAGGCAGCAGCTGCAGTGGAAGGAGATGGCTGCGAAGATGAACCAGCTCCACTACTGCATGTCTGGTCTGCGGGATCTGATCAACCACGCCGAGTGGCTCAGCTACATAAGAGACGACAAAGAGGTGGCCAAGCTCCTCCCCGAGCTGAAGGGTCGGATGTACGACGCCTGCGACCTGCTGGAAGAGTTCAAATACCACCAGCAGCTCGGCACGAGTGCGCCCGACGTGGCGCAGCCAGGGGATGATTTCTTGCAGAGTATCATCAATGGCAACACTGTGAAGGAAATCCTGGATGATCTGAATTGCCTCAGAAACACACTGGGGGGCATCATTGACCGTCGCACCCACACCGAGCCGCAACAGTTTGGCAAGTTGCTAAGGCCGTCTATGGGCTCATTCTGTGACAAGTCCAAGCTCAGCGGCCTTGAGAAAGAAGTGGGTGATGTGGTCAAACTACTGGAGGTGAAAACCTGCTCTGCCCAAGCGCGCAAACGGCGAAATGACGGGGAAACTGCTACTATCAACAAAAAGACCAGGCGGACGGCCATGGCTGCCCCTTGTGCATCCACTTCTACTATCAACAAAAAGACCAGATGGACGGCCATGGCTGCCCCTTGTGCATCCACAAGTGTACCATGTAGCAGACAAGAAACAACTGCCAATTTAACTGTTTTAGCAATATCTGGCATCGGGGGTGTGGGGAAAACTACTTTAGCCCAGCAAGTTTTCAATGATGAGAGAGTCAAGGTGTACTTTGATATGAGAATCTGGATATCTGTCTCGGATGACTTTGACGTCAAGAGATTAACTAAGGAGTTCATACAGTCAGCTCTTAAAAATTTGATGCAGTCTGATAATTTGTGCAGCCTCCAACAGACTCTCACCGAAAGGATTGTCAAGTCCAGGTTCTTACTTGTTCTTGACGATGTGTGGGACGATGTATATGCCAATCAAGACAACAGATGGCAGAATTTCCTTGAACCATTAAAATCTGCTCAACAGGGAAGTGCGATTCTGTTGACGACAAGGTCTCAAAGGGTTGCAGATCTAGTGAACGAGAACAGGCACTTTCTATTGGAAGGGCTGCCATCTACAATCTTCGAGAAATTCTTTGAGGCATGTGCATTTGGTACAGATTATTGTAGAGCTAATCGAGAATTGAAAACCATTGGCAAAACGATAATCCCAAAGCTGAAGAGGTGCCCATTGGCAGCTGAAACTCTTGGACGTTTATTGAAGCCTATGCTGGATAGAGAGCACTGGAATTGCGTTGCAGGAAGGGAACTCTGGGAGCTGAAACAAGAGAAATATGACATTTTGCCTGTTCTTCGACTGAGCTACATGTATCTACCTCCCGATCTGAAGTGCTGTTTTGTTTTTTGCTCCATGTATCCTAAAGGTCACCAATTTGACAAAGATACTCTGGTGAACAATTGGATAGCAGCTGGCCTAGTTAATTCCTGCAAGGGAGGCAAGCTAGAAAGTGATGGGTGTCAACATTTTGAGGAAATGCTGCATCGATCCCTCTTGCTGAAAGACGCAAGCCCAGCATCCTCCAAGTATGTCATGCATGAGCTGATGCATGATATGGCGCAACTGGTTTCTGAGAATGAGTGCTTCATTGTAAAATGCGAAGCGGATCTGCAAAAGATCCCTGAATATGTTCGGCATTTGTCAATAATCGACAACAGTGATCTCAATGAAACCAACCTAAGAAGGCTGTGCAAGTACAAGAAGCTGCGCTCCATTGTGTGCCATGGTGTTGACTCTGATAAAGTTACTCCAGCAGCTAAGCACTGGTTTGAGGAGCTCACTAAACTACAAATGCTGGGTTTCCTGTCTTGTAAGTTGAACTATCTGCCTGAAACCATTGGAAACCTAAAGCTTCTCCGGTACCTCAATATTGGCGAATGTACTTTCGAAGAGCTTCCTCGATCTTTCTGGCAACTCCAGAATTTACAAATTGTAGATGCTCAGAAATGCCAGGTCCAACACATCCCTGAGGACTTCAATCAGCTACGAGGCAAACTGCAGAGATTTAAGTTGAGGGGTAGAATTGTCAAAGAACCTGGCAATTATGCGCTTTAAACAAGGAAACTAATCCAAGATATCTCCCTGAGATCACTGAAGAGCTACATAGATCAGTAATTAACTATTGCATATATAAACTTTTTGTTGAAGAGGGAGACCAGAGGTTTCGACTTCTGATAACGTGATGAGCAAAGAGGATGGTTGATGCCTTGCCAAGCTCGATGACATGACTCTTCTTGGTCTTGGGAGTGTGCTAGGTGATGACAAAATATCTCGAAAAAAAGAGGCATGCTTCTCTAGTGCTTTCTTCAATATTTGTATTCCTGACCATTTTATAACAGCAACTATCTAGCGTTAACTCTCATCTCAGCGTAATTTTGTGTGAACCTTACGTACAAGTTTCTAAGAATTCTAAAAAAAAAAACAAAACTAGATGTTGGGAGAAGAATGTTTTATGCTAGCTCCTGCTAAATCCGAAGATCAAATTCAATTGCATTTGCAATATATGAAAACACACAAAGTTTGGTATTGTCGGCGTATTTCACCTGACAGTTATTATCCCTGGATGGAGTCCGTGGTTCGATAGAGGGGGTCTTCGCAGTCAGACGTCTACGGGCTCTCCTGAGGGATTCACACAGACAGAAATCCAAGAACACGCCGATATTACCCAAGTTCAGGCCTTCGATGTGGGTAACAGCTCTACGTCCTGCTTGAGTTCCTGTTAATGTGTTTTGAGTGAATTACACCGTTCGCCTGATCCTCACTCTCTCTGGTTCTCCTCTCTTCGTTTTTTCCTCTTCCTTTTTCTCTCGAGTCCTCACGAGCTTCCCCTCCTCCCAAGCACCGAAGCTCCTTTATATAGGTCGGGCTGGCTCGGACAAGTGGGAAGATGACATCATACTGATTACACTTCATTTATTACACCAACTGCTGTAGCCTCATCCTCTGGCTTCATTCTTTGCACCACCGCTTAACTCCACCCGGTATGCCCGGAAAGCGACTTGCATACGACGGGTTAGGTGCAGGACGTTAGAGGGATAAGCTACCGTTCCGTAGCAGAGCCACGCACATTTAATGGTTCTGACATGGTGTGTCGGGGGAGAAGACTTCGAGGCGAAGTTTCCCCGCTTCTTTGTCGTACACCTCCATACCTGACCGACAGCAGACCCCCGAATACCTTCTGACTCCGTTGGCCGACCATGTGGCCCGGCGCTTTCGCTGTCGGGCTCGGTCGCCCTCGCCCTTCTGCTCGCCCCACACCGCCGGCTCGATCGCTGGCGTCGGGTCCGGTTGCTACCGCCTTCGCCAAGTCATCACGCTTCGGCACTCGTGGCTCCTCCTGACTGTGGCGGAGAGGGTACCCTGACGTAAAGTACGCCGACAGGTATGAATAGTGATATTCCATTGTTTACTACTCATTTTGGCTGCTTGTCAATTTAATTTCTCTCAAGTTCGATTGGGATATGTTTAATTCTGTAGTTTCTTGAGAAGGAACTGGTTCATGATGCTCTACAGTATACAAGTGTCATTCGTTTGCAGAGAGGTGTTTTTGGGTTGAAATGGACGGTGCTACCGGTCCTAGATGAGCGGTAGCACCGGATTTTGCCGATTTTTAGATATTTTGCTCCTAACGGCTAGTTTTCTTAAGGGTTTATAAAAGGGGCAGAGCTAGAAGGGTTTTGCTGCTACTCTAGCACCCATTTTGAGGTATTATGGTAAAGCAAAATCTCAAGAGCTCCTAGAATAATATTTGAGTGATTTGAGAAGTTTTTGAATTAGAGTTTCTTTTGTAGAGTCTGTTTGGTGTTGATTTACATTCTTTTCAGCTAGTGTGAGCCTTTCCTCTACATTGTGCATGTGTTGCACTTTGTGAGTAAGGTGAGAAACCTCTAGTTGCATATGTTGCATCTAGAGAAGGATTGAGTATCTTTATGCATGTGTTGCATTTGGTAAGGATCAAGTAAGAGTCTTGACCTATTACTCTTAGTGTTTGCTATCGAAGGTTAGTGATCGATAATACACTTATGCTCGGGTACTTTCGAGATATGCATGATTAAGCACATAATCAAGAACACACAATGTAGACATATTCGGGCCTCGTTGATGTGTAATAGCCTACTCCTGTATCGGCGATGACTAAGATCGATAAAGATATTACAGATCGATGAATATCCCTAATTACAAGGAAGAACTATGAATCTGGGGGATGGCTAAACTATGACTTGAAGATGACTACGGCTAGAAGCCTGCGCTCTATGCTAGATTGCTATGGGTGGCAATTGGATTCTTCTGGCTTCGTGGCTTCCAATTGGCTCTTTTCGGCCCCCCTTGGACGACGTCCTCCCTGGTCCTTATATAGCAGGCTGGAGTACCGAATCGTAGTTGATTCGGAGTCCTGTTGGCGTTACTATCCCCGTATCGCATCTGAGTTCCCATAATTGTCGGGTGTATTCGAGTAGGTCTCTTTGTATTGGGAGTATGATCAGAGCTTTCTCTACAGGGGGATATCTTTTCCGCGTATACCTCATTCGCAGGTTCGGGTTAGAGATATACAAAATATCCTAGTACTGGTAAAGATATACGTGACGTGATTTCTGACTTTATGGCGTATACTCATATCCCATATTTGGATATTTGATAGTGGCCCCCGAACTTTGCTCAGCTGAGGGTCTGTTTAGTGCTTGGTTGATTCTTGCCAAACTCGGTTTGGTTGAGTAATGCCTTGCCTACTTCTGGTCGAATGCTTCGAGCGAGTGAGGAACCACTAAGGGTGCGTTTGGTTGAAGGACGAGGTTGGATGGGATATGGCCATCCAGGTCTGGATGGGATGGAGTCATCCAGGTGGCTGTTTGGTTGGATGGATGGGATGAGCCAGTTTTTTGTTTGGTTGGATGGATGAGGATGGATAGGATGAGCCAATTTTTTGTTTGGTTGAATGAATGATGAGGGTAGACGGTTTATTAATTCTAACAGAGAGAAAAAAATCTTTTTAAAATTTTGGAATGAAAAAAATAAACCAATTGTAGCTTTAAAATTGATACCCACCAAAAAAAAACATGCAATCGCTCACGCTACAAGAAATCGCGAAAGCATCGTAGTTGCACGGAGTCCCGAATCGAACCCGAGACCTCCCGTAACGAGCGAAAACCTCAAACCAACTGCGCTAAACCATGGCTTATGAAAAGTAAAGGCTAACAAATATATAAACAAAGCATAAGGTGGAAACTTGGATGACTCCATCCAGCCAAATTCCTTGGATTGCTTCATCCAGAATCTCAACCGAATATTCTTCTTTTCCTGGATGACTCTATCCACTTGACGTCCAACCAAACGCTTGGATGAAGGAAAAAAGTGGGATCGCCCTATCCCATCCAGGCTTTGACGCCCAACCAAACACTACCTAAGTATCGAGTAGGTTGTGCGGGGTCGAGCGCCCTGCTGCAAGCCTAGCTCGAATGCTTAGGGTAGCCTTGCACAACTTGGTATTGGCTAGTCAACCCGACTCTGAGCGGAGTTGGAACCGTTATCAGAAATTCGGAATGTTGAGTAGTTGGAGCATTTATTGCCCACGTTTGAGGCTTTACGGCGAATGCGGCGCCATCATTCCGCTTTTTTCGATGATCGAGGTTCTGTACGGTGGGAAATGAACCGTTGTGCCTGGACACCTTTTGGCTTATAAATTTCTGGATTCGGAACTATAGCCGTTTTATTTCTTTGCCCTCAGCCTTCCTCTCGAAGCCTCCGTCCTGTCTCCTTGAGCCCTTGCGCTTCTGTACCTTGAGAGTTTTTTCTCCCTGTTCCAATGGTTTCTGGTTTTTCTGCCAACCCCAAGGTTGCCGCCTTGAAGGAGGTCATGACAGAGCCCACCGAAGGACTGGTCTTCAGCGACGAAACTTACTGGCAGGTGTGGCAGACGTCTATCGTGATGGAGAAACGCCTGGCGGAGCTGGAGAAGGGTGGCCTTATTCCTCCTCGAGAGTTCTTCTATTGGAGACCTTCCGCCGGTGAGGGCTATCTGACTCCTAAGGATGAGGATGAGACTGTAGTTTTCGAGTCATTTTTTCACTGCGGTCTCAGCTTTTCCCCTTCTAAATTTCTGCTTGATGTTCCGGACTTCTACGGAATCCAACTTTTCCACTTGAGCTCCAATTCCATCACAATGCTAAGCGTCTTTGCTCACCTTTGTGAGGCCTTTCTGGGCATCAGACCAAGCCTTAATTTGTTCCGCCATTTCTATTGTTTGAAGAGATCGACCAAGAACGAGGTCATGGGGGGCGCTGGCTTTCAACTCCACAGCGGTGCTACTAGTGCCTATATCCCTGTGCCGGTGACTTCTTTTTGGCAATCGGACTGGAAGAAGTGGTGGTTCTATATCACCTCGTTGGACACAGTCAACTTCCCTTTATCTTATCAACCTTTTTTCCTGGTCTCTTCCGGGCTCTAGACGAAAGTCCCTCCATCGACAGCGCGGAATGCACGCTTCGTCAAGAAGATCGAGGAGCTAAGGAAAATAGGTCTCTTTGGGTGGCATGTCGCCCAAGACTTCTTGACGCGACAGTCGAGTCCGCTAAAATGTCGAGACCATCTGGCATGGGAGTACTCTGGGGTCGATGACGCGACTAGAGATTCTTCCGAAGGTAAATGACATTGACTTCTTTTGTCGTTTTTCCTTTTTGCCATGACTAGTGGCTGACGAACCGCTTTACTGACTAACAGTATTGTCAGATGCAAATATTTCTGCTCGATTAAACAAAAATTTTCATGGATCATTTTCTGGCCCCTGCGGCGTAGAGGCCTACTCTCTTGCCAACCCTTGACCGGAGGTATGTATCGAGCACTTACCACTGTTGCCGCACTAGGGCAATCATCAGGGCTTAACTCATTTTACCTTTTTAGGAGGTCGAGCGTGACGAACACAGCGAACCGCTCGAGGGGGCCACAGACCTGGATGATGAGCCTGCTAGAGATGGCGGGCATGCATCGGGCTCAGGCCCTGCTGACGTAGGGTTGTCCGCGGAGGACACAACACTTGCCCTAGCTCTTGGTGAGGTCGAAGCATCTCAAGAGCAGGAGGCGGCGAGCTCTCCTCGACTAGGGAGTCCAACGTCGCCATCATCTCCACCATCATCGAAACATCGCCAGGTATCGAGAACTTCTAATCAGGTGACGTTCAATCGATCACTCGGGTGTTATGAGATCACTGCTGACGTTTCATGCTTAGCGGTAGCGTGACGTGGCCCCTGACTCTTTGCTCGATTAGGCCATCGAGGCGACAGTTGGGCGTAAGCATCACGTCCGATATTCTTTGATCGTACGTCTGAGCGCACAAGCCCTCGAGTGCAACGATCAGGCTTAGCGATGTTTGCACTTACGCCTTTATTACTGAGGACTGCTGCAGCCGTCGCGTCCTTCAGTCTTTGCACGGCTCATCATCACTCGCGTCTCTTCGGCTTCCGCATTAATGTGAGGGCACAGCTGAGGCGTCTCGTAAACTAGAACCGACTCGGACTCTTATTGGCTTGCGATGCCTGGCTTAACGCACTCCCAGGGCTATAAATAAATGGGACGCGCAGTCTCTCGGCACTACTTTTCTCCTTCCTTCAGTATTGCAACACTTTTTAGCTTCAGACACTCTCATGGCCTCCTCGCTGCCTCTGTCCTCCTTGGAGATCCATGAGGGGGCCCCTCCTTGGGAGATTTCCATTGAGATCCCTCCTCTGCCTCCTGCTACGGGGCCCTCACGACGCATTGTCATCGTCCTTTCCAAGGACGAAGACGATGACATCGACTGGGACGCAATCGAAAAGGAGGTCTGACCTGAAGAAGAGGAGGATAAGATCGACTGGGAGACCGTCGAGAGGGAGGTGTGGCCTGAAGAGTAGGAGGAGGTGACGAGCAAGCTGTGCCTTGCCCCCCAACAAGACCATGCCACCTCCGCCCTCTTTTGGGGACGGTGTCGCCTCAACACCAAGGAGAAAAGGACGGGCCACCGCGCCACGCCAGCGGAGGTGAAGCTCAAAACAACTTCATCGATCCGGCGCCTGCTCGCCCTATAAACCCTCACGGTGGTGGTCAGGGGCATTTGGTGGCACAGGCGGTGGTGGATCCCCTTCCATCAACCGGTCAGCGCCCGCTCGCCGCCTCTTCCAACCCACTCTAGCGAGGTCAGAGGCCCCTCCTGGGGACACAAGCTGCTTGCCTATGAACGAGCAAAAGAAGAGACGAGACGCCTGCGACGGCAAGTAGCTGTAGGGTAGCTTGTTCTACAAATGTAATAGAAACTTTTTGTTAGTACTGTAAATAAAATGAACTTTTACTTACCTGGTGTATTTCTGTTCTGTTTTGGTTTTTGTGTATGCGATATTTTCCACTTATGTGTGGAATTTTTTGAGTTGTTCGATGTTCCACGTGTTTTCAAGTATCACACCGTCTGCCGTAGGCAGTCGCACTGATCCTGGCCGAGTAGCCTCGACTACAACATAGGGGCCTTCCCACTTAGGTGATAGTTTGTTCCGATTTTCCTGTTTCTGCACCTTTCGTAGTACTAAGTCCCCAGCATCGAGTTCTCTTTCTTGGACTTTCATGCTATGATACCTGCGTAGAGCTTGTTGATACTTGGCCGCTCGAATGGACGCTTGATCTTTATACTCTTCGAGTAGTCGCTTGCTCGCTCCAGCTCTTGTTCCTTTTCTGAGTAGTTTTCCCTTGAGGTGATTTAAATGTTAACTTGGTCGGAAGCACTGCTTCTACTCTGTAGACCAAGAAAAACGGAGTCTCACCGGTGGCTCGACTAGTCGATGTTCGAACGGTCTATAGCACCGAGGGAAGTTCTTTTGCCCACCTAGTTGAGTAAACTTTTAGCCTATCGAATATGCGGGTCCTAATCCCCTACAAGATCATGCTATTAGCGCACTCGACTTGACCGTTACTCTGAGGATGAGCGACAAAAGCGAAGCAAAGTTTGATTCCCGCCTCGCAAAAAGACCTAAAAAGCACCGCTCTTGAATGCTCTTCATATCGTAATTACTCGATGTGGCGATAGCACTGCCTGAGCGGTGCTATTGGCCCTACATGCACAGAGAGCACTTGCTGGCGAGATTACACTCAGGCGGTGTAAAAATTTCAGAGAGGTGTTTTTGGATTGAATTTAATGCCCAGAACTATCCGTTAGCCTTGGGGCCGGTGCTACCGGTCCTAGATGGGCGGTAGCACCGGGTTTTGCCTATTTTTGAGCATTTTACTCCCAACGGTTAGTTTTCTTGAGGGGCTATAAAAGGGGTCGAGCTAGGAGGGTCTTGCTGTTGCTCTAGCACCTATTTTGAGGTATTCTCATAGAGCAAAACCTCAAGAGTGTAGGATCGAGGATATCGACTAGAGGGGGTGAATAGGAGGTTTTTAAATTTTCTACACTAAAATCAAGTTTAGTGACTACTAAGCACGAATGGCAATTTTAGCACTTTTAATATCTGGCAATTTTAGTGATTACCAAGTAATTTTCTCTACTCGAATACTTTAATAGCTAAACAAATATTGCACCGAGATGATCAATTAGCGAGAATTGATACAAGAGAATAAACAATGCAAACCACAATTGAAGAACACACGAAATTTTATTCCGTGATCTCGGAGACTTGCCGGTCTACCCTACTCCACGTTGAGGTGGCTTGAACTTCTCCAAACCGGCTCCACTTGCTTGAGCCTTCCTCGATCACTCGGGGTAGCTCTTCCCCGCTCCAGGTAGGCGAGCTCCTTGCCTTCACAACGGTTCGGGTCTTCACACAAGCTTCTTGTGAAGATAACCGAACTCTCACGCCTCCAAGCTGTCTAGGAGGTGGCAACCTCCAAGAGTAATGAACTTGACGTAGGCTTGAGACTCTAGAGTGCTTCCAAGATGGCTCAACTAATGCAATGCACTCAATTTTCTTCTCCAAAACTCAAGAATCAAGAAATGAATGCACTTGTGAGTGGAGAGAGTTGCTAGGGCCCTAAGTGTATTCAATGGAGTCACCAACCAGCCCTCAATACAGTTGAGGGGTATTTATAACCCTTCACACTCAAACTAGCTGCCATCGATTTTAATCGGAAAAACTCGTCATGCAGGCCAGCCGCTTCTAGGGGCTGGTAGTACCGCCCATGGTGCCAACGGCTAGTACGGGCATTAAATGCACTGACACGTAGCCGTTTTCTCGAATTCCCTACAAGACCGGGTATTATCATAGTGTAGGTGCTTGTAGTACAAGACCATTGCCATCCACGAGCAAGGCCTCTGTTCAAAGCTACCATGGGTGTAGGTGCGTTAATACTGTAGAAGGCGGCTACCACCCGACACTCCCATAGAGTGCCCTTTGAGCAAAATTAAGAAACAGCCTTCTGTTAAAAAGCTACCGACACTAATTTGCTACGTCAGGATGGGCCTATAGTAACACGCATATGTGCTACTATAGCTCAAAAAAAGTGTTACAGAGTCCTATAGTAACATATTTGTTTAGTGTTTCTGTAGCCTATGTTGCAATAGAAGGATCTACTGTAGCATGTAACAAGTGTTCTTGTACATAAGAAAAGGTGTTGCTACCATGCTAAGGTAACATATATCAAATGTGTTGCCATAGACTCTAGTAACACTTTTTTTTCTAAGAGCAACACAGTAGCGCATGTTGCCATAAACCCTAGTAACACCTTTTTTTCACTAAAGCAACATAGTAACGTGTGTTTCCATAGACCATAGTAACACCTTTTTATATACAATAATTCATTTTAGTAACAATTTTTTTAACTACAACACAATGTTGAGCGCTGACAACGTATTTAAATATCTGTAGGATTTTTTTTGTAAATGTACAAATTAAAATTGTTTCATAGAACAACCTTTGGTAAGCATAACACATTGCACAATATAAAACACAAATGACCATAAGTGTAACAATCATAATACATCGCATTGCATCAAAGAAATAAATATTAAGTACCTCTCACTATTTCATAGCATACATAATAATTTGATTTCTAGAGAAGACAAGTCTTTAGTTTAAGAATATGAAATACATTTGTCTAAATAAAATGAATCTAAAATATATCTGATATTGCCTAATCTTCATGAAATTCTTTGCTTCTTGATCCATTCATGAGGTAAGCAATCAAACGTATGAATTTCAACTATTGATTTTTTCAACCTGTACAAAAAAAAGCATTAGCCTTTAGAACTACAATTACAAAATGTGATACATGTACTTCATCACAATTGAAGCAAGAAACAATTGACATACACAAAAGGAAGGCCAAGCAATCGGTCTTGCTTCCACATGGGCATCCCCAATTGTCTTGCAAAGTTTGATTGGCCTTACTAACTCCTCTTTTTCCATTAACAGATGATTGATAACCACTTTCATAAATTGGTTACCTATCTCAACATCATCAACTATCGCATGTGGATCACTACTAAAAACATAGCATATGCCACACATTCTTTATTTGGATATGTTGCGTCTTGAGAATTATCAGAGTACCAAATTATATTATCATTAATATAGTCAAATGAGTAAATGAAAACATGAATTAGCTATACCAACTAGAATCCAATAATTTTTGTGATGTTTTTGTACCTTCATTGAAGAAGGTTGCCTCGCTTTGAAGACTTATGTTGTGGAGTCTTCTTTTGAGTGTCTTGTCGTTTCTAGATTTCTTATAGTCTCTTGCAAATTTTGCTTCTTCTTTTTATTCATCTTGAGAGAGAAGATACAACATGTAACACGCTAGCAATTTTGTGCCTAAAATTTACAATGTAGTTTTCTACAAACAAATATATGGGATGGATAATCTTACTCGCGATAACATCATCTTTCTACATTCAATATGATTTGTTCTTTGCATATCAAACTAAAAATGAAAGAAAAGATTGGTAAGGCAATATATAACAAATTGGAATAAAATATTTGTCAAAATTTAAGATATTCATTTTGATGTTATCATCTGAATATATTCTAATGACAAAATTGAATTGAAACAATTGAAATATGGAGTGGATGGTCTACTTTTATCAAATTTGTTACCTACCTATTCATATTATTTTAAGATTATCCCTTAAGTATCGAGGATTGAACAACATAGGTCATGGTTGTTAAACGCACTTCAACTTAGTCGTAATGTTTGACATGTATACTACCACCGGACTTTCAATTGTTTAGTATCTATAAATCATAAACAAAGCCATCAAGAATTAATGTAGCAAATATTATGTACCAACTTTGGCTAATTAGTGTTTCACACAATGTCATAGTCATATGGATTTAACACACTAGCTAACTAGCAGATTTCTCAACTCATAAGAATTACCTCTTCTTGTCGCAAATCAGGATCAAAGCATGGTGATGACAATGATCCATCTTGACTTGATAACTGTTCATGTAAATCAACTATTTGTAGTGTCTTTATAAAACGAGTAGCAGCAATGTCCTAACCTTTTCAGTAGAAAATAACAAATGATTATCCTCATGTATGATCTGTTGGTCCTTGTCATTTTCTTTGTTCTATAGTTGAATGGACAAATATTAATTATTATGCATGAGTATGAAGTGTAGAAAGAGAAAAATATAATAATTTGGCAATTACCTTTAATGTATCTCTTTGCCCACTCAATGGGTCTTCTCGATCTGGTTCATCGCATTGAACTCTCTCCGTATTTACATAATGCTCAAGTGAAATTGAAGGGAGACAAGATTGGATTAAAATTTTGACAAATATCTTTCTATTAGAATGCATAGCTTGTTGTTGAACATTGTCAAGATTAGTTGTTTGGAAATTCATCTACAAAAAGTATATCACGTATGAGTGAAATTTGTATATGAAAGTCAAAAATATAATCATAATTACCTCTATTGGTTCCTTGTTCCCAAGGCTTGTCTGCTTGTTTAGCAATTCTTGAATAAGTTGACCTTGTTTTTTCACTTCTTCCCTCAACTCTTCTACTTCTTCCACAACATACATTTGTTCCTCAGATGAGCCATCTATTGCAGTAATATTTATGTTCTTAAGCTGATGTGATGTATGACCATAGACTTTTTTAGGCATAGGAAGCAATCCCATGCCATGCACTTGTCCTGGTTTTTCTTTGCCCAATACTTGATGTAACGCATCACCTTTCCATGCAACTCTTCCTTGGTTATTTTGTGCCAACGTTGGTTGTTCATCAATAAGGTTTTCCAATGCAACCTATAAATGAATGATGCATGCGTACTCTATATGTTAGAGGAAATAATAACTTGATGTTTGAAAAATAATTATGTTAATGTAGCATACCACTTGCTCATGTTTATCTTTGCCTCTCTTTCTTTTGTGAGTTGCTAAGTAAACATTTGTTCTATGTGGCTATTTCTTTTCAGGATCACTTTGTCTCTGAAATCAGGAGGGTACAATAACATAAACATGCATAAGAATATTGTCAGTGTTTCGTACAACCGGCAAGTAAATTTATAAGTATAGGGGCCGCGCGTTCCCTCTCCTTGAATGGTCAGACTAAGAGAGTCTCGGATGTATACTGGTTCGGGCCGAATATCCCAACTTCCAGTTCGTGTGGCGGTTCTTTATTGCTTAGGGAGCAGAGGACTGCTCGGGGTTACAAGCGAGGGCTAAGGACCGGCCTTAAGCGCCTCATCCGAGTGGGAGTGGTCAGATCGCTCGGTCGCTCCCAAGGATTCGATGGCTCTATCTTGAATGCAGATCGGAATCGAATCAGCTCGAATGCGAATGCCCCCATCCCTGAGGGCCCTGCCTCCCTTTATATAGACAGAGGGGGCAGGTTACACGGGAGTTTGGGAGGAAAAAAGTAGGGGTATGCTACGCCCGGGAGTCCCGATCTTGACCCTGGCGATCGGGCGATCGACCGTCCTCGCTTATCCACACGGGTTGGTAGACTCAGCTCAGTTCCTGCCTGCGGGAAGGGCGCACTCGCCTCTGGCGCTGCCGATGCCGACGCCGTCTATGCTTCGCGCCTGGTGTCGCCTCGGAGGCGCGTCTCTCCACTGTGCTCGACGGAGCGAAGAGACTGGCGCTTGACTAAGGCAGCCTCTTGGCCACCTTGGGAAGGAGCCACTTACCCCATCATGGCCGTCGTGTCTTCGGGGTAGGTGACCAGCTTGAGGTCGACCGGTGACGTGGCAAGGGTCGCTGAGTTGAAGCTCGTTGGGGGCTCCGACTTGAGGCCAGGTCGGTGCCTTCGAGGCGCCCGACTTGAGGCCTGGCCGGGCTCATGGGCGCCCAACCCGAGGCCGTGCCTGAGGAAGCCTGCCTGAGGATGCTGTGCGGAGGATGCCAAGTCTGGACGCCTGGCCAAGGTTGATGTGGGTCAAGTCTTCGTGGCCCAAATGAGGCCTTTGACCAGAGCTGGGCCCAAGGCGGCCCATTCAGTGCTCCGGCCAATATTTAGTGACAATCCCATCTGTGAGGGGCGAAGACTTGAGGAATACCCCCTCCAACACTCTGCACCACTGCCAGTTTGGCCATCGTGTCCAGATGACTGAGAGAAATACGATCTCGAAATAGATGTATACTTTGCTGTGGGGTACCCCTGGTATGAGTATTCGTCAAGAGTCTCTGTGGTCAGCCCCGAACGCAGCGTTCTCGATGGACCCATCGTCTTCCAGCGGCACGATCTTCTCGAAAGCATGGCGACGCTTCGGCTTCTTACGCCCTCATTTATGCGGAACTGCTCGGCTTCTACGCCTTAAGTGCATATAAGGGCAGTACGGTTGTAGGAGTTGGAGTAGCCATTGTCTTCGCAGACTCTTGATTGCTTCGCGGCATTCTGCTTGCCTCATGGCTTCTTCTCGTCGCCCTTCTCCCAACGACGAGGCCTCGCCGTCGACCTTCACCGCGGTAGGGGCGGTGTTCGGCTACAGGGATGAAGGCCCGCCGACGCTGACGAACGAGGAAGCCTTCCTCGCGGAGCTCTGGGGCGACTTCGACCTCGCCATGGCTGAATGGGCGAATCGATGTCGCCGCCGCGACGCCGCCGCTGCTGACGCTACCGGGTCGACGCCATCCCGCTTGTCAAGGCGAGGATGCTCTCATCGGCGGCCGGCGTCTGCTGGCGCCTAGACACCATCTCGATGTCTTTTAGTTGTCGTGACGCGAGTAGCAATTATATGTTACTTGCGCGCCATGATACCAGCTTTTGCCCGTTGAGAACCTCTGTCCATACGACCTCTTGGAGACCAGCCATAGCGTCGCGTAACGAAGCAACAGGTTCCCTGGCGTGGCCGCTCTGGTTGGCCGAATCCGACCGACTTGGTCGTCCGGTTTCGACCGGATGCGCGCGAGCGCACCCGGCATGAGTTCTCGAGCCCCGAAAGTGCCTGAGAGCCGGTTGGGGGTTACTTTAGCTTGCGTAGAAAATTCGACTGGGAGCGCGTGGGTGGACTCGATCGGCCCTGAGCCCCCGAGTGGATCGGAGGGCTTCCTTCGTCGGTAGTGCCCGACCACATGGTCGGCCGGTTTCGATCGGGTGCGCGCGAGTGCACCCAGTGGGTGTAGCCCCCGAGTCCCCGAAAGCAGTGCGGAGAGCCCCGTTCGACGCTGCTCGTTTCCATGCGACGCCAGATGCCTTGGGCAAGGTCCCAGTGTCCGAGCACTAGTTTTACGTCATAGTTGGACGCGGCCGTGGTCGGCGCGGATGTTCATATGCCTCATGGAGGTTCTGGTTCCAAATGCTCGTTTTACGTCGGAGCTGGACGTGTTCGCGAGTTGATGCGGACGACCAAACGCCTTGGGCGTGGTTTAAGTGTCCGAGTGCTAGTTTTACGTCGTAGCTAGACGCGTCCGAGTCGGCGTGGACGACCAAACGCCTTGGGCGTGGTTTAAGTGTCCGAGTGCTAGTTTTACGTCGTAAGCTAGACGCGTTCGTTAGGCTAGTTTTACGCCGGAGCTAGGTGAAGGGCGTCCGTCCCTAGTCCTCATTTGGTGAGGCTGTCTATAGGAGGAGTGACCGCTGCCGGCCCCATCGGTACGCCTGTCGCGGTGTGGGACTCGAGGGTGAGCAAACGCGTGTTTACCGTCGTTGGCCGAACACCGTGCTCGTGGAGCTACTTACGGATTATCCGAGTGGACCCTGGAGATCACGCGACCTCCGAGCGGACGATCCCTACGTCGGGTGTCCGACCCGCTGGGGGTGACCCATAAAAAACCTTTCTTTACTCGATCCCGTATCGGACCCAAGGCCGTCCGCCGACCCGGAGCGCAGCTGGCTGCCACCCGTCGACGGGTTCCGCGGGAGAGTTTGAAGTATGGTCTCGGACACGAGTTAAGGCGATTGGGTCGTCCGCCGACCCAACTAGAGTCCTACCGAGGGTTTGCCTTGTCCTCGCCCCTCACTCAATTTTTGCTGGGGCGGCTTTGAATCCACTTGGTGGATCAGGCCTTCGGAGCCCGCAGCGCTCTCGCCACCTTGAGGCCGCAGCGGCCCGATGGACTTTTTCATACTGCTTTGATCAACACCACCTGTAGGCGAGATCGAGAGGTCGCGAGGCGACGCCTGCTGTTCTCTAGCCCTCGCTAACATTGAATGCGCGTGGAGGGAATTTAATGTGAAGCGAAATGATTGGGAATCAATACGTCTCACCAGCAGCGTGGCGTGGCGCTCTGACGGGACGCGCGACGCTTCAACCGAAGCGATGTCCGCTCGAGTGGCGTCCGCTCGGTGGATGCTTGCTCGGTTGGTGCGTGTTTACTGGTGCTCGTCGGCGCTATATATTGGCCTTTCGAGCGCTTAGGGCACGCCTCGCTTTTGCCTTCGCCGCCTTTGCTCGCTTTCCCCACTCCCATGCCTTCGCCTGAGACGGAAGAGCGAAAAGAGAGCCAGAAAGTTCAACACCTTTCCCCTTCTCCCACCTTTTCGCGGTTCGCATCCCTGGAGATGTCGTGGCCTGAGTGCTCCGCCCAGCCCAGCCACGCGCAAGGCCTGGAGAAGAAGGGTTCCTCCCCCTACAGGAAGTTTCGGGGTGGAGGGTGCCGACAGGGGCCGTGGAACCTGCGCCAGAGGATGGGGAGATCGTCGTGCCCGCCTCGTTCTACGAGCGCGGGTTTGGACTCCCGCTCCATCCCTTCGTGCGCGGGCTGCTACATTATTAGGGGGTGGAGGTGCACAACCTCAACCCCAACGGAGTGCTTCACATAGCGGTCTTTATGACGCTGTGCGAGGTGTTCCTGGGGATCGAGCCCCACTGAGGTACTTCTTTCAGGCCTGGCTGTGGAAGGACAAGCCGGCGGGCGCTACGGCGTCCATGGGGGGTGCGGCCCTGCAACTACACCTTGGCCGCGCGGCGAAATACATCGTCTTGAAGCTGCCAACGTCAAACCGGGGGTGGCATCCCAAGTGGTTGTACGTTCGGAACCTGGGAGGCAGCGCCCCGGCCTTCACCGGCCGGCTTCCCGAGTCGGGGTCCGAGTGGTCTAGGGGCCCCGACTCAAGGGAGAAGAAAAAGGTGGACCTGATCCTTGAGCAAATCAAGGCCCAGAAGGAGAGGGGCCTGATCGGCGACGTCGTTGTACGCGCATTCATGAGGATGCACGTTCAACCTCTCATGGAGAGGGAGCGCCCGATGTTCCTGTACAGGGGGGCATCCGATCCCATGAGGATGGTGGAGGCGGAGCTCGCCGCGTCGGAGCTCGAGGCTGTGGTGGCCGCCTGTGTTTGCCGGGAGTGCCACTGGCAGTGACCACCCCGAGCCTTTCTACGGAGAATCCCTGACTTGGTAAGCCGAGTGATTCTCTTTTCCTTTTTCTCCCTTCCTGTTCGGCCCTTTGCACATCGTCTGACCCGCGCCTTTGTGTTGTCCAGGGGCTGGGCAGGATGGTCTCCCGGGCATTACTGCCAGGGGAGAAGGAGCAGAGGGCCAAGGCACACACAAGGCGCCGCCTCAAGACGAATCTGCTCGCAAGAAGCTGAGGAGGCGAGGAGGAAGAAGAAAAGGAGCGCGCGGGCGAAGGTCAAGGCGGCGAGGAGGCCTCCGAGACGACCGCTATCGACACGGTCGATCCGGAGTCGTCCTCGAGCAACGGTGGTGGCGACAGCCCCGACGACCCGTACGGGATCATCCTTGGGCTGCTGATCGGTGGCGAGCCCAATGAGGGCGCTGATACGAGCGTCGCCATCGCCGAGCTCCAGGTGGAGGTATCCCAGGGAGAAGCGTCCCTGGGGAAGCGGAAGGGTGACTCGCCTCCAGAAGGAGTCCCAGCGAAGAAGATGAGGTTGGAGCTCCCACGCTCGGTGGTGGTCCGTTCTGGAGCGACGGCGGTGGCCTCATGAGGGTCGGCGCTCTTTTTGGCCAAACCTGCCGAGGCATCGCACGAAGTCGCCGCCACGGTGAAGCCGGGATCGTCGCAGGAGAAGGTTCCAGAGGGGCCGGGGTACGAGGAGACCCCAACGCCCCTTAGCGGGTCGGGGCCTCGATCGGAGGCCGGGCGGAGGCGGCGGAGCTCTGCCGCCACCGCCAGTACCCTCCGCTTGGTACGATCTCGGCGCCCGTTATGCCTCTCGCTGCCGCCGCTAATGACCACGGAGAGGCGGTCCAGACATCGGAGGTGGTCATCGCCGGGCGGCGCGACAGCTTCCATGAGCCAGCCAGACGCCTGCTCAGGCCGACTGCCAGTAACGACTCCAACCGAGAAGCCGCAGCCAGGCTTGACGACGAGGCAGAGGACGGGTCGTGGGGGGCCTTCCAAGAGGGCGCATAGCGAGTCGAGGTTCGGGTGAGCAAGATCTGGAAGGGTCTCGCCTCGCCTTGAGTCCGCCGATGAGGCGCTGAACGCCATTTTTGAGGTAACCCGCCCGATCGGTAAGGTAAGCTAAACCGAACCCCAGCTTCAGCTTTCGACTAGCTTTAGCGATCGGCAGGCTTAATAGAGTGCTCGTGTTCCGCAAAGAATCAAGGTCCGACGGCGAAAAAAGCGGGGTTCTCCCGGCTCAGAGTGGTCAAGGATCAAGAACCGGCGAGGAGGGCGATCGCTTATGCCCGAAGCCGCATGACGCCGGAAGCCTCGGCGCGCGAGCGACGGAGGCGAGAGGAGCCCGCCAGAGCCGGGTCGATCTTCCAAGGTGCCGCCGAGGAGCGCTTGATAATCAAGTCCCGGAGACGAGGATATCCGAAGCTTGAGTCTCTTCCCGCGCCGCCAATGGTTAAGGACGCCGCCGTCACCATGGAGGAAACTGCGCAATCGGAGGTGACCCGCCCGGTGAGTGCGACTAAGCTCGGGAAGAGTTGGACTCAGGAGGAGGGACGCCGGCCGACGGGAGGCCCGCTAAGGCCGAGGAGGATCTCCACGATCGCGGCCTCTGCGCCGGTAAGCAACCCAATCTCGTTCGCGCGATCGCGATCACGGGCATGCCTTTTGATATTGCTTCGATCCGCAGAGTTGCGTAAGAAATCTTTCGATGCCGCGGAGGCGCGAAGTTGGCGCGGAGGAGCGGACGCAGCCGCCACGCCGCGAAGTGGCCTGCTGGCGAAGGAATGGGCGAGAAAGAGCCGCCCGAAAGCAGACCATCGAGCCGGGCGACCTTCGGAGGGTCGGCCAGAGGTTCGTGAATCGGTGTTCGGAACCGCCGCGGTGAGTCCGAAAGCTCGCCGCCGCTGGCGTTAGGTTCGTCTCGGAAAGCACGCCGAAGCGCTCGATGAGCGAGGGAATCGACCTCGGAGCCTCTTCGGTGCCCGTTTTCGTCATCTCCCACTACGACGGCATTAACCTTGCCGTCGTTAGCAGTGGGGTCGCCGCGGACTGGACCGACGAGGAGGTCGACAAGTTCAATACCCAGGTCGACCCGCATGCCGCAGTGATCGCCAGTCGGATATCGCCGTAGAGCATCCTCCACCGGGAGCGGTAAAAAAGTTAGATATTTCGCCTTTGGCAATGTAAAGAACTTTATCGTGTAAAGAATTGAAGTTCGTTTTAGCGTTTTGGCCAGTCGGGCCATTCCGTAGGTCCGACTTTATTCTCCGCGCTTCCCTGAGGTGATGAACATTCGATGACCATAGCTTTAGAAACCGCGGGGGTTGTACAAGCGTAGGTCGGTATGTTAACACCTTTGAGGAAAGCGCAAAAAGAAAACGGGGATCTAAGGAGCGAAGCGTTCGCTTGCATTTGACACGGAAAAGAAGTGTTCCCGACCAGCTATGGATCGCACCGCACGGGCACTTCCTTCTACCACGAAGTACTACTTCGAAACCGTAGCCGTTGGGGCTTAGGCCGTAGCACTTGGGCCGAGAGGGTTACCGCTAGGGAGAACCGAGTAGCAATGTCACCAATCGCAGAGTGTAGGAACTTAAGTGTAAATCGCTCATCCGCACTTAAAGCGGAAAGGAGTGTTCTCGACCAACCATGGGTCGCACCAAGACAGCACTTCCTTCTACCGCTAAGTACTACTTGAATCAGAGCATTGGGCGAGGTCGAGCACTTGGGTCAAGAGGGTTCCCGCTAGGGGGAATCAAATGGCCAATCGGGTCACCGACCCGTATAAGTGTGTGAACCTATAGCCCCCGAGCGGTGTGTGGGATCCAAGCTGTGGTCGCCACGCAGCGCTTGAACTCGGGGGAATAGAAGATTCATGCGGGAACGAGGAAAGGTTTTAGGGATAGATTCACCTTAACCTTTTATTCCGCGTGTTGGAGACGACGTGGCCGTTGGGCCCCTCGCTCAGCCCTCCGCGGGGGCGGTTGAGCCAATGGGCCCTCCGCCACCTCGGGGCCGCCGCGTCCCATGCAAGCCTTTCTTCGTTATGTTGGTGCGGTCGGTCCAGCCCAGGAGTCGAAATCGAAGAGTCGCGCTGCGCCTGGTTTGAAGCGGTGTCCTTCCGCCCCCTGCCGTCCCATCGCATTTTAATGCGTAGTGGGGGGAGTGGAAAGGACACATTGCGTCGTGCAGGGAGTGGATTTAATGCGTGTGCGGCGCTTCCCGCTTGGCCTTCCCCTTGTCGAAGATGGCCCTCACGGCCTCCTCGCCGGAGGCGTGGTTGGTGGCGATGTCGAGAAGCTCCTTGGTGGTCCTAGGCTTGGCGCAGCCCAGCTTGTGCACCAGAGCTTTGGAGGTGGTGCCGTAGATGAACGCCTCGACGACGTCGGCGTTGCAGATGTCGGGGAGCTTATTGCATTGCTGGGAGAACCTCCGGATGTAGTCCTGGAGAGTCTCCCCCGGCTACTGCTTGCAGCTTTTCAGGTCCTAGGAGTTCCCAGGGCGCTTGTAAGTGCCCTGGAAATTACCGACGAAGATGTTCTTCAAGTCGGCCCAGTTCCGGATGGTCCCCACGGGCAAGTATCCGAGACAGGCTCGAGCTGAGTCCGCGAGGTAGATGGGAGGCATCAATGATGAACAAAGTCATCGCGGCTCCTCCTTGCGCAAGATGCGAGACGGAAGTCTTCCAACCAGACACTGGGGTTTGTCGCCTCGGTGTACTTGGTGATGTTGGTCGGTGCCCGGAATCTGGTGGGAAAATCCGTGTTGCGGATCTCCTGACCAAACGCCTGTGGCCCTGGGCCATCGGGGCTCGGGCTGCGGTCGTGGCGCCGACCGCTGTCTACGACCCGCCTTAAGCGCCTCGTCCGAGTGGGAGTGGTCGGATCGCTCGGTTGCTCCCAAGGATTCGATGGCTCTATCTTGAATGTGGATTGGAATCGAATCAGCTCGAATGCGAATGCCCCCATCCCTGAGGGCCCTGCCTCCCTTTATATAGACGGAGGGGGCAGGTTACATGGGAGTTTGGGAGGAAAAAAGTAGGGGTATGCTACACCCGAGAGTCCCGGTCTTCGGCCCTGGCGACTAGCGACTGACGGGTCCCTGCTTATCCCACGCCTGGGTTGGTAGACACAGCGAGCTCCGTTCTGTCGGGAAGGGGTGCACTTGCCCTCTGTGCGCCTGTCAGATGCTGACGTCGTCTATGCTGCGCTCTGGTGTCGCCTTGGGAGGGAGTGCGTCTCTCCACTGTGCCTGACGGAGCGAAGAGACTGGCGCTTGACTAAGGCAGCCTCCTTGGCCACCTTGGGAAGGAGCCACCTGCCCCATCATGGCCGTCGTGTCTTCGGGGTAGGTGACCAGCTTGAGGTCGACCGGTGACGTGGCAAGGGTCGCTGAGTTGGAGCTCGTTGGGGGCTTCAACCTGAGGCTGTCCGAGCCTCGAGGCGCCTCGACCCGAGGCTGGCCGGAACATGGGCGCCCAACCCGAGGCCGTGTCGAGCCATGAGACGTCCGACCTGAGGCTAGGTCGGAGGAAGCCGGGTTAGAGGATGCCAGGTTGGAGGATGCCAGGTCGGATCGCCCCCTGGCCAGTTTGACTGGGGTCAAAAATCCTTCGTGGCCCAATTGAGGTCTTTGACTGTGAGTCGGGCCCAAAGGCGCCCATTCGGCTTCGGTCAATATTTAGTGACAATCCCATCTATGAGGGGCGAAGACTTGAGGAATACCCTCCAAAGACTCTGCATCACCGCCGGTCGCCATCGTGTCGGATGATCAGAGAAATACGATCTTGAAATAGATGTATACTTTGCTGTGGGGTACCCCTGGTATGAGTATTCGTCAAATATTTAACACAATTACAAAGTAAAATGACTCACCAAGTCTTTAGCCCAACGTGCATAACTCTGTCTCTGCTGAATGGGGATTCTTCAACATAGCACGACTTTGTTTGTTCTTCTCACTAAGGGCCTATTATTAAAGCAACATGCTACTAATTAAATCACGTCATTCATGTATTATTTAACATTGGCATAACTGTACAAAATTAAATGAAGCAATAGTATAAATGTTGTTTGCACTTTTATTACCTTTCCTTTTTTTTTGACTTCCAAAATTTGACAAGTGCAACCCATTGATCTTTATCAACATCATCTAGGCACAACCTGTACAAAAAGGATCTTTTCTTCTTCGCATTAAAAAGTTTTTTTCTTCAATGTTACCTTGTATCGCCTCCAATCTCTTCCAGTTGTCTTCAGTATCCATTTCTCACATGTCCGAGGGTACATGAACTTTGCCTAAAATAAGAAACAAATGAAGGAAGGTAAAATTCTATGTTGTCATTGAATATAAAGTAGAAGCAACCATAATCATAGCACTGTATTTATAATATCATATTATAATCTATAGACCTCTACACATTGAAGTATTGTTAAGTCTCCACCATCCTCTTTGAGCTTTCTCCAGTCCTCCATGTCTAATGGACAATAACCTCCATTTCTTGCTAGTGTCCCTAGAAATTGACTTAACACTCCACCTTCTATCCCAATGGGCTGACCAAGTTTGTTGCATTTTACTACTATGCGTTTCCAAGCTGGAAGGTTCCAAACATGTGGTAAAGCAGTCCCCCCACGCTTCCTCACTTTATCATCATCACCTACAAAATTAGTGAGAGTAGTATCCATTATCTTTATGATCACCATATACTCGTTAATTCTTCTAGCTAGTCATAGTTTTATCTAATTAGAGTTGCACCTGTCATATTGAGAAGTTCATCATCTTGCTGCTCAACTTGGATCTCATCAACATCTGATGCTAGTGATTCAAGAAAAGGCTCGGTTGGTGGCAAAGAATGTTCACTGCTACTACACTCTCGATCAGCATATTGAGCAATATATCGAACTACATTCAACCGTTTCCTTCTACCCATTTTATTGCAAACTGAATTTTTTTGCAAAGAATATTAATACAAATTCAGGGTAAACATAAGCCACATACACATGTCTATTAGTTGGAATATGAGTGCATTATGGAACAACTCTCTCTGTTTCATAGTAGCCTAGAGTCTTGAAACAAAAAACCATTTTGTTCATGAAGACTTTGGTATGTAAACAAAATTTATGTTAAACTAAGTTCAGATGGAAACTGAGCATACCCCTGCATACATTACCTTCAAGTAACTGTAGGTTGACTGATCGTCTAGACCACTATTCTTCATTGGTATAAGCTAACATATATATGCAGAGTGAGTAGCGACCAATATATCCAGATTTTATATATTTAGTACTTGTCCATGTAGACAGACCTAAAAAAAATCCTCATCTCAATGTCTTCTCTCATTGAATCGTAGTGGAAAGACAAAAAGGATCCCAACATTCTAATTTACCGTCAAAGCACATACTAGTAGATAGTGCAGGGTTTTGTTACTGAACTAGAGGAAAACCAATGTTGATTAGGTATCTGTTATAACTAGCAAATGATATTGTTTCATATAAACAACTAATTTTCAATCAGATGCATCTATACATCAATGCGTACACTCTTAACAGTTGATTTGGACTATATATGAACACATCCTGGCCAGCCTGTCTACTACATGCAGCAATAACTAAAAAATATCATCGATCTGACACATAGAAGTATATCAGATTTCCCATCACAGCGTTAATTAAGTTTCTATCTTTAATTATGGAAAAAAGACCTTTCAATGTAATTCCATGAAAGATATATCTATCGTTGTTCATTTTTTTTTGTGAACAGGGGGAGAGGATCCCCACTTGAGTGTTACATTCAAATAGCTTATGGTCAAAAATAGATGCCAGTGTTCGAAAATTCGGTACTTGGCGGCGATATTGCGGCCGATATTGCGGTTGGCGGCTATAAACGCAATGAATTCAGCCCTTGGCGACCTGTTTGGCGGCTGGACCGAAATTGCGGTCCTTGGTGGGCCTTGGTGGTTCTTGGCGGGTGTGGCGGCTGGCACAAAACTATGGGAGAGACTATTTTGATCTACTGTTTACATTACCTGATGACCATGATTGAAAAATTCATGTCGTCACCCTCAAAATAGGGTACACTAAGTCACTAACATAGTACTTACCACTTAGTTTATTACTTGATTAATTGAGTAGTATGTGTTCAAGTATTTTAGTTTAATATTCTACTTTAATATTTGATGTCTTGCAATTTGCAAATAACTAGAAAAGAAAACTAAAATTTTTTATTCAGAACAAAATCAATAATATATATGAATTATATTAATTCTCGGCCGCCGAGGGCCAAAACGCCAAGACCCGCAATTGCGCCACAAATACGGTCTTGGCGCTTGGCGGTGCCTAACCGCCACGAATCCGCCGAGCGAACTCTTGAACACTGATAGATGCTGAGGCATGGGAAATATCCACCACTGATTATTCAATGTATTCTATTCTAATTTCTCAAACTTAGTAGGTAGTATTGTGGGGGAAAATAAACTTTGCGCTGATGCTATTTCTCTTGTAAATAATTATTTTGGGGTCTAATGCTAAATGGGTGGCAACCAATGTATCCAAATTCAATATATAAAGTGCTTCTCCATGCAGATAGACCCAAAAGAAATCCCCATTTCCGTGTGTACTCTCCAAGAACCCTAGTTCCCCAAATCCTCAAAATAATCAATAAGAACTGAGTGAGAAGGGAATTAAACTGTACATACTTATCTCACCGGCGGCAGGAGGCGTTGATTCCTACGACCAAGAGCGCAAGCCGGATCGATTTCGGTGATCGACACTGTCTGGCGACAAGATACCTCGAGTCTGCAGGGAAACTTACAGGAGGTGCATATGAGATGGCTAGTTGTGAAGGATTCTTGCCATGCCGTGAGCAATGACTAAATGGGAGAGATGGCTAGTTGTGGAGGAATAGATGGGAATGGGGGTTTGGTTCGTGGGGAGTACGTCTCTAGGATTAAATGGGAGAGATGGCTGATGGCTAGTTGTGGAGGAATAGATGGCCAGATGGGAATGGGGGTTTGGTTCGTGACGGTTCGTAACAAGGGATTTTGTTGCTGTGACCATTGGCATGAAAAAATTTCACGTTCGCAGGAAGTATTTTGGAGGGTGATTTGTGCGGGAAATAACGAGTGAAATTATGTTTGTGAGAGCACTAGGTTGCACGATTGGCTGCTGTAGTTCTTCGTGGTTGATTTTCTTTTTCTATATGATTTCTTAGTGTTAAATAACAAGTATATCATACCCTTAAATAAAGTTCGTAGGATCCCGGCGTTCTGGACGATTTGAGCCGAGCCGTGTCGTGAGCCGGCTCGGCCGACCGGCTCAGCTCATTTTATTTTTTTGCGTTTAGTTCCTTAAAAAAATGCATATTTACGTTTAGATCATTCCATCTATTTTTCGCGAAAAAGACTATTCAATTTAGCGCAATCGCGGATTATTCGTGAGAGGATCCCAGAAGGATGGGAAAAAACCTGGTTGTGTTTGTGTCCTTTCAACCATTTCGCCCGTTTTCTCGATGAATTTAAAAAACACCGCCGAAAAAAAATAAAATTGTTTATGCCAAAAAAACAACGCACGCGGCGTATCACGCCGCAAAAACTATCCTAGTTACACATATACTAAACTTCGAAGATTTCGCCGCCTGCGAGGGCCTCCACGTCGTGCCGAGCTGCACAGGAGCCGACTTGGCTCTTTTTTCCGCGTGTAGGTCCTTTAAAAATGTGTAATTACGTGTAGGTCCTTCTCACAAATTTTTACGAAAAGGATCTTCTTGTTCAGGAAAATCACGGATCTTTTGTGAAAGGGTCTGTCGGGGACTGAGAAACCTCTGACAAAGTCAACACACGGTCAACAGGGTCCCCAGCTCGGGACGAAGCAGCAAGGGGCCTCGACCACGACCTAAGCGACGCTGATTCCCGCACGACCTCGTGCTTGGGTAGTGGGGGGTCCCGTCCCCGCACGACCTCGACCTTGGCTCGGGAGCGTGTGTTTACTCGGCGGTTACCAAGCCCAAAGATCCCGGAGTTAAGGTGGACGTGGGCGTCAAATCCGGGATGGTTGCAGCACGTCTTCATTGCACGTTATGCACTACCCCGGGAATCTCTCTCGGCCGTTTCTTGTAACGGCTGGGAGGGGTATAAAATCCCCTGAAGCAGAACGGCAGGGGAACAACACGACATCAGCACACTAGCAATAGACCAGTAGACACAACCGAAGCGCTCAAGCCCGAGCTGTAATCCACTCTCTGTACTCACGACTAGTGAATTCCTCCATCCCGGGAGAAGACTGGAGTAGAGCTATTACCCTCGTGGGGGCTCGAACCAGTATAATCCGTTGTCTCTTGCTCGTTGACGCCTCGCCTCAACCTACGTCTGATCCATTGTTGAGTGCAGTTCTTTTTGGGTCCCCCGTTCACACTAACCCTGTTTCCATATTTGCGGTCAGGCGATCCCGATCGTCGACAGGGCCCTAAATAAATACCAAAAAAATAGCGTAGTTACGTTTGGATATTCCAGCTATTTTTCACGAAAAATGCCTTTCAATTTAGCGTAATCGCGTATCCTTTGTGAGAGGACTCCAGATTGATGCAAAAAAAATGTGATTGCGTTTGTATCCTTTCGATCGTTCCACACGTTTTCTCGACGATTAAAAAAAACACGGCCGAAAAAAAATGAAATTGTTTCTGTGAAAAAACAATGCATGATGTGTTTCACGCCATGAAAACTATCTTAGTTTTACATATATTAAACTTCGAAGATTTTGCCGCCTGCGAGGGCCTTCACGTCGCACCGAGCCACGCGGAAGCTGGTTCGGCCGGTCGGCTCGGCTCTTTTTTTTCACGTGTAGGTCCCTTAAAAATATGTAATTACGTGTAGGTCCTTTCCACGGTTTTTTATGAAGAGGACCTTCTAGTTCAGGGAAATCGTGTATCTTTTGTCAAAGGGCTCGAAATAAATACTGAAAAAAGAGCGTAGTTACGTTTGGATATTCTAGCTATTTTTCAAGAAAAGGGCGTTTAGATTTAGCACAATCGCGGATCCTTCGTGAGAGGACCCCAGTTAGATGCGAAAAAATGTGATCGCGTTTGTATCCTTTCGGTCGGTTCATGCGTTTTCTCGACGATTAATAAAACACCACCAAAAATAAATGAAATTGTTTCTATAAAAAAACAACGCACGCGGTGTATCATGCCGCGAAAACTATCCTAGTTATATATATACTAAACTTCAAAGATTTCGCGCTGCGGGCCTCCGTGATCGTGTAGAACAACCCCGTGAGATTAGATTGGATGCCTCTTTCGGTCGATTGACCAATCTCGAATTATGGTGTTATAAATTTACAATCCCAAGTGCTGTGATATTATTATTTAAATTTATGAAATTAAAGATAATTTTAAGCTCGAGTTTCTAAATAGTTGATTGAAATTACGAATTTACATGAATTTGGATTAATGCCTCAAATTAATGCTCCAGTATTTTAGTTTTCCCTTTTTCGCACAGTGTATAATCCAAAGTAGTTGCCGCTTCAGTAAAAGTTTTCCCTCCAATTTAGAGGGCAAAATATTTTTTGGCGGCCGGCCTAATTTTTTTTCCAATACCTTTCTGTCTCTCTCCTCTAATATGGATCCCAGATTGAACCTATTCCCAAATCGTGTATATCTATAATCTATAATAAATATCTAATAGACCCTCTTCTTGGAGTTATTTCCCTGCGTCTCTTAATAAACCAATCCCAAATCCATATATCTCCCTTCCTCTCCATCCCTCTACACAGAAGCAAAGATGCTCAAGCCCTAAGGTTTCCTTCCTCCCCCAACTCCCTACCACCCTGCAATCCGCGCCAAACTCATCGTGACCTAACATCATCCTCACGTCCCGACATCATCGCGTGAAGATGCACTGGTGAGTGGAGAGGCTGGTGGCTGCAGTAATCCCCGCCAACAGCGATTCTGTTCTCACTTGGTGGCCATTGGAACCCAACAAATTGGTAACAGCCGAATCCCGCGCTACCTCTCCCGATATATGCTCAGATCCGCTGGGCATCCACAAGGTTTGATGCATCCTTAATCATCCTATTCATGCTACTTGAGACTCTATTCATTCCTCCTGCTGTCTTTTCCCAGGACCAATTATTGTTCCCTCTCCGTCGACTGGTATATTGGCCACGCTAAATCGACCATCCATTGCCACAAGACGAGATTTTTCTATTTGATCCTTTCAGCGGGCACAAAGGCTCTTCGGACGGCACAGGTACTGGACCTCAATTTCCAGGTTGGTTTCCCCATATAGTCATCCCCAAATACGTATGGAAGGATAATCTTTTTTATGTTCGAGTGTAAGGCCCTGTTTGGATGTTGTAGCTTCTAAAACATAATGTGTTTGGATGTTCCAGAATTTTGTGCATTATTCTGTTCTTAAAAAATTAGTTCTTAGATGAACCACTTCAGATGTCAGTATTAGTCGAAAGAAAAGATGTCCTGACTCTAAAAAATCAGTCCTTAGATGAACTATATCTCCAAGCTATTAATTGAAAGTAAAGATATCTTGACTCCATGTGTAACATTTTTTGTTGAATAAGCATGTAATTTATGATTTAAGACTTCATGAACCAACAAAAAAAAAGAACATATTGGAGTGGGCGGAATTATTAGCAGCTCGTTTCTTGGAATGTAGTTTGAGTCCTTGGATTGGGCTGGTGTGCGATGCAGTAGAGTTTTCGTTGGGAAGTTCTAAACGATGCGATAGTGGACTGTAGACATGGAGTAGCAGTTCTTGAAACTGCTTATAGGCTTGCAGGTTGTTGTGGACAATTCACATGCTTGCAGGTTATTGTGGACAATTCACTTGAGTTGGTCATAGATGTGTGCTTGCATTGTTTTTCCGGCACTTTCAAGGTGCTTTCGCCTGAAATTCTGCCTCTTGTGCTGCAAATGTAGTTGCTGAGTCGAGATTCACGGGAATCAAGCGGATTAGGTGGTTTAGGGAATTTGTTTGCAAATGTAGGAACCATATGCAATTATGTTCTATAGGTTGCTTATAAATTCTGCCTTCTGGAATGGTTTCCATGGGAAAGAAAAAATTATTGAGAAATGTGATCAATTTTTAGTGGTACATATAGAACTTGTAATGTCATGATCCTCTTTTAGATACTGCTTATTTTGTTTAATTTGACTTTTTCGAACAACATAGAAACTTGGCATGTTTTGTGAGATTGGATCATCTGTTTTTGTTATAGAAAGGCATGACTTTGTAGTTATCAGGTCATTCTGGAAGCTCGGAAAACATTTACTTTGATTGAAGTAGAACCATTTTTCCCCCTAGCTGATGAAGTGCTACACATCCACTTTGTTCAATTTTGCATTTGCCAACTTTAACATTACTTTCAAACCATTTTGGCTGTCATCTCCTAAATTCATATACTGCTCCATGTTCACAATTAACCAAGAAGCTGGAAGAGGAACTTGATGGTTGGCTGAGGGTAGCTGGTCTCACCAAGTCTCCTGATGCTAAGGTAGTAATTGCACCATAAGTTGTTATTTATGGTACAAAATGTGGAATTATGTTTATTACTTTTCTATTATAACAAGTTTTACATGCCACTACAGCCATGCTGGCTATTCATACTCAGGGCGCTGTGCAGCTTATGCGTTTGACAACATTGATCCAACTAACAAGTGAGTTATTTGACATGTTACTATTGTTTTCTCTTAACATTTCCAGGTCTAAAAGCAATTCACTGTTCTTGTTCTGTTGGTAATACCATGAATGCTGTCAAATAAAAGTACCACATATGTGTATGTAAAAGCTAGAATTAGTCAACACGTTACTAGCCATTAATTGAGTTCATGATAATGATGAGTCGATTGGATGTCCTATTGTTGAACAAGTATCAACTCTTTTTCCTCGTATTGGAAAACCACTTGGCAAGCCCAGTAATTATGTTATAAGGGGTTTGGCTAAAGTACAAGCACATAGATATGTGTTGTTTAATTGTTCGGATATTAATGTGTATATACGGAATATCTCAAGCTCAAAAACAGTTTTAGTTATCCTTTTATTGGCATGATAATTTATTATATATTACTTTACAGAGTGCATGCTGATGAGATCACTAGAACATATCCCTGACGCCATGTCAACCCAAAAATCATTGAGCGAAAGCAAAACGAGAAGTTCCATGAATGGTTTAGAGCTCATGTAAGCTCCATATTTTGCATCCTTCACTTGTACTACTAAAGTCACAAACTAAATTAATTCTAACTATACAGATAATGCATTTGGAGAAGAAAAATGGCATCCACAGTGTTAAAGAAGATATTAGATGGCTTGCTCGTGGCCCAGTTGAAGCGGCAAAAAGATACCGTGCTTTCAACACCCGAGGCTTTCGTTTTAGGCCTAAATGTTTGGATAGAGTGACACAAAACAGTGGAGTAGTGCTAACTGCAAAAACATATAGTTATGCTAGAGCAAGTGATGCAAGTCCGGTTTTAGGTGATGTGACTTACTATGGGAGAGTGATCGATATTATTGAGCTGAACTACTCTGGAAAATTTTCAGTTTTTCTTTTTAAATGTGAATGGATTGATGTCATTTCTAGAAAAGGAATTAAAACAGACAAATATGGCTACACATTGGTCAACTTCTCGCATCTGATACACACAGGAGAAAATATTGAGCATGAGCCATTTATTTCTCCTAACCAGGCTGACCAAGTGTTTTATGTGGAAGATCCAACAAACCCAGGGTGGTCTGTTGTAATGAAGATGAAACCTAGGGATATATATGACACAGGCAATGAGGAATGGACAGACGACATAGAAACTGAGCCATTCCATGTTTCACGCCTTGGGGATATGTTCAATAATGCAAAGAATAATCAGCATTGGGCCAGAACAAATGTTGAGGGAACAACAGTGGATGCTAATAATAATGCTTTGAATGATGAAGTTTAGTGGAGGGCAATACTTTAATGACTAGTTTGGTTATTTCAAGGTATGTGCATTTTTCACTACATAAGTACAAGAAAATTTCATTTATGGCATCTCAAACTTTACTCTAGAATTATTTTTGGTTACTAACATTGCTCCTGTAGTGTTCAATTTGACCTTATACCTTTTCTGGATGATTTTATCAACTATATAAAACAATCTTATTCTTTACCTTTAAATCTTTTTTTCAGATATGGAATATAATTAACCATAAGGAGGATAAAGGCCACCTCGAGATGCTTTAAAGACAAGGAGATGAAAATCTGGGAATTGTAACTTGTTTGAGAAAATGCTATCAGAAGCTAGATCTCTTGATATGTACCACTTGTGCAAGTGTTTCTAGTCTTGTATGTGCTACATCAATGAATAGTATTAGTTTAAATTCCTATAAATGGCTAATATGTCTTCCAATATTGGTGTCAGAAAGAAAACAACCTCAACTTGTAGCCAGCATTGCAGAACACGCACAATAAGGATATGTATGAGGATGCCCTTAGTCAAGTTTATTCTAAAAATATGTACTTATGATTTGAAGCTTCTAAGATTTGAAATAGCTCTATGTTATAAAACTTGCATGATTCCAATTAACTTCGCAATGTTCAGTAAATGTTGGGGTCATTTGCCAACTAAGTTATGTGTCATATGTGTATTCTGAGCAAATTCAGTACTACGATAATGTTTTTGTTTCCCATATTCTCATATGTTTCAACGTGGCCTGTGAAAAATTGAATTGAAGTGGAAAGGATATTGGTGTACATGTAATTTAGTCTTGTGAATAACGCCCGATTTTCTACTTCCCTTTGTTAATTGGAAGCTTTTCTCCGCCTTGTGATTGGTTCAATATGTCCCTACTTGAAGAGTATGTTAATCTCCATATATTTTGATTTCTAGTGTTGTTTGTTCCGTGTTTAGTTCCATTCGGTTTAAGAAATACAAATAGCTTTGTGATTTACTATAAATGACAATAGAAAAGGTTCTATGTTTGAATAGGAGGATTAGACCTGGGTGCCTACCTACATTAAATCAGTGTTAGAGTAGTGAAAATTGTATCAGTACAATTTCGCCCATCTACCACAATTATTGGTGAGTTTTAATAAAATTACAAACCTATGAAAAATATTTAGATTTAAATTTTAGAAGTATAAAACCTATGAAAGCCTACGTTTAGGTGGAGATTACACACTAGCCCAGTGGCAAGACACGGTTGACATGTGTATGATGCCTCTATTTCGAATGTCGTGTTTGCAATAATTTTTTCAAAACATTTTTGTGCTCCAAGTACTGACATGTGGGTCACATAGCAATGATACGGAAAAGATAGAAAAACGATAAACTTACTAGACATGAGGATCGAACCCACAATTGATAGGTCCCAAGTGTGCTGACCACCATCGCGCATGCTTCATTTATGTGGTCAAATGATGGTTGTCATTTATTTTATCCTAATTTAGTACGAAAAATGCTGGTCACCATCATTTACATAGCTTGGTGATCCTCTCTCTATATATTTTAAAAATGAGGTAGTTTACGTTATTACAAAACACCATCTTTGCCGAGGTAGTTTACGCTATTACAAAGCACCATCTTTGCCTAAATATAAAAAAAAAGTTCAACATGGAAACCTATGATTGGTAAAATATATGATAAATTCACATGAGTGTTATATTAAGACAAATAGGTGTAGATGTCAAACAAATTTAATGAGAATAGAGAGGTTGTTAGTTCATATGTTTTATTGCAATTAAGTCAAGTGTTACATCCTCGCCTATATGTGTTATCTTGTAGTATTATTCTATAACACATATTCACATCGCTTGCAACCATGTGTTACTGTTGTTCTCTGTAACATATATTATGTGTTCTTTGTTGTAGTTCTCTGCAACACTTTTCACATCTTGTTAAGTATGCGTACAACATGCCTTTGTAACGCAAATTACATGTTATCAGTAATATCTCTTTGTAACACATTGTTCAACGTGTTACACGAATGTGTTACAGAAGATATGTTTTGTAGTAGTACATTGGAGGTATCTAAATAAAGTCTTGACACTAGCCCAATGTCTTTTGGTTGGGGCTGCACTATGTCTTGCTAGCAAATTCACTGTGAATGTAATATCAGGCCTTGTGCAATTCGCAAGATACATAAGTGCTCCAATGGCAGTTAAATATGGGACTTCAGGTCCTAAGACTTCCTCATTTTCCATCCTCGGTTTGAAAGGGTCTTTATTCACTTCAAGGGATCTTACGACCATAGGGGTTTTCAAAGGATGCAATTTATTCATATTAAACCTTTCCGATACCTTCCAGGTATAGGAAGACTGGTGTACAAGGATTCCTTCGAGAAATGCTCTAGCTGCAGGCCTAAGCAAAATTTGGTCTCACCCAAAACTTTCATCTCAAACTCCGTCATGAGGTAAGCACTTGCTTCCTTTATCTCCTTTGTGGTTTCGATGATATTCAGATCATCAATATATACTGAGATAATACAGAATCCATTCTGGGATTTCTTTATGAACACATAGGGACAATCATCATTATTTGAGTATCCCTTCTTTAGGAGGAATTCACTGAGCCGGTTATACCACATTCTTCCCGACTGTATTTAACCCATATAACGATCTCTGCAGTTTGATGCTATACATGAGGCGATTATTAGGATCCGAAACTTTGACTCCTTAAGGGACTCTTATATAAATATCCGAATCCAGTGACCTATATAAATATATGGTCACTACATCCATCAACTGCATTTTTAAATTTAAAACAGCTGCCATTGATATTAAATATCAGAACGTTATTTCACTCATCGCAGGAGAATAGGTTTCATCGTAGTCGATGCCGGGTCTCTGCGTGAACTCTTGTACTACAAGCCTCGCTTTTATATCTCACCACCTAAGTATTTTCATTTCTCTTCTGGATGAAAAACCCATTTGATCCTCCAGGGAACACTTTAGGAAATGTTCAGCCAACAAGACCAGAAACTTTCCTCTTATTAAGCAAGCGCTGCTTTAATTGCTTCTTTTGTTTGACCTTATCTGAGCGCTTCTGGCACTCTGCTATGGACATTGGTTCTGGATCTAGCTTTTAGCAATTTTAGAGGCAAATATATATTGACAATTGTAGTCTTTCTTTTATTCATTTCTCCTGCATCACTTCGGGGATATATCTATATTAATTTCTTCCATCTCCCCATGATTTCCCACAACGATAGAGTCTGGTGTTCGACTTCCCAACAGAGAATTATCTTGCGCAAATATACGCCAAGTTATCATCTTCAGGATGGATCACTTCAGGGATGTTACCATCTCCAGGATGGCTCATTCAGGGATTTTCTCAACATCAAGTTGAGCTTCTTCTACTGTCACGGGTAGTGTTCTCATTTGTTCGGTTCTCTATTTTTGCATATGTCTCCGCGAAATTGAGTCCCGTGCACGTGGAGGCCTCCCCCTCTTCTTATCATGAGGGTCAAGAGTGGATTCAATATCCTTCTAGGGTATTTCCACTCTTTTAGGTGCATATACTACAGGTATATGAGATCTTTCACTCCCTTATGATCAGTAAAGGCATTTGGTAGATTATTAGTGTGGAGTACATGGACCCCGGGTGCCTATAAGGCAGGATGAACGGATCATCCAAGAAAGGATGGGCCGGACTAGCAACATGAAGATGGGTACCACTTGGGCTGTTTCCAACGTGTGCGACACGAGGACTCTAAAGATAGTAACCACCCTTGTTTAGACCGGGTATGATTATAATCCTGGCCATTATCATATTTAGCGGATAGGGAAAGAGATACAATCTCCATCTCGTAATCGATTAGGACTCTCCTTTGTAACTGCATCCCTCTGCTATATAAAGGGGGGTAAGGTAGCGTCATGAAGATCAGATCACCTGAAGTAAGCTAGATACGTATAATCTCAGAGCACAGGACTAGGGTATTATCTCCTCTGCGAGAGCCTAAACCTGTATAATTCCCGCGTCTTATGCTACCATCGAGTTTGGATCCAACGCCTAGCCCCGTTTTCATTATTGCCGACAATAAACGTCAACAATTAGCTTATTTATTACAGATTTATTATCCTTCGAACTTCAAGTTGGTCTCTCTAGTGCACAGATCTAAGGGCTTGGCATTCTCTAATGTGGTACTTATCTCCCCCTAATGCCGAAAAATATCCTTAGTATAATTAGTGTACCGAGCCATGTACAGATCCCCTGTCATAGGCTCTAGGCATTTTAATACATGACGGAGATTCATAACCTACATAGATTCTCAATTTCTGGTGAGGTCCTATGGTTGTTTGCTGTGGTGGAGAGATTGGCATGTATATAGCACAGTCAGATTTTCGTAGATAGAAAATACTTAATTCTTTTCCATGCACTATCTGCAACAGGAAAATTTCATAATGTGCAATTGGTCTGAGTTGAATTATTATGCGCAGATCTTTGATCTTTGTATGACCCCAACAACTGGTGGGAAACCAACTATTCTGCAAGAGCGACCAAGCAACATGTTTTGTTCTTTTTAATATAATGACTCTGCAAGACCATTTTAAGTGTAGACATTAGGTACGAGATGCTCTATATTAATTCTCGGAGCCATATAATAATCATTAAATGCTTTGAGATAAACTTGTCAGCATTGTCCATTCAAATAGACTTGATCCTTTCTTCTGGAAAGTAGTCTCTTAACTTAATAATTTGGATAATTAATTTTAGTACAAGTATGGCTCCTAGTAGATAAGAGACCTATATAGGACCATCAAGTAGAAGCATTTATCAGTACTATAAAATTTCTTAGAAGGGGACCGACAGGGGTTGAACAGATCCACATATATCATTTTGAATTTTCTACAGAAAATTCAGTGATTCCTCCCTAACCTTTTAGGTAAGAAGATCTAAGTATGAACTTTCCTTTAGCACAACCAGGGCATAAAAAAATTTCAGCTCTAGGAAAGTCTTTATGCTATGGCCAGTAGAATTATAATTATTCTTCTCATAATATTCAACTCAAGATAACCTAGTCGATCTGCTAGATCTTAAATATTTCTGAGTTTTCATCGCAACACAAACTTCAGATTTTATATGTGCATAGTATAACTTGGAGGATAATGAATGCAGTTTTTCAACCACACATTTATTACACCCACTAAACTTAATCATGAGTAGATATTCTGTACCATCGTTATTCTTTGTCTCCATAAGGAAACGATTCAGACCAATGTCTTTAAAATTTAAGAGAGTGCGACTGGACTCAGGGTATAATATGGCATTCTTCTAATGCCAACTGTGAAAGTATCTCTTCTAGTGATAGTTATAATGTTTTAAACTCACTTAGTGTGGTACAATTGTCTTCTAGACAGTTTTTCTTCTCCGCTATTGGATTATATACTTTATTTTATATTAGAAGTATGATTTATCAATCAAAAAAATTGTTGCATCAGAAACAAATTATATAATATAGAACAAACATAGCACAATTAAACAAATATCTAGGAAATATCAATTTGTTTAATTTTAAATGATAATCACTCAACAAGAGTGTAGACCAAATGGTCATTCAAGAACTAGGCTAAACTGATAAAGAGACTTATAAGGAATATGTGACATCGACTAGCAATGTGAAGGAATACTTAGGAGACTAATCCAGGTTTCCTTATGAGTCATATATGTCCTTTTGGGACTCCTCGAACTTTATAATTTCAAGAACCACATCATTACACTTCTCAGCACTCGTGTCAACAACAGGTTGAACGGTGAAGTATGATTCAACATTATTTACCCCGGGTCTTATTGACTTTTTCAGTGGATTTTGTGTAAAGGTCTACCACATGCTTCGGGAAGCAATAGTTGTATGACCAATGGTCAATGCATTCATACCTAAACCAGGGTTATTCAGGATTTGCAACCTTACTTTTGGAAGTTTCTAGCCCTTTATCTTTACTTTTCCACTATGAATTGCCTCTTCCCCTTATCCCCTTCATTCCATTTGCCCTTTCTGCAGCCACAGCTATTGCTAGCCTACTGAGCATTTGCATGTGCTTCGGGCACTACAAGACTCCCATTAGGAATTATGTGATGATTCTTCATCGAGTTCAAAGATGTTTTTGCTTTTAGTAAAATGCAAATAAGCTCGAAGTACTTCCGATCGAGCATGGTGATACTATTATAGCAGTATCCTCGTATTGGGGTGGAAGCTGCATAATATCTTGTCGATCTTTTTATCATTAGAAACTTTCTGATTCTATAATTTTTGATCTGTGACAAACTTGTATATAACAAAAATTATATGCTACCACAGCCTTTAAAATTCTGAAAACGCGGAGGATCCATTCGTGTTGTGCTTCTGGCAACAGGACGGATCTTTGCTGGTTATATATTTTTTTCTTTAGGGAATTCAAAAATACCAGCTAGTTATTTTCCATCAACTATTTGGCCTTCAGGTCCATATGTAGATGGTACCTCAGGAAGAGCAGGGGTACCAGCTTCAAGTTGAAAAAATAATAGCTCTAAAAGATCAAGCTATCAGATTAATCTTAGTATTAATTGCCCAGGTAAGGTAATTGTTGCTATTCAGGGTAAGCTTGATAAATTCTCTCTTTGTGATGTCTAATATATCATATTTCTATTTATACAAAATGACTTTTACTACTGGTAAAATCATTATATTGCATGATCACTCTTCAATCAGTAAAGCTTGGTTTATATCTATTCAGTAGATAATCTATACTAATATATAAATTAGCAGTTGGTGGCAGCGGTCCGTCGTTCTTCCTAGCCCTCCTCCCGGTCATATCCCCAATAATAGCAGGTCATTATAGCTAATTATTCTTTCTTGATTCTGACCACCATATCTCTCTAAATATGGTGATTATTATAGCAAAATCCCTTATTATTGTTGGCAATTAATAGCTGGCCAATCATTTCTTTTGTATTCATTCAAGATCTCCCATGTCGTGCCGCCGCGGCGAATGAACTCGACAAACTGATTAATAAGTGACGGACCGACGTATATGGCCGTGAGGTGAAGGAGCCTGCGTCGTCAAGATAATCTATGACGAAGAATGACGAGCGCGACACCCACGGGTGCCGTGACCCAGCGGAGCCGCTTGGATGTGAACAAAGCGTACGACGCTTCGGTGCGGTTGCCCGGCGACACCGATGGGACGTCGACGGCGGTGAGAGAGTCATTGGCATACCTCTTGGAGATAAACGAGTTGATCCAGCTGAACGTCGCGAGAGAGAGGAACAGCGCAATGGCGCGCATGGTGTGGAGGGCGCCGGCCTTTGGTGTTTTCGTTCACCTTCATGGGCTCGCATCATGGTGGTGAAGCCGATGATGGCTAAATCACGCTAGAGACATGGAGACGAGTAAGTAGGCCGCAAAAGGCGAGAGGGTCATCTGGGAAGAGTAGCGAACCGTCGGCGCAGCGGACCACCGCCGAAGCGGAGAAGAGCACGACACCAAGGGCGGTGGCGATCCAGAAGACGCGAAGGTGCAAAGGCTGGGTGGCGGCGGTGGTCTCTTTCTTTGAGACGACTGACCATACGGCCATGGCATGCGCGACGAAGTGGGCGGCGAGGAAGGCGGACTCCACAGCGTGCACTGCGGGCATGACGAGAGGAAGAGGAACACAATCTGGTAATATAAATTGCAAAAAGAGATAAAAATAATTGATTGATTTTTGAGATTGGTAATATATATTGCTACGTATAATATATTTGGTTTTAATTCGTACCGAAGAAAAAACCATAAAAACTTTTGTAATTGGGAGAAATAGATATTTGATCTTGTAGCACAATTTTCATTTATTGCTTGATCTTTATGTTTCGTTACCAATTTTATTTTTCGTAGCAACACACGGGCATTGATCTAGTTATCTAAAATTTCTTAGAATTTTCGTAGCAATTTGCATAGTTTTTGCTAATCATTCAATAATTTTCAAGATTACCATGTAACACGAAAATAAATTTCAACATATATCAATATGGAATTAAGCTAGGACAATAAATCCAGAGATATGGAGCTTTCAATATGCTCTATGAAAATTTTCTAGCAATTCTCATACTTTTCTGCTAATCATTAAGCAATTTTCAGAATTACCAATTAACAGAAAAATATCTTTCAACATAAATTAATCATGGCATAATTCTAACAATATTAATTCAGAGACTTAAAGCTTTCAAATGCTATCTAGAAATTTCTAGAATTTTCCTAGCAATTTTTCATGTTTTCTGTTAATTACCAAGTAATTTTTAAAATTACTGAATAACAGGAAATAATATGTCTAGTATACATAAACATGAAAAACATGCTTAGAAAATTTATCTAGTAACATGGCACAAAGCAATGGGTCATATTTTTTCATAATTTTCTAGCATTTTCTGTTAATTACTACTAAGCAATTTTCAGAATACTTAAATAACAGAAAATAGATTACAACACGTATAAAACATGGCATAAGCTAGAAAATAAACTCAGAGTATAGCATTACCAAAATATACTAAAACTCAAATTTTCTAAAGCCCATAGACCTAGAAATCTAATTTCTAGAATTTTCTATTAATTTTTAGAATTCATTAACTATCTCTGAAATTCCTCTCTTTTTTTGGAACAATGGGCCGAGTGGGCCAACTCAGCCCATCGGGCTGTTTGGCCCAAATCACCGATTAGAAGGGTGGCGGCTAGCGTTTCTAGAACCCTAGCCACCACTATCCTCATGCAGGAAGGCGCCACCAGCACCTTTTCATCTATCGTCGCCGCCACTTTTCCTTAGCGATTGCCACCACTACTGCTACCGGCATGCACAATGTTGTGACTGCGCTGGCGAGTCGCGGGTGCATGGGAGAGCTGCGGGCTCTACGATAGTTGCAGGTGCATCGACTGGTGCGCGGAGTGGTTGTGGGTGCTGGAGCCAAGGCGCATGGCCAGGGAGACACTTCGAGCGTGATGGTCATAGACAGAGTTGCTAGCTCTGCCGCTTCGGGCGTAGCATCTGGCTGCCTTCTCTGCGTGCCGTAGGTGCTGCTGACGATGCGAATGTCATCGCTACCAGTGGCATAAGAGCCAAGGTGTCTCCTACCGCTAGGCGCGGGAGTCAAGGCGTCATCGGCCGGCCACAACTCGGGAGCCAAGGCGTCACCGGGCGCAGCCATGCTTTGGCGGCGGGTGAGCGGGCCCCGATGGCGTGAAGATACCGTGGTGGCGTGGCAAAGCCGAGGCGGCTGGGCGGGTGCGAGGCGCTTCGGACGTGGGAGCCGGTGGCAGAGCCGAGGAGGCGTCGGGAAATGTGGCAGGTGTGCCAAATCCGAGGCGGCACCGAGGCCGAGGCGGTGTCATCGGGAAATGCGGCGAACGCGAGGTGGTAGGTTGGGATCCGAGGCACCGCCGGGATCTACAGCGGCCAGGCCGAAGCTTCGCCGGGGTTTGCTATGGGCACGGCTAGCACTGTGTCGGCACGACCGGATCCTCCAAGGGCGGAGCGGTGGTCCAACTGCAGGCGAACTCACCAGTGATCACGACGCGGATCGGTGGCGCACGCAACCCAAAGCAATGTCGATGGGCAGCTGGCACAAATTTAATTTAATTTTTTTGTGAAGATGAACAATAGCTCATAGTCGTAGATTAGGCATGAATAGTAAAAGAGCAATCTCCAGGATTGAAGGCTTGTGAAAATCGCGATTAGCTTACGTAGGGCTTGCGGTAGCGTAGATCGCGTGTCGTAGGATGAATTCGACGCAGTCTCGATTGTCGTAGGCAGACAATCACCAATCAGCCACGGTAGAGCCTCGTGCTGATAACATGTTGTGTAACGTAGTCGTTCACCCGCGTTCGATCAATCAACATAGCAATACAAGCACAGCGACAATGGAAGGAGCATACAGAATATAGGGGTAGAATCCTTTTGCTTTATGCAATTGAATTAAATACAATGGAAAACACCTAATATATATAAAGAGAGAGAGGGGGGAGTTCAGATTCGTCTACATAAATAAGAGATAGAGTGATTTTTAGGGGTGAAAATGGGTCGGGTACTACCGCTGGGTATCGGATACGGGTAGTGTTTTTATCCGTTTTTTGGGATACGAATACGGATATTTTTTTCTCGGGTCGAATACGGATAGTACCTGGATAGCTGAGTGTCGGATTTGGAGCGAGCATTACCTGATAAATACCCGAGGATCTCGGACGAATACGGATACCTAGGGTTCAGATACCAGGAGTATAAAATACAACCTATAGCCCAATAAGCCAACTGCTTTGATTTTAGCCTAAAGATTTCTGCCTTTTAGACCTGGTCAACGCAAATACCGTTAGGGTTTTTTACCGCGCGTACCGAGCCGCCAATAATGTTTAGGATTTTTTCTTCCACTCCACAGTCCACACGAGGTCACGAGCCAGTCGAGCCTTCGCCCCCAATTGCCCTCAGGCAATCAGGCACTCCTCAGTTCTCCCTCCGCGCGTCGCCGCCGGCTCCCTCCTCAGGCAGCGCGCCGCCGCCTCCCTCCTTATCTCATTACACCATCTGCGTTTTACCGTGTTTCGCTCGCCGGTAGCGATCTGCTCCGCACATCCATTAGTGTTCTCGGTGGCAGCACCCACTCCCAGGATTTAGGAGTCAAGAGCGTCTCCCATGGCGAACTGATCTACCGGCTGGCTACCCCAATCCAAGAGGTAAACTTCGAGAAAGCTCTTGGACTTAACTAGGTTGAGCGGTTCTTGTGCCTAATTTATTTACCTCCTTGCACAATTAGGTGAATTGATTGTTTATTAGCTGGGGCTGTTTGGATTAGTGTATTTCATTAGAATGTTTTAGAATCTGGTTTAAATTTAAACTAAATTTCAAAACTTTTAATTTTTTTTCCCTCATCCGAACATAGGCTAAGGCAAACATGAATTTATTGCTGACTGCGACGTCCGTCGTCTCCAACGCCAACGAATGGTTCGAGTTCCTTGGCACGGGCTTCTCCGCCGTGTCCTAGCTTATATCCCGATGGAGGCAAAGGCAGCAGGAGCGGCGGCAGGAGGAGGCGGAGAAAAGGCAGCAGCTGCAGTGGAAGGAGATGGCTGCGAAGATGAACCAGCTCCACTACTGCATGTCTGGTTTGCGGGATCTGATCAACCACGCCGAGTGGCTCAGCTACATAAGAGACGACAAAGAGGTGGCCAAGCTCCTCCCCGAGCTGAAGGGTCAACAAAAAAAGACCAGGCGGACGGCCATGGCTGCCCCTTGTGCATCCACTGCTACTATCAACAAAAAGACCAGATGGACGGCCATGGCTGCCCCTTGTGCATCCACAAGTGTACCATGTAGCAGACAAGAAACAACTGCCAATTTAACTGTTTTAGCAATATCTGGCATCGGGGGTGTGGGGAAAACTACTTTAGCCCAGCAAGTTTTCAATGATGAGAGAGTCAAGGTGTACTTTGATATGAGAATCTGGATATCTGTCTCGGATGACTTTGACGTCAAGAGATTAACTAAGGAGTTCATACAGTCAGCTCTTAAAAATTTGATGCAGTCTGATAATTTGTGCAGCCTCCAACAGACTCTCACCGAAAGGATTGTCAAGTACAGGTTCTTACTTGTTCTTGACGATGTGTGGGACGATGTATATGCCAATCAAGACAACAGATAGCAGAATTTCCTTGAACCATTAAAATCTGCTCAACAGGGAAGTGCGATTCTGTTGACGACAAGGTCTCAAAGGGTTGCAGATCTAGTGAACGAGAACAGGCACTTTCTATTGGAAGGGCTGCCATCTACAATCTTCGAGAAATTCTTTGAGGCATGTGCATTTGGTACAGTTATTGTAGAGCTAATCGAGAATTGAAAACCATTGGCAAAACGATAATCCCAAAGCTGAAGAGGTGCCCATTGGCAGCTGAAACTCTTGGACGTTTATTGAAGCCTATGCTGGATAGAGAGCACTGGAATTGCGTTGCAGGAAGGGAACTCTGGGAGCTGAAACAAGAGAAATATGACATTTTGCCCGTTCTTCGACTGAGCTACATGTATCTACCTCCCGATCTGAAGTGCTGTTTTGTTTTTTGCTCCATGTATCCTAAAGGTCACCAATTTGACAAAGATACTCTGGTGAACAATTGGATAGCAGCTGGCCTTGTTCATTCCTGCAAGGGAGGCAAGCTAGAAAGTGATGGGTGTCAATATTTTGAGGAAATGCTGCATCGATCCCTCTTGCTGAAAGACGCAAGCCCAGCATCCTCCAAGTATGTCATGCATGAGCTGATGCATGATATGGCGCAACTGGTTTCTGAGAATGAGTGCTTCGTTGTAAAATGCGAAGCGGATCTGCAAAAGATCCCTGAATATGTTCGGCATTTGTCAATAATCGACAACAGTGATCTCAATGAAACCAACCTAAGAAGGCTGTGCAAGTACAAGAAGCTGCGCTCCATTGTGTGCCATGGTGTTGACTCTGATAAAGTTACTCCAGCAGCTAAGCACTGGTTTGAGGAGCTCACTAAACTACAAATGCTGGGTTTCCTGTCTTGTAAGTTGAACTATCTGCCTGAAACCATTGGAAACCTAAAGCTTCTCCGGTACCTCAATATTGGCGAATGTACTTTCGAAGAGCTTCCTCGATCTTTCTGGCAACTCCAGAATTTACAAATTGTAGATGCTCAGAAATGCCAGGTCCAACACATCCCTGAGGACTTCAATCAGCTACGAGGCAAACTGCAGAGATTTAAGTTGAGGGGTAGAATTGTCAAAGAACCTGGCAATTATGCACTTTAAACAAGGAAACTAATCCAAGATATCCCCCTGAGATCACTGAAGAGCTGCATAGATCAGTAATTAACTATTGCATACATAAACTTTTTGTTGAAGAGGGAGACCAGAGGTTTCGACTTCTGATAACGTGATGAGCAAAGAGGATGGTTGATGCCTTGCCAAGCTCAATGACATGACTATTCTTGGTCTTGGGAGTGTGCTAGGTCATGACAACATATCTCGAAAAAAAGAGGCATGCTTCTCTAGTGCTTTCTTCAATATTTGTATTCCTGACCATTTTATAACAGCAACTATCTAGCGTTAACTCTCATCTCAGCGTAAATTTGTGTGAACCTTATGTACAAGTTTCTAAGAATTCTAAAAAAAAACAAGACTAGATATTGGGAGAAGAATGTTTTTGTTAGCTCCTGCTAAATCCGAAGATCAAATTCAATTGCATTTGCAATATATGAAAACACACAAAGTTTGGTATTATTGGTGTATTTCGCCTGACAGTTATTCTCCCTGGACGGAGTCCGGGGTTTGATAGAGGGGTTCTTTGTGGTCAGACGCCTATAGGCTCTCCCGAGGGATCCACACAAATAGAAATCCAAGAACACGCCGATATTATCCAAGTTCGAGCCCCTGATTTGGGTAACAGCCCTACGTTCTGCTTAAGCTCCTGTTAATGTGCTTTGAGTGGATTACACCGTTCTCCTGATCCTCACTCTCTGGTTCTCCTCTCTTCGTTTTTTTTCTCTTCCTTTTTCTCTCGAGTCCTCCCGAGCTCCCCTTCCCCGCAAGCACCGAAGCTCTCTTATATAGGTCGGGTTGGCTCGGGCAAGTGGAAAGATGATATCATACTGATTATACTTCATTTATACACCAACTGTTGTAGCCTCATCCTCTGGCCTCATTCTTTGCACCATCGCCTAACTCCGCTCGGTCTGCCCGGGAAGCGACTTGCATGCGACGGGTTAGGTGCAGGGCGTTAGAGGGATAAGCTACCGTGCCGTCAGTAGAGCCACACACATTCAATGGTTCTGACATGGTGTGTCGGGGGGAGAAAACTTCGAGGTGAAGTTCCCCCGCTTCTTCGTCGTACACCTCCATACCTGACCAATAGCGGACCCCCGAAGTACCTTCTGACTTCGTCGGCCGACCACGTGGCCCGGCCACCCGGCGTCGGGGCTCGGTCGCCTTCGCTCGTCAGTTGCCACGCTGCCCGATCGCTGGCGTCGGGGCTCGGTCGCCCGCCGCCGCTGGCGTTAGGGCTGGTCGCCGCTTACTCACCAGTCGCCACGCGGCTCAGTCGCTGGCGTCGGGGCACAGTTGCCCGCTTCGCCGTCAGGTATCGCCACGCCGACACTCGTGGCTCCTCCGACCGTGGCGGAGAGGGTACTCTTGCGTAAAGTACGCCGACAGGTATGAATAGTGATATTCCACTGTTAACTATTCATTTTGGCTGCTTGTCAACTTAATTTCTGTCAAATTCGATTGAGATATGTTTAATTCTGTAGTTTCTTGAGAAGGAACTGGTTCATGATGCTCTACAGTATACAAGTGTCATTCGTTTGCAAGTATCACTATTAGAAACCATCAAATCCTCTTCATCTATTAGCCTCGAGGGTTTTATCTTGTGCAAAAGTTATGGAGATTAGTAGCTCGAAAGCTGGATTGGATCAAGAGAAACAACTTGGTGCTATCAAATTGCCAATCAGCCAAAAAACTAGGCGCTGAATCAAATTATAAGTGTGTGTGTGTATATTGGATTTTTCTCCTCTATTTTTTTCCAATTTTTTTAATGTGATCTTGCATAGTTTGCGTTGTACTACATCCATTGACCATACGCATCCTAAAAGGTCATCTATTTTGAAACAGTGCCTGTCGTGTGCTGTACATGTGAGACCCCAGATTTACCATCCGGGGTCTCCTGTGTATTTCTATACTAGTCCCAAATCAGTAGCTAGTACACACAGCCAAACAGTGATGAATCATTACTGAACAGAACAAAGTAATAGCATAAATATAAAGTACCAGCCACATGGCTATTTATTACATCTCCTGGTCACATGACCAGAGTTCACAACAGCGGAAACAAAAAAATAACAAGATAAAACCCAAAAGACGCCACAGGCGACGACTAGGAGCGCGCGCTTAGTTATCTTGGCGATCTTCAACGAACTCCTCGTCATAGAACTCATTGTCTTCGACTGCATCTTGGTAATTCTCTGATGACAAAATTTGTGTAGCATGTGAGTACAAATGTACTCCGCAATTCTGAAAAATTATGCAACATGTAGGGCTTTCCAAAGAGAGGCTTAATATGGTAAAGCAGTTTTATCAGTTATTTGTAACATTTGAATTTATATATATACTCTAGTGAAGGTTTTATCCACCAATCACTAGCTAACAGGCTCTAACCGCCACAATTTAAAATGATCAGGGTTCCATCCACCCCATGGCTCCAACCGCCAAAGACACACCCGAAAGTTCCATCCATTCTCGGATTTCCAAAACTCATTTTTTAAAAAGAAAACATAAGACTACCAATGTGAAAGCATCCTTCGCCGCCTTTGACCGTAGGCACGGCTATTCGAATAGTTTATTAATACTCTGCAGAGATTGTACACTTTACCCACAAGACCTGATCGACTCTTGGTGCCATGCAATTAACACACTTTCTTTGGTGTGTCGGCAAAGAGATCATGACAAGGCCTTTACAATGTATACATCTAACTAGGCTCACCCGCTAAGGTTTCACCGCTGTTAGGGTTCCATTCACCTAGTACAGAAGCCCCCTCTTGCGCCGTGTGGGAACATACGACTTGCCTCCATCCGGCACCCACATTCCACCATCTAGTGAGTCTAAGTTAGGTTTCTACAAATTATTCAGTCAGGTCGTGCTCATTTTGACATGTGATTGTACTGTTGTGCTTAGTTTGGACAATCACAAGCGTCGGTCCTTAAATTGATTAGGGCGGCTTTCACAAACCAGAATCAGTACTTCATCCGCACCCGCCCGACAAACCATTCCGTCCTAATCTAAACCATTTTTATTTTATTTTTATTTTACAATCACAGCAGCAATCACCTTGCTACAATTTCAATAAAACACATTTCAACAACATTTTAGAATTTATCCCACCATAGGCATTTTGATCAACATCAATTCTAAACACAGTCTATCGTACTAAACAAGGTTAATCACATAATACATGATTTCATGATTAAATCTTAAGGTTACAAAGGCATGGTAATCAAACAACAAGGATGTCATTTCGAAAATGGGTATAACTAACATCTTATATTTTAACATCATCATTTTATATAAATAGCCATGCATGTTGCAAACATTTTATAAAAACAGTTATAAACAATAGGATCAACGTGCGTCAAGGAGACTTGCCTTTGTCGACGAAGTGCGCTGCACTGTTCTGAAGGTCTTCTCCTTCGTCGGCGATGACGACCGCTTCTTCGACTACACGCAAAACGGTGCACAAAATGAATAAAATAAAATAAACAGAAACTAAAAATCATAACAAAAATACTGGCAGATAGAGGACGAATTTAGATGAATTTAGAAATTTAAATAAGCTCAAACGGAGTTCGTATGAGAAAGAACGGGATTTTCAAAGTTTCATCGGAAAAGAAAATCGAGTAAAAACGAAATCGCATTGTAGTGATGCTACAGTGCTTGGTGCTCTGATGCGACTCGAAGCTATAGTACGCCATGGTCGCTTCGACGAAATGTAAAAGCTACGGTTTGCGTTGGTGAGGGAGGAGATGGAGAGGTTGTAGAAGGTGAGCACCAGAAAGATCTCGTCTACGCGAATCCAACAGTGGTGCCGGAGTTTACAGAAGATGATCAGAGTGCCCGCAATCGACGCCGGAAGCGACGAACAACCCGACGAAGATTTCTTCGATTCTTCCAAATCGTTGCATCAAAATAGAAGTTTCTTGAGGGCTTTTGCTCCTTGCAATGAGAGGCTCAAAGTGACGCGGTTGGTTTACCCGGAAACTCACCGAAGCAAAAGATGGCTCGCCGGTGTCTTTGGAGAACGCCGGGCGTCGGTTTTCTCAAGTTTTGGACTGGATACGACGGGTCTTCTTTTAAATCCAATTTCTCAAAAGACATCCGTTCTTCTAGAATTCTGAGACATTTCTTCAACTGAGACACGTGAAATACGTTATGCACATCAGACAACTGCGGAGGAAGTTTCAACTTATAAGCAACCTCTCCTCTTCTGGCAACTATTGGAAACGGACCAATGTAGCGAGGCGCAAGCTTCCCACTGACTCTGAATCGGTGCATTCCTTTGAGAGGTGAAACCTTCAGATACACATGATCACTAGATGCAAAACTCAAATCCCTTCGACGATTATCTGCATAACTTTTCTACCTCGACTGAGCTGTCTTAAGATTTTCCCGGATTGCTCTGACCTACTCTTCTGCTTCTTTTAGAATATCAGGTCCAATCATTTCTCCATCTCCTGATTCTTTCCAGTATAGGGGTGTTCGACACTTTTTCCCATAAAGAGCTTCGAACGGTGCCATTTTCAAACTTGATTAATAGCTGTTGTTGTACGAAAATTCTGCATACGGCAAATTCTGATCCCAAGATGAACTGTATGTCAAAGCACAAACTCTCAGCATATCCTTGAGAATTTGATTCACTCTCTGTCTGACCATCCGTTTGAGGATGATATGCAGTGCTGAAATTTAAATTTGTACCTAAAATCTCATGCAATTTCTGCCAAAACCTTGAGGTAAACTGGGATCCTCGATCTGACACGATCTTCTTTGGTACTCCATGCAAACACACAATTTTAGCCGTGTATATCTCTGCAAGTTTATCGCCAGAATAAGTGGTCTTCACAGGAATGAAATGTGCTACTTTTGTCAACCGATCCACAATGACCCAAATAGAATCATATCCAGACTTGGTTTTTGGAAGTCCAGTAATGAAATCCATTCCAACTTCTTCCCATTTTCAAACAGGAACCTGCAAAGGTTGTAACAATCCTGCTGGCTTTTGATGCTTCGCTTTAACTAACTAACAAATATCACAAAGAGCCACAAATTCAGCAACTTCTCTTTTCATATTTGACCACCAATATTTTTCTTTTAAATCCAAGTACATTTTCGTACTTCCCGGATGAATAGAGTAAACAAAATCATGAGTTTCTTTTAAAATCAGATCCTTGATTTCTTTCTGATCAGGAACTACAATTCTTTTTCCAAACCAAATGGTTTCTTTCTCGTCCTCTGAAAATCCAAAAGATTTTCCTTCCTTGAGACCTTTCTTAATTACTGCAACACCATTGTCATCCTTTTGAGCTTCTCTGATTTGATCCTCCAAAGTTGAGTTCACCTCCAAACTATACACACAACCTTCCTTTACTAATTCCAAATTGAGACATTGGAATTCTTTATGAAGTTCGGGCTGATATTTCTGAACCATAATATTATTACCATAGCTCTTTCTACTTAAGGCATCTGCAACAACATTGGCCTTACCCGGGTGATAATGGATTCCAATATCATAATCTCTGCCTTAAGTTGAGATCCGACTGAGTGAAAATATATTTCAAACTCTTATGATCCGTGAAAATCTCACATCGGTTCCCGATAAGATAATGCCTCCATATCTTGAGGGCATGCACAACTGCAGCTAACTCTAGGTCATGGGTTGGATAGTTTTCCTCATAAGGTCGTAGTTGTCTTGAGGCATAGGCTATCACTTTTCTTTCTGCATCAGAACACAACCAAGTCCTTGCTGCGAAGCATCACAGAAAACCTCAAAATCCTTACGAACATCTAGCAGAACAAGCACCGGTGCAGAAGTTAACCTCTTCTTTAACTCTTGAAAACTCTGTTCACAAGATTTAGTCCATTCATACTTCTTCTCCTTCTTCAAAAGTTGAGTGAGATGTCTTACTATCTTGGAAAAACCTTCAATAAATCGCCGATAATACCTTGCTAAACCAAGGAAACTTCTGATATCCGGAACGGACTTGGGTTGCTCCCAATTAAGCATGGCCTTCACTTTAGCAGGATCAACTACTACTCCTTCAGCCGAGATGACATGACCCAAGAAAGCAACTTCCTTCAACCAAAAATCACATTTACTGAACTTAGCATAAAGCTGATGCTCTCTGAGCTTTTCCAAAACTATCCTCAAATGATCCTCGTGTTCTTTCTTATTCTTGGAATAAATAAGAATGTCATCAATAAAAACGACAACAAACTTATCTAAAAGCTCCATAAACACCTTATTCATCAAATTCATGAAATATGACGGTGCATTTGTTAATTCAAAGGACATCACTGTAAACTCGTACAATCCATAACAGGTAGTGAAAGCTGTTTTTGGGATATCTTCTTTTCTGATTTTAAGCTGATGATATCCTGATCTCAGATCAATCTTTGAAAACACTTGAGCTCCTTTCAACTGGTCAAATAGATCATCTATCCTAGGCAAAGGATACTTATTCTTTATTGTGACCTCATTCAAAGATCGGTAATCTATGCACATTCTCGGACTACCATCCTTCTTCCTAACAAAGATTACCGGAGAACCCCAAGGTGAAGAACTTAGTCTGATAAATCCTTTCTCTTGCAGTTCTTCAATTTGTTTCTTCATCTCTGCTAACTCATTAGTAGGCAGCCGATAAGGCCTTTTTGAGATATGAGCTGTACCAGGTACAAGCTCTAATAAACTCAATATCCCGGTCTGGTGGCATACCAGGTAAATCTTCTGGGAATACATCTGGGTATTCATTCACTATGGGCACATTTTCCAAAGATGTACCTTTTAGACTGTTCAGAGAACTATTCTTCTTTGAGGAAAGATTAGACAAGAATTCTACTCGAATTCCGTTTGGACTGGTAAGGGTAATAGACCGATTGGCACAATCTATCTGACTTTTATGCTGAGATAACCAATCCATCCCAAGGATTACCTCTATACCCTTAGTATCCAACAATATTAGGTTCGCTAGGAACTTTACCCCATTCTATATCCATTTTTGTGCAAACAGTAGTAGTTCTCAATTCTTTTCCAGGAGATTGAACTAATAAAGGATTTTTAAGCTGAACTGTACTCCAATCATGCTTTTTAACTAAATACTCGATATGAATGAATGCGTAGCACCAGAATCAAACAATACTGAAGCAGGAACTGAATTGACGAAGAACTTACCCTACACCATATCAGGTGCGTCCTAAACTTCTTCTGCTGTGACGTGATTCACACGTCTTCTTCCAATGGTGCGAGGAGTACGCGGAGTCTGCGGCGTTCCTCTTCCCTGAGCTGGTGCTGGGGCGCGGGCTGGTGTGGTTCCCAAGTTGAACCGAACTAGGGTCACATCTTGACGCTTCTGGGGACAGTTGTTGGCATAATGTCCCAATTCCCTGCAGTTGAAACACTGAACGCCTGCTTTAGCTATGTTGCTCTTCTGAATCTGACCTCCTGGATTGCTAGCAGGGGCTTGAGTGAGCCGGCGCTCGGTGAGCGGAGTCTGGGAGCACTAGAAACTCTTGATCCGCTAGGCGAGGTTGAAATAAACGTGGCCTAGAACTGCTGGCGCCACGATGAGCCTGAAAAGCCATCTTCCTCTTCCTGGATTCATAAAGCTGACTTTGAGCATCCTCCTGGACCAAGGCTTTGTTCACCATGTGCTGAAAAGTGGGGTAGTCATTGGAGACTAGCTGTACTTTGAGATTCGGGTCAAGACCCTCCATGAAGTGCCAGATTTTCGCTTCATCCGTGGCAACATCCTCAGAAGCATATCTAGACAGTTGGGTAAATCTGTTCAAGTATTCAGAAACTGACAAATTGCCCTGCTGCAACTTATGGAATTCTCTCCTTTTCATTTCCATGATACCCTTAGGGATATGAGTAGCACGGAAGGCTTCTACAAATTCATCCCAAGCAATGGATTGAGCATCTGCATGGGCTGCTTGGTAATTCTCCCACCAACTGGCTGCAGTGCCCTTAAGCTAATGGGAAGCAAAATGAACACTTTCTAGTTCATCACACTGAGCCAGGTAAAGCTTCTTCTCCACTTCTTTGAGCCAGTCATCAGCCTCAAGGGGGTCAACTGATCCGACAAATGTTGGGGATCTGGTCCTCATAAACTCCCCGAACTTGGATCATGGGTGAGTGCTACTGAGCAGGGGCGCTTGAGGCGGGTTCAGAGCATTCTGAGCTAGGGCTTGCAAAATCTGAAGTTGCATGGCCATCATCTGCTCCATATTGGGTGGTTGAATCAAGGTGGGGTGTGCACGGTTCTCTTTGTCTTTGGAGGTGGTGGTACTTAGTTACCTTCTGGCTAACTGCTCTCAGAACTTCATCTTGATATTGCACACTACCACGGCCATGACCACGACCACGACCACCTCTCCTTCCTCTGCCACGACCTCTGCCTGGGTTCTCCATCTTCAGCAGAGAACTAGAAAAGCACAAGAAAAGAGGGGAAAGCAAAGATAAGGAAATAAGGAAACTAAATAGCATCCACCAAGACAAAAGCAAAACCAACAAAAGAAAACACCAATTGAAATCTTTATTTAAATCAAAATAGTTTTATTAAGATGGCTATATCACAAATGCTTAGAAGCACGATACAGTCCATCACACATATTTATTAACGTTCTAACGTAGACAAAAAGGTGCTACTGACAAAATTAAAACTAACTACTCCCTTCACCCTCCTCAGGAACACGAGGGGAAGGGTCTTCTTCACTAGGCAAACGAGGTAAAGAAAAGCATCTACAAATTTTGAAACAAGACAAGGTCAGTAAACAAATTTTAAATAGAGGATGAGGTAAGGACAAGACGCTAAGATAGAAAAGATAGAAGCAAAGGAACTTAAAATTTTATAAGTATATTTTTATAAAAATATTAATCCTTAAGGCTTTACCATTCTAACTAAGTTGCGTCCTACAGTCGTCCAGGCTCTGATACCACCTCTGTGAGACCCCAGATTTACCATCCGGAGTCTCCTGTGTATTTCTGTACTAGTCCTACCATAGGCATTTTGATCAACATCAATCCTAAACACAGTCTATTGTACTAAACAAGGTTAATCACATAATACATGATTTCATGATTAAATCTTAAGGTTACAAAGGCATGGTAATCAAACAACAAGGATGTCATTTCGAAAATGGGTATAACTAACATCCTATATTTTAACATCATCATTTATATAAATAGCTATGCATGTTGCAAACATTTTATAAAAACAGTTATAAACAATGGGATCAACGTGAGTCAAGGAGACTTGCCTTTGTCGATGAAGTGCGCTGCTTATGTTACGAAGGTCTTCTCCTTAAATCGTGACGACGGCCACCGCTTCTTCGACTACGCGCAAAACTGTGCATGAAATGAATAAAATAAAATAAACAGAAACTAAAAATCATAACAAAAATACTGGCAGATAGAGGACGAATTTATATGAATTTAGAAATTTGAATGAGCTCAAACGGAGTTCGTATCAGAAAGAACGGGCTTTTCGAAGTTTCGTTAGAAAAGAAAATCGAGTAAAAACGAAGTGCTTGGTGCTACAGTACCCGACTCGAAGCTATAGTACTGCCATGGCTGCTTTGACAGAAACAAAAAAGCTACGGTTTGCGTTGGTGAGGGAGGAGATGGAGAGGTTGTAGAAGGTGAGCACCAGAAAGAACTCATCGACGCGAATCCAACGATGGTGCCGGAGTTTACATAAGATGATCAGAGTGCCCACAATCGACGCCGGAAGCGACGAACAACCCGACAAAGATTTCTTCGATTCTTCCAAACCGTTGCATCAAAATAGAAGTTTCTTGAGGGCTTTTGCTCCTTGCAATGAGGGTCTCAAAGTGGTGTGGTTGGTTTACCCGGAAACTCACCGGAGCAAAAGATGGCTCGCCGGTGTCTTTGGAGAACGCCGAGCGTCGGTTTTCTCGAGTTTTGGAAAGGGAAACAACACTAAATCAACGGGGCAAAGTGAGCACGGGATAGAGGACGTCGATACACAAATTTTGAGTACCCACACGTCCGGTGAGGTGAAGAAACACCCGCGATAATGGCCGAGCAATAAATTATCATTAGCGCTTAATTGCGGCCGTTTCGCTCGGATTAAGGATGGGTAACGGCAGGGCATTTGTTCTCCATTACGACGCCGTGACGATGCTTCAGATCTCACTTGGAGATATAAGGATTTGAAGATTTTGCTTGCAAGGTGTTGAAGCTTTGAACAGGTGCCGGATATTTGGGGAAGATGAACAGTACCGATTCTAGAGCACGCAAGATAAAATAGATAACAAGATCTAAAAATCCCGAAAAAGATCCTAAAAATCCTAAAGAATAAAATGGAACCCAATAAAATTGGTTTCGCTGATTTCGGATAAATTTTGGAATTTAGATAATTTCGGGACGAATATAATGGATTTGATGAAAGTGCGTGAGAGATAAAATACTAGAGAGATTCTATAAATCTTGGAATAATTCTCAAAAATATTATAGAATATTTGGAACCTAATTCAATGGGTTTCGAGATTTTTGGAGCATTTTGGAACTCGGGTGAAATTTCGAATAAGGACCAAAATTTGAAATTTTGACTTTGCGAACAGTAAAGGATTGAACTCCAATTTCAGGAGGATATGGATGCCAGATTAATTAGAATGCCAAGGAAAATCCAAATTTTGAATTAATTAATTTTAAAATAATTTTTTTGAACAACTGAAAATCTGGGATGTTACAGTAGACCTCATGATGATGAATTAATCAGGATTTATCCCTACGATATACATGAATGCACACATTTACGGGGAGTTCATACTTGACCTTGATGTTTCAATAGTATTGATCTAATTCATCTTTCTTTATCAAAGATCATTACTTTGAAACAACCCCTTGAGTATATTTAACTTGTGTAGTTGTAGTATACCCATGGTAATATGAGATAAACTCCAAAGCAATAAAAAATTGAATATGTGCATGTTGATTCAAGTTCAATTATTTGTATGCACACATTTAGTGGAGTTTATTCTATAATTAATGGTTTTAAGTATATTAATCCCTTTCTACCACTCCATATAAATTGGATCGTTACTTTTAGATTCCATCGAATTGAGTATATGAAACTTGTGTAGTTAATATATACTCATAACAACTTAAATTCAATTTAAATTGTGTTCAGATGACATTCAATCAACAAATAACTAATCATGTGTTGATAGTTCACTTTGTTGATCATAGGGCAATCAAAAATTCTTGAGTATATAAAGCATTAGTTGCATTAGTATACTTAAGATACAATTAATCTTTCAATCAATTGTCTTTGGGTTGTGGTCAATCATCAAAGGATCTTGAAAGCATCCATTATATGTTAATGGAATGCATTGATGATTGAGACAATCATGTGTTTTGGACTAACACTTTCAATAAGTTTAAAATAGATAAAGTCCAAGGTTGAGATGGATAAATGGGACAAGTACGTCATCATTGTTGATGAACATCAAAAGAGGATCCCAAAACTGAGACAAGAGAAGTTCATTATGTGTTGATGAACAAGATGAAGATCCCAACTTGAAGAGAAGATGATTGATTATTATAAAAACTTCAAGTGGTTGCGAGAGGCAAAGGTATAACTAGTTAGGACTAAGGATGTGTTTCTAGTCTTTTACCGATCTCAGTGTTTGGGTGGGAGATTTGGTTATCGTACTATTAAGAGAGGATGAGTCTTATAGCTTGAGTTTCATCGTGTGTTAATGAATTCAATCCGATTCACTCTAACTCACTCTCTTGTTTGAATTTTGCATGAACTAAGTATTCTCATGTGTTGCAAATTAGGGAGCTCATACTTGCATCTTATTGAATATTAATCTATTTGGTTTTTTACATGGAGCTATTAATTTGCATGTGTTGAAAAAGGGAGATAGCTCATGTAATTTAGATTATACGATTTTTGCATGGAGTTAAGTTTTGCATGTGTTGCAAAAGGTGAGAGCTCATGCATCGGTGTTTTAGCTTGTACTTTGATCATGTGTTGATCATCACAAGACTAAGTAAAGTTTATGTTTTGTGTTTGCAAAGAGTGTTTTTGCAAAATATTGATTTGTTATTTGCAAATGTGTCTTGCAAATAAGCTAGAGGTTATGGGTTTCGATCTTAGAGCATGTGTTAACATTTGCAAATGTATTTTGCAAAGTGTTGGGATCATGTATTGATCCTGACATGGCTAGATGATCGATCTCATAGTTTCTCGGTTTATTTGCAAATGTGTTTTGCAAATAAGGTATGCTTAATGTGATTCTATTGGATTAATTGATTGGAATTTGCAAATGTATTTTGCAAAATTGTTTTGATCATGAGTTGATCATCACATGGTTTAAGATTTGATCTTTTTGACTCATTCTAGCTTGTAGTCACACTTTTGATCAAGTTTTTATGAAGGATTTCGAAAATCAGATTTTAGGCTTGAGTGACTGCATTAGAGTCTTTGTTTTTATGATATTTAAAAATATCTATGGTTGTTTAAATCTTGAAAATGGGTGGAGATTGTAACCCTCTTGATGCATTAGAGTCTTTTTTTATGATATTTAAAAATATTTATGGTTGTTTAAATCTTAAAAATGGGTGGAGATTGTAACCCTCTTGATAAACTTCGCATAGAGTCCAAGATCACCTAAATTGGAGTTCGGAGTAAAAAGTTATGACCATTTTAGTGGCTGAAACAGTGGTGGCACTGCCCTTACATGGGCGGTTGGCCTCGCTTACATGGTAGTAGCACCACCCGGCGATGCTCTACTGCCCTAGATCTTGTGATAGCACCGCCCGAGGCGGTACTACCAACCTAGAGGCAGTGTAAAAATTCTAGAGAGGTATTTTTGGGTTGAAATGTCCGGTGCTACCGGTCCTAGATGAGTGGTAGCACCGGATTTTGCTGATTTTTGGATATTTTGCTCCAAACGGCTAGTTTTCTTGAGGGTTTATAAAAGGGGTAGAGCTAGAAGGGTTTTGCTGCTACTCTAGCACCCATTTTGAGGTATTATGGTAAAGCAAAATCTCAATAGCTCCTAGAATAATATTTGAGTGATTTGAGAAGTTTTTGAGTTAGAGTTTCTTTTGTAGAGTTTGTTTGGTGTTGATTTACATTCTCTTGAGCTAGTGTGAGCCTCTCCTCTACATTGTGCATGTGTTGCACTTTGTGAGTAAGGAGAGAAACCTCTAGTTGCATTTGTTGCATCTAGAGAAGGATTGAGTATCCTTGTGTATGTGTTGCATTTGGTGAGGATCAAGCAAGAGGCTTGACCTATTACTCTTAGTGTTTGCTGTCGAAGGTTAGTGATCGACAACACACTTATACTCGAGTACCTTCGAGATATGCAGGATTAAGCACATAATCAAGAACACACAATGTAGACAGATTTGGGCCTCGTTGATGAGTAATACCCTACTCTTGTGTCGGCGATGACTGACATCGATAAAGATATTACAGATCGATGGGGGTATCCCTGATTACAAGGAAGAACTATGAATCTGGGGGATGGCTAGACTATGACTACGGCTAGAAGCCTGTGCTCTATGCTAGATTGTTATGGGTGGCTTCCAATTGGCTCTTTTCGGGCCCCCTTGGACGACGTCCTCCCTGGTCCTTATATAGCAGGCTAGAGTACCGAATCGTAGTCGATTCGGAGTCCTGTTGCCGTTACTATCCCCGTATCGCATCTGAGTTCCCATAACTGTCGGGTGTATTCGAGTAGGTCTCCTTGTATTGGGAGTATGATCGGAGCTTTCTCTACAGGGGGATATCTTTTCCTCAGGCTCGGGCTAGAGATATACAAAATATCCTGGTACTGGTAAAGATATACGTGACGTGATTTCTGACTTTATGGCGTATGCCCATATCCCATATTTGGATATTTAACAGTAGCTCTTGAACTTCGCTCAGTGGAGGGTACGTTTAGTGCTTGCTTGATTCTTGCCAAACTCGGTTTGGTCGAGTAATGCCTTGCCTACTTCTTGTTGAATACTTCGAGCGAATGAGAAACCGCTAAGTATCGAGTAGGTTGTGCGGGGTCGAGCGCCATGCTGCAAGCCTAGCTCGAATGCTTAGGGTAGCCTTGCGCTACTTGGTATTGGCCAATCAACCCGACTCTGTGCGGAGTTGGAACCGTTATCAGAAATTTTGAATGCTGAGTAGTTGGAGCATTTATTTCCCACGTTTGAGGCGCTACGGCGAATGTGGCGCCATCATTCCGCTTTTTTCGGCGATCGACGTGCTATACGGTGGGAAATGAACCGTTGTGCCTGGACACCTTTTGGCTTATAAATTTCTGGATTCGGAACTGTAGCTGTTTTATTTCTTTGCCCTCAGCCTTCCTCTCGAAGTCTCCATCCTGTCTCCTTGAGCCCTTAGCGCCACATGCCTTGAGAGTTTTTCTCCTGTTCCAATAGTTTACGGTTCTTCCGCTTAACCCCAACGTTGCCTTGAAGGAGGTCATGTGAGAGCCCACCGAAGGATCTGGTCTTGAATGATTTAAACTTCTTGGCGGTGTGGCGACGCGTCTATCGTGATGGAGAAATGCCTAGCGGAGCTGGAGAAGGGTGGCCTTATTCCTCCTCGAGAGTTCTTCTATTGGAGACCTTTCGCTGGTGAGGGCTATCCGACTCCTAAGGACGAGGATGATACTGTAGTTTTTGAATCATTTTTCCACTGCGGTCTCAGCTTTTCCCCTTCTAAATTTCTGCTTGATGTTCCGGATTTCTACAAAATCCAACTTTTCCACCTAAGCTCCAATTCCATCACAATGCTCAGCGTCTTTGCTCACCTTTGTGACGCCTTTCTGGGCATCAGACCAAGCCTCAATTTGTTTCGCCATTTCTATTGCTTGAAGAGATCGACCAAGAACGAGGTCGTGGGGGGCGCTGGCTTTCAACTCCGCAGCGGTGCTGCTAGTGCCTATATCCCTATGCCGGTGACTTCTTTTTGGCAATTGGACTGGAAGAAGTGGTGGTTCTATATCACCTCGTCGGACACAGTCAACTTCCCTTTATCTTATCAACCTTTTTTCCTAGTCTCTTCCGAGTTCTGGACAAAAGTCCCTCCGTCGACAGCGCAGAATGCACGCTTCATCAAGAAGATCGATGAGCTGAGGAAAATGGGTCTCTCTGGGTGGCATGTCGCCCGAGACTTCTTGACGCAGTAGTCGAGTCCGCTAAAATGTCGAGACCATCTAGCATGGGAGTACTTGGGGTCGATGATGCGACCAGAGATTCTTTCGAAGGTAAATGACACTGACTTCTTTTGTCGTTTTTCCTTTTTGCCATGAATAGTGGCTGACGAACGGCTTTATTGACTAATAGTATTGTCAGATGCAAATATTTCTGCTCGATTAAGCACAAATTTTCATGGATCATTTTCTGGCCCCTGCGGCGTAGAGGCCTACTCTCTTGCTAACCCTCAACCGGAGGTATGTATCGAGTACTTACCACTGTTGCCGCACTAGGGCAATCATCAGGGCTTAACTCATTTTACCTTTTTAGGAGGTCGAGCGTGATGAACATAGCGAACCGCTCGAAGGGGCCACAGACCTGGACAATGAGCCTACTAGAGATGGCGGGCATGCATCGGGCTCAGGCCCTATTGACGTAGGGTTGTCCGCGGATGACATAGCGCTTGCCCTAGCTCTTGGTGAGGTCGAAGCATCTCAAGAGCAGGAGGCGGCGAGTTCTCCTCGACTAGGGAGTCCAACGTCGCCATCATCTCCACCACCATCGAAACACCACCGGGTATCGAGAACTTCTAATCAGGTGACGTTCAATCGATCACTCGGGTGTTATGAGATCGCTGTTGACGTTTCATGCTTAGCGGTAGCGTGACGTGGCCCCTGACTCTCTGCTCAATTAGGCCATCGAGGCGACAGTTGGGCGTAAGCATCACGTCCGATATTCTTTGATCGTACGTCTGAGCGCACAAGCCCCGAGCGCAACGATCAGGCTTAGCGATGTTTCCACTTGCGCCTTTATTACTGAGGACTACTGCAGCCATCGGGTCCTTCAGTCTTTGCATGGCTCATCATCACTCGGCGTCTCTTCAGCTTCCGCATTAATGTGAGGGCACAGCTGAGGCGTCTCGTAAACTGGAACCGACTCGAACTCTTATTGGCTTGCGGCGCTGGCAGCGCCTCGGGGCTATAAATAGATGGGGCCTTGTGATCTCTCGGCACTACTTTTCTCCTTCCTTCAGTATTGCAACACTTTTTAGCTTCAGAAGCTCTCATGGCCTCCTCGCCGCATCTGTCCTCCTTGGAGATCCTTGAGGGGGCCCCTCCTTGGGAGATTTCCGTTGAGATCCCTCCTCTGCCTCCTGCTATGGGGCCCTCACGGCGCATTGTCATCATCCTTTCCAAGGACAAAGACGATGACATTGACTGGGACGCAATTGAAAAGGAGGTCTAGCCTGAAGAAGAGGAGGATAAGATCGATTGGGAGGCCATCGAAAGGGAGGTGTGGCCTGAAGAGTAGGAGGAGGTGACGAGCAAGCTGTGCCTTGCCCCCCCCCCAACAAGACCATGCCACCTCCGCTCCTCTTTTGGGGATGGGTGTCGCCTCCAACACTGAAGGAGAAAAGGACGGGGCCACCGGCGCCAGCGGCGGAGGTGAAGCTCAAAACAACTTCATCGATCCGGCGCCTGCTCGCCCTCTAAACCATCACGGTGGTGGTCGGGGGAATTTGGTGGCACAGGCGGTGGTGGATCCCCTTCCATCAACCGGTCAGCGCCCGCTCGCCGCCTCTTCCAACCCACTCTAGCGAGGTCGGAGGCCCCTACTGGGGACACTAAGCTGCTTGCCTATGAGCGAGCAAAAGAAGAGACGAGACGCCTGCGATGGCAAGTAGCTGTAGGGTAGCTTGTTCTACAAATGTAATAGAAATTTTTTGTTAGTACTGTAAATAAAATGAACTTTTACTTACCTGGTGTATTTCTGTTCTGTTTTGATTTTTGTCTATGCGATGTTTTCCACTTATGTGTGGAATTTTCTGAGTTGTTCGATGTTCCACGAGTTTTCAAGTATCACACCGTCTGTCGTAGATAGTCGCACCGATCCTGGCTGAGTAGCCTCGACTACAATATAGGGGCCTTCCCACTTAGGTGATAGTTTGTTCCGATTTTCCTGTTTCTGCACCTTTCGTAGTACTAAGTCCCCAGCATCGAGTTCTCTTTCTTGGACTTTCATGCTATGATACCTGCGTAGAGCTTGTTGATACTTGGCCGCTTGATCTCTATACTCTTCGAGTAGATTTATGTCGCTTGCTTGCTCCAGCTCTTGTTCCTTTTATGAGTAGTTTTCCCTTGAGGTGATTTAAATGTTAACTTGGTCGGAAACACTGCTTCTACTCCGTAGACCAAGAAAAACGGAGTCTCACCGGTGACTCAACTACTCGATGTTCGAACGGCCTATAGCACCGAGGGAAGTTCTTTTGCCCACCTAGTCAAGTAAGCTTTTAGCCTATTGAATACGCGGGTCCTAATCCCCTGCAAGATCATGCCATTAGCGCACTCGACTTGACTGTTACTCTGAGGATGAGCGATAAAAGCGAAGCAAAGTTTGATTCCCAGTTCCTCGCAAAAGACTGTAAAAGCACTTCTCTTGAACTGGCTACCGTTATCGGTAATTACTTGATTTGGCGATAGCCTTTGCTGGCGGTGCTCTTGGCTCTAGATCTTGATATGTTAGACTTAATCTTGATTTTGTTTAGTGATTTAGAGTTAAAAGTGTGTGTTAGTGGCGTGCAAAGGCTGAGTTGTGCGGCGGTGCTAGTGTTCGCGTGAGTGTGTGCGGCGAAAAGTGTGTGTGCTGGCCGGTTCACGAAGTGTGTGTTAGTGTTTGCGTGACTTGCATGTGAGTGATCGCATGCGAGCACGGGTCTTCAGCGTGGTGCGCGAGAAGGCGTTGTGGATCGAGAAATACCGGTCGTGCGGATCGTGGAGTGGCGAGTCCTCGGGGCGAACTCCGCGCGAGGAGGCAAGTGGCGGGGCGTGGGTTGTTACATGCATGTGGCGCCAATCGTGGCTGCGGGGTGTGCGTGAGTTTGGCTTATTTAAGCCTTATGTTTCTTTATTAATTGGAGTAAGCGGTGGCGGTGATAATAAAAGTGAGTGGGTGCCCCGGTGTGCGGTGGTGCGAGTGAAAACAACGGTGTTGTGTGCATGCGTGTTTATCCTCCATCTCGCGTAGAGTCTTTGTGTGTGTTGAGTGAGAGCTAGGCCAACAATTGGTATCGAGCCTCTCGATCTTGCGGTGATGCCTCGAACTTCGAAGTCTTGGATCGCAATCACCACCACCGCTAGAGTTCGTGACGGCGACGACGTCGATGTCAACCGTGGTGGCCATGAGCTGGTGGTGCAACAAGTGAAGGAGGTGGGGGTGACAGTGCGTTACCCCATGCTGTCGGAGAACAACTACGGGGTGTGGGCGGTGAAGATGAAGATCTTCATGCGCGCACAAGGCGTGTGGGCTGCCGTGGAGGGCAAGGCAGCCGATGAGAAGATGGACCAAATGGCTCTCACGCCATTGTCCAAGCTGTCTTGGGAGGCCGTGGTGATAGCCATATCGAGAAGGAAACGGTGAAGGAGGCGTGGGGCGCTCTCAAGGAGATGAACATGGGTGAAGAACGCGTCAAGAAGGCCAGTACAAACCCTCAAGAGGAGCTTGATGGCATGTACATGGGTGAGTCTGAAAAAGTTAATGAGTTTGTTTTGAAGGTGACCCTTTGTAAATGAGCGAGATCGCACTCTCGACGCGAAAGTGGAGGAGACAAACGTCGTCGAGAAGCTCTTGCGTTCCGTCCCGACAAGTTCCTACCCATTGTGAGCACCATTGAGCAATGGGGGATGTGTCGGCGATGTCGATGGCGGAAGTTGTCGGGCGCTGCGAGCGTTCGAGGAGTCTACAAAGGCGGCGGCGTGACAAGGAAGAGGAGAAGTTGCTGGTGGCGCCGCCGAGCAGCGACTCACAGCGTCTTGAGTGGGAGGCCATAGTTCTTTGAAGAAAGCGCCAGCGGTGAGGCCTCCGATGGCGGCGGCGGCAGGAAGAAATACCACGGCGAGTTCGATAAGTCCAAGATCATTGCCGCAAGCGTGGTGAGTATGGGCACTTTGGCGATGAGTGCCACGAGCCAAGAAGGTGACCAAGGGTGTGGCGCAACTTCGCCGTGGCGGATGTTGACAGCGAGCCTGTTCTTTGTGAAGTCCGGTGTGGAGGTGCAAAAAATAAAGGCAATCAAGATTAGAGGGTGATTGTTAGACTTAATCTTGATTTTGTTTAGTGATTTAGAGTTAAAAGTGTGTGTTAGTGACGTGCCAAGGCTGAGTTGTGCAGCCGATGCTAGTGTTTGCGTGAGTGTGTGCGGCCAGAAAGTGTGTGTGCAGCCGGTTCACGAAGTGTGTGTTAGTGTTTGCGTGACTTGCATGTGAGTGACTGCATGCAGGCACCGGGTCTTCAGCGTGGTGTAGAGAAGGCGTTGTGGATCAGAGAAATACCGGGTCGTGCGGATCGTGGAGCTGGCCGAGTCCTCAGGACGAACTCCGCGCGGAGGAGGCAAGTGGCAGGACGTGGGTTGTTACATGCATGTGACGCCAATACGTGGCTGCAGGGTGTGCGTGAGTTTGGCTTATTTAAGCCTTGTGTTTGCTATTAATTGGAGTAGAGCAGTGAGCGGTGATAATAAAAGTGAGTGGGTGCCCCTGGTGTGCAGTGGTGCCGAGTGAAAAACAACCAGTGTTGTGTGCATGCGTGTTTATCCTCCATCTCGCGTAGAGTGCTGTGTGTGTTGAGTGAGGAGCTAGGCCAACACAGTAGCACCGCTCGGGGCAGTACTACCACCCCAGAGGCAGTGTAAAAATTCCAGAGAGGTGTTTTTGGATTGAATTTAATGTCCAGAACTATCCGTTAGCCTTGGGGCCGGTGCTACTAGTCCTAGATGGGTGGTAACACCGGGTTTTGCCGATTTTTGAGCATTTTACTCCCAACGGTTAGTTTTCTTGAGGGGCTATAAAAGGGGCCGAGCTAGGAGGGTCTTGCTGTTGCTTTAGCACCTATTTTGAGGTATTCTCAGAGAGCAAAATCTCAAGAGCTTCTAGAACAATATTTGAGTGATTTGAGAAGCTTTTGAGTTAGAGTTTCTTGTGTAAGTCTGTTTGGTGTTGATTTGCATTCTCTTGAGCTAGTGTGAGCCTCTCCTCTACATTGTGCATGTGTTGCACTTTGTGAGCAAGGAGAGAAGCCTCTAGTTGCATGTGCTGCATCTAGAGAAGGATTGAGCATCCTTGTGCATGTGTTGCACTTGACGAGGATCAAACAAGAGATTTGACTATTACTCTTGGTATTTGCCAACACCTAGACGGCATGGAGGCGTCGTGTGTGGTGACCTTCTCAAGGAGATTGTGAGAAGGTCCGGCAAAGTTGTGAAGGTCGAAACTCACTTACCCGGAGAGGGAAAGAGCTACCACTAGTGGAATCGAGGCGAGTGCTTAATTCGTGGAGCCGGTACAAAGTGGTTTGTGCTTGCCTCAACGTGGACTGGGCGAGACCGACAAATCTCTGAACACCACGGTAAAATATCAATGTATCTCTTGTAATTTGCATTATATTCCTTATTTACTCTCAAGCAATTTATATTTATAGAATTGATGGTTTGATTGCTTGTATTTAGGATTGCAAATTATTGTTAGAGACATAAATAATTAGTGTACTTAGTGAGCCTAGTTGTTTTAGACTTTAATTGTGAAAACCTTAGTTTATCACTTTCGCATCTTTTATCATTTAGGTTTTGATATAAGGGTACTTAGGCGAGATTTTAATTAATCATAGAAGAAATTTTTATAGCCACATATTCATCCCCTCTAGTCCGCATCCTTGATCTTACAGCTTGAGGCCCGGTAAGAAGGGGAATCGGTGGAGGAATCAGCGGGGATGGGGCGTAGGGTTCGATGAGAAGGGGAATCGGTGGAGGGGAGCCAGAGCAAAAGGGGAATTGAGGGGGCGCGGAGTATGGTGAGATAAGGGTTTGATGGAGGGGTAGCTGGAGAGGAGGGGAATTGGAGGGGCGGGTCCAAAGATGAGGGGTGAAAGAACCTGAGGGAGTGCTGGTTGTCCGTCCTGCATACAAGTCTGTGTTTCATTTTGGCAGACAACCTAATCAAGCACAACATTCTCTCTCTCTCTAGCAGATGTGAAATATGCTAATAATAATTGTTATGCTCTGACACCCCTCCTCATGCACATTAACCACGGACCCAATCAGAGTTTTTGTGAATTAGGTCAATAATAATTGATGTTCAGCATGGCAAAGACGCAAGGTTGTCCATAGGTGTAGCCTTCGTAAAGTTGCCAAGAGACAGAGTTAATAATGTACCTTCTGACCTGGAGAATGGAGTCCCAAGTCCAAGATTTAGAACCAGAATCAGTAGTAGCTCTTCACAGTGGCGGCCGCGGAACTACTCCATGGTTAATTGTGTGTAGTCGCTAGGATCTCAGGAGCAGCAGCTATTTGTGTAGTGGCCATTTTGCCATCAGGTTGGATTGAGATGGACTGCATGCGAGGACAGAGACCCATGACAGGGAAGAAATAAGTTGTTGACTACATAGTGCTGTACTTCATAGCGTAGTTCATATGCGTCGTAGATCATGTGCTGTCCTTCCTTCCTTTCACTCCCGAGATAGTAGGGTACGTGGCAAGCCCAGGATAATCCCAAAAGTTCAGCCCAACTCACAGAAACCTAATTATTGGATATATATCTCCGTTTACTTTGGATTAGCTAGCTTGGGACACTTGTTGCCATTTCGCACGAGATGTTTACTACTTTCGATATCTACCGTCTCTTCAGAAACGATGAGCAGTATGGTAAGGCGAATAATAGAAGAAATGAGATCATCCCTCACATCTAAGATGGTGAGGGTAATCACCTGCATCATGGACTGGGAATTGACAAAGGACGACAACATCATTAACCGGAGGATCTTGAGATCGTGCATGCGGTATGCTGATCTAGAACAAATGAACGATCTAAACATGATTGAGTAGTAAATATATGTGCATATTGGTATTGTACACTTTTCCTTACCATGGGAACCCCACTTTAGGGCATAAGGCTTTTAATAATGCAGAAATTTTGTGTAAATAAAATTTAGTTCTTTTCTAATTCTGTGTCAAATTCTCGCCGATGGTCAATACTCATGTAACGGACCGTCCTTTTTAGGGGGTGTGTATAAATACCTTCACAACTACCTAGGAATTTAGCTGTAGGTAACCAAGTGTACATTGCTAGACAAAAGAACTAAAGCGAATATTTTATAGATGAATTAAGGGCCTAACGGCCAGAGTTTTACAAAAGGTGCGGCTGGCACTAGATACATTACCAAAACACCCACAAGAAAGGCTTAAACAGATAGATCAAGGTCTTCAAAACCAAATATCATCACCATCTATGTTCTTCTGGAACTCGCCAGCTTCATTGAAATCTAAAAGGGAGATTAGGAGCAAGGGTGAGTACACAACCGTACTCAACAAGCCACAGGAAAATTCTGAATACTACATGTACGGGGTTACAAGGAATTGGCATTGGTTTTAAGTATTTGGTGGATGTATGAGTTACAAACCAATTTTTATGTTACATATGAAACACAAACCATCAACAGTATCATCAACATCATCATCAGCACGGAGTTATTAGCAAAAATCCTAATTATGACAACTTTATAATTAAAACTACTCGGACTCGGTTACAGGAATCACCCTAAATTAACTCAGCTTCATTAACCGGAAGCACGGTGTATTCGAATACCATTTAGATTACTTTGCAGAGCTACTCAACTTTACCCACAAGATATCTACGGTCGTTAGTGCCACTCGAGAACAACATGCAACTTAAATGCATGCGGCCGGACTGAGATTAACATAGCCTTTCATTGAATTTTCCCATCTTTAGCTCCTACCCAGTAGGTTACGAGGATCCCCAGCTTCCAGGACCCACTGGCCAAGGCGGGAGACGCGATCTAGCCAACTGAGGATACCTATTGTTGTGAAAACCAGCGAATGCCTCATCCTATTCCTGTTCCACCCCAAACAATACGCGATCCATTCTCCCAACCGAGAATGGTAATTCACCTGTAGGTATTCTAAGGGGAAAAACAATATATCGGGCTACGTTGGATCAGGTCAACAGAACTGACCGGCCCAACTTGTGGTTGAGAGATGACTGAAGTTATTTACTTTGCCCAAACGGTTAATCCTTAAATGCCAAAGACAAAGCCTAATATACACCACAACATTAGTACCACCGTACCCATCACTAGATCACATTTGGGATTGTCATCGGTTGGGGGTTGAGCCAGCATCCGCCTTCCGTTGTCCGCCCAACACTGTCCCCCTAACCGTAGCAGATTTTGAAAATGCGCCCCGAGTTAAGACTCGGGGGTTTTGAACAATAGTTTGTAAATGTGAAAAATTATTATAGCTAACCTACGGTGGTTCATTAATGATAACCTATGGTTAACAAGTGAATATGGCATAATTAACATGGCTTTAACAAGAAAGTGGGTTCTAACTAATCAAGTCATTCCAAATTAGCTCCTTTTTAGTTCTCTACTCTATTTACAGACAAGAATGCAGTAATGAAAATATGTAGTATTTATACGGAAAATGGGATCAACATGTTCAAGGGGTGTGGCTTGCCTTGCAGGGTCGAGGTTTCTCCTAGAGGCAAGTAGTCGATATCGTGTCTGGTCCCGAACGGCTCTTGCTCCTAGTATGGCTCCAAGAACTGATCCTATTCCGGGATTTGTGCTAAGGGTTGCTCCGATGTTGAATCTAGCATGGGAAAACACAACCAATAAATAAACGAACAAAAACAACTAAAGAAAGAAAAACGGAAAAGAAATCGGAGAGAAAAATGGCCGGAACAGGGTTTAAGGTCATTTTTGGAATTTTCTGGACTTGGTTTGGTGGAACGGAGATCATTTTTGGACTCAGCAGCTCGAACTGGTCAAGAATATGTATTTTTGGCTATTTTGGATTTTTGGAAATTTTGGGGATTTTCTTGAATTTTTAACTAATTTTCGGATTTTAAAAAAAATCAAATCTGGAAATTAACTAAAGATCCGAAATTTATTTGAGAACTGGGCCGCACAATAGGAACGGCCTGCTACTATGCGGCCCAAGGGAACATGGCCACGGGCGTGGCGCGACCCACCTGACCTGGCCACGAGCACGCGAAGTCTTGTGGCGAATGGAGGCCAGTGGCCCACTACCTAGGTCTTGAAGCGAGCGGAGGGACTGACGGGCGGGGCTGGCGCTGCGACGGGAGGGAGGCTAGCAGCAGGGCCGCTTAGCGAGAGAGCGGGAGGCATGCTGGTGGCGGAAGCGGCGGCAGTCTTTGGGAAGATGACCAGCGAATGGGCGGAGAAGTGCGCGGGAGAGGAGAAGGAGTGGGGGGAAAAGAGAGAAGAGCTCACCATGAACTCGGGGTGAGGCAAAACAAGGGGGCAGCGGGGCTATTTATCTGTGGCCTTGTGAGAGAGAGAACGGCGGTTGGTGAGGCCGTCTGGCCAGTGATGTAGCCTGGCGTGTCAGGCGGTGTGAGCGAGTAGCGGAGAAGACAGGCGTCTTGTGCGGCGTCTGGCGACAAGGGATGGGATAGGAGTGGGTGGGCGGGGAAGACAAGGCGCGACGGGACGGCGGCGTTGAAATCGGTGACGGGGAAGGTGATGGTCCGGACGGAACGGGGGGCGCGGCGAAGCGGGCCAGGCCGAGCGGAGCGCAAGGGGACTGGGCCACACGGGCGCGCGGGCCGGGAGGTGGTGGGGAAAACAAGTTGCCTACAGGCTGAAGGGAATCGGGCCGTGGGAAAAAAACGGGATGGGCCGGGCCAAAGGGAGAAAAGCGTGTTTCCATAGGAGGAAAGCGGAATTCGGGGGGCCATTTTCCTGAAAAGGAAATTTGCAAACAAAAGCCAAATAAAATCAAATAAAAATTCAAATAAAACCAAAATAAATTAATCAAACCTATTTTGAAAATTTTCGGGGTGTTTCAACTCACTTCTTGTGCTTGGTTCCGTCCACGAAATCCTACGGTAGTTCACAACAGTCACAGCTCCACGTATCCAATAGGACAAACTTAATCGGCAAGACACAACAGCAGCATGATGTGACTAGACCGTGGTAGGACCTCACTGCAGATGAGTCAGACCGGCGTGATAGGCTCAACTCCGATGTCTATGCGGATATATGCAAAGCCGGATCGTTTCAGGCTTGTTTAATTGGAAATGGGGCCCACTGGACTCCGCGCTTAACAAGGTGGAGGCGCAGGGTTATGTGGCTTTTGTATTGCCCATGAAAGGCCTGAATTTTTTTATTTAATATTTATTTTAAATGTTTTTTTCAAAACTAATAGGCCAGGTAAAAATTTTCAAAACTAACCTCCCGTCGCCCCCTACTGGGGCGATCGCCCCCTGCTCGGGCGACAGGAGGGGTGCCCTAACGGTAATAAACGGCCGGTCGAGTATAGTTTTATATAAGCGCGAAGCCTGCCACGTGTTGACCGTCACCAGGTCGTCGCCCATGCCTGGGGCGATCGGCAGCATTTTAAAAGCCCACGCGAGCGACACTGTGCTCATTTCAACTGAGAGCAACGCAGCGACCCGGGCGCAAGGAGAAGGAAGGAAGAAAAGAGAAAGAAAGGAGAAGGGACGAAAGAAAAGAAAGGAGAGGGAAAAAGAGAAAGGAAAAAAAGAGGGAAAAAAAGTCGATTCTTCGGTTTTACGGTAAGTTCGAAAATTTTATATGTAATATTTAAAAATTTAATATAGTATTAAGTATTGTTTAGTATTTAGAAATTGTACTATTTAGAAATTGTATTAACTATTGTTTAGTATTGTAGTATTTAGAAATTGTATTAAGTATTGTTTAGTATTGTTTAGTATTTAGAAATTGTAGTATTTAGAAATTGTATTAAGTATTGTTTAATATAGTATTAGGTATTGTTTAGTATTTAGAAATTGTAGTATTTAGTTTATATTTTATGTGGTGATTTTTGTAGGTAATATTTAGAAATTAATGTAGTATGTAGTGTTTAGAAATATTAGTCAATATTTAGAAATGTAATGTGGTAGAAATTTAATATTATTAATTTAACATGGTAGGTTAGTCATATATTCTGCGGGCAATGTTTGAAAATTATGGCGTAGAAATTAAAGGAAGTACGATATATCATGTATATATACAGTTTTTAAGATTAGGACAAACGAATAATATATAGTAGTAATTCCGTAATGAAAGAATGGGTAGTCGAATTACTTATTTGTCGTCAATCACCGTGCTACGCTAGAAATTAGTAGAGTAAAAAAAGTTGGAAATGTCAGGCACCGTTACAAATCAGTAGAGTAAAATTTGACAATATAATGTAACATTTATATAGCGGTTAGATGGAGAAATGATGATTTTTTCGGTTCGACGTTGTAGGCAGCATGTCGGAGAAATTGTATTTTCAAATATTCTATGGAGATGGGGAGATAGCACAGGGGCCGGATGGAGTCGATTTGTTGGCATTTTTAACAGTCATACGGGGCATATCTAGGCCGAGAGATAGGACATCTGGTGTTTGTTGGAGTGGATGTTTGGATGTTCGTTTTGGATACCCGTGAGTGTTAATTTGCGGGTTAGAAGCGATAGTAAGCCGTCTTGAGACTTTTTATGGAGAGTCGGTTCCTATTAACGCGACATCGGCATGGAGGAGCTATGTTGGTAGTCAGTTGAGGCGGGTGGCCGCTCATGTTGCCGGTAGAGTGGTACAGTACCTCCATCGATGTCGGAGGTTCGTGATGTCGGGGTAGATATTACGGAGGAGGAACACAGATATGCAACAACACGATGATGAAGGTGGTGAGGACCCCGAAGACGGGGGACACGAGGTTGGCGGTGGCGACGGGATCGTGGGGGCGAGGAGGCAGTCGTGGAGGCGCGGGGGGTGGCCGACGAGGGGGAGGAGGTGGAGCACATAGTTGACTTGATGGAGGAGGAGGACCGTGCGGATGAGGAAGTCCCTGATGGCGAACGCTCGGACGAGGAGGACAATACACCTGAGGTGCCTGTCCCCGGTGCGTGGACTAATTATAATTTTGAAGACCTAACAATGAATGAAGGGAACAGAGATGCATGGGAGTATCATGAGAACGAGGTCACGCAGGGGCCATATATAAAGACAAGGAGGCTGTGATGGATGCGGTGAAGTACTGGTCAATGTCTCTTCGGCGGCAATTTAGGGTAGTGAAGTCCAGCAAAAAAGACTACGACGTGAAGTGCGTGGTTGACTCGTGCCCATGGCGGTGCATGCATACAAGGGAAGTGGAGGGACTCTGGAAATGTTCCATAGTGATGAGCATAATCGCTAACTGGAGGAAGCGGAGCAGAACACATAATCTGTCGTCCACTTGGGTGGCAAATGTGTTTATGGTCGATCGTGGACAAGTCGCACTCGACCTCGAGCCATTATCGAGCCGTGGAGGAGAGGTTTGATACAAGATTAGCTACTGAAAGGCATGGAGAGCAAAAAGAACAGCTTTGCAAATACGGTTCCGGTCATATGAGGCTTCTTATGAGAATATTCCACACTTGCTCAGGGAAATATCAAGTAGGAATCCCGGTACGGTCATCGACCTTCGGAGTTTCCGCGGATGGTGCATGCGCGAACAAGTGGGTCTTCTGATGGGCCTTCTTAGCCCTCGGCGCATGCATAAATGCCTTCCGACACTGTCGCCTACCATTTGCATGGGCGGCACATTCCTCACAAAAAATACAAGGGCGATTCTAATCGCAATCGCGGTGGGCGCCAACAACGGTGTTCTACCTGGTCGCGTTGGCCTTGTGGAGGGGGAAAACACGGAGAGTCTTGTACTAGTTTCTTGAAAGAGTCAAGATGGCGATTGTCGGGACCACCACGATGTATGTGTCATCCATGACCGACATGCGGGGTTGCTGAGGGCGATCGTGGATATGCAACAAGGCTCCGACGCCGTGGGAGCAGCAAAGTGGCCAGACCTGAAGAGCAGGTGGTGCATGAGGCACATGGGTGCCAATTTTTTCCGTCAGCTCAGGAACAAGGAGCTTATGAACATGTTCAAGCGTACAGGCAAACAGTAACCAAGCAGAGGAAGTTTGACTCATTGTGGAGGGCGTTGGATGAACTAACCTAGAAGCAATCATCGAATCCAAGGGATGGCGCTAGTTCATCGAGGAACCCTATGGTGTACAATGAGCAAGGAGATGACCCCTGACCTTGTCGCGCTCCGACCGACGCGCCAAACATTGGCGAGGCCGGGACAAGCATAAAGAGTTTCACTTGATTTGGATCGACACGAGCCGTTGGAGAAATGGTCCTTCACGATGACGAGGGCGGTTCCGTTATGGAATAATGACAACCAACCTGACAGAGATTTACAACTGGGTAATGAAAGGTGCGAGATGCCTTCCGTTGGTGGGCATTGTTGAGGGTGTGTTACTAGGCACCCAAAGATATTTCGTTGAGCGGTCTCTATGTACAAGGCCAACAAGACACGGAAGGCACAGACACATCGCTTGACACCGGAGAGTGGCGTGGAGCGGAGGTACCACGTGCATCGCGGTGACCGGTCAAGAGGTGCCCACCGAGAGGACTTCCATCTGTGCATACTACGAAGGGCCGATTGCGAGTGCTCTGCCAAAAGCCACGCTGGTGCACTTGCCGTGTTTCGCACGTGATTGCAAAGCGGCGAGACACACCATCATGTCGACCGCTCATCTCCCACTACTACTACAAGCAAAGTGTTTTCAACACGGCATAACGAGGTGTACTGTCTTGAGTTGATGGATCGTTCACGGCGCCCCCCTCCAGGGCATCGATGGGTACCGGAATCGAATGTTGAAGCAGAAAGTCGAGCGTCGCAGAGACCGGATATTAGGAACGATATGGACGAGTCCGCGGCGTCGTAATTGTGGATGATGTAATTTTTATTCTATGTACCGCTTATTTGTTGTCCCGTCAATGTAATTTTTATTCTATGTACCGCTTATTTGTTGTCCCCATCAATGTAATTTGATTCTATGTACCGCTTATTTGTTGTCCCCGACATGTAATTTTTGGTTGTATGTGTGTGATCGAACATATATTTGAATATGGATCATTTCATTACTTTTTGTCCAGTTTGCTTTACTTGCTTTCTAACCATGAATTTGCTTTGTAACCACGCAGGCACAGGCGACGATGGCGAGAGTTGGGCGTGCTGCTGAGCCTACTCCCGAGCTGCTAGACCAGCACGTGGACTTGACCCACCGGTCTAGGTTGTCCGCATCGAGGGTCGTATTTGGGGACACTGCGTTCTCGAGTCTTAGAAGGAGTTTCTTGGCTCGACCATTGGCTTGGCTTCCACAATGAAGTCGCCGACTTTACCTACTTTTTACTTACTGTTAATGGAATTTTAACGACGCTTACACACGTACGCGGTGTTACGAGCTGCCGGCTTACTTCCGCCTGCCGGATGGTGGAGCAGACGATCGTGGAGGGCCCGCACGCTCAAAGCTTCTCGACCGGCCTCGCCACCACGCCAGGTGGGCCGAGGAGACGAGACACACACGTTCCACGCCTCGCGGAGAGATGGCTCCCGCACGCCGCAGGGCGTGTCTTTGCTCCTAGGGCTCCCTGCTGCGGCCGTGCAGATTGTCTTGGACGCCCCGCCGCGGGCTTGAGGACTGGAGGTGCGCTTCGCCCAGTCGCCGACACCCCTGCCCCGTCGTGCCCCACAAGACGGATGAGCGGCATGGTGTCCAGAAGGCGTGGCTGCTCCAGTTCACGGTTAGTACCTCGTTCGTTCTAACTTAATCGGACACGCACTTTCACCGCCGACAATATTGAACCGAATACTCAGGTGAGCTTCTCCGCCCAGACGCCGACGGAGGACTGCACGCCACCGAGGCGTACTGCTGCTTCTGTTCGGTTGGTACTGTTCGTCCTCGCCGACGGGGACACGGTGAGACCGGCACTTCATCGAGTTCGCCCAGTTGATCGCCGACACCCCCGCGGAGGAGGTAACACATTTCGTTAAAATCTCTTATGACAGGACATGTCTAACTTTGCCGTTGTAAACAGATGGTGCAGTGGTCGTGGGGCTCTGCCGTGCTGGCGTGAATGTACAGGGATCTTTGCGAGGCTGTCTCCCAGGTAGGGAGAGATGCGACGTTGATGGGGTGTGTTATACTACTGCAGCTGTGGTCCTGGGAGCACTTCTCCGTCGATAGGCTCATTGTTGACCGGTTGCCATACTCACAGGACCTATACCACGACCACGACCAGATCAACTAGCCCACTCTGGGCCTCTATTGGGTTCAGCGACAGGTATGCCCCCTTGTATCTAACCCCCTACTTTGGACACTTTTTCCCCGCAGCGGGTGTACGCCCACCTGCAGGTCAAGAAGGTGTACGCCGAGTTCATTCGGGAGTTTGACAGGCTGCAGGAGGAGGACGTGCGGTGGACACCGCACAAAGACGCCACGAGGTCGAGTCCGAGCACCTTCGGGTGTCTCGAGCTTTCTTTGGCGTGACCAGCAGCTCTGGCTCACCCGTAAGGTCCTCCTCTTCGACCTATGCGTCGAGGAGTACTCGCCGCATCGAGTGTTGCGGCAGTTCGGCCTCTTCCAGAGTTTCTCCCTGGCGACTACTCACACTGTCTCACGTGGCGCGCACAAGTACATGCCCTGAGCACAATACTTACTATTCCCGCGAAATGCATGTTGTATGTAAATTGTCGTTTTTGCATTGCAGGATGACCCGGTCGGGGCATGCACTGGGCACTCCGTTCGCTCATCGCATGCTACCGTGGGTGTTGTAGTGGGACGCGGCGGACGCGAACATGGTGGACGAGACTGGCCAGTATGACCACCCACGTCTGCGATTACATGGAGTGGTTCGCGCCCGGACTCGGCTTCGGGGTTGGGTACACACCAGTAGGGTATGTCGCAGCTTCGGCATCGGTGTCGGAGACGTACCCTTCAGAGATGTCCCAAAGGGAGAACTATGCGGTAAGGGTCACCCCCGTCACCCTACACGTATGTTTTTTTATGTAAATTACCTCATATCAAGCTGGCATCACTTGCAAGCACATCTTGCAGAGCAGATATACGGGAAGGCGGACTCCGTGTTGGCGGGCCTCGACGCGGACATCGCGCTCACCCCGCCGGCAGCGGAGACTTTACTCGGTGCGCTGGCGCGATGGCGCGGATGTCCGCCTACTCACTGCTGGGGGCCGAGGCGTGGTGCGCAGCCAAGCAAGACGTCCCGTCACCAAGACCTCCCGGCCTAGTGGAGTCGTGCCCACCTCGCCCTCCCAATCGGCCGTCAGACGAGACGTCACCCAAGACGAGCCTCGTGTCCTCCCCCACGACGCAGTTGGGCGGGGTGGGGTGACGCGAAGCGATCTTCGTCGATGTCTTTGCAGCGAGGCCCCACGGTGCTTACTACTCACTATGCGAGGACATTGACGACGTGAATCCTTTTGACATGGACCAGTTCATGTCCACTGAGTACCTCGGCCCACCACCCCAGCAGACACCCGAGTCGCCGACAGACTACACTACCCTCGTCTGCAGCCGCAGGTCGGTAGGGAGGTCATCCATCCGCCGTCGCCACTCACGCATTCCCCACCGCGGATCAGGAGGCGTCGTCATGACTGATTTATTGCACAGCTGTACGCTTGTAATTTATTTATCTTCACCACCATGTTGTCTAACTATCTGAACTAAGTGTTTGCATTTGCGTAGGTTATCTTTTCTTAGACATGTCGTACAACACCATTTACTTATTTTCGCAACTTCATGCCGGAGCAACGCCCGGCTAGCTCGATAATAGATAAGTGGTAGCTCGACTTATTTTCGCAACTTCGTGCCGCGAGCGAGAGCGAAGGTTATAAACAGTAAATATCGCCGGGTATGGGGCCCATCATATTTGTATTTAATATTTGTTTCAAATTATTTTTAAGTATAATAGCGATAAAAAATAACATCTTGAATATCATACTGAAATGGGGCGATCGCCTGATATTGGGCGATCGCCCATTTCAGCGATATATCGACATCGCTTACGATGGTAAATATCACCCTGAAATGGGGCGATCGCCCCATTTCAGGGTGATATTTACCATCGAGCAGTGTGCCTCCTGACATTTTCACAGCATGCTATTTTTTTATCGTGCTTCGTGCTTCGTGTCTGCTCTCCGAGTGCCTATATAAGAAGGGACGATGTGTTCTAAGAAGCACGGCAGTAGAGGAACAACCAAGGTGAGGAAGTCTCTAAGATATATCCGTTCATTTTAGGTCAGGATCAAGGCAAAATGCCAAGGCGTGCAAGTTCAAAGGGAAAGGGCAAAGCAAAAGAAGAGGGAGGCTCTTCGACCTTGCCGCGTACAGCGTTCCAGGATCTCTTCGTACCAATTGGGGTTGTCGCACCGATGTGTTTGTGCGGCGATCGTTGCAGGCTTGTCCGCTCATACGAGCTTCCAACTTGGAAGAGGCGGTATTGGAAGTGCATGGTACTTTATTTCCTTACGTTATGTTCTATTACGATATCAGTTCATCCAATTTGTTCGTTCGAAATCTATGGTTCTTGGTTGCTACAGCATGTGGTCACTTGGTTGCAGTGTATTGTCTACTCAGCCTGAAAAGGCATTGACGCTGCAGTGTGTTGTCAAGTCTGCCTGAAAAGGCTCTGAGGCTGCAGTGTATTTTCTAGTCGCCCTGAAAAGACTCTGACATTGCAGTGTATTGTCTACTCGGCCTAAAAAGGCATTGACGCTACAGTGTGTTGTCAAGTCCGCCTGAAAAGGCTCTGAGGCTGCCTTTGACAGAGGGTGACAGGTTGTGCAGCTTTTCTCATAAGGTTTCAGGTCGTGCAGCTTTGATGATAAGTGACACGTCGTCGGCTTTTCTCAAAGGGTGACAAGTCATGCAAATTTTCTTAGAAAGTGACAGTCGTGTGCGGCTTTGATGATGGGTGACACGTCATGTAGCTTTTCCGAGGATGCCAGCCATAAAATGGACAAGTCTTTGTAATTGTGTGGAGTAACCCTCACCACCACTATAAAAGCAGGGCGAGGGTAGACATCCAACACAAACCAAACCAATAATAAACGTCGGTGAATCTACACAAATTAGGGCACAATGTCGTTCTCTGTCAGCCTCTTCAAAGCGAAGTCATCCCGCCTCAATATCCGGATGCGATGGCGTCGGCGCCCTAGTTCTCGGGAGTTGCCTCGACCCAAATCGATCGCAACCTATCGGCGAAGATGATGCAATCTACCCATGGAGAGACGGCCACCACGCTCACTCTTGTTGTTCGCACCTCTGAGGTAAACCTCTTGGTGTCCACACAATACAGGTAACACTACCATTTCATGCATCGTTCTTTCTTTTCTCGGCTGGGACCGGTGTTGCTTTCTTCCAATGGATCGACGGTTTTAACGACGTGACTTTAATTTCTCTCCAAGCGCCACGACGCCTACCCCGCTTCGCCCGAGAACTTCACCGTGGGAGAGGCCGCCAGATATGTCCCTTTCTAGATCGACTCAGAGCTTAGGGCGGTGGGCAAGGGCTAACCAATCGGTGAGTTTCATGCGACATACTCATGTTAAACTCACAAAGTAGTAGTTCTAAACCAGTTCATCGCACACAGAGTTCAAAAGGAAACTTGCGACCGCTCAAGTCAAAGGAGAAACCTCCTATAGGGCCACCCCAAAGCCCCGACTTTTGTGAACATGGCTCGCACGCATGGGTTGATACTGCCACGATGATCTAGCGGACCGGAGATTCTACTGGGTGCCCCTTGGCCGAGGATGAATGGTGCGGCTACTTCAAGCCCAGGGTGGACCCGAGACGTACCACCCACATCTCAAACTTCTGTATGGGATAACCGGGGAGCAACCCTCTCCGTGGTGCCACTACCGCCCGAAAAGCTGACTCGAGTGCGCCTCGGTGTTATTCAACGACCAAAGCGGGCATCTTGCATTGATTGCGAGGCACGCTTCCGGTTGTCCAAGGATAAGCCCAACACACTCCTCTGCACCATATAGTGGAGTGCGAGCCAAAAGCAGAGCAGGCGTCTCGCATGTCTCCGCCAATGTACCAACACACCAAGTGGTGCAAGAGGTTCGTCCTCTCGAAGAAGAAGGGACAAGGGAAGCGGTAGAGGTCCACACCACGCAACAAATCCTTGACGAAGTTCTGCGACCATCCGGGAACCCGGTGGTATTAACATAGAGGACGCCGAGAATCGAGATGACATGCCCATATGGGAGGGCGAAATCCACATAAAAGACCAAAAATTATGTCTTATACACAGAGACGTGCGCATAGGCCACCCATTCGGCGACAATTTGGGTGAACCGGATCCCCATGGAGTTCTTTCATAGTAGGGATTGAGCGGTGTCCGATGACAAATCGCAAATTTAACACGGGTCGAATAATATCACGAAAATGTGGGACATCATTTTGGTTGTACCCAGTTAGGCGGAATGATCATTTGTTCCTCCATGACAAACAAAGGCTTTCATTAGTTAGTTAAATCAAGCAATTTCACATCCTTTGTTGTAATGCCTTTGTAATATAATCTAATCTATTGCTTATTTTATCATCGAACTTTCTGTATGTGCCCTTATATATGTTCAACAAATAATTTAAGTGTTCACAACATGAGTTGTTGTCGACTATGAAATTTTGAAATTTTTGTCCATGGTTATGATGCATCACTAATGTTCCCATAAAATTTTATCAAGCTTTATAAATTTTTAAAAATTGCATGCGATTACTCTTTATGCGATTTTGCCATATCGACACTAACCACCGGCCTCAATTTTTAAAACCCTTAAGTGGCCACGATTTTTTTGGTTTCGTGGCCGCGAGTGCCTTTTCCAATTTTCGCAACTTCCTGCCGGGGTAACGTCTGGCTATCTCGCTCATACGTAAGTGGTAGCCCACGTTGCGTAGGTCGCTGTTGATTTTTCTCGTATTTTTTGGGCCGCATCCGGCCTATCCCGCGGGCCTACAAAAACCCTTAAGTGGCCACGATTTCTGTGGTTTCGTGACCGCGAGTGCCTTTTCCGATTTTCGCAACTTCTGCTAGGAACGCGTCAGCTATCTCGCCCATACGTAAGTGGTAGCCCGTGTTGCGTAGATCGCCCATGATTTTTCTCGTATTTTCTCGGCCATATTCGGCGGACCTTACAAGGCTACAAAAATCCCTAAGTGGGATGCGTATCACTAACAAAGCAAAACAATTTTTCCGGTTCAATATATCAAGAAGTTTTTTTATTGGTATTTCTTCCGGGTTCAATACAACAATTATTGTATAAACAATTTACTACAAAAATTGCAAAAAAATTGCTATAGAAACGATCGCTGACTGAGGCGTCGATTTTCCTCCTTCTTGAATTAGATTTCAAATCCTGCCATTTGCCAACGCACCCATCGCCCCAGTCATGGCGATCACCCATCTTCAGGCGACGGGGTATTTATGAATTTTTTTATGTGCCTATTAGTTTTGAAAAAATGATTTAAAATAAATATTAAATAAAAAAATTCTAAAAGGCCTGCTGTATTGGGCCCTCCAACTGTTTGCTTTTGTGCATGGTTTACAAATACTACTATAAAGAGATGGGCTATGGGCTCATTGGGCTTCAAGTGCGTCGAGAAGATGGGATGACTAATGAATGGTACTCAAGGCCCATACGTAGGCCGTTCGCACGCTGAGACAACTCTTTCTCTCAAACAAAAAACTGGAATTTTTTTATTTAATATTTACTTTAAATCTTTTTTTTGAAACTAATCGACGAAAAAAAAAATAGCAAAAATGCCCTTCCATCGCCCCAGTATGGGGCGATCGTCCCATACTCGGGCGATAGGAGGGTCGGCCGACGGCGCTTAACGGCGGAATTTGAAAATTTGACGGTGAAATTTTCAAATTAAAAAAATAATCGTTGGTCGTCCGATAATGGGCGATAGGGCCCACCATTTTTATTTAATATTCATTTTAAATTTTTTTGATATAATCAATGGGAAAAAATAACTTGCTGTAAAAATGTCAGGAGTTACCCTGCCCGAGGTAAATATCGCCCAAATATGGGGCGATCGCCCCATATCTAGACGATATCTACCATTTATAACCTTCGTTCTCGCTCACGGCCTCACAAAGCTAGCAGCGAAATAAGAAGAAAAGAAGAGAGAAGGGAAGGAGATGGAGGAAAAAAAAGAAAGTAGAAGATCAATCCAAAATACTGAGGCATGTAAGTGGAAAGGGAAAGGGGAAAGCAAAGGAAGAGGGAAGCGCCTCAGACTGGTCGCGCAACATCGCGTACCAGGACCTTTTTCTATCTTGCGGAGTTGTCCCACCGATATGCCTGTGCGGAGATCGTTGCAGGCTTGTCCGCTTGGGAAATTCCAACTTGGAAGAGGAGGTATTGGAAGTGCCGCAACTATTCCTTCGATCCGCCGGAGAAGAGCCTAAAGAATCGTCAGCTAGTAACAATCATATGTGTTTCGTAATATTTCTACTTGAAACTTTGCTAATTTATGTTTCATGCAGTCACCTTTGCCACTGTGTGAATTTGAGAAGTGGTTTGATATGGAGATTGACCCCGAAGACCAAAAGCTCCTTGATCAAAGCATCCGAGATGAGGAGTTCAGGTGGTAGCTTCAGCGCAGCGTGACGCCGCACGCGAGGAGGCACGTCGAAAGGAAGCGGAGAAGAAGGAGGTCGAGAGAAAGAGGAAACAAGAGAGGACACGTCGTGCTAGAGAAGCCCCATCGGAGGCATGGGCGAAAAGGAAGTGGCCTCGATCCACTCAGTAGACGTGAAGTTGTAACTATTATTTTCCTTGTTCATGATGTGCATCCAAGTTTTATGTCATAATGAAGAGTGTGGTCTACATTATTTCCCACAATAACTTTTGATTTGAGAAATCGTGGCCACTTAGGGGTTTTCGTAGCCTCGCGGGGCCCACCGGATGCGGCCCAGAAAATACAAAAAAAATCACGAGCGACCTACGCAACGCGGGCTACCACTTATCTTTGGGCGACTTGGCTAGGCGTTGCCCCGGCACGAAGTTGCGAAAATCGGAAAAGGCACACACGGCCACAAAACCGCGAAAATCGTTGCCACTTAGGGGTTTTCATAGCCTCGCGGAGCCCACTGGATGCGGCCTAGAAAATACGGAAAAAATCACGAGCGACCTACGCAACGTGAGCTACCATTATCTATGGGCGACCTGGCCGAGCGTTGTCCCAGTATGAAGTTGCGAAAATCGGAAAAGGCACACGTGGCCACGAAACCGCAAAAATCATGGCCACTTAGGGATTTTCGTAGCCTCGCGGGGCCCACTAGATGCGGCCCAGAAAATACAAAAAAAATCACGAGCGACCTACGCAACGCGGGCTACCACTTATCTATGAGTGACCTGGCCAGGCGTTGGCCCAGCACGAAGTTGTGAAAATTAGAAAAGGCACACGCATTACTAATTGAGAAGGATAAGCTAAAAAAATGTAAGCACTGAGTTCAGACAGTTATACAACATGGTACTGAAGATAAAGAAATTACAAAAGTACAGTTGTACAACAACTCAGTGATGACGACACCTCCTAATCTGGTCCGTGGGGTACGTGAGTGGCGACGGAGGATGGGCGGTTCTCCTAGTCTGACCCTGTGGCGCAAGGGTAGTGTAGTCTATCAGCGACTCGGGTGTGTCCTGGTGCGGTGCTCCCAGGAGCTGAGAGTGGGCGAGGTAGTCGGTGGACAGGTACTGGTCCACGTTGAACCCTTCTTCCTTCTCGATGTCGTCGTAGTCCGCGTCACTGAAAGCACCCTGAGGTCCTGGTCGAGCGTGAGATGAAGACTGGCCCTTGTGACCCCACTGTCCCCACTACGGCTGTGGGGGAGGACACGAGGGCTCGTAGTGGCCGACATCAAGCCGTGGGGGACGACTGCCACGGGGAGGGGGAGGTGCTGGCCCACGGGGACGCAGTGCGCTGCGCCCGACGACGTCTTCGCCCCCCCCGGCGGGCAGGTGTCTAGGCGACCTATCCGCCTCACCGTGCCGCGGATCCGAGCAAAAGATGCCTGGATTTAACATCCCCAATTTCAGGTTTCTGCTAAAAGCTAATTTAAAATTAATTAATTTTAAAATTTGGTTTTTCATCGGTGTTATATTTAACCTGGCATCCTTATCCATCCAAAATTGAAGTTCAATTCTTTATCGCCCGCAAAATCAAAATTCCAATTCCGGTCATTTCACCTGAGTTCTAAAATGCTCTAAAAATCCCAAAACCAATTGCATTAGCTTCCAAATATTCTAAAATATTTTTAGGAATTTTCTCAAGATTTTTGGAATCTCTTTGCTATTTTATCTCTTGCGGTCTTTCATCAAAATCAGTATATTAGTTCTGGAATAATCTAAATTTCAAAATTTATCAAATTTCAGTGAAACTAATTTTATTGGATTCCAAATAATCTCTAGTATTTTTAGGAATTTTTTCAGGATTTTTAGATTATTTTTACTATTTTATTCCTCACGCTTTTGTCCTTCATTTCTTCCAACCAACGAGAAATCGACACGTGGCAAATAATGTTCAGCCTTCTTCCACCTCCGGCCAGCCACAGCATGATTCTTCTTTCGTTTATGGCCCTCCAAATTCAAATCACCGTAACTTCTCATTTTCTCCACCAAATCATGCGTGGTTGGATATATTGCGAAGAGGGAGACGAGGAGAACCCATTTTTCATGACCATTCATCTTTTAACCCGCCGAAATTTGATTAATTGACTAGAAACCATTTTGCACTAAAACTTCAATAGCTCGGCTGTTTCTCAACGAAACGACGAGCTTCCACCTCTCAACTCTTCGTCTCGATGTTCTCCATCTCGTGCTCACTTCCCCTTACAGCCTCTCTACACCATCTCTCCAGAATAGTGCAAAAAAAAACCGACGCCCGACGTCCTCCAAAGACACCAGTGAGCCATATCTTGCTCTAGTGAGTTTCTAGACAAACTAACCACGTCACTTTGTGCCTTTTGCTTCCGTGATCACAACCAATCAATCGGATTTGATTTTTGTTGCAGTTTGACCCCGGATTTCGAGTTTGTTCATCGTCGGCCGTCGCTCCGTTCGTCGTCGATTTCTCCCGATTGGGTATGAACCAATTCGATTCCTTGCACCCGTAGACTCCCCTAGATGCTAGATATCCCGTGCTCACCTTAGTTTCAAGAAATTTCAAGTTTTTGGGTGTTTTTGATTGTCATGCCGCCGACTCGTTTTTGTTCGTAGGTTTCACCGTCCCGCCATCGCTTCTTCCTTCTCGCCACGGCCACTGTGCTCATGAGCTCATGCGCCATGCCAGCCTCGCGCCCCTCGTCTCGCCTCCGCCGCCATCGCGTCGCGCCGCATGCCATACGCTGGTCGTGGCCACAAGACTTGCCATCGCTTTAACCACGCACCCTACCATACAGACTTGCACTCGTGAGCACCCTCCCCTCGTGAGCTCCCCCCACCCATGAAGTCCCTTTCTTCCTTGGCCGCTCCTCCTTTCTTGCTTGCTCCCATGGCCATGGCATTTTCCTGCTACGTTCTCTGTACAGAGCATTTGGGAAGAAGAAGCATTAGTCTATGACGCGTGGGGTCCACATGGAAGAGAGGCAAGAGAAATCAGGAAATGCTGGAAAAAGAAAGATTCCAAAGGAATATTCCTCGGTTTTCCAATTTTCAGGATTTCCAAAGTTCAAACACTTATATCTTTTCCGTCTGAACTCGGATTGACCCCATTCAAATTTCTAAATTCATCTAAATTCAAGATCTTTCTGCCAGTACTAATTTTGTAATTTTTTAATTTATTCTATTTTATTTTATTCATTTGGTTGTACCATTTTGCGCGTAGCCGAAGAAGCGGTAGTCGTCGCCGACGAAGGAGAAGATTTTCAGTGCAGCGCATTGCATCTCGTCGACGAGGGCAAGTCTCCTTGATGCGCATTGATCCCATTGTTTGCAACTGTTTTATAAAAGTTTACAACTTGCATGGCTATTTATATAAAATGATGATGTTAAAATGTAAGATGTTAGTTATACCCATTTCGATATAACATCCTTGCTGTTTGATTACCATGCCGTTGTAACCTTAAGATTTATTCACGAAATCATGTATCATGTGGTTATCCTTGTTTAGTACGTTAGACTGTGCTTAGGGTTGATGTTGATTAAAAATGCCTATGGTGGGTTAAATTCTAAATGTTGTGAAACATGTTTTATGAAAATTGTAGCAAGGTGATTGCTGCTGTGATTGCAAAATAAAAATAAAATAAAAATAGTTTAGATTGGGGCGGAATGGTTTGTCGGGCGGGTGCGGATGGAGCCTTGGTTACGGTTTGTGAAAGCCGCCTAATCAATTTAAGGACCGGCGCTTATGACTGCCCATTCTAAGCATTCTTGTGCAACCACATGTCAATATGGGCTCGACCGGCTGAATAATTTGTAGAAACCTAACTTAGACTCACCAGATGGTGGAATGTAGGTGCTTGATGGAGGCAGGCGTATTTTCCCACACGCGCAAGAGGGGCTTCTATCTTTGGATGGAACCCTAATAGCGGTGAAACCTCGTGGGTGAGTCGGGTTAGGCGATACATTGTAAAGGCCTTGTCATGATATCTCGGTAATGGCACACCCAAGGAAGTGTGTTAATAGCTTGGCGACAAGAGAATATCATGTCTTGTGGGTAAAGTCAGACACCTCTGCAGAGTTAAAACTATTGAATAGCCGTGCCTACGGTCAAGGGCAAAGCGAAGAATGCTTTCATACTGGTAGACTTGGTTTTGGTTTTAAAAATAACTGATGTTTTATTTTGGGATTCGGGAGTGGATAGAACTCTCGGATATTTATTTGGCGGATTGAGCCAATCAGGTAGATGGAACCTGTTTTGATCATGATGGATGGAGTCATGAGTTGGTTTTCCTTAATCTTTTAAATGTGGCGGATAGAGCCTTTATACTAGTGATGGTGGATAGAACCTTTACTAGAATATTAAATAATTCAATTGTTAAATAATTGTTTAAAATGTGCTTTGTGAAAATTATTATTAAGTAAGATTTGATGAAACTTGGCTTTATGCAAAAGAACCCTATTAAGCCTTTCTTTGGAAAGCCCTACATGTTGCATTTTCCCAGACTTGCGGAGTACGTTTGTACTCACATGCTACACTCAACATGAATCTCAGAAGCTTTCGAAGCTGCCGTGGATGACTACGACTTCTACATGTGAAGATCTGACAAAGGCCATCCGAAGTACTAGGACGCGTTCCCCAGACAATCGCCTATGGTAAATTGATGGGTCCTCCCGTGTTGGAGTTTATTGTTCTTATTTTGTTGCTTCCGCTGTAAGACTTTATGTCTTGTAATAATTGGCCATAAGGCCGGTACTCTGTTATTTTTATTTATGTTATTATTCGCACTTGGTTATGATTCATCACTATTTGACTGTGTGTACTAGCTACTGATCTGGGACTAGTACAGAAATACACAGGAGGTTCCGGATGGTAAATCTGGGGTCTCACACTGGAGCTCAGCGGTGGTGATCTGGATGCCCTCTTGGAGGCGCGTCAACATGGATGTAGCCTCCACGTCCACCTCCGCTACAAGTTGTCCCTGCACGTAATGCCAGGTTGATATGAGGTAATTTACATAAAAAAACATACGTATAGAGATTCGATTGTGACACCGCGTAGTTGTCCCTCTGGGACATCTGTGAAGAGTACGTGTCTGACACCGATGCCTGAGCTGCGACATACGGTGCTGGTGTGTACCCCACCCTGAGCCGAGTCTACGGCGTAAACCACTCCATGTACTGCTCGCACATGGCATGGTCGTATGGTCGGGTCTCGGTGACCGTGTCCGCCTCCGCGTCGTCCCACTGTAGTGCCCATGGCGTCATGCGATGCGCGAATGGAGTGCCCGGTGCAACCCCCATCCGGGTCAACCTGCAATGCATTTACATACAACATCCATTCCGCGGGAATACTAAGCAGTGTGCTTAGGAGACGTACCTGTGCGCGCCACGTGAGACAACGTAAGTAGGCGGCAGGGGGAAAGTCTAGAAGAGGCCAAACTGCCACAACACTCGGTGCGGCGAGTACTTCTCCGTGCACAGGTCGAAGACGAGGACCTTACGGGTGAGCCAGACCCGCTGGTCCCGCCAGCAAAGCTCAGAGAACCCGTGAGGTGCTCGGACCTAGACGTCGTATGCGCTGTATGGCGTCCACCGCATGTCCTCGTCCTGGAGCCTGTTGAACTCCTGAACGAACTCGGGGTAGGACCTCCTGACCTGATGGTGGACGTACAACCGCTACGCAGAAATAAAAGGTAGTGCATGTTATGAAAGTGTGAAAGTGAGGAATAAAATACAAGGGGGCATACCTGTCGCAAAACCCAGTAAAGGCCCATGGTGGGCCAGTCGATCGGGTGTTGGTGATATAGGTCATGTGAGTGCGGTGTAGGGTCAACAACAGGCCTACCGACGGGGAAGCGCTCCCAGGACCATAGCTGCAGTAGTAGGACAGAACCCATCATCGTCACGCTCTACACTGCCCGAGAGACAGTGTCGCACAGACCTCTGTACGTCCACGCGAGCACGGCAGAGCCCCACGACCATTGCACCATCTGTTTACAATGAGAAAGTTAGACATGTCCTATCATAAGAGATTTTAACGGAATGTGTTACCTGATCCGCCGTGGTGTCGGCGATCGACCGGGCGTACTCGATCAGGTGCCGATCCACAGTGTCCCCGTGCGAGGATGGGAACATCACCCAACCGAACAGCAACAGCAGGTACGCCTCCAGGTGGCGTGCCACGTCCTCCTTGTCGGCGTGCGGGTGGAGAAGCTCAGCCTACAGCATTCGGTACAATATTGTCAGCAGCTTAGCGTGTATCCGTTAAATTGCAATGAAGGAGGTACTAACCGTGAACTGAAGCAGCCACGCCTTCGTCGGTCCGTGCCGCTCACCCAGCTTGAGGGGCACATACAGGGGGGCCGGGGGTGTCGCTGCACCTCGAGGAACCACGCCTTCAACTCCGCATGCCACGTGATGGAGGCATCGTGCGGCACAACTACAGGACCTGCACAGGGGAGTTCTAGGAGGTAAGACACGTCTTGTAGCGTCGGGGCCATCTCTCCGCAAGGCAGGTGGAACGTGTGCGTCTCTGGTCTCCATCGGTCCACGAGTGCGGTCAGCAGGGACTAGTCGTACCTGAACCGTGGGACGTGCAGGCCTTCCGACACGACAGTTGTCTGCTCCGCCATCCTGCAGAGCGGAAGTAAGCTGGTCGCTCGTAACCTGCACGTAGTGTGTAGCGTCGTTAAAATTCCATTCACAGGTAAGTACATGTACATAAAGAGTAGGAAAAGTTGGCAGCTTACTATGGAACCCGGCAGGTCGATCTTGAAGCAACTCGTTTGGCTTTGAGGCTACGACAAAAATCGACTCTTGGCCTGAATGCGGACAACCTAGACTGGTGGGTCGAATCCACGGTCTGGTCTAGTAGCTCAAGGCAAACGTCAGCAGCACGCCCAACTCCCGCCATCGTCGTCTGTGCCTGCGTGGTTACAAAGCAAATACATGGTTAGAAAGCAAATCAAACAAACTAGACAATAAGTAAATGTAGTAAGTAGATGAAACAAACTGGACAACAATTAAATGTAGAAGGCAAATAAAATAAATTGGACAATAAGTAAATATTACAAGTTACAACTACCAAAAATTAAATGAAAAGTAATGAAATGTTGCATATTTAAATATATGTTCGATCGTGCACATAGAATCAAAAATTACATGAAGGGGACAATAAATAACCCAGACATATTTGTCAACAGATTGCTTATTGGGTACCCTACGCTGCACAAAAGCAGTCAACAAAGCAGTCAAACGTGGCGGCCCCACGTGGCGTCCGGCGAGCAGGTGGGCGAGCACGCCTCGCTTCGCCCGGCGTCGATCCACGTGGCGCCCAAAGGTGGGGCGAAACACGCCTACCGCCGGCGTCTAGTCCACGTGGCGTCCGGCAAGCGGTGGCGGGGACACCACGCCGCCCGCGCCAAAGACAAAAAGGTGGTGCGAGGTGGCCGCCTCGAAGTCTCCTTCCCTATCGTACTGCTTACATGGCAAGCTGCGGTGTCAGATCTATCAACTGCGAGAATTTCTGCTACAAGCCCATTTCTCTGACGCCTCTCACCAACCCGTCAAAAAGGGGTCGCACCCCGGGCGGACCGGGCGAAGCCATGTGTTGGCATTTAATGAGGCTGGAGGAACGGGACAACACAGGAAGGAGTAATAAATGCATAAGGATCAGCATGATGACCTCCCTTTTACCTACTCCCATTAGCCCGGCCTATATAACGGCCTTCTGGTGCATGGGAAAGGGGGACAACGGGTGGACCAAGCAAGAGTTCCGCAGTAGAGCCTAGGGAAGAACTTGTAACCTAAAGACTCTGTACTGCACTAGTTCAAAAACACTCTTTAAACAATCTAGCAGGAAGTAAGGCTATTACCCAAGGAAAAGGGGGCCCGAACCTGGGTAAAATCTTTGTGTCATCCCTAGTTCATAGACGCCGGAATCCTTCGTGTGGGGGTCCCTAGGGTTTTCACCCTCTAGGGTTAGCCAGCCACGAAGACGCCTTCCTTAGAACCAAACCCGTCTGAGACTCCGACTGTCAAAGCGGAATACACCGGCAGGCGCGCCTGTAGGGGCTAGTGGTTGGTTTTCCGGCTAACTCCCGCGGACTTGGCGTTAAGTGATTTGGAAGTAGGCCGTGCATCTCAAGATGGTGGATTCTCAAGACCAGATGTGGCGGGCGAAGCGACGCCAAGGCGCTTCTCGACGGCCACGCCGGCCGAGGGACTGCCTCACCCGCCCTGGCAGCGCCATTGCTCCTTTGAGGCGGTGGAGCAGCCCATGCGCCGCAGTGGCCATGGAGGCGCCACTCCGCCTGTAACTTGCACGCAGCTGTGCCCTTCGGACCACCCTCCGGTGGAGTTCGCGGGAGACTCCCCGGCCACTCCGTGGCTGCGGAGCATCGCCGGTCTCGTGGATGTGGCCCAACTTCGGGTAGGGCTCCCCGGCCGATCAGGTACCGTTGGTACCTTGTCGCCTAAGGCGCATGCAGAGTGCACTCAGGCATCCAGCCGCCCTAACGAGAAAGGCTCTGGCCAGGTGGGCCGGGGTCGAAGGAAGGGCGCTACAGCAAGATCGGGTCCCTCGCTCCACGAGGGACCGTGGGGACCTCCGCTCTCATTTTGATGAGAGTCGCCGTGGCGCGTGTTGACCTCCGCGATGCGCCGCCGCACCCGGACCAGAGCGCCGCCAGAAGGTGTAGCATCCGACGGTGAGAGTCCCCCCCGTGGCTCTCACTCTCGGACCAAGGAGGAGTTTCACTCCTCCGACTCTATAGGGAGCCGGGCCTCGACTCCCAGAATGGTCTCCTGACCAGCCCCCCGATGAGCAACCGGGCTCCCTCTACTGCGTCGGTGCCGTGGCCTTCTCCGGCAACAAGCCACGTGACGTGGCCGGAAAGGTTCCACCCGGCGGCCATAGAAAAATATGACGGCACCACCAACCCGGAGGAGTTCCTCCAAATCTATACGACGATGGTGCGGGCAGCTGGCGGATCTGAAAAGGTCATGGCCAACTACCTCCCAACAGTCTTGACGGGCTCTGCCCGCTCCTGGCTGTTAAATCTCCCCCGAGGATCGGTGCACTCGTGGGGGCTCCTTTGCGCAGCCCGGCGTGGAGGATGACCTCCATGCTCTGGAGCAAGAGAAGGGGGAGTCGCTTCGCGACTTCATTCGGCGGTTTTGCCACTGCCGCAATACAATCCCCCACATCTCCGAGCAATCGGTCGTCATCGCTTTCAAAAGAGGCGACGCGATCAAGAAGATGAAGGAGAAGATGGCTACCGTACATTATCGCCCACCTCCGAAGCCCTCGCACATAAGTGTGCGCGGCCGCGGAGGCGAGGGCTGGCAGCTGGCCCCAAGGGTAGCCAAGGCAAGGACGGGGACCTCAAAGGTTCCGCCGCGGCAGTAAGAAGGCGTGAAGCACGAGGCGAGAGACCAGGCGGTCTTGCCGCCGAAGCGACGACGAAGAGGACCTCGCTACCGAACGCAACCGCCGCGATCGGGCGCGATGATCGCTGGAGCGCGCGGACGACCGCCATGACCGGGCGAACGATCGGCGCGATCGGTAGCTGATGACCACCGCGCGTGGGAACGACCGCGACTAAAAGGAGGGCGAGCCCCATCGCCTAATACATCGAACCAATACCCATGACCTAGACAAATTGCCGGTCGTGGACAAATGGTGGAGAAGCGGCTCTAGGAGCGCCGTCCCGATGATGATCAAGATGAAGATCTGCCCGCTAGCCTTCCAAAGAAGCCGATCACGCAGTGGCCTACATCCATGGTGGTTCGTCCACCTTCCTCAACGCCGCTTATAAACGGCCGAAGAGGGAAGTGTGCGCCACCGCATCAAGCTTCGGGCGGGTCGGATGTTTGAAGTGGTCCGAGCAGACGCCACCTTCATCAGCCGACCACCTAAGGCGCCACCGCCCGGGCATCTCCGGCCAGTGGTGTCGCCCACCATTCTAACGTCTTGGCCGGGCGTGTTGGTGACCGGAGGGAGTTCCATCAACCTCCTGTCCTCCTCGGCATTCCTGGCGCTCCAGATCCCGCGGCAGGATCTGCGCCCAGCTCTGCCCATCTTTGGGGTGGCACCGGAGTGTGGCTTAATGCCCATATGTCAGGTGTGCCTCCCCGTCACCTTCGGGGACGAAGACAACTACCGCACCGAGATGGTGAACTTTGAGGTAGCTGATTTCGATCTCCCCTACAATGCCTTGCTCGGCCGACCGGCGTTGGCCAAGTTCATGGCGGCAACCCATTATGCTTACATGGTGGTGAAGATGTCGGGCAGCGCGCCCCTGCGATCCGGTGGATAAGGCCGAGGCCTTGCGCCGCCACAAGTATGCTTGCTGACATGTCCGGCCCACTGCGTCGGGCGCCAGACGACACTTCCTCGGGAACCCTCAGTTCGACCAGCGCCTTCACCTGCTCACGGTGAGGTCAAGGTGGTCGCCTGAGTGGGGCGAACCCCGAAGATCATCAACATTGGCGCCAACCTCGGCCAATAGAAGACGCGCGTCACCTTCCTCCGCCTAACTCCGACATGTTCGCTTTGGCAACCGTCCGACATGACCGGGTCCCCAGGAGGTGATCGAGCACCGACAACAACGCCCCGAGGCGCGTCCCGGTTCGGGCAGAAGGTCCGGAGGCAGCGCCCGAGCGCCAAGATGCCATTCGAGAGGAGGTAGAGAAGTCATGAGAGCGCAGGATTATCCGAAGGTCTTCATCTGAGTGGCTCGCCAACCTCTGCTCGCCAAGAAGTCCAACGGAAAATGGCGCATGTGTGTCGATTTCACCGAACTCAACAAGGCTCGCCTGAAGGATCAGATTTCGCCGCGAAGTCAACCTCATTGTTGACTCTCTGACGGAGTGCAAGCCAGCTTCTTGGATGTGTACTCCGGGTACCACCAGATCAGCATGGCGCTTGAAGACGAAGAGAAGACCGCTTTTGTAACCCCTATGGGTGTTTACTGTTATGTAAGAATGGCTTTTGGTTTAAAGAATGCTGGTTCCACTTACCAACGTGCCATGCACATTACCTTCCGCCCCTAGATAGGGCGAAATCTTGAGGTTTACATCGATGATTTAGTCGTGAAGATCAAAAAGAGCGAAGAACTGATCCAAGACCTGGGGGAAACCTTTGCTAACCTCCGGAAGAACTGTCTGAAGCTCAACCCGGAAAAATGCGTGTTCGGTGTGCCTCCCAAGTCAAGTTGGGCTTCGGTGTCCACCGGCATTGAAGCCAATCTCGACAAGATATCGCCATCGAACACATGAAGCCGCCAAAGACGACTCAAGCAAGTCCAATGGTCGGCCGGTCGCCAACCTCCCTGGGCGTGTTCATTGTCTTGTTAGAGAAAAAGCTTGCCTCTGCTCAAGCTTGAAGAAGACGAACCACTTCGAGTGGATCAAGAAGCCATATGCTTGAAGATTTGAAGCGGTACCTCTCCTCTCCCCGTCTTTGGTCTCTCCAGGCCGGTGAGCCCTTGCTCTCAGACATAGCTGCCACCCCTGAGGTGGTGAGCGCGGTGCTAATTGCGGAGAGGGAAGGCGTCCAGAGGCCGGTGTACTACATCAGCAAGGTGTTGCACGAAGCGGAGACCCAGACCAAGAAGCTCGAAGATGTCAGACGCAATCTGGTGGTGTCCAGGAAGCTGCGGTATTATTTCCAAGGGCGGGAAATTACCGTGGTCACGGCCTACCCTCTGCGAGAAATTCTCCACAACCGAGAAGCAGAGGGCCGGATTGCTAAATGGTCGGTGGAGCTGGGGGAATTCAACCTCAAATTCGTACCCCGCACCGCCATCAAAAGCCAGAAGTTGGCGGAGTTCGCCGAGTGGACTCCGCCACCTCGGCCGAGAGCTCCCACGCCCTCTCCCTGTACCTTATTCTTCGATGGCTCCTTCAGGTTGGAGGGCGCGGGGGTTGGAGTTGTCCTGGTCTCTCCGACCGGCGACATCCTCCAATATGTGGTCGCCCTCGATTTCAAGGCCACGAACAACATAGCTGAGTACGAGGGCCTGCTGGCAGGATTGCGCATTACTTCGGCGTTGGGCATTCGGCGTCTCCAAGTCAAGGGAGACTCCCTACTGGTCATCAATCAAGCGCGGAAGGAGTTCTAGTGCTCCGACCCCACCATGGCGGCGTACTTGGCGAAAGTCCGAAAGATGGAGCGTCACTTTGAAGGTTTGGGGTATATCCATGTCCCTCGGCGCGACAATCACCTTGCGAACGGGATTTCGCAGCTTGCGTCTTCAAGGGCTTCTGTTCCGATCAGAGTCTTCGAAGAAAGGCTATCGCGACCGTCCATTGCGGCCCCGATTCGTGGGGACGATGGTGTCATTGCCGCAGCCCCCGCTTCAGCGAGGACGACAGAAGGTCGCGGCCTCCGGCCAGACGGGAAGGCGACGCCGCCATGGCCCCCTGGGCCCGGCGGAGGGCGGCAGGTTCGGCCCCCCTCTGTGTCCGGGAGGAAGATTTTGGCGGTCTTCTTGCCGAGGCAGCACCAGGGGAAAAGCTTGGCCCGGCGGAGTTCCCAAGCGAGCACCGAGTGGTCGCCACGCTTGGCCAGGAAGATCGGTGGATGGATCCTATCTTAGCCTTCCTGTGTAACCAAGTGATCCCCGACGATGATGCCTTAGTTGAGAAGATTGCACGTAAGGCCAAGTGCTATACTCTGGTAGGTGGGGACCTATATCGCCAGAGTAGAAACGGAGTTCTACTGAAGTGCATCACTCGGGAAGAGGGGAGCAACCTGCTCTCTGATATCCACGGAGGCGTGTGCGGGAGCCATATGTCCGGCCGAACGCTAGTCGGTAAAGCGTTTCGCCAAGGATTTTATTGGCCTCGCCTCCGTGATGCTTATGAGCCGGTGAGGACATGCGGCTTGTCGATTTTTGCCAGCAAATCCACCGACCAGCCCAGGCTCTGCAAACCATCTCGCTCTCCTGGCCATTTGCGGTCTGGGGACTGGATATCCCGCCCGCTCCCGTGGGCCACAGGGGGCTTCACCCACCTCTTCGCCGCCATCGACAAGTTCACGGCGGGTTGAGGCCGAGGCGGCGCGCCATCACGCCGCCGCCGCCAAGTTTATGCGCGGGATCTTCACCCGCTTTGGAGTCACCAACCTCATCATCACCGACAACGGGACTCAATTCACCAGCGCGGCTTTCCTGGACTTCTGCGATGAAATGGGCACCAAGGTATGTTTTGCTTCGGTGGCCCATCCCATGAGTAATGGGCAAGCGGAACGTGCTAACGCGCTGGTGCTGAAAGGCCTCAAGACAAGGGCGTTTGATCGGCTTCACAAGCGGGCGCGTTGACGGAAGAGCTCCGGCGGTCTGCGTGCTCGCCCGCACCACACCCAAGACCACGGCGAGACGCCTTTCTTCCCGGTATACGAGGCGAGGTCGTTTCCCTCCGAAGCCGCCGCTCGGTTCCCCGTGTCTCGGCGTTCAACGAAGAAGACCAAGAAGATCTCCGCGAGAAGACGCCAACCTTTTGGAGGAGGTGCGGATCGCTTTGCTCTCCGCCGCCCGCTACCAAAGAAAGTCTCAGCGATACCATGCTACCCGGTCTCGAGAGAACACGGCGATGGGCGACCTGGTCTTATGAGAATTCAGACGCATGCGGGGTTGCATAAACTGCTCCCTGTGGAGGGCCCTTTAAGGTGGTTTCAGATCTCGACTGGGTGGTCCGGCATAACGAGGATGGCGAAGAACCGATGAATTCCTATAACATTGAGTTATTGCGGAAGTTCTATCCTTGAAGGAGTTGTAAGTACCCAGCAGCTCGCCTGGTCAGCCATGAGGTAAGTCTCTCCCCTGGCTGGTCGGCGGCTTCTGGCGGTTAGTAAGGTTGTTGCCTAGAAGGCTTTTACTTTACCATTGTTGTCCCTTTCTGTGCCCTTAGCGGCAAGTTTTTTGCATGAATGTCGCTGGTTCCGCATGTTTGCTAATTTCTTGGTGATCTATAGAGTCACCTGGTGCCTGTGTCCGACAAGGATGGGTGACCAGGGGGCGGGCAAGATGCGGTGCTCAAACGCGGCTCGCACACCTCGGGTTGGCTCCATGAAGCACCGCTGGTTGTCACCACGAGCATCATTAGTCTAGTACCCCTCCTGGAAGCCCGCTGCCTTGACACACAGTACCGTGGTTCGATCTCCGAAAAAATCGCAAGGACTTTGGAATCAAAAAGGCGACTGGGCTTATCGCATGGGACCTATATCGCTTGGTTTTATCTACATATGCACCGCAAGAAAGCCTACTCATTCACAGGTAGCTATGTGCTGTGCAAGAGCCAAGACATAGAGGCGCCGACTCATTGCATGAAGTCCCAAGCCTCTTCGTGGTCGCCAGACGCCGGGGGGCGCCTTCGTGGTCGCCCAAGCCTCTCTTCGTGGTCGCCTGCGTTCGGGGCTGCTCGCCACCGAGTCCTCTGTGGTCGCCCAGATGCTTGGGGGCTGATCGCCCAATGATATATAAAGCAAGATAAGTGCTCCGTGCCGCATTTTCGACCATTTCCTTATGTGCATGCGCTAAGATGGGTCAAGTTACGCGTGATTGTCACGAGTGTTAAAAATCAACGGCCCCTCATGATGAAAGGAAGTGTGCTAAAGCGTTAACGTTCGGTGCGGCCAAGCAACCGGGGTGCAAGTTAGGCGCGGTACTCAAACACGGCTCGTACGCCTCGGGTTGGTTCCTCAAGCACCGTTGTTGTCACCACGAAAATACCGCTGGCTAAAAACACTTAGGAAACTTGTTTGCCTCGCCATGCTACTGCGGGCACGTTTCAGTAATCATCGTGGTCCAAGTTCCAGGAGAATTTGAACCAATTGACAATCCCGCGCAAAATCCAGACGCTAAGACCAAGCTACGTCTTGCGTCTCCTGTCGGACTCAAGGTCGTTTTTTGCCTAAGTCTCATATGACTTGTGTGATCCATACTTGTGTATGCAAAGAATCACAGAATCGCCGGGCGGAACTCGTGAATGCTACCCTAGCCTAAGCGTTCTCGTGCGTTCCCACCAAAGCCGAAAGGTCAAGCCCAACGGTTTAATCTAGCAAACTCGATCATACAAAACGAACAAACATACAGATAGCATTAACCCAAAAATATCTGTTCTACTAAATGCTGCCTAAGTGTTCATACATGCAGGACGGACGCGTCGGCGAAGAGGGCTGATCCTCCGGGCCACGAAGTCCTGGGCTACCAGCCCCCCAGTCAATCCGGCTTCCCGCAGTCGGTAGATCGGGTCGCCATCACGCGGAGCTCCGCAATCTCCTCGACCGGCGAGTTCCAGTCCTCGGAGGCCTCTGCTGCTCCGGCAGGCACATCCAAGGCGTTGATTCCGCTGTCATCTTTGATGTACAACCATTCGCGCGCCATGACTTCCAGCTTGGACTCGGGCCGAAGGCGATGAAGGGAGGCCATCCTGCCTCGGCGGCGAATAGCAGCCCCCACCTGCCTCATTGTCGGGAGGCGTGGCAGAGGAAGAAGTGGCGAAAGAGTGGAAGATTCGGCATCACCCCCCATGAACATTTCACAGAGGTGCGCGAAGATGGAAAGAAAGACAATGGAGTTGGGGGTGAGGTGAAGGTGGTGGATCCCGTAGAAATGGAGGACGGTGAGGAAGAATTCGGAAAATGGCGGGACCAGGCCCGCCATCATGGCCCAAGTGTGGATGAGGATCTTGTCGGAAAGGCACCGCGGTGTGGCGGTCCCCGCCCGGAAGCGGAAGGTGCCCTCCGGCGCTATGATGGCCATCCTATTCACCGTGGCGGCGTCCGCGGTGGAGGCAGGGATGGGAGGCGCCATGGAGAAAAAGAAGGCAAAGGCTTTTTGAGCGAAGAAGTTGAAGAAGCGAAAGTTGGGGTGCGCAAGAAAGAAGAAGGCGTAAACCGCTTGATACAGATGAACCTATATATGCACCCCTGCACCGACGGTTCGCGAAGAGACAAGATCGTGCGTCGCCTCGGGTCCCGAGAAAAATCTGCAGATACGCGGGGGAACCGAGGCGGTCGTATTCTCATGAGTGGTGGCCCCGCCCAAGAGCACACTAAACATTTAATGAAGGTTCTAAAAAGCTTTGGCACGCGCTCCAGGGTGGGCCCGGGGGCTACTGTCACAGATTGCTACCGGGTACCCTCACGCCGCACAAAAGCGATCAACAAAGCCAAACGTGGCGGCCCCACGTGGCGCCCAGCGAAACACGCCTCGCCGCCCGACGCCCGCCCACGTGGCGCCCGGCGAAAGGTGGGCGAAAGCATGCCCGCCGCCGCCGCGGTCGACCCACGTGGCACCGGCGGCGGTGGGGCGAAGCACGCTCGCCGCCCGGCGGTCATTCCACGTGGCGCCGACGAAAGGTGGGCGAAGCACGCCGCCGCTCGGCGACCCACGTGATGCCCGACGAGCGGTGGGTGAGCACGCCGCCGCCCCGGCGTCTAGTCCACGTGGCGTCCGGCGGCGGTGGCGGGGACACCGCCGCTTCGCCGCAAGACAAAAAGGTGGTGCGAGGTGGCCGCCAAGTCTCCTTCCCTATCGTCATCGCTCAGGCGGCAGCTTCTTGTGGTCGATCTATCAACTGTGAGGATTTCTGCTACAAGCCCATTCCTCTGACGCCTCTCACCAACCCGTCAAAAAGGGGTCACATCCCGGGCGGACCGGGCGAAGCCATGCGTCGGCATTTAATGAGGCTAGAGGAACGGGACAGCACAGGAAGGAGTAATAAATGCATAAGGATCAGCATGATGACCTCCCTTTTACCTACTCCTGTTAGCCCGGATAATGCGGAAGTGAAAGTGCATCTAGGCACTTATGTTATTTTGGTGATTAATGACAAACGTATATAATGTCAATCTATGTAATTGAGTAAATGCTTAACTTAGTGCTTAACAAATGACAAACCTCTAATATGATTATATTGCTATGAGACTAACATGTTATTGTCTAGTTGAGTATCAGTCTCATCTATTTAGAGGAAAATCAAGTGGGATGGTTAAGCAAAGATAAGGTATGCAATTTTAGTATCTCTTCTATATTTGTTATTGCATTCCTTTTGTGCAAATGCATAGTGAACTTCAAGTAGCATGTTGATTATATATATGCACATTGGTTCATATCATATTTATTTGTGCACATATATTCATTCGAGTTCATTATGTGCTTTGTTTTTAGTATGCAGGTATTAACTAGAGTTAAACTTCATATTGCTATAGATTGACTTGGTGCATGCATGTTTTAGTTGTGTATCTTCTCATGCACTTCTCTTAGTGAAGTTTAATCTAGAGTTGGATCACGTATTTACTCTTATTCCAAATATTAGTTGCACATGTACAATTTGTGTATATTCTATCATGTGCTTCATTTAAGTAAAGACTGTGATCCTTGCCATGATTTAATTGATTCGTCATATCGGCAATTATCTCTCTAGTGCATATAGATCAATTACATATTCATCATGACGCACTTAGTAGAGAACATTTCTTATGTCAAGTGTTTCCATTTATATTGTGCCTCTTTATATGAAACACTTGTGGTAATCAACTGCTCACAAATATCAATTTCTTCATATCTATTGAGCTTTTGGGACTAATGCTTTTCATGAGTAGTTTGGAAAGAATTAGGTCTCGTGTGTGTATGATGACCAAGGTATCGTGGAGGATGATCGTTAAGCCGAGGTCAACAAGACGGTGGTGTCACCAAGAATTGAGGACTAAGTCAAGATCGACTTGGCGTGGAGATCGTCGGAGAGGATGATCAAGTCAAGGTTGATAGGACGAGAGTCTCATGAGGTGAATCGAGTCAAGTTGGACAAGGCGAAGATGTCATCAATTATATGGTGAAGGTCTTCATGCACCGGCATTAAGAAAGAAGACGACAAGTGATTATTTCTAGACTTGTATTATCTTTGATTTAATTTGAGTATAAAGATTGCCGTACTATTAAGAGGGATGCGACGTCGAATGACTTTTAGATGTGTCAAGTGCTCAAGTGTTCCATCCTTATGAAACTTAGAAAGAGAGTGGTGTTGGAGGTGTCGGGAAGTAAGAATTGTAGGTCTCCCTTGGATTCTTGGTGAAATCTGTATTTATCCTTTGAGATTTGGGTAGTGAGACCTTGTTAGTTGTGTAGCCCTTGTTCTTAGCTTTCAATAGAGTCCAAAATCACTGAAATCGGAGTCCGGAGTCAAAAGTTATGCTCGTTTTAAATCGGGCTGCTGAGTCCAATCCACTCCGAGTATGGTCCGGGGTTAAGTCCGGAGTATCCGGGTTGGTACTCTCGGTTTGGTCAATCCGGAGTATCCGGGTGAGTCCGGAGTATCCGGGGTATCCAGAGTATCCGGGGATTAAGTCCGGAGTATCCGGACTTTGCGCAATTCAAACGGCTAGTTTTTTGGAGACCTCTATTTAAAGCCCCCTCCTTCCCATTTGAAAAGTGGCCGTTATCCTGCAGCTTTGAGGGGTTCTCCTCTTGTTCTTGAGCCCCCTAAACACCCCTCTACCCTTAGATCTAAGTGATCCCCTTTGTGAGAAGGGTTGGGAAGAGTTTGAGGAGTGAGGTGTTAGGTTGAGTGAGATTTGAATTGTTTGAGCACTTGATTTCATCTCCAAGCTTGTTCTTCATGAGCATTTGTTACTCTTGGAGGTTGAGGACTCCTAGACGGCTAGGAGGTTGCCTCTGAGCCACCGAAGCTTTGTGTGGTTGGCCGTGGGAAGTTTGTGAAGGCAGGATTCCGCCTCCAAGGGAAGGAATCAAAGAAGTGAAGACCGGCGAGTGCATTTGTGCAACACCGGAGGAAGAGGGTTGAAAGAGACCCCGGCTCAAGCGTCAAAGGAGTTGAAACCGGCGAGTGCATTTGTGCAACACCGGGAGTAAGAGGGTTGAAAGAGACCCCGACTCAAGTGTGACCGAGCCGCCTCAACGGAGACGTAGGATCCCCTCAAGGATCCGAACTTCGGGTGAAAAATCATCGTCTCCAAGTTTGCTTCTTGCTCTTGTTTTAGTATTTGATTTTGAATCTTGAAATTGCCCGATCTACTTTTCTATTGAGCTTTCCGCTAGATCTCTACTTGTTCTAGGTACCTGGTAGTATTTAGAATCTTTGTGTTCAAGTAGTTTGATTAAAAATTGAAGAGATTAAAAATTTCATCTCGAGGTGCCCAACCCGGAGTATCCGGACATTTAACCCGGAGACTCCGGATAAGTGAAGTTTAATCTATACCGAAGGGGTTAATCCGGAGACTCCGGACAAAAACCCCGGATAGTCCGGACATACCGGAGTATCCGGAGTAAAAGCTCGGATAGTCCGGGCTGATACCCTCGGGATTGTTTTATTCTGCTGTGATTTAGTTTTAAATTTATTATTCGCCTATTCACCCCCCTCTAGGCGACATCCACTGTCCTTTCAATTGGTATCAGAGCTTGGTCTATCATTTTATTAGACTTAACCGTCTAGAGAGTAAAGGATGTCGACTAGAGAATTAGTACACTCACATGATCCACTTGTGCTAGATGGCTCAAATTATGCTCATTGAAAATTAATTATGACTTCTCATTTTAAATCCATGAGCCCCCAAATATGGTGGATCGTAGATGTCGGTTTTTCCTCTCCATTGAATGAAATTAATCCAACTGAAGGAGAGATGAAATGCATACATCTCGACGCTCAAGCTACTTATGCTTTATCTTGTGTTGTTAGCGATGAAATTTTTGATAAAATATGCAATCTCAAGAGTGCTCATGAAATATGGATAAAGCTTCAAGGACTATTTGAATCATCCACTTCTATTAAGAATTGCATTAAGGAAGAGATGTCGGGAGATGAAACCTCAAGCTCAAGTGATGAAGAACCGACATCTCTATCAACCTCAACCTCCGCCTCAAGTGACGATGAAGATGCTCTTCCATCACAAATCCGTTGCTTCATGGCGAAAGGTAAGAATGAGGTAAGTGACGACGATGATGATGAGCTCACTTATGATGAACTTATGAATTTGCTAGAGGAGCTCAATAATTGTCTTAGAAAGGAGAAAAAGAAATATAAAATTTTGAAGCTTGAACATGAATCACTTCAAAATGATTTTAATATGCTCAAGAAAATCATGAATTCCTCCTTCTCAAAGAAATTAACAAGCCTAAGGTGGATACAGGAATCTCATGTGATTTAATTGATGAAATGCCTTGCATAAATGTTAATTCTAATAATTCATCAAATAAATGCATATCCACCTCTAGCAATGATTTACCTTGTTGCTTAAATTATATTGCTACTAATTCCTCTATGCATGTTGAGACTAACCTTGTAGAGGAAAATAAAGAGCTCAAGACCCAAGTCATTAGATTAGAAGATGACTTGAAGAAGTGCGTAAAGGGAAAAACCATCCTCGACGAGATCTTGAGCAAGCCAAGGGCGCATCAAGATAAGCGAGGACTCGGTTACGTCTCCAAGAAGGAGACTAGCAAGACAAGGCACAACGCAAGACACTCAAAGACTATCAAGTGCTTTGCTTGCAACAAGAAGGGCCACTTCGCCTCCGTGTGCCCTAATAAAGTGGAGATCAAGCCACAACCATCAACAATGAGGCAAACCGGCAAAGAGCAAGTCAAGAAGAAGAGACGTTCAAAGCCTACTTGCTACAATTGTCGAGAAAAGGGGCACATCGGTAAGGATTGTCCCAAAGGTATAATCCCTAAGCTTACTCATCATTTCAATGATTATTTGCTTAGGAAGGACAAAAATGGTAATGTGTTTGCCAAATTTGTCGATTCTTCTAAGTCTATGCATAATAGTGACAATCATTTGCTTAGGAGAAATAAATCTAGAAATGTGTTTGCTCATAATGCTAAATTTCCTAAGACTATGAAAAATCATGTTGATCATGTGCTTAAGAAAAATAACAATAGCAAAACATTTGCTAGATATACTAGATCATCTAAGCCAATGCATAATTTTAATAATCATATGCTTAGAATAGATCAAACCAGAAATAGTTTTGCAAAGTATCATTGTCCTCCTAAGCCTTTTCATACAAATGCCAATCATTTGCCTAGAAGGAATAATTATTGCAAACCTATTACTAATTGTGCTAGTCAATTTAATAATATCCAAATTAGGGCCATTTGGGTTCCTAAATCTATTGTGACTAACATTGTTGGACCCAACAAGGATTGGGTACTAAAAATCGCCTAAAAGATTTTTAGGTAATATGAGATGGATTGGACGTTTGGCTTCTTCAAAAGGGAAGAGGACTTAATCATTTGCAAAATGGAGCCAAGCATGAGGATGATCACTTCAATCTTGAGCCAATGCCATCTCGGGTAACAAGTATTTAAATTGATTCTTATAGCTTATAGCCTTGTGTAGGTTATATTGCATTATTCATGAAAATCAATTTAGATTGCTTGTTACATGCTTGCTCATACTTATAGTTGTTTTGATTGCAATCTTGAGCAAGTTTGGGATAATGACACATTTAGGGGGAGTGCTAAATCATAATCATGTATATCATGTCCCTACATGTCCCCATATTTATATAAGTGCTAATATATATTTTCAAAATCGAGCCATTTAGCCAAAAGTGAAAAATCTTAGTATCAATTACTAATCTTGGGAAAACTAATTGAAAAATGTATATTAATGTTTTCAAAAAGTTTTCCAATGGTTTTGGCTTTACAAAACTAATTTCAAAAGAAAATAAGTTTTTAGCCCAAAATCTAGATAGTAGTATCTTGTTTTGGATTTAAATTTATAATTTTTATAGAATTAATTCTAAACCGAATTTAAGAAAAGTTTCAATACAAAAACATAGAGTTGGTCATTACAAACATTTTTCGTATTCAAATGATTTTCAAATGACCAATGTATTTGAAACTATGAGGTTTTGAAACTCGCTAAGAAACTTAAATTGACCAAAAGGGTCCATTTCTAGCACTTAAGTGAGTTTTGCCAAATGAGTCAAGTTTCATGTTATGAGTTGACTCACAAGAGTATTTGCAACTCATATAAGCTTATGGAAAGATTAAATATCCACTTAAGCTCACTTTGGCAAAACTAGAGAATTTCTTGAAACTTAAAGGTTTTATTGCCAAATTCATCTCTTTAAGAATTCGAATGCCTTCTTTACTTTGAAATTGCTCTAAATGGTGTGTTTGATGTTTATCTTGATCATTTGGAGCATTTCATATTGGTTTCATTAATTTTACCAAGGTTTATTGCAAAATGCCTTTTTGAAGTTCACCAAAATCTCTCTTTTGATCTTATTTGGCATACTCTTGCATAAAGTTGGATTTTACGATTTAAATGGATTTGATTATGCTCATAGGCTTATAAACATCTCTCTAACTCATATGAAGCCATATGAGTGCACATTTCCATTCAAAACTCATTTGGTTCCATTTTGAGGATTTGGTGAAAATCTTAATCCTTTATGTGATTCAAATACATCTTTCACCATATCTCTTGAAATAAAATTGATTTATTGAAAATTTTTGTTGGAAAACCTTCTCTCGCATATGGAGTTCATATCTGGAAATTCTCAAATTTATTTGAACTCATTTGCGAGATTGTTGACTTTATTTGACTTAGTGTCAAAGCTAAACCTCCAATGCTCCTAATAGCCTAATTTTTGATTGGAGAGTGATATTTGAGAAATTCTTTTTGGAGAAGTATCTTGTATGTCCATGGAACATTTTTGCAAAATCTCATGGCTATTTGACTTCATTTGATACTTGTTCAAATAATGTTGAAAACCATATGCATGCATATCCTTCATATGAGCCTCTTTGGTCCAAAAGTCAAAAATATTGTTTAAAAGGCCAATATTTGTGAAAATCTTTATAAAAGTTCTCAAACATGTATTTCAAATGTTTTACAATACTTTCGGAGTAAAAATTTCTATTTTAGAAATAAAATAGCAAATTTGGCCTCAAATGGATCTTATAGGATCTTGATTTTGGATTAAATGAAATATTTTCATAAGTTAAAATCTATTGAGTTTTTGAAAAAGTGGTCAATACAAAACTCGTAGGGTTGGTCATTTCAAGAATTTCTTTAGTTCAAAGTTTTTCCAAACGACCAACCGTTCAAAAGTTATAGCTGTTTGAATTTAGCCAAAATTATTCATTTGACCCAAAATGACCCATTCTTGCATATTGTGGGTTTTGCTATTCGAGTTGGATTTCTTCATGTTTCTTGGCTTGAAATGGTATTTCTAACTCATACAAAGCTATGAAAGTGGAAATCTCCATGAAATCCAAAACGGATTGCGTTTTGAGCGTTCGATGCAAATTAAACTTCTCTTTTTGCCTACAAAGCGCATTCTGCCATATCTTTTGAAAGAAAATTCCTTTTAAGGAAATTATTTTTGCAAAACCTTATAAATAGTCCAAAGTTCATTTCTGGAGATTTTCAAATCATTTGGACTTAATTTGAAAAAGTTTTGACTTTTCTTCTCTTTGATTGAAAATCATACCTACAAAGCAAAATTTGGCATATCTTTTGATTGAAGACTCCTTTTTGAAAAAGTTTTTTAGGAGTACAAAGTATGTTTCTGCTCAATTTCAAATAATTTTAACTTCATTTGAAAAAGTTATGGCTTTTTCTCTCTTTGATCAAATGCTGAAAATTCAGACTTTTGCATGGTTTTGAGCTGATTTGTGATTTTTGTATCTCCAAATCAGAGCATAATTTGAGGGGATCACCTTTGTAATAATTGATCCTCTATAGTTTTACTTCATTTTCTAATTTTTTCAGAATTTATGAACTTTGTTTGAACCTTCTTTCAGCCCTGTCAAAAAGATTAAATGGATTGTTAAAACTGAATTTTTCAGCACATTGCATTTTTGAAATCTTGCTTACCTTTAAGATGATTTGAGTATTTCCTTGTGATGAAAACTAAGATAACTCAATTTATTGCTTCATGATTCATCTAAAACTATTTGGGAGCTCATTTGCTCTTGTTTTCATCCTCAGGACCATTTTAAAGCGAGATTTCTTTTCCCGAAACCTTCGGTTCAGCATTAACTATTATCAAGTTTTCGAGGATTTCCGTTGCTCAAATGAATCTTCGGTCTTCATAGCCCTCGAAGAGAATTTCGAGATGGATCTTTTCCACGTTGATGGTTTTTGCATTTGAGCAATGGTTTAAAAGCTATAATCGATTTTGTGCTGCTACTTGCATCTTTTGACACTTTGAGAGTTTTCAATTGGAATCTTGGCAAGCCTTTCAAGATGAAAACTAAGTGATCTTATTCATTGCTCCAAGCTTCAAAGTGGAGCATATCTATTTAAGTTTTCATTCCAATGAAAGTGCATCTTTTGGCTAAGTTCTTCTGGAAATTGGATTTAATTGTATCTTAGCCTCAAAATGTTTCCTCTCTTGCATAACTCGAGTTTATTATGGAAAAGAGAAAAATTCCCTTGTAAATTCAAGAGTGAGTTTGAATGTGTTTTATCCATTGTTTCTCTTACAAGTGGATGTCAAGATTAAATTTGAATGAGTTTCAAATATTTTTATTGTAAATTGGTATAATGAAATCTTCAATTGGTATCTAATTGAATTTTTCAAATTGCGTGCAAGTAGTATTATTATGTTTATCATCTATATCGTGCATGTTGTACTTAGACATTATCAAACTAACTTGGGTCAAATTCAAAGATATTTGTTCCGGAAATCGTGTGCTTGTCTATTGATGTTCAAGGTATTGGAAAAGGGGTCATCTTCGACGGTGGGATGAAGGAAATGGAGAGGAGTTCCATAGTCCGAGGGATCTAAGGCCGGGCGCGGTGATCATGACCGATTCGAACATGCGGTAGGCAAGAATCGACAAAGGGATGTGTTTCTTTTTTGACCATATTCAATAATGTCTTTGCACACCATTATGCTAAATTGTGTCATTCTAAATGGTGTTATATCTTTCAATTGGTATCATTAATTGGTATCTTTCGAGAGGTATCCTCTAATCCTAAATTGTTTTGAAGTGTCATCTAACTTACATTTGCCATTATCAAGAATTAAAAGGTATATATGGGTGACACATTGCAAAGAGGTATGCCCTTGATAAGTTTATGAAATTCTTGATCATGAAAGTGCATCTTACTTATACAATTTTGATTCATAATCTTGTATAAATCTTGCGATCATATAAGCAATTCCTTCTTGTGTAATCTTCTCTATATGATCTTGACTGTTAGAATTTACTTTGATCATGAGCATGTGCTTAAATTATATAAATTTGCTATATGATCTTGATGTTTAAAGAATAAATCTTCTCCATGTGAAATCATACTCATGTGTCATGTTTAAGCATCACTTATATCCCGTGAATTATGACTACTTTAAATTGGTATAATTAGAAACATCTATTACCTAAATCTTGGATATAATTGGTATCATATCTTGCCTAGATTTAGGGGGAGCTTAATATTATTGTCCTATTACTAGCTCCTTATTTTTATTTTGTTCTCCCTAATCTTTTTATTGAGTGTGCAATCAAGGGGGAGAACAATAAGGATCTTTTCAGCACCTTTTTGGGATTAATGACAAAAGGGGGAGAATTTATGGATTTATCAATTGTCCCCTAATCGATTGACAAAAAGGGATAATTTGTAAGTATGATCTCTTATTGTTTCTTCATGCTTGTTTTAATGCTAAATATCTTAATATTGTCATTTGGTGCAATTGATAATAGGTTTGTCATAAATCACCAAAAAGGGGGGGATTGAAAGTGCATGTAGGCACTTATGTTATTTTGGTGATTAATGACAAACGTATATAATGTCAATCTATGTAATTGAGTAAATGCTTAACTTAGTGCTTAACAAATGACAAACCTCTAATATGATTATATTGCTATGAGACTAACATGTTATTGTCTAGTTGAGCATCAGTCTCATCTATTTAGAGGAAAATCAAGTGGGATGGTTAAGCAAAGATAAGGTATGCAATTTTGGTATCTCTTCTATATTTGTTATTGCATTCCTTTTGTGCAAATGCATAGTGAACTTCAAGTAGCATGTTGATTATATATATGCACATTGGTTCATGTCATATTTATTTGTGCATATATATTCATTCGAGTTCATTATGTGCTTTGTTTTTATTATGCAGGTATTAACTAGAGTTAAACTTCATATTGCTATAGATTGACTTGGTGCATGCATGTTTTAGTTGTGTATCTTCTCATGCACTTCTCTTAGTGAAGTTTAATCTAGAGTTGGATCACGTATTTACTCTTATTCCAAATATTAGTTGCACATGTACAATTCGTGTATATTCTATCATGTGCTTCATTTAAGTAAAGACTGTGATTCTTGCCATGATTTAATTGATTCGTCATATCGGCAATTATCTCTCTAGTGCATATAGATCAATTACATATTCATCATGATACACTTAGTAGAGAACATTTCTTATGTCAAGTGTTTCCATTTATATTGTGCCTCTTTATATGAAACACTTGTGGTAATCAACTGCTCACAAATATCAATTTCTTCATATCTATTGAGCTTTTGGGACTAATGCTTTTCATGAGTGGTTTGGAAAGAATTAGATCTCGTGTGTGTATGATGACCAAGGTATCATGGAGGATGATCGTTAAGCCGAGGTCAACAAGACGGTGGTGTCACCAAGAATTGAGGACTAAGTCAAGATCAAATTGGCGTGGAGATCGTCGGAGAGGATGATCAAGTCAAGGTTGATAGGACGAGAGTCTCATGAGGTGAATCGAGTCAAGTTGGACAAGGCGAAGATGTCATCAATTATATGGTGAAGGTCTTCATGCACCGGCATTAAGAAAGAAGACGGCAAGTGATTATTTCTAGACTTGTATTATCTTTGATTTAATTTGAGTCTAAGGATTGCCGTACTATTAAGAGGGATGCGACTTCGAATGACTTTTAGATGTGTCAAGTGTTCAAGTGATCCATCCTTGTGAAACTTAGAGAGAGAGTGGTGTTGGAGGTGCTGAGAAGTAAGAATTGTAGGTCTCCCTTGGATTCTTGGTGAAATCTGTATTTATCCTTTGAGATTTGGGTAGTGAGACCTTGTTAGTTGTGTAGCCCTTGTTCTTAGCTTTCAATAGAGTTCAAAATCACTGAAATCGGAGTCCGGAGTCAAAAGTTATGCTCGTTTTCGTCGGGCTACTGAGTCCAATCCGGAGTATCCGGGGTTAAGTCCGGAGTATCCGGGTTGGTACTCTCGGTTTGGTCAATCCGGAGTTTCCGGAGTATCCGGTGTCCAGAGTATCCGGGATTAAGTCCGAGTATCCGGACTTTCTTGCAGCTCAAGCGGCTAGTTTTTTGGAGACCTCTATTTAAAGCCCCCTCCTTCCCATTTGAAAAGTGGCCGTTATCCTGCAGCTTTGAGGGGTTCTCCTCTTGTTCTTGAGCCCCCTAAACACCCCTCTACCCTTAGATCTAAGTGATCCCCTTTGTGAGAAGGGTTGGGAAGAGTTTGAGGAGTGAGGTGTTAGGTTGAGTGAGATTTGAATTGTTTGAGCACTTGATTTCATCTCCAAGCTTGTTCTTCGTGAGCATTTGTTACTCTTGGAGGTTGAGGACTCCTAGACGGCTAGGAGGTTGCCTACGAGCCACCGAAGCTTTGTGTGGTTGGCCGTGGGAAGTTTGTGAAGGCCGGATTCCGCCTCCGCAAGGGAAGGAATCAAAGAAGTGAAGACCGGCGAGTGCATTTGTGCAACACCGGGAGGAAGAGGGTTGAAAGAGACCCCGGCTCAAGCGTCAAAGGAGTTGAAACCGGCGAGTGCATTTGTGCAACACCGGGAGTAAGAGGGTTGAAAGAGACCCCGACTCAAGTGTGACCGAGCCGCCTCAACGGAGACGTAGGATCCCCTCAAGGATCCGAACTTCGGGTGAAAAATCATCGTCTCCAAGTTTGCTTCTTGCTCTTGTTTTAGTATTTGATTTTGAATCTTGAAATTGCCCGATCTACTTTTCTATTGAGCTTTCCGCTAGATCTCTACTTGTTCTAGGTACCTGGTAGTATTTAGAATCTTTGTGTTCAAGTAGTTTGATTAAAAATTGAAGAGATTAAAAAATTTCATCTCGGGGTGCCCAACCCGGAGTTTCCGGACATTTAACCCGGAGACTCTGGATAAGTGAAGTTTAATCCATAACGAAGGGTTAATCCGGAGACTCGGGACAAAAACCCTGATAGTCCGGACATACCGAGTATCCGAGTAAAAGTTTCGGATAGTCCGGCCGATACCCTCGGGATTGTTTTATTCATTGTGATTTAGTTTTAAATTTATTATTCGCCTATTCACCCCCCCTCTAGGCGACATCCCCTGTCCTTTCAGGAAGAGATAAACTAGGTTTTGACAATTAAAGCCTAAATAAACTAGGCTCACTAGTGTACTAACTAAATTATGTCTCTATCCAAGAATTACTAAATTGAACAAACAATTAATACTAAGCAATTCTAACACAATCAAACAATTGATTAATATATAATAAAGTAAATGCTTGAAGATAAAAGAGACAAGAGGCAACCGATATTTTTCCGTGGTGTTCGGAGACTTGCCGGTCTCCCCTAGTCCACGTTGAGGCTAGCCCAAACCCTTGGACCGGCTCCGCAATAAGCACCCGCCTCGATTCCACTAGATGTGATTTTTCACACTTTCGAGTAGGCTCAACCCGAACCTTCACAAACTTTGCCGGGGCGTCTCACAATCTTGAGGTCTCCCGCATACGACGCTCTACGCTGTCTAGGAGTCGGCAACCTCCAAGAGTAACAAGTCGAGCCTCCGCTCGAGCTTCACCTAGCACAACAAATGCGCTTCCGGTGATCACCTAGTGCAACACATGCACCAAGGCCGCCCTCAAGTGCAACACATGCACAAGAGGTCACTCAATCCACTTCTAATTGCAACCCATGCAATTAGTCTCACTCTTTGCTCAAGAATCAAAATGGACGAGGGCAACACATGCACACAACTCCCACACACTCACAATAACCCCAGCACCCTGCCAAAGCCCCCCATGGGGACTATTTATACCCCACCAAAGAAAACTAGCTGTTGGGGCAAACTTACTGAAATTCGGGCTGAGAGGCCGGTCCGACCAGCCCTCACAGAGCAACGGTCGGAAAAGTGACCGTTACATGACCGGTGTGACCGCAGAGGGTCCGGTCACACCACTGGACCAGCCACTAAAACACTCATAACTTTTTACTCCGAACTCCAATTTGGGTGATCTTTGATTCTATGCGAAGCTTATCACGAGAGCTACAATCTCCACCCATTTTCAAGATTTAAGCAACCATAGATATTTTTAAATATCACCAAAACTAAATTCTAATGTAGTCATTCAAGTCTAAAATCTGATTTTTCGAAATCCCTCATATAGACTTGATGAAGGGCATGACTACAAGCTAGAAAGAGCCAATGAGATCAAATATTGAGCCATGTGGTGATCAACTCATGATCAAAATAATTTTTGCAAAACATATTTGCAAATTCTAATCACATGCTCTAAGATCAAATGAACATCAATATTTTGCAAAACACATTTGCAAATAATCCGAAAAGCTATAAGATCAATCCTCTAGCCATGTAAGGATCAACACATGATCCCGACACTTTGCAAAAACACATTTGCAAATGCCAACACATGCTTTAGGATTGAAACCCATAACCTCTAGCTTATTTGCAAACCACATTTGCAAACAACAAAACAATATTTTATAAAAACACATTTTGCAAACACAAAATATAAACTTTACTTAGCCTTTGTGATGATCAACACATGATCAAGTCACAAGCTAAAACACCGATGCATGAGCTCTCACCTTTTGCAACACATGCAAAACTTAGCTCCATGCAAAAACCAAATCGATTAAGATTCAATAAGAAGTAAGTATGAGCTCCCTTATTTGCAACACATGCAAATACTTAGCTCATGCAAAATCCAAACAAAAGGAGTGAGCTAGAGTGAACCGGATTGAGTTCATCAACACATGATGAAACTCAAACTATAAGACTCGACCTTTCTTAATAGTACGGCACCTAACTAGCAACCCGGTCTCCCATCCAAACACCGAGACCGATAAAAGACTAGAAAAACATCCTTAGCCCTAGCTAGTTATACCTTTGCTTCTAACGATCTATTTGGAGCTTTTATGATTTCCAATCATCTTCTCTCCATGATCAAATCTTCTTCTTCTTGTTGTTCATCAAATATGATAAACCTTCTCTAGCCCTTCTCTTCACTTCGGGATCTTCTCTTGAAGCTTATCAATACATGATGACTTTTCGTTCCCGATTCTTTCTCTTCTCGGACTCAACCTACTTCACAACTCATGAAAAAGGTTAGTCCAACAAACAAGGTTGTCTCAATCATCACTTGCACTCCATTAACACATAATGGATGCCTCTAAGATTAATTTAGCACAACCCAAATCAATTTGAATGATTAAATGATATCTTGAGTATTTTGATGCAACTAATGCTTCATTATACTCAAGAACTTTCGATTGCCCTAGGATCAACAAAGTAAACTATCAACTCATGATTAGTTCTTTATTGATTTAATGGCAACCGAACACAATTTAAATTACATTTAAATTGATATGAGTATATATTAACTACACAAGTTTCATATACTCAATTTGATGTAATGTAATGATCCAAATATTATGTGATGTGGTGGAAAGGGATCAATACATTTTAAACCATCAACTATATAATAAACTCCATTACGTATGTGCATATAAATAATTGAACTTGAAATCAATATGCACATAATTAATCTTAGATAGCATTTGAGTTTATCCTATATTAACCTGAGTATACTACAACTACACAAGTTATATATACTCAAAAGATTGTTTCAAAGTAATGATCCTAATATAGAAAGATGAATTAGATCAATACTATTGAAACATCGAGGTAAAGTATGAACTCCCCCTAAATGTGTGCATTCATGTATATATGGAATTGAAAATATTATGCACATCTTGAGGTCTAAATAATGGTAGAGTTCATCCTTTAACTTGAATCTAAAATATGCATTAAGATATTATAAAATGAATACGAGTGCATACCTTGGGTTTTCCATTTTTCAATGTGATGAGACTAATCAAAGATATACTCGATAAAAGAGTTGGTCTCATAAAAATATTTGTCATTTATTAACAATTGAGACTAATCAATATTATGATTATCAAAAGAGTTAGTCTCAATGTTAGATTTGTCATTAACACCAAAACCTAATTAATGGAGCTTGAACTTATACTTGTATGTCCTATCTCTCAGTAGATATGCCCCCTATGACTGTTAAAAATGCTGACAAATCCACTCCATCTGGCCCCTGTACTATCTCCCCATCTCCATAAAGTATTTGAAAATACAATTTCTCCGACATGCTGCCTACAACGTCGGACCGAAAATTCATCAGTTCTCCATCTAACCGCATCATGCATTACCATATAAATGTTACATTATATTGTCAAATTTTTTTCTCTACTAATTTCTAACGGTGCCTGACTTTTTTGTGAGATCATGTGATGAAAAATTGGTTGAATGGTGAAATTGGCATTGTATAGTGACTTTGATTATAGCATGTGTGGTGCTTGTGCATGTGCCATGTTGAGATAATTATTATCTTTGGTGATAGCATGATGGATTACGCTTGATGCAATGCACTCGTGTGAGTGGTTGCATGGATTGACTTTGAGTCAAGTCGTGGACTTGTGCTCGTGCACCTGCTTCGTGTTTATTCATGTGCGAGTGTTGCTCGAGGGCTAACGTGGTCGATGACGGACCGAACTAGGTTCGTGGAGGAACCGAGGTTCGGGACTAGGTTCGAGGAGGAATCGAGGTCTTGGTGGTCAAGGATGTCATGCGGGGCGTTAAGACAGAGAACATGCACATGGAGGTGGCTAGTCACGTAATTACTGACAAGTGGGCTGTACATACGTGCAAGAGTTGTTTTTGGCCACGTTGGGCCAAGTTGAGATGTATACAGACTCTTTCCATGTTGGGAGTGGAGTTGTATTCTATCTCGTTTGGATTGCTCTGTATAAATAAGGGGAGGTGTCCCCTGTTTATTCTGGAGCGTTCAGGTTTGAGGGTTTGTACTCTTGTGTTGGAGTACTTTAGACAATGAAATTAAAATCAATCTTCCAGAGAGCTTCTTCTTGCGGTTGTGTTTTGCTCTTGGCTTCGACATAGTTGATCAATCGCTTGAAGTTTTGTTCATCACAGCAGTCACGAAGTTCATCACGGAGTTCGGTTCTTTGCAAAGGTATCATCTTGCAAAGGTAATATCTTTTGATCCGTAGATCCGATTGGATTGATTCTTATTGGGTTTGATTCGTAATTGAATCTAGTTTCTACAGTTAAAATTTCACATCAATCCAACGGTTAGATCTTCAGTAATTTGTGGTCACCCAGATTGATGTCCTGCTCGCCTGACTGCTCGCGTGGTCGCCCAGATTCAGTCATCTTGCGAAGGACATAACTTTAGATCTGTAGATCCGATTGACCTGATTCTTTTTTGTTAGCTGTAGAATTAAGTCTATTTTCAACAGTTAAAATTTCACGTCAATCCAACGGCTAGATCTTTAAGAATTTATATTTTAGTGGACATATATTGGTCTGCTCGCCCAGACTGTTCACGTGGTCGCCCAACCTGCTCGCCCAAGTGCCAACCTGCTCGCCCAAGTGCCCAACCTGCTCGCCCAAGTGTTCTACTGTTCGCCTAAGTATCCTACTAGTCGCCCAGGTGCCCTACCTGCTCGCCCAGGTGCCCAAACTGCTCGCCCAGTGCCCAAACTGGTCGCCCAAGTGCCCAAACCGTCGCCAAGTGTTCAAACTGTCGCCCAAGTGCTCTCATCGTCGCCTGACTTCTAAACTGGTCTCTCAACTTTGTAAACTGGTCTTCAAGCAAGTTGTGTTTGAATTGGGGTGTTTCAAAAAGTTTAAAAATAAGATTTTAGCTTTCACGCAATCATTCACCCCCCCTCTGATTGACGCCATCCGATCCTACAAGTGGTATCAGAGCAAGGTTGAGGTATGGCGTTAGATAAGTATGTTAATCGTCCTCCTATGCTTAATGATTCAAATTTTTCTTACTGGAAAAGTCGCATGCAATCCTATATTGAAGCTCAAGGTAATGATGTTTGGCGCAAAGTCTCTACTGCGTATGATGTTCCTGATATAGTCACTAATGATAATAAAGCAGACGTTGATTTAAATGCTAAAGCTAAAAACTTGATTTTTCAAGGAATCTCTGAAAAAGAATTTGATCGAGTTTCTCGTATACGTTCTGCACATTCAGTTTGGAAGACATTATGTGATTATCATGAAGGTTCAACTAAGATTAAGAAAGTGCTTAAAAATATTTACCAAAAGGACTTTTCGATTTTGTTATGAGACCGTGTGAATCAATTGATGATCTTTACTCTCGATTTGAGAAAATTTTGTGCAATTTATGTGGTGTTGGAGTTAACAATCCAGTAGAGGAGAATGCTAGTAAGATTTTGAGATCTCTGACTCCTGAATGGCGCATGGTTGTTACTGCAATCAATCAAACTGTTGATTTGGATACATTGACCATGGATGATCTGTACTCTAGGTTGAAAACTTATGAGATGGATTCTTTATCACCTAGAGTGATAAAACCTCTACACATGCACTTGTTGCTAACCCCAAAGACGTCTTCTCGATTACCATCTTCTATCTCCTTATGCGCATTAGCTTCTTTTTTCAGATGAACAGTTTGAGATGCTCCTCAAGAAGATCTTGTGCTCATTTCTTCACTGTATTGTCAAAGCACTCAACAATGTGAGGATGAGGAGGCGTGGAGGTACTACTGGGGCCTTTCAACTGCTTTGAGTGTGGTCTTCCGGGCATATCAAAGCAAATTGTCCCAAGTTGAAAAAGAAGGAAGAAAGAGAACCAAAGACAACGCACTCAAGGCGTACTACTCCTAGGCGTTCCAATTTTGAAAAGTCGCTAAGAAAGTCTTAGCTGTCTTGGAGGAGTGTGATCTTAGTGATGTGGACTTTGAGAGTGACAATGAGCCACGGGACAAGAAGGAGATCTTGATGATGACTTCAACGGCATGTGCTTTATGGCTAAAAGGGATGGTGACAAAGATTACGATTTTGATGAGGTAGGACCTTCTTATGATGAACTTGAGTATGCTATGGTTAAATTAGCTTCAACTTAAAAAATCTAAGAAGACTCTTAAAGAAAAAGATCTAGAAATTGATAGTTCTAATTCGAAATTGCAAGGCTTAGATCTTTGATTCTGATGATGATGCCTGTAAGTCATGTGACTTAATTCACAATGAGCTTGTTTCACTTAGGAAAGAACATGCTTCTCTGTTAAAGCAAGATAGAGAAAATGAGAAACAAATGAAAAATGCTAGCTGTTCAACCATTGATCTGCATGATTCAGCTTCTTGTTCAAAATGCTCAATATTGGAATTGAAGTTGCATGATGCAAATGCTAGAGTTTCTCAAATGACAGATGCCTTGCTCACTCATGAAGTTCTTTCCTGCTCAAATTGTCGAAAACAGAAAGGAATAGTGGACGTTCCCTGTCACAATTGTTTAACTCTGTCTAGAAAGGTTGATTACTTGGAAAAATCGTTAGAACGTTTCACTAAAGGAAGGAAAAACCTAAACATGATTTTGGATCAATCAAAAGTCAGCACTCATAACAAAGGTTTAGGTTTTGATTCTTATGCTCATCATAAAACACATGTTCCCACTGTTGTCAAAGTTCCTGAAAGTGGAAAGTTTGAAATTGCAAATGAGCCTAAGAAAATTGTTTTTAAATCTGCTGGAATTTTATCTTCTACTGTGATGAATGCAAATGTTGCTTCTACTTCTAAAATTAAGCATTCTGTTAAGTACACTTGCACTCATTGTGGTAGAGATGGACATTTAGTAGATTTTTGCTTTAGGCTAGCCAAACAACAGAAGCAAGAAAAAGCTAAGGCTAGGTCTAATTTCAGACAGGCACGCTTTACTCCTCATTATGTGCCTAAGGTGATGCGAACACCTCTTGTTGCAAGAAACACGAGAGAGCAAAACTGATTTTGTATACAAGTATACTCGTGTTGTGCCTACTAAATCGTGTGTCTCAAAGGTTTGGATTCCTAAATGTCTTTTATCTAACCCTAATCTTCGAGACATCGACATCCTCTTTATGTAGACTGTGAAAGAGAGGAAGGAGAACATATGGTTCATAGATTACGGATGTTCAAGACATATGACCGGTGATTCAAAATGGTTCTCCTCCTCACACAAAGTTCTAGTGATGAGGTCATCACTTTTGGCGACAATTCAAAGGGAAGAATTCTTGGAAGAGGAATTGTGCGAGTCAATGAAAACTTCATTCTCAAGGATGTAGCTTTGGTAAGCAAGCTCAAATATAATTTGCTCTCGGTTTCTCGGTTGCTTGATGAAGATCTTGAGGTAAGATTTGAAAAAATTCTTGTCGATATTAGATGTTTCGAAAATCTAGTATGCAACATCACTCGCATTGGTCGCTTGTTTAAAGGTGATTTTTCATGTCCAACATCTGAAATGACATGTCTTGTATCTCATGTTTCAAAAGATCTAACTTTTGGCATCGTAGACTTGGTCATATTGGTTTTGATCACCTTTCACGCATTAGTAAATCAAATTTGCTCGAGAGGTTTGCTCAATTAAAGTATGACAAAACAAGTAGTTTGACTTGCTCTCCTGTCAACATGGAAAAATGATCGCACCTAAACATTTTCCTATCACTTCTTTGTTATGACTAATGCTCCAGTCGGCTTCTACACATGGATCTTGTGGGACCAAAGAAGAGTAAAATCTGCAGGAGGTAAGTGGTATGTTCTTGTGATTGTTGATGATTACTCTAGGTACTCTTGGGTATTTTTCATGACTACCAAAGATGAAGCTTTTGAATTGTTTCAAGAGTTTGCATTAAGGTTGCTCAAGGAATTGCACAAGCACTTAAAGTAATTAGGAGTGATAATGGAGGAGAATTCAAAAACAATCTTTTTGCTTCTTTACATTACGAACATGGAATTGAGCATCAATTTTCTTCGCTCGAGTTCCTCAACAAAATGGTGTTGTTGAGAGGAAAAATCGCACACTAGTTGAGATGGCTAGGACAATGCTTGATGAATATTCTACTCCTAGGAAGTTTTGGGCTGAAGCTATTTCTACTGCTTTCTACATTTCAAATAGAGTATTTTTGAGAGCAAAGCTTCATAGAACTTCTTATGAACTTCGGTTTGGATGTACACCTAGCATCTCCCATATCGTGTTTTTGGTTGCAAATGTTTCATTCTCAAACATGGAAATCTTGATAAATTTGAATCTAGATGCTCGATGGATTGTTTCTTGGTTATGCTCTCCATACTCGTGGTTACCGTGTCTGAATTTAGAAACTAACAAAATTGTTGAGACTTGTGAAGTCACTTTTGACGAGGCTAGTCCTGGTACTAGACCCGAATTTTTAGAGACACAAGTTACTTGCAACTCGAAAGTATCTTCTTGGAAGAAAGTGATGATGAAGATGAAGATGAAAGTGGTAATCAAGTTGGCAACTCGGCTCGAGAAATTCAGCCCACAGGAAGAAAATCGGCAAGCATCTTGGAAATTCTTCCAAAGAAACACACATGGTCTTGGACCTCGGGCATCTTCGAAATTTCAACACCATTGCATATTCAACGAAGGCATCCTCCTGAACAGATGATTGGTGAGTTAAATATGCGTGTGCTTCGAAACAGGTACAATACTAATGCCTCATATGCTCATACTGCTTTTGTTGCATCTTTTGAACCCTAAGATGTAAGTCACGCGTTATCGATGAGTCTTGGATTAATGCCATGCATGAGGAACTTGAGAATTTTGAGCATAATAAGGTTTGGGTTTTAGTTCCACCTCCTTTAGGTCGAATATCATTGGAACTAAATGGGTTTTAAGAATAATCAAAGTCAAGATGGGGTTGTTGTTAGAAACAAAGCTAGATTGGTTGCTCAAGGTTTTACTCAAATTGAAGGACTTGATTTTGATGAAACTTTTGCACTGTTGCTAGACTTGAAGCCATTAGAATTTTGTTGGCCTTTCTGCATCTAAAGGTTTTAGATTGTATCAAATGGACGTCAAAAGTGCTTTTCTAAATGGTTTTATTTCAAGAAGTTTATGTCAAACAACCTTTGGATTTGAAAATCCGAAATACCCGACCATGTTTTTAAGTTGTCCAAAGCTTTATATGGTTTAAAACAAGCTCCTCGGGCTTGGTATGATGGGCTTAAATCATATTTCTTTGGAAAATGATTTTGAAATGGGTAAAGTTGATAAAACCTTGTTTTCTCTCAAGCATAGCAATGATCACATACTTGTTCAGATTTATGTGGATGATATCATTTTGGTGGTACTTCTCATGCTCTTGTTGCCAAGTTTTCGAGACACTATGAGCAGGGAATTTGAGATGAGTATGATGGGTGAGCTCACATACTTTCTGGGTTTACAAGTCAAGCAAACAAGGCAAGGTATTTTTATTCACCAAACGAAGTACACAAAAGATCTCCTTCGACGTTTTGAGATGGAAACATGCAAACCAATTTCCACACCTATTGGCACAACAACTACTTTGGATCCGGATGAAGAAGGAGAACCGGTTAATCAAAAGGAGTATCGAAGCATGATTAGATCGCTTCTTTATCTCACTGCTTCAAGGCCGGATATACACTTTGCGGTGTGTTTGTGTGCTCGTTTTCAAGCTTCTCCACGTGCTTCTCATCGACAAGCGGTAAACAATTCTTCGCTATTTACAATCCACTTTAGAGTTTGGCTTATGGTACTCCTCATCATCATGTTTATCACTTAGAGCATTCTCTGATGCTGATTTTGCGGGTTGTAGAATTAACAGGAAAAGTACCTCTGGAACATACCATTTTATTGGTACATCTTTAGTAGCTTGGTCATCTAGAAAACAAGTTTACATTGCTCTCTCAAGCTCCGAATCTGAATATGTTCTTCTTTGCCACATGTTGTGCTCAAGTGCTTTGGATGATATCTACTTTAAAGGATTTTGGATTAAACTTAGATAGTGTTCCCTTTTACGTGATAACACTAGTGCTATTAATATTGCTAAAAATCCATTGCAACATTCTCGAACCAAGCATATTGACATTCGCTATCATTTCCTTCGAGATCATGTGGAAAAGGGAGATGTTGTGTTGCATTTTGTTGATTCGATTTGCAAATTGTCGATATTTTCACAAAACCACTTGATGCTTCTCGATTTGCCTTTTGAGAGGAGAGTTAGGCGTTGTGCATTCCATGAGCTTGTTTTGAGGGGGAGTTTTATGCCAAGTCTGTTACTTAATGAGCTTACTTTATCATATTTCTTTATATATTATGTAATTGAGCTTATATATGATAATCTAAATTGCTTTACTTGAACTAAAAGTAACATTGCGGAATTCCTTGGTTTGTCTGTCTATAGCTAATATCTTGTGATATCTTGCTTCTATAGGCTTGATAATGAATCGTCTGAACAAATTTGGGCTATGAAGCATGTGTATTTTTAGCTTTACTCTTTCATAGACCATTTAATCACTTTGCATGTTTACAATAAAAGAAAAGGGAATAAAAAAAGGGCTCAAATCTGCAAGAAGCTTGTCAAAATTATCAAAATGTGCAAAAGCTTCAAGATGTATGCTTCAAGCATGCCATTCCCTAAAAGATAAGATGTATGCTACAAGCATGCCATTCCCTAAAAGATAAGATGTATGCTTCAAGCATGCCATTCATTGAAAATAAAAGAAGTATGCTTCAAGCATTCCACATGCAGTTTACTGTTATCAAGATTAATTTGGTCTACTAGATTGGAGTTGAAACTACTTGCTTGCCCTGAGTTGTTAGTTACTTCATTTTTTGGCCTAGTGTTTTCTGTCACGATTTTGCTTAGTACTTGGCTATAGTTGATTAAATTAAGGTTGAGATGCATGTCACTCCCTAACTTGTTAAATAATATTAAGTTCATGTATTATGCTTATTATGTGATATATAAGGTTATATGATCAAGGAAGCTCATTGGTTCTTGTCTTGGCACTTATTTGTTTTTCCTTGCTGAAATCATTGACAAAGGGGGAGAAGAAAGCTTACATTCAGGGGGAGAAGTGAAATGTTTTATTGTTAAAAGGGGGAAATTTTGGAGTTCACACACAATTTGGTTTCCTTTTAGGTGGAGATTTTTCACTTTACTTTTTGATCACTTTGTTTTGTGTTTTAAAAAGAAATTTCTTAAAATCTTTTCTTGTGAGGTTAATGCCAATGTTCAGGTCCAAATGGTGTTGCCAATGTTTTCATCAAGGGGGAGATTGTGAGATCATGTGATGAAAAATTGGTTGAATGGTGAAATTGGCATTGTATAGTGACTTTGATTATAGCATGTGTGGTGCTTGTGCATGTGCCATGTTGAGATAATTATTATGTTGGTGATAGCATGATGGATTCTGCTTGATGCAATGCACTCGTGTGAGTGGTTGCATGGATTGACTTTGAGTCAAGTCGTGGACTTGTGCTCGTGCACCTGTTTCGTGTTTATTCATGTGCGAGTGTTGCTCGAGGCTAACGTAGTCGATGACGGGACCGAACTAGGTTCATGGAGGAACTGAGGTTCGGGACTAGGTTCAGGGAGGAATCGAGGTCTTGGTGGTCAAGGATGTCATGCGGGACGTTCGGGCTAGAGAACATGCACATGGAGGCTGGTTAGTCACGTAATTACAGCAGGTGGGCTGTACATACGTGCAAGAGTTGTTTTTGGCCACGCTGGCCCAAGTTGAGATGTATACAGACTCTTTCCATGTTGGGAGTGGAGTTGTATTCTATCTCGTTTGGATTGCTCTGTATAAATAAGGGGAGGTGTCCCCTGTTTATTCTGGAGCGTTCAAGTTTGAGGGTTTGTACTCTTGTGTTGGAGTACTTTAGACAATGAAATAAAAATCAATCTTCCAGAGAGTTTCTTCTTGCGGTTGTGTTTTGCTCTTGGCTTCGACATAGTTGATCAATCGCTTGAAGTTTTGTTCATCACAGCAGTCACGAAGTTCATCACGGAGTTCGGTTCTTTGCAAAGGTATCATCTTGCGAAGGTAATATCTTTTGATCCGTAGATCCGATTGGATTGATTCTTATTGGGTTTGATTCGTAATTGAATCTAGTTTCTACAGTTAAAATTTCACATCAATCCAACGGTTAGATCTTCGGTAATTTGTGGTCGCCCAGATTGATGTCCTGCTCGCCTGACTGCTCGCGTGGTCGCCCAGATTCAATCATCTTTCGAAGGTCATAACTTTAGATCTGTAGATCCGATTGACCTGATTCTTTTTGTGTTAGCTGTGGAATTAAGTCTAGTTTCTACAGTTAAAATTTCACATCAATCCAACGGCTGGATCTTTAGTAATTTCTATTTTAGTGGACATATATCGGTCTGCTCGCCCGGACTGTTCACGTGGTCGCCCAACCTGCTCGCCCAAGTGCCAACCTGCTCGCCCAAGTGCCCAACCTGCTCGCCCAAGTGTCCTTCTGCTCGCCCAAGTATCCTACTGGTCGCCCAGGTGCCCTACCTGCTCGCCTAGGTGCCCAAACTGCTCGCCCAAGTGTCCTACTGGTCGCCCAGGTGCTCAAACTGGTCGCCCAAGTGTGCTACTGGTCGCCCAAGTGCTCTACTGGTCGCCCAGACTTCTAAACTGGTCTCCCAACTTCGTGAATTGGTTTTCAAGCAAGTTGAGTTTGAATTGGGGTGTTTCAAAAAGTTTAAAAATAAGATTTTAGCTTCCGCGCAATCATTCACCCCCCTCTGATTGACGCCATCCGATCCTACAATTTTCAAATTTTTTTACTCTACTAATTTCTAACGTAGCACGGTACTTGACGATATGTTGCTAGCCTACTATGTTTTTAAATACTACTCTAAAATACAATATATAAAAAATATGATGATCATACTAAGAAATCCGACTATAAATAAGTCATTCGACTATAAATAAGTAATTTGACTACACATTTTTTTTATTACGGAATTACTACTATATATTATTAATTTTTCCTAATCTTAAAAACTACATATGTACATGATATATCATACTTCCTTTAATTTCTATGTCACAATTTTCGAAATATTACCCGCGCAACATGTGGCTAGCCTACCATATTTCATCATAATATTAAATTTCTACCACATTACATTTCTAAATATTGTCTAATACATTATTTGCATAACAAAATTTTTACTACACAATCCTTACTAAATTAAATTTCTAAATATTGCCTAATATTTCTACTACATTGAATCTCAACATTTCTAAATACAAAATACTACACAATCATATTTGAAATACTAAATACTACATTAAATTTCTAAATATTGCCTAATAGAAACTACCGCATTAAATTTCTATATTTCTAAATACTACACAATCATAAAATTTCTAAATACTAGACAATCCTAAATACTAAATACTACATTAAATTTCTAAATATTGCATATAAAATTTTCGGACTTACCTCCACAAAAACAACGAATCTACTTTTTTTCCTCTTTTTTTCCTCTCCTCTCCTCTCCTCTCTTCTTCTCTTCTCGCAGCGCTCGGTTCCTCTCCTTCGGCCAGCAAAATGAGCACAGTGCTCGCGGAGGCCAATTTAAATGGCGCATGTCGCCCCAGGTCCAGGCGATCGCCCCAGACCCGGACGATCGGCGCCACATCAGCTTCAGGGCCGTTTCCAGCCGTTAGGGTACCCTCCTATCGCCCCATACTGGAGTGACGGGAGGGCATTTTTTTGTAATTTTTTGTTTCCATCGATTATTTTTTAAAAAAAACATTTAAAATAAATATTAAATAAAAAAATTCCAAAAAACCGAAACAACTCCGAACCGGTACGAAAACCTCCTCGGCCTCATTTGGAAACATTCTCAAATCCTACCGAAAGTGAATTGTTCATATGAAAATTCTACAATTTTTCTGTAAACTTCCTGCATTATATATAGGCCCTTAATCCGTTCAATGTCACGTGTTGTATTTTCTCATTCTGAAAAAAAAAATCTATTTACAGAGCTTGTACTCGTGCTGCTACTGAGTTGGATTTGCCAAGAATCCAAGGTACCTGCTAACCTACTACCGTGTGTTCCAGAGGAAGATAGCTGTGCTACTCCATCCTGCCAAATTTATAAGTCTAAATTTTTGAATAGTTTTGTTTATAAATATAAGATATATTTTATATTCTAATACAAAATAAGTATGGTGATCCTTATATACCTCTAATAAATATTCATCTTTACTTTATATTCTAAGCATGCATGCATTGAATATAAGACCATTCTCAGTGCTAAGTTTCATTCTGTGGTTTCCAAAGGTGCCATATCATCTAAAGAGGTATGGACTAATGAATGAAATAAAGACTCCCAGTGCATAGTTTCACTTTCACAGTTTCATAGGCAATCAATAGCATTTACTGCTTGGATGGTGTTGTGAGTGAAAATGAAACGATTTTGCCCTAGTGCAAGTTTCAAATCGTTTCATTCGCGTTGGAAACAGTGACTGACGGGTTTCATCTCCATGAAACTCTTTCTCTCTTTTTCTCTCTCTCACTCTCTCCTCTTAATTAGTTTGCCAAGTCATCAGTTTTGCTGATGTGTCACAGTATTTAATGAGAATGAAATCTATTTGAAACCCCCACTGGGAATGGCCTAATGCTTAGTAATAATAATTAGGAATAATCTAGTTATTTTTAATACCTTCTTGGTCTATATGCCAAGGAGAAATAGGTCTTATAAACTTAGACATATGGAGTACTAATAATTCTGCACTCCCTCGCAGACTAATAATGATGATGATAAAAATAATAGTAATAACAATACTAATTACAACGCTTCAATGCATTATTTTTAAAACTGTACAAATATTAAAACATGAATTAATAATAAACGATGATTACTTACAGTTTCATTTACTCCCTCCAGTCATAAGTAGTTATCGTGTTGGACATCGACAGTTCGATACAGCCTTTAAAACACAGTTTTAACCACTAATTTATATTATAACATATTTATAAAATCCAATAAAATTATAACATTATAAAAATATTTTTCAAGAAAATATGCACATATGATTTTTATGTATTCAATCTAAATATTTAAAAGATATTAATAGTCAAAATTTAAAAAATTTAACTGTATCTATATTCAAAATGATAACTATTTATGACTAAAAGGTGTACTTCAAAATTGGTGTAGCTAGTATTAGTAGGATGTGATGCATAGGAGCAATGCTCTAACAATAGTAACCGTGCACTGCACAGCCACACAATTGCCCGTCGCATCTTGCTCCGCAGGTAATCCAGCATAAGTCCCACATGTGGGGCCCACGGAATCCCGCCTATAATGGTCCGCCACGTGTGGATCCCAACCGGCGAGGCTCCGAACCGGCACCTCCTCCCGGCTCCCAGGGTCGAAGCCATTACGGTCACCGAGCTGACCACCGTACATCACAGCACCGCCAACTGACAGGTGGGCCTATTAGCGCATCCCGTGTACGCAAGAAGCGTGCGGCGAGCGATTTCCCGGCTCGGGGAAGGCGTACCTTTCCCGTGTGGTCCACAATATTCCGCCAGTCGGAGTCATCCAGCTCAGGATGGGCCCACGGTCGCGATTCCCTTCGGGGCCACTTTATTAGGTCAAGCTTAAATTGATTAATTGCACTTTTTTAGATAGAGCAGCAGCTTAAACTAATTAATCCTAGTTAATAAATTGGCGCCAGCAAGTGACAGATTTGACATTTGCTCAACCTCATTGATTACATTTCCTAAGAGCAGTAGTACAGTAGAGTATTTCGGACAACTATTGTGAAAAACATCAACACGACCGATTAGTCGGCCGATTAATCGATGACGATGATTAGATGACGGAGCATTCGGAGTATAATTAACACAGTTGAATGATTAATTGACCGTACAATCTGATTAATCAGTTGTTTTCCAATTAATCATTTGTTTTTCCCGTTAAAGCATGAAATATATCATTTTTATTTACTACGTATGATAAGTTAGTTTGTAATATTTTGTCATATTGTTCATAGTATGTATCTTTTAAATGAAGTATAAACAATAAAATGTAAAATATGTTTTGTAGAGTGATAATTTACAATAATTTTGGGTAACTAAAATATTTCTAATTAATTCTAAACGTAAATAAATATATTAATAAAAACACATAATCGTTTGTTAAATTTTGATTAATTGATCGTATTGTGATTAATCTCTTAGCGGTAACACGTTGCGTCCGTTGAACGTATACTGTTTCTCACAACACTGCTATAAACAGAAGGTTGGATGGTACTTGTATGGTAGTGCATATTTTTTAGCAAAGTATGGTGCCATTAATGATTGAAGGCTCCATGTACTATAGCATACACATATTTTTGTCTAAGTAAACCAACTCATTATGCATGCGGACCTAGATGACCACAACAAAATGGTAATCTCCTAATGAATCCCGGAGTGTTACTGAACAATTCGTGTGCAATTTGAGGCCAGTTTTTTTTTTCCTTTTTTAAAGTTAATTACTTCATACAAGGCTATTTAAAAAAAGTAAGAAAGAAGTAAATGAGTAATGTGGCGTGGGCACACAATCGAGTGGTTACAGCATTAAACCAATAACGACACACGTAGCATGAGTGAGAGAGCCAATAAACATACTGTAACTGATCCTTTTCAGTGAAAGTAGGGTCGATTTCATCGTAATTAATCGATGTTTTAAATTGCGATTTTCACGACAAGGTTTATAAAAACTACACAGCTATTGTGAAAGCTATCATTCATCATATTTTTAGTATTAAAAGATTTTTTAAAAAATTAATATATAGACAATATAAGGGGGTGTTTAGCACAGCTCCAACTTCACCAAAATCAGTGGAATTGGTGGAGCAGCGTATTTCTAACTTTAGAAATTTATGGAGCTAGAATTGTTAGTACATTAAGAGTGTTTAGGTGGGTCATCTTGTTTACGTTTTAGACTAAAAATATAAACTCAATTCGCTTTATTTTAGCCTACAAGCTCCAGATCTAAGGTGGAGTTGAGATCTGTAACTCTGCCAAACAGGGTCTAAGTCACCTCCAAATAAATTATAAAAATATGATACTTTAGAAGGTACTAATATTTTTATAATAAGAATATATGTCAGGTTTGGAATCAACAACATACTAATACAGGTCCAAAAGCTCATAAATAATAACTATATCACAATGTTTTTAACAATAAGCGCTTAATCATTGAGAAATATAAATGTTAGATTATTGAAAAAGGACAAGAAGGGGTTTTTACTAGATTTTCTTATAGTTCAATCTTATAAGAGATATATTTAGATATTTTAGTAATATTGGATTTCAAAATGAATTTAATGTTTTAACACATGGATACCTATATAGAATAGCAGAGTTATTATTAGCTACAAGCTACGTCAAATAGCGGAATTATTGCTAACTATAGCGTTTATAGTTAATATAACAGAACATTGACCCGTAGCTTCGTGTTTAGAATAATAAAACTGTAGTTACACTATAGCTAGCTTTTTAGAATACTTGAATTAATCCTACACACCAAAACGTAAAGGGAGAAAATTCCTATTCCTCTTTGTCCCAATACCCCATACAAGCTGATCTAAAAAAAGCCATATACTACCGCCAGGAAACACATGCATCACCACAGGTGGATACCCAGGGCGAGATTTTTAAAAAATAATATGTTTTTAATAATTTTGCAAAGTTAATTAATACATCAAAACAAAAAATTACAAAAACACACGATAAAAGAAGCTCAGTCACCATTTTACTTAGCGACATAGAGTTCTATTTTGTCACGGATTGAAATGACTAACGGATTATTTTATCGTGGATTCATTTGATCGAAAAAGCAGAGCTTTCTGTCGTTATTTTAAATAACGACAAAGGTGTATTTTATAATTTTTTATTCCAACATAGTAATTTTTCAAAATTGTTTTAAAAAATATTATTTAAAAAAAAAGTTACCCATGGCACCATAGAGATCCCAGCCCCAGACTCAGCTCCCATGCATCGACCTGCTCAACTCAATCACACAATTTTTTTCCCCATTTATAAAACCTCTCAATAACACACGTTAATCACTAGCTGGAGTAGTACCAAAAATCAAGCAATAAAGTTGACAGGAAATGACGAAATAAATTCGGCAGCGACGTCCGACAGGCCTCCGACCAAGCGCCAGAAAGCAAACAAAAACGAGATAATCAGGCGCGAACAAGAGAACACAAGCGGCCCGGCGGAACAGTGAGCGCGGGCCGCGCTGACGTGGATCCGACGGGTCGTGGGATCCCATCCGACGGCCCAGATCATCCCTCCCCTTCTTTTATCTGCCCCTCCTCCCTCCCACCCTCTCAGATCCCTTCCTCCTCTCCAAACGCGCGCTCGCGCCTGCACTTCCACGGCCGCCGCCTCCTCCTCGTCTCCTCTTCGCAGCTACACGACCGCAAGACTCATGCCTTAGCCGGTCAGGTCGGAGCGGAGGTGTACGTGTACGGGAGGTGGTTGTGTACGGTGTGTAGGGGCGTGTTGGTTTCTTGCGTAAGGGAGGAGAGGAGATGGTGGGGAACAGGGGGAGGGCGTGCAAGAACCCGATGAGGCGGACGACGAGCATGACTGATGTCGCGCCGCCGGACGTTCTGGCGGTGGTGGAGGAGGAGGAGGAGGCCATGGTGGTGGGGCAGCCTGGCGGCGGCGATGCCGGGCAGGACTGGCTGGCCGCGTACCGCGCGCGCGCGACGCCGGCGCGGTCGGGGCTCCGCCGGAACTCGGCGGACTGCTCGCTCACCGAGACCGCCGCGTTCCTCCGCGCCTGCGGCCTCTGCCGCCGCCGCCTCGGCCCCGGCCGCGACACCTTCATGTACAAGTACGTACGTCAATTACTCGGGCATAGATTGTTTGCTTGCTGGAAGAGCTGCACGATTGATTCCAGCACGCTGTTTGATTTGCAGGGGTGAGACGGCGTTCTGCAGCCTCGAGTGCCGGCAGCAGCACATGATGCAGGAGGAGTGGAAGGACAAGTGCGTGGTGACGTCGATGAATGAGGCGGCGGGGCAGACGGCCGGCCGCCGCCGCTCCGGGAAGCCCGGCACCGGCGGCACGGTGGCGGCGGCATGAAGGCGATCGAGGCCCCGACGCAGCGCGCGGCAGGAAACGTACCCACCTACTAGAGCTAGCTAGCTCAGCAAACCCTCAGCTACTCACTACTCGTACGGCTCAAATGGGTGAAACGACGATGTTGCTAGTAATCATGCATCCATCTCTCCAGTCCAGCAGCCAACCATTGATCAAATAGTTTTTATGGATCGATTCGATTCGACCGATCGATCGGTCATCATCATATCTTGTACTAGTAGTTGAATCGATCGATGTGAAATTTCCCATCCATGCAAATTATAGCTAGCTAGAATTGATGGAGCCTAATTTTCGCCATCGTGACTCGTGAGACTGTGCCATCGATCGTGCATGCATGTACGCGCGCGAAAAGGAGTATTAAAGGAAGACCTAGCTAAGTGGCCGCAGCACTAGCAGCTGGATACATTGCATGCATGGCTAGAGTGGCCAGTGCGGTACACCTATGGATGCATTGCACTGCAGAATTCAGTGGTGGTTGTGATCGTCGCAACAAAATGAAACTCAAGATCCATCGCCACAGTGCAGTGCACACGTACTTGATCGAGCCGAGTTCATTCTTCAAGCTCCAATCGACACGTACGTCCTGTGAATCTGTGATTAAATTCTTGTATTGCACTGCGTGAATTAATTTCGGGTGCTGATGGAGTAGTTAATTAAGATATGATGTTGTTAATTACGTACGCTTCCACGAGCCAGCCACACGCTTAAACCGTTGGACCCGTCTTAGGAAAATTAATCAACATCGTGAGTGGCAACATGCACAAAAGCTCGATAGCTCCGTGGATGCTCACATGGATACCGCTGTGGTGGCCATTACTACTACTAATCACTAGCACTAGCTAAGGCGCATGTTTGTTTCAAATTTGGATTCTAAAAGTTCGATTCTCAATCATGGTTGTAGAGAAGGCGATTACGGAATCCAAAAGCACATATGAAGTGGATTGTAGATTCTAGTGTATATGGGTGGGCTTTTGGATTGTGAGAATCGATTCTAGAATCAGTTTGTTTGTTTCGATTCTCGCTTTTAGGGCCGTAATCCGTAATCGAAGTTAAAACAAACAGACCCTAAGTGTCACTAATGATACAGAACGCTAACAACTCTGGTGTATTTAGTGTGTGTTTGGTTTGTGGGATAAGATAGTCTTGTATCATTTGGTTTTTTTGTATTTGGTGAATAGAATGATTCAGTATCTATGGAAGTTTTCATTCAGCAACTAAATACATAGATAATTTTTTTCTTAAACCATCTCATACATGTATAACTTGGTACAACCAACCAAACATAAAAAAAAACAAATTATGTACACATACAGAATCAGTTTAATTTCAGTAAAGAATCGCTTGCTGCTTGTACTTACGCATCTCAGAAGCTTCTTAGAACGCCAGCAAGTATTGTATTGGAGTAGTACTTTGTTCACAAGTAAATTAGAAGGGTACCAACCCTACCTAGTGAGTACAGCTAGGTACCGGACGTTCATAAATATAAGACGTGTTTTAATGTTATATAAATATAGAGGAAAAAATGATTTAGATATTTTATTTAATTGTCTCGAAAAATAATAGATAATACTGTATGTAAATAGTAATGAATAGATGTATATAATTGAGAAAGGATAAATAAAAGTACACTAAAAATATTATTAAACTATAGGGCCTATATTTATGAACAGCAAAGTTAGGTTCAAAAATAGAACAGGGTTCCCTTGCAATAACTATGGATATTGCAACTTAAACCGTTCACATAGTTCTGGACCGTCGGATCAAGCGCACGGACAATTCAGATTAAAAAAAATTGATAAACAATGTTTTATTACAATATCATAAACAATACTTTTGTATAGTAAAAAATCTAAACTATTTTTTAGATCTGAACCATCAAATTTCAATCGGACGATCCTACAAAGATTGATTAACTTGCAGCCTACGGAACTGCACCGTATCTCTGTCGTAAAAAGTAACTCCATGAAGCATCACGGGGCAGAGCAGCTGTGCCTGCACGATGTACGGCCGTTTCCTACATCGAGGATTCGAGATGACGACACCATGTTGACACTTGTGCAGATCGCTCCGGCTCTGGGGTTCCGGCCATACGCCGATGCGCTGCCCAAGAACTGCTTGGGAAAAACAAGTTTTGAAAAACTCTCTTACACTGCACGGTAAGCAAGATTACAGCGTAGACATATGTAGTGAAAGTACTATGGCCAGCTTGGATGTCTTCGAACGACCTCACCTCACCCAGTACATCAAACGAGAAGGCTTTATCTGTTTGACGCTTCTCTTGTTCCAATTGATAGGAACTTGCTAACTGGCATTTTGGGACGGTTTTGCAGTTAACCCCAACGAGTGCCTGATTACAAGGATACAGAAGATGACACTAGATTATCACTTTAAAGTAGAGCAGGAAGCATGTTCATCCACCTTTGCGTTCTTTAGTTTTAATGGTATAACAAATAAATTTCTCAATAAGAATTGAACCATTCGCAGTCCTGTAGGATTAACCTATTTAACTTCAGGAACCGCCGGTGTCTGGAGAATTTCTGCCATCAAGGAAGCCGAGGGCTGGGAGGATCGAACCACAGTGGAAGACATGGATTTGGCAGTCAGAGCTGGTCTGAAACAATGGAAATTTTTCTATGTTGGTGTTGTTAAGGTAGGATGGTACTAACATACTCATATGGATTCATTTATCTTGTTGAACTACACAGCTTTTGCATGTTCTACGTTAAGAAAGGCCTTAACAATTGGAAAAGAAAATAAATGTAGTTGTGAGAGAAGCATGGTGATTTGCGGAATGGGATTCATCTGAAACCATTTTGAGCATGCCAGAAATATTAAAACAAATAGCTTTGCCTTTTTTTCTTACAGTTGGTACTGTGGTTTAACGGACAACCTTGTTTAATTGACAATCATATTTTTTACATGTGATTGGCGATTGCTTTTGTTGATATATAACTTGCTATAATTGGCATTTATTTATGTGATTTGATTCTCTATATATTATTCAATGCATACGTGTGTTATCCGTATATCTCTATCCGTTCTCGATCCGAATCCGTCACATATCCGATCCGTATCCGTATCTCAATTATCCGGATTCATATCCGGATCCGATTAGCCCGTATCGGTTCGAATCCGGGAAAAAATATGGGTTAGGATACGGGAAGAGCAATTGATAAACAATGTTTTATTACAATATCATAAACAATACTTTTGTATAGTAAAAAATCTAAACTATTTTTTAGATCTGAACCATCAAATTTCAATCGGACGATCCTACAAAGATTGATTAACTTGCAGCCTACGGAACTGCACCGTATCTCTGTCGTAAAAAAGTAACTCCATGAAGCATCACGGGGCAGAGCAGCTGTGCCTGCACGATGTACGGCCGTTTCCTACATCGAGGATTCGAGATGACGACACCATGTTGACACTTGTGCAGATCGCTCCGGCTCTGGGGTTCCGGCCATACGCCGATGCGCTGCCCAAGAACTGCTTGGGAAAAACAAGTTTTGAAAAACTCTCTTACACTGCACGGTAAGTAGGGGTGAAAACGGGGCGGATATTTCCCGCCCGATCCGGAGCCGGATCCGGTTAGAACCGGATCCGGGAAGAAAATCGGATATCGGGTCGGATCCGGATCCGGATCCGGATAGTTGAAAACGGATATCGGATCGGATTCGGAACGTACGCTATCCGGAAAATATGGGTCGGGAACCGGATATCGGATATTCGGATATTCGGATATCCGGATTGGAAGAACACCGACCACAGTCATCTCAGTCACAGCGTCTCGTCTCCTCTCGGCTTTTCCCCCGAGCTCAGATCTAAAAATTGAAATCGCCTTCGCCTCTCCCCGGCGGCCACGATCCCCACTTCCCCAGTCCCCGTCCTCCAAGCCGGCGCTCCACCAGATCTCCCCGGCGGCCACCATCTTCAGTACCCTAGGCCGGCGCTCCCCAGTCCTCCAAGCCGGCGTCTTCCGCGAGTGCCGCGATGCCGCCTCCGGTACATGGGAGACATCTGGGGCACCAGTGAGGAAGGCGCTGCTGATCGAGCAGCAGCTGGCGTGCAGCCTGGAGGACCTATACAAGGGCGCCACAAAGAAGATGAAGATCTCCAGGGATGTCCTCGACGCCACCAGGTGAGACGGATTCTTCCTCTCTTTTCTTCTCTACGGAATGCCAGCATGGTACAACATTCTGTTCTTGGGCAAAGATGGAAGCTTTAGTGCTTAGAGTAGCCTCTAAACATCAGCATTGTTGTGATCTTGATGAATGATTTCAGTCAGTGCGGACATAACTAGTAAGTACTAGTAGTAACTTCAGTAACCAGGTTATGAGTTCATTTTGTTCGTATGTTGTTCTCTGACGATGCTCCTATCAAATCTTTGAAGCTGTCTGGTTGTAGCAACTAGCATAGCACCGCTCTTATGACATAAAGCTTAGAGTAGATTAGTGAACACCACCATTGAATATGCATGATAGATAGGACCGATAATAACTGCTGTCAAAGTGGAGGAAACGGGATAACAGTATGTGTTTTCTTGAGAATGTGCAATTGGATTACACAATAATTAGATGAAGAAAAATAAATTATGATAGCACTGATGCTGATGCTAAGGAAACAACATTACAGCGTAGACATATGTAGTGAAAGTACTATGGCCAGCTTGGATGTCTTCGAACGACCCTCACCTCACCCAGTACATCAAACGAGAAGGCTTTATCTGTTTGACGCTTCTCTTGTTCCAATTGATAGGAACTTGCTAACTGGCATTTTGGGACGGTTTTGCAGTTAACCCCAACGAGTGCCTGATTACAAGGATACAGAAGATGACACTAGATTATCACTTTAAAGTAGAGCAGGAAGCATGTTCATCCACCTTTGCGTTCTTTAGTTTTAATGGTATAACAAATAAATTTCTCAATAAGAATTGAACCATTCGCAGTCCTGTAGGATTAACCTATTTAACTTCAGGAACCGCCGGTGTCTGGAGAATTTCTGCCATCAAGGAAGCCGTACGATTAAAAACGGTATAGTACACATGTTTAATGATAGATAGCACTGCACGGTATACATATATGAATTGTGTTTGGATCGGCATAATGGCCTTACGCAACCATCGACGTCACCACATATTTTGCTAAACAGTATTTTGCTACAGTGTCATAGACGATACTTTTGCACAATAGAAAATCTAAATTGTTTTTTTTTGTCAATTTAAACCATCGATTTTCAATCGAAGGGTCCCGTAGAAATTGCTTAACTTGCAGCCCCACGGAACTACACCGGATCTCTGTTGTCAAATGGCACTGTAGGGTATACCTATATGGGTTGTGCTTGGGCCAGCATAATAGCCTCACGCAACCATCGACGTCACCACATGAAGTGCACGTGACCATAAACATTCTCGATATTAAGAAGTAGCTAATATATATGTATATTGTTATTGTACTTTTTTTTATACTAGGGGAGCCCTACTCTAGAGCGTAAAGTTTTTAACGAGACAATAACTTTGTATTTGTACTCAATGAATAAATAAAATATAGATCATTTTATTTAAATAATTGTATATACCGAATCCTCACCGACGGTCATGCTCGCTTCTCGTCCTTGGTGCTATCCACAGAGACAGACCGATAGCAATAGCGTCCACAACTCTACACATCCAATAAGATAAAACCTGAACTAGTACGATATAGCGGTAGCACAACGTGATCTGAGCCATGTTGAAGCCACGCTAGAGATGAGTTGACCAGCAAATCACGGCATGAAGCCCGTTAGACTATCTCCATGGTATCCCTTCAGTCTCCAAATCCCTTCGCAGACAGATTCAAGTACTCCAACGAATTCTCTTTACGGTTCCCTTTGGAAGGGATTTGGAGAGAGAATCTTTTCAGAAAGAGATTCTCTCTCCAATCTCTATACAAAACCCTTCGAGGGGATGCTGTTGAAGATGATAGGAATGAAAGGAATGGATATAGGGAAGGAAATAAGGGTAGAGAAGGGAATAAAGAGAAATTGCTGGAGATAGTCTCCCACCTCTACATGGATATATGGGTGCCAACGTACTGCGGGTGTCAAAGTGTGGCATTCCTAGTCGGTAGTATGAAATTTGTGTTGTCAACGTGTGCCATTTTGGTGCTCTTGTGAGTATCTGAATAACATTTAAAAATTTCTTCGCCATGTCCAAATATCTAATGAGAAAATCAATGTAATGTACATTATTGTATAGAAAAATGCCTGAAGAAAATAAAAGGTCGGTCAAGCAAGGGAAGCATATGTATCTTCTGCATGATTCGGATCCGTGGTACCAAAGTGATAGCCAAAATATATCGTCTTAATTTGCTCCGTTCCACCGATGCACTATTTTCTTTTAGAGAAACTGCTTCATGTTTTCCTATTTCCGGAACGACATGTTTTCACTAGCTAGATTGGTCCTCTTCATATCCTCTGTACGTGAGATCCAAGGAGCATTTTGAAGGAGTTGTCTGCAAGACTGCAACTCAATTTCCTATGAACTTTCATCTCGGCAGGCAAATTAAGCTTCACCTCGAGTGGATGGTGCCACTCAAGAAAGCATGATAGACAATTATGACTCGCTGACAGGCAATTATGGGTGTTAGGATTGGTAGCACTATGGTAAAGAAAATATTACTCAGGTAGCCAACTACAATTAACATTTGGTGGTGAAAGAGTATCAGGGATAGATGGAGAGCTACCTACGGATGGGCTTTAAGACAAGTTGTATAAATTCTTGCATCTGTAGGCTAGAGGATATATACTAGTTTTTACAAATAGTAATCGCTACCCTAAAAACAATGAAAAACTACCGCATCAATTCGATCCTTTGTCACCATCTGAAAGAAAAGGCCAGACAACACGCTGAACTCAAGAAACAATGTGTGCGATCCGTCGCATTGGGGGGGCGGGGGTGTTCTAGCCACGACCCTACGTCACGAGTGGTCCATTGCGTTGGATGCACTTGCAGCCAACCACAAGCGCAAGGCCTCCAACACCGTCCAATTGTCCACAGATGCGCCGGCTTTTTCCATTCCTCGCTCCCAATCGCTTCATTAATTCTCTCTCTTACGCGTGAGTGCGTTTAGTAGTGGAAGTTTTTGCTCATCTTCTATGAGATTCTGACCTCCACGTTAGATTAGAAGTATGCTATAGATAGGGCTGTAAAAAAAATTAAGACTCGTGAGCTACTCGAGTTTGGCTCGCGAGAGACTTGGATCGACCTGGGCTCGAGCTCCAAACGAGCTGAGCTCGAACTCGCGAGCTTAACAGAGCCAAGTTTGAATAGTTCGCGAGCATATTCGAGCCTGTACCGAGTTTCCTTAAGTTGAGCTTTCTCAACCTTGTTACCGAGCTTCCCCGAGTCGAGCTTACCAAAATAACCGAGCTTATTTGAGCTTATCGAGCTTACTCGAGCTTATCAAGCTTAATCGAGCCGAACTCGAATCTACTCGAGTTTGAACCGAGCCGAGCTCGAACCTCAACTCGAGCTCGATTCGAGCCTTACCTAGCTTGAGCCTGGAGGGCCAGGCTCACTCGAGTTCGGCTTGTTTACAGCCCTAGCTAGAGATGTGGCTATATGTGCGTGTGCATGTACGAGTTGTGTGTATAAGTGCGTGTGTGCATCCTTCCTTGAAGTAAAAAAGTCAAAAAAAAAAAAGTTTAATTTCCTTCTCTCTCCTTGTCTCCATCTTTCCTTTTCTTGGCCTAGCTAAAGAAAAAAAGAAAATGGTTCACTCTCTGCGGGCTCCATGGCAGCCATAGGTGACTCACGCGTGGGAAGGGGGCATAGCGTTGGAAAGGCACTTTATTTTTCTTTTCTTTGCAAAAGTTGTGACGTGTTGTTCCTATTTCGTGGCTGGAAGGAGCTGTCGTGTGTGCAAGTTGGGGGATCCATGATATATTCTGTGATGTGTAGCTGCTATAGAATCCATGGCCCTTCCGGCCTTCCCCTCGAAAGAAAGGGGATTCCTAGGGTTTACGGGATAACTAAGTAGAAATCTAAAATATTTATGACTATCAATTCGTACTATAGTATATGCCATATGGTGCATGTTACATTTTTAAAGTCTGAATGTGATGAAATTGCCAAGTTTTGTGGAAGCGAAATAATAGATGAAATATAGGGTTAATTATATATGCATGTGATTACTACCTTCATGTTGTGCTATTACGTATAAGCATATGAGTGGGATTGGTCCCCTATCTTGTTTGGAACACTGAAATTTTGCATGAATTTTTCCAAGAGACGATGCAATTTCCATGAGAATGCTACAAAACCTTGTTGTTCCAAGTGACGCGCCTTAGAGATCTTAAAAACAATACTCGATCTATCTATCTATCTATCTATATATATATATATATATATATATATATATATATATATATATATATATATATATATATATATATATATATATATATATATATATATATATACACTTTTAATGAGGGTACGGGTTTCTTATTTTCTTTTGATTCTAGTTTTTAGATTGTGTTCCTAGATACATGTCATTCTACAATTTTGGGATGATTTTTTTTATCATTTTTTCTTTTTATACCCCTTTAACTATTTTCAATGTCATTTACTGCTATAAACTAAAGTAAAACACACCATTCAAATATATAATGAAGATATTCAACACAGTCTTTGTGAGAAATTTTACGGTGTATTATACTAGTAGGATATAGCGAGTAGTAGAAATCAGATCTAGCTATTGATTTGTTAAAGGTATTTCAACACTCTACTACAAGAAGAAGTGTAAATAAATACTAACTAATACAATCCATTTGATCAAAAAGAATAAACGGTCTATACTAAATTCAGCGTATTGTAAAAGAGCTCTCTTTTGTAGATATATCTCGACAGAAGTACAAAAATTTAAAATAACATCTATTCAGAAATAGAGAGGGTATAAGATTGCAAGTTAGTCGTAACTCGGAAGGTATACCAATTGGCATTGATTGAGTGACAGTTGATAGCTTTAATTGATCCAGCTAGTATTTGAAATTAAAGTGATAGCAGGCCCGCCAAAGAGAGAAGGAAGAAAAAAGAGTGGATTATTTCAGTTACCCACATATATTGAACAGTTCAAACAGCATTAGTTCTCGTCTTTTCACAAGTACCCACATATATTGAACAGTTCAGACATCATTAGTTCTTGATAGACCTGGAAATTGGGCCGTGCCGGGCCGGCACGGCCCGAGCCCATCGTGCTTCGGGCCTACGTGAAACGGGCCAGCACGGCTCGGTCATTTCTTCGTGCCAGGCCGGGCCAGCATGGATGGCAAAAATCAAGGCCAGCACGGCCCAAAGGCACGTCGAGACTGCTTTGTCGGGCGGTAAGCCCAACAACGCAACCGGAGAGAACACAACACACTAAATATTTTTTTATAAATTCATACGTTGTTCAAATGAAAAAGTTGTCTACATAAAAAAGATGTGTCTCGAAATTCTCTACAACTTTCATGTAGAATATAAATTCATATGAGCAAAGGAAGACCCTGAAAAATGCAGATTACCGAGAGATGTGGCGTCGGTCTGAAACTATACAGCGCACTAAATATTTTTTTATAAATTCATACGTTACTCAAATGGAAAAGTTGTCTACATGAAAAAGATGTGTATCTAAATTCTCTACAACTTTAATATAGAATATAAATTCATATGAGCAAAGGAAGACACTGAAAAATGCAGATTACCGAGAGACGTGGCGTCGGTCTGAAACTACACAGCGCACTAAATATTTTTTTATAAATCCATACGTTGCTCAAATGGAAAAGTTGTCTACATGAAAAAGATGCGTCTCGAAATTCTCTACAACTTTCATGTAGAGTATAAATTCATATGAGCAAAGAAAGACCCTGAAAAATACAAATTACAGATTCGGGCTGGCTTTGGGCGTGCCGCCGAGCACGGCCATACTGATCGGGCCGTGCGGTATTATCGTGCCAGGTTTTTAGGCCCGGCCCGGCACGTCATTCGGGCCGTGCCAGCCCGGCCCATTTTTTTTCGTGCCGGGTCGTGCTGGCCCACTAAGGCCCGTCCCAATTTCCAGATCTAGTTCTTGATCGTCTTTTCATCATCACAAGGATTTCTTTGAGCTCATGTTAACTTCATCCCTGAGAACATGAATGTTTTTGGCATCCTTATCTCCTTGCTTGATCAGAAGCTACCTTAAGGCACTACATGCATGCATGTTGACATGTTGTGTACCCTTTAAGAATCTGAGTACTTGATTAGCTTAATTAGTATCTGTAAATATTACATAAAAAAGGTAAGACAGAATAAAATCATAGAAAATTCACAAATTAAACACATTTATCATAAAATCAATGGAATTTGAACCATGACTTCTAGCCAGATAATCCAAATGCAACACTGGTTGAACAATACCTGTCTAACAGCAGATAGTTCTGGACTCCTAGTCATAATTTGGAAGAACTATAAGATTTGTGGGCTTGCATGACAATATGCATTAGTGTAATATATAGACCAAAATCTATCCAACGATCGACAGGCATCTCACACTGCTGGATATTCAATCGTCAGTGGCACAAATGCGCAGGCACCATGTGAAGTGGCAGAGCCATAAGTTTCAGATCAGCTAAGGAAGGCACTAACCCAACGACATGTACGTACAGAAATCAAACCTCATTTCGTACAACTGCGATCACTTCCCAAGAGGAAGATCCACAAAACTATTATGACGATGGCATCTTAACTTAATCTCGGATGTATTTGGTGATCTCAGTGCCGTCCCTACGGGAAAAGGAGTACACGAAGTGGGGGGTCCCTGCTCCATGTTAGAAAACGAAATTTCACTTGATCGGTTCCTTTTATAGGAACATAATTATTGGGGTATTGAAAAAAGAAGAAGAAATTTGTGGCCTAAATGTGGTTTTGGAGAAACCACCTTGTTCTCCACCTTCTAATTCTCACCACTATAGAACATCACATCACTGCTGGTTCCAAACTGGCATCACTGCCGGATATTAGAACCAACAGTGTGTGATCGACAGTAATAGTCAGACTATCACTGCCAGTTTTAGAACCGGCGGTGATAGTGTAAATCCAAAAATCACTCGACAAAATCAAAAAATAAATTTATTTGCACCTGGATCAATCTGTATTTACTACCACGCACGGTCACATGTCACGCAATTTTCACGCGAAATACGCGCGCGTGCGGTTGCTAGGATTCGAACCTCTGACCTGCAGCTTTGTGTAAACATCCCTTACCATCTCACCTAACACACATTTCTCAACTTCTATAAGATATATATTCATTTTATCCCTTCGTATCCGAAAGTTTTAACGATTATTTGGACGTCTAAATGACTTCAAATAAAAAAGTTGTCAACTACAAAGTTGTAGATCTCATCGAGAGCTACAATTTTCATAAAATTTTGTTAAAACTTTCATCGAGAGTAATAGTCAGACTATCACTGCCGGTTCTAGAACCGGTTGTATACTACTACGCACGGTCACAAGTCACGCAATTTTCGCGTGAAATACGCACGCGTGCGGTTGCTAGGATTTGAACCTCTGACCTGTAACTTCGTGTAAACACCCTTTACCATCTCACCTAACACACATTTCTCAACTTCTATAACATATATATTCATTTTATCCCTTCGTATCCAAAAGTTTTAACGATTATTTGGACGTCTAAATGACTTCAAATAAAAAAGTTGTCAACTACAAAGTTGTAGATCTCATCGAGAGCTACATTTTTTATAAAATTTTGTCTCCATCCGACTCCATATGCAAAAGTTATGGGTTTTTTCAAAAAATATTATCACTGCCGGATCGATTTCGAACCGGCAGTGATACTATTATCACTGCCGGTTCTCGGCAGTGATAATAGTCTCAACGACGGTTGGATTCGAGCAGGCGGTGATAATATTTAAAAATCATAACTTTTACAAATGGAGCCGGATGAAGACAAAATATGAAAATTGCTCTCGATGAGATCTAACTTTATGATTGACAACTTTTATTGAAGTTATTAGATGTCCAAATAATCATTGACAACATTTCAACGATTATTTGGACATCTAAATAACTCTAAATAAAAAAGTTATCAACTACAAAGTTGTAGACCTCATTGAGAGCTACAATTTTCATATAAATTTTGTCTTCATCCGACTCCATATGCAAAAGTTATGATTTTTTCAAAAAATGTTATCACTGCCGGTTCGATTCCAAACTAGTAGTGATAATAGTACTATTATCACTGCTATTATCACTACCGGTTCTTGTATAGTCCCACCGATGGTTCGGATTCCGAACAGGTAATGATAATATTTTTTGAAAAAGTCATAACTTTTGCATATGGAGTACGATGGAGAAAAAATTTATATGAAAATTGTAGCTCTCGATGAGGTATCATTGAAACTTTCGGATATGAAGGGATAAAAGTTGTCAACGATTGTTTGGATGTCTAAATGATTTCAAATAAAAAAGTTGTCAACTACAAAGTTGTAGATATCATCGAGAGCTACAATTTTCATATAAATTTTATCTCCATCCGACTCTATATGCAAAAGTTATGATTTTTTTCAAAAAATGTTTTCACTGCTGGTTCGAAATGCAGTGATACTTCCTCTATTATCACTGCCCAGTAATAGTATCATTGCCGATTTAGTTTATGAACCGGCAGTAAAAGTATTATCACTGCCGGTTCTAGCCGAACCGACGGTATTATACTGGTAAGAAAGATGTTTTTTTGTAGTAGTGTCTTCTTCTTGCCACATAGTTACAATCATGAATCGTCTCACATGGAGATATATATGGAGAGAGATTCAAAATTCCCGAGAATGAATACACATCTTAATTTCTCATTCACATCAGTTTAAATTTTGTACTATTTCAAAAGTATCAAAAGAGAAATTAAATCCCCTATATGCCACTAATTAAATACGAAATCCCTGGCTGATTCTTATGCGCGACAAATTAAGGGGCTTCCAATTTGGTATCTAGTAGGTGGGGACACGTCCGAGTCAGCACCAATCAGGCAGCTAGGTTGTTGTTTTCCTACCCAAACTTAAAAATGTTGCCATCTTCTGGGGCTGGTAGGCTGGTAGCCAGTAGTGTTGCCCTCCAAAGTGACACTTGCAAGCGGTGCATATCTTAACGATTTTTAGGATCAAGTGAAGTAAACGTTTGGGACTACTCCATATAAAAATGGCAAACAGTGCACTTTGGAATGAACTTTTCTGTAAATTATGCTGTGTAAAGTGATGCAAGTTTGAGCTAGTGACCAAAACCAGAATATTTAAGGAAATTAGCTAGGAACATACATTACTCAGCACTGATGCACGGATGTCATGTCAGGGAGCAGGGATTTGATAATTCCAATAATTATGTGTCGCCAGGTCACCGAAAGCAACTGCTAGTGCTAGGCTGCTAGCTAGCTCCTAGCTTTGAGCCTTTGATCGTCATATGTTGTGTAGGATAGCATTGCATCAGTTAACCATGGAGGACAGATCCAAGCTCATCATTGCAAGGTCCTTCACGTCATACTATGGGTTATTTTCAGGGGTTGTTTGGGGCAGCTTTGTTTCGACTTTGAGCTTGAAACCCATCTAGACAGTCCAACTTTATAACTGCTGTAAAGTCAAGTTGTAGTAAATGCCGTAGCACAGGCCAAGGTGCTTCAATGTTGCGCTTCCTCCCCAATCAAGTTGTTCTCCCGATCCAGCCTCTTTTGTTGCTCCCCCTCACCCAGATTGGTGCCTCCTCCTCCCGATCCGATCGGAGCGGCGCCTTCTCCTCCTCCCCGGTCGGTGTGTCGTCGTCATCGCCCGATCGACGCGGCACCTCCCTCCTACCCCCCCCCCCCCCGGTCGGCATGTCCTTGTCCTCAACGACAACTGTAGGGTGAGGACAACTTTGCTCTGCTTCCTAGAGGTAATTATTCTCTTTCAAATGATCAATTTTTTCCCATTGTCTCATTAAATGTTTCACACTTTATGTGTTTGAACAGGAAAATATTATCTTGTCAATGCGGGATACCCTAATCGAAAGGGATATCTTGCTCCGTTCAAAGGCCAAAAGTATCTTATTCTGCAGTAGCAACGAGGTTGAGGACCAAGAGGGAAGGAGTGTTTCAATTTCTGTCACTGTTATCTTTGTAATGTGATTGAATGAGTCTTCAGAGTGTTGAAGATGAAATGACAAATATTGTTGAATCTACAAAGTTTTAAAGTGGAGAGGCAGAAGAAGATCATAATGACATGTATTGCACTACATAACTTCATTCGGAAAAGTGGCATACATGATTGGCTAGTCCAGAGGTGTGATGAGGATGAGGACTACATGTCAGCGGTTGTTCAAGAAGCATCATCTGCAACGGTTAGTGAAAACGACATGCCAGTGGATGATGGAGACATAGATGCTCTTCGTAATTTAATTGCTAACTCCTTAATCACTACTAGAGAGTAGGAATGTGTTTTTCTATGTGATAGTGGATATTGCACCTTTTTTGCTTAGTGACAGAGAGTACAAATGTGTTTTGCTATGTGACAGTGAAAATCACACCTTTTGTGACTATTGCTCAATTATTCATCACTTAATTGGTACGATGGTGTCTACGTTTTGATTGGACAATTGGAATTTATACATATATGGGAGAAATTGATGGTTTTATATGTTGCCATGTACTTACATTGAACAAAATAAACAAAAGGTTGACGAAGAAAAATAAACAAAAAATATATAATATTGTGATCAAAAATAAAATATAACTAATGCTCAATTATTCATCGCTTAATATTTTCGCAAATATAATCTAAAACACCTCTTAAGAAAATCTACAGTTGTTTTACAATCCAGCCAGCCAAAATTAGCTTTACAGCCTAGCCGTAGCCCCCCAAACAGGACCTGAGCCTCCTCAAAAAAAAAGAATGACATGTATTTCATGTTATGTGAACTGTTTAATCGAAAATGTACACTCGATAATGTGCTTCAATGGATATACTGTTTGCACCAATATTTGAAAGGTGTAGTCAAAGTTGTCAGGTTAAAGTTGACGTATCATAGCCGATGTCCGATATGGAAAGATATCCAAAGATCTTTGATTATGGTTAATATTTTAGGAAAAACCATCCATATTAAGGATGATAAGTATTATGTTCTGCAGTGTGTTAGAAGAGGATACGATCAGCCGACGGGTATAAGAGATGGTCATAGACAAACGGAAAGAAATCAATCCAATCTACAAACATACTAGTTTTATTTTACAGTCGACTAGGAGTAGCTTCTATAATTTAGATTCTCTTGTAACTCGATTTGATCAATAAACTTGCGCATCGCCGATTGTTGATCATCATCTGTTACACCAATTAGGTTTGGTTTTCTTCGATCTTATTGCGCATTGCCTTTTTTGGACAGATCTACCTTTGCCCTCTGATTAGCCCAAATCGGCTAATTAGACTTATTGTTACCTCAATTTGATCGGCTTTGAGCTGATTAGATCTAAGTCGATTATTCTGCGAGATCGACTTCGTGCGTATTTCATATTTTCCTTACTGATTACAAGATCAAATCAGTTGACACGCCTTGAATTACAGAACCCGATGTTCGTCTGGTGTATTGTTGTCAATAAAACCTACTTCAAGTTTTGTGGCGCCAACACACTCTTGGCACACCCGATGGGACCAAAAGATGTCTACATCTGGCAAGACGATTCCACCTTCCAACCTCAACATCAAAGCCATAATCGTCTCTATATTGGATGATTTAACACCGGAACAACGCAAAGAGAATAAGAAAGCTAAGCTAGAAGAGATGATGCTGGGTTGCTATCAGAAAACCCGACTAGACGTCACTCAGAAGACTGTGTTACAGATGGTCAATGTTCTTAGCGATGCATGCATCACGAATAGCCCGATAAGTCGATATATGTCTGCACAAGCTAAATTATCGGCTATGATTAATCAATCTATACACCACACTCTATTCAATTAATCATCGGCTCTGGTCACACATTACAAAAGTACTTATATTAGACTCCTCATCACTGACAGTTTTCAAAAACTGTCTGTGATAAAGTGTCATCACAGACGATTTTTTTGCAAAAACGGTCAGTGATGAATCTCAGGCACATAAGGGGAACATCATAAACAGTTTTAGCCAAAAAACATCTATGATATTGCCCCTTCATCATAGATGGTTTTTGGCTAAAATCGTCTATGATGAGGGCCACATCACATACAGTTTTAGCAAAAAACTGTCTATGATTTGGATCTCAATATATATTTACCCACTCGCGTCGTCTTTCTCCTGGCCCAAACCCTAGTCTAGCCCCAACGCCCCCAACCCTGCGGCGTCCCCCCGACCTCACCCCCGCAGGCTGCTACTTGGCGCCCTGGTCGTCACAGCGCTGCTCTCCTTCCTCCTCCTTCTCATGCCAACCCATAGCATCTTCCTCTTCCCCTTTGCTGGATCCTACTCATCCTATGCGCACCACCCCTGGTACTTGGGATCGTGCTGTGCGCTGTTGGAGGCACCAAGATCTGGATGCGAGCCAAGGGCCAACCGCTCTATGAGGCCATCGTCGCCAAGACGCACGCTGTGGTGGCAGACAGCGGCGAGACGGTCGACTCTATGCTATGGTTCCTGGGGGAGTGCGACACCATCGAGTTGGACGGCGCACTATCGTACAACGCCAAGATGGAGCTCCTGGTCGTCAATCTCATCTTGCCCAATATTCTCATCGTCCATGTAAAAGGAGGGGACTGTCTTTCTCCCCAACATGTGGTTGACTCAGTAGCGTTAACTTCAATTCAGTTCCTCATTATTTCTTGGACAAATCAATCTATGCGTAATTGAGCTTAAAGTTGGCTATTTTATGACTAACATCAGTGCGAATACTAATTGATGGCGTAATGTTTGGGTCATCTGTGCGCATGTCGCTGAAACATCTAGGGTCCCATTCTTAGCCGAAATTTAGCTAAATGTCCAATTTTACCATGAATTGGATAGCCAAAATTTAGCTAAGTGTCCAATTTTACTATAACTTGGATAGCCGTCTGTAATATGGTTTGTGAACCGTCCCTGATGTGCGGTTGTCCAGTAGTGTTATAACCCTTAAGCCGATGATAGTCAATAGTGTTAAAACTACCACTCAAGAGTTAGCCATCTGGGAGCCTGCTCGACCCAATGTAAACACTACCGAGTTACCCTATTTATTCGGTGGCACAGAACACTCAAAGCAAGATGGCTGACCCAAAGCTATCAGATGCAAAACCATCATTGATGCCGACCCAACCTATTGTTATATTGCCACGGGATCCTCACCTAAGTGGGGTTGTGCATTACGAAGCATATACTGATGCTGTAAAGTTAGACGCATCAGCTAGTTTGCCACTGTCAGCTCCATTTTATGTGTTTCCGCAATTGGTTCCACAACCGATTGAGTCTGCTCAACACTTGCACAACACTAAGCCGATTCCACCCAGGAATCTGGCTCCTTACAAGGTAGTAACTTATTCAAAACCTTTTGTCCTAGTGCCAGAGCCAACCACTAGGAGGAACACTAGATACGAATAGACTCCTCAGTACCCATCAGCTCAGCCAAATCGTCAACCTGAGCTTATGCTCGATGGGCAGGATGCCAATTACCGTCATAGTTGGCAAAACCCTAGTGTTACGTCATCTAATAGTATTAATTGGGCTGACTAGGTTTCTACTGTCTTGCAGGATCAGTTCGGCATACAGCAAAAAGGTAGGGTTATCAGCTATAGAAAGCCATATCCTGATTATATTGATCGTATGCCATACCCGAATAACTTTAAAGTCCCTACTTTTTTCAAATTTTCTAGGGATGACTCTGTGACTACGCTTGAACACGTCGGACGATTTATCACTCAATGTGGTGAAGCTACTTAGTTTGACAGGCTTAAAATTAGATTATTCCCATTGTCACTCTCAAGGGCTGCCTTCACCTGGTTCATGAGTCTACCCCCAAATTTGGTCCACTATTGGAATGATTTGGAGAGCCAATTCTACAAATACTTTTTCTCCAACAGTCTGGAGCTCAGAATTTCTGATCTGAGCTCTGTTCGTCAGAAATTTAGAGAATTGGTAACCAATTATATTAAGAGATTTATGGAGGTTAGAAATTGGTGTTTTAGTGTTACTTTTCCTGATAATCAATTAGCCGATTTAGCCTTTCAGGGATTGATTCCCCCACTAAGGAAAAAGTTTGGTAGACAAGAATTTATAGATCTGAGCCATTTGCTGTATAGGGTGTCAGCTCAAGAAAGCCGGTTTCCTAACAACAAGGCATTCAAGGATAAGTTCAAAATAAATAATAATAAAGATAAAGAAAAACCAAGGTAAATATGGTTGAATATTGTTCAAGTGGGTTCTTTGAAGACAACGAAGCAGATATAAATATAGTGAAAGTGCATCTAGGCACTTATGTTATTTTGGTGATTAATGACAAACGCATATAATGACAATCTATGTAATTGTGTAAATGCTTAACTTAGTGCTTAACAAATGACAAACCTCTAATATGATTATATTGCTATGAGACTAACATGTTCATTGCCAAGTTGAGTATTAGTCTCATATATTTAGAGGAAAATCAAGTGGGATGGTTAAGCAAAGATAAGGTATGCAATTTTGGTATCTATTCTATATTTGTTATTGCATTTCTTTTGTGCAAATGCATAGTGAACTCCAAGTAACATGTTGATTATATATATGCACATTGTTTCATGTCATATTTATTTGTGCATATATATTCATTTGAATTCATTATGTGCTTTGCCTTTAGTGTGCATGTATTAACTAGAGTTAAACTTCACATTGCTATAGATTGACTTGGTGCATGCATGTTTTAGTTGTATATCTTCTCATGCACTTCTCTTAGTGAAGTTTAATCTAGAGTTGGATCACATATTTACTCTTATTCAAAATATTATTTGCACATGTACAATTGATGTATATTCTATCATGTGTTTCATTTAAGTAAAGACTGTGATCCTTGCCATGATTTAATTGATTCATCATATCAGCAATTATCTCTCTAGTGCATATAGATCAATTACATATTCATCATGATGCACTTAGTAGAGAACATTTCTTATGTCAAGTGTTTCCATTTATATTGTGCTTCTTTATATGAAACACTTGTGGTAATCAACTGCTCACAAATATCAATTTCTTCATATCTATTGAGCTTTTGGGACTAATGCTTTTCATGAGTGGTTTGGAAAGAATTAGGTCCCGTGTGTGCATGATGACCAAGGTATCTTGAAGGATGACCGTTAAGCGAGGTCAACAAGGCGGCGGTGTCACCAAGAGTTGAGGACTAAGTCAAGATCGACTTGGCGTGGAGATCGTCGAGAGGATGATCAAGTCAAGGTCGATAGGATGAGAGTCTCATGAGGTGAATCGAGTCAAGTTGGACAAGGCGAAGATGTCATCAATCATTTTGGTAAAAGACATCATGCACATTGCATCCACGGAGAAGACGGCATGCGGATTGAATGTAAGACTTAGATTTCTCGTTTGAATTTGAGTCTAAGGATTGCCGTACTATTAAGAGGGATGCTCCATTGAATGACTTTTAGATGTGTCAAGTGCTCAAATGATCCATCCTTGTGAAATTTAGAGAGAGAGTTGAGTTGGTGATTCCGGAAAGTGAAAATTGTAGGTCACTCTTGGATTCTTGGTGAAATCTGGATTTATCCTTTGAGATTTGGGTAGTGAGACCTTGTTGGTTGTGTAGCCCTTGTTCTTAGCTTTCAATAGAGTCCAAAATCACTTAAATCGGAGTCCGGAATCAAAAGTTATGCTCTTTTTCGTCGGGCTGCTGAGTGCAGTCCGGAGTATCCGGATATTTAGTCCGGACACTCCGGGGAAATTGTCCGGAGTCTCCGGGGATTAAAGTCCGGACACTCCGGGTTAACCTTCTCGGTTCAAAGCAAATTCTTCCAGTCCGGACACTCCGGACTAAATGTCCGGATAGTCCGGGGTTTGCGCAGTTCAAACGGCTAGTTTTTTGGGGACCTCTATTTAAAGCCATCTCTTCCCCATTTGAAAGGTGGCCGTTATTCCACTGGTTTGAGGTGTTCTCCTCTTGTTCTTGAGCCCCCAAAACACCTCTTTACCCTTAGATCTAAGTGATCCCCTTTGTGAGAAGGGTTGGGAAGGGTTTGATGAGTGAGGTGTTAGATTGAGTGAGATTTGATTTGTTGAGCACTTGATTTCATCTCCAAGCTTGTTCTTCGTGAGCATTTGTTACTCTTGGAGGTTGAGGACTCCTAGACGGCTAGGAGGTCACCTACCGAGCCACCGGTTCTTCGTTGGTTGGCCGTAGGAAGTTTGTGAAGGCCGGATTCCGCCTCCGCAAGGGAAGGAATCAAAGAAGTGAAGACCGGCGAGTGCATTTGTGCAACACCGGAGGAAGAGGGTTGAAAGAGACCCCGGCTCAAGCGTCAAAGGAGTTGAAACCGGCGAGTGCATTTGTGCAACCCCGGGAGTAAGAGGGTTGAAAGAGACCCCGACTCAAGTGTGACGGAGCTGCCTCAACGGAGCGTAGGATCCCTCAAGGATCCGAACTTCAGTGAAAAATCGTTGTCTCCAAGTTTGCCTCTTGCCCTTGCTTTATTACTTGATTTTGAATCTTGAAATTGCCCGATCTATTTGATTATTGAGTTTCTCGCTAGGCATCTACTTGATCTAGGTTCCGCTAGTGTTTATCATCTTTGTGTTCAAGTAGATTGTTTAAAAGTTGGAGAAATTTCAAATTTCATCTCGAGGTGCTCAACCCGAGTATCCGGACAATTACCGGATAGTCCGGACATTTATACCGAGTATCCGGATAAAATCCCGGACACTCGGTGACCCTCGGCTCTTCAAGGTCTCCAATCCGGAGTATCCGAACAATTACCCCGGATAGTCCGGACATTTATACCGGAGTATCCGGATAAAATCCCCGGACACTCCGGACTGAAAACCTTGGATTTTTTTATTCCGCTGTGATTTAGCTTTAAATTTATTATTCGCCTATTCACCCCCCCTCTAGGCGACATCACCTGCCCTTTCAATTGGTATCAGAGCAAGGTCTCTCATTTTATTAGACTTAACCGTCTAGAGAGTAAAGGATGTCGACTAGAGGAGTAGAGCACTCTCATGATCTACTTATGCTAAATGGTTCAAATTATGCTTCATGGAAATTATTTATGACTTCTCATTTTAAATCCATGAGCCCCCAAATATGGTGGATCGTAGATGTTGGCTTTTCGTCTCCATTGAATGAAGTTGATCCAACTGAAGGAGAGACAAAATGCCTGCATCTTGACGCTCAAGCTACTAACGTTTTATTTTGGGTTGTTGCGATGAAATTTTTGATAGCATATGCAATCTCAAGAGCGCTCATGAGATGTGGATAAAGCTTCAAGAACTATTTGAATCATCCACGTCTTCAATTGAGGATTGCATTAAGAAAGAGATGTCGGGAGATGAAACCTCAAGCTCCATCTCAAGCTCAAGTGATGAAGAACCGACATCTCCATCAACCTCAACCTCCGCCTCAAGTGACGATGAAGATTCACTCACATCTTGAATCCGTTGCTTCATGGCGAAAGGTAAGAATGAGGTAAGTGATGATGATGATGATGATGAGCTCTCTTGTGAAGAGTTTATGAATATGTTAAAGGAGCTAAATGAATGTCTTGGGAGGGAGAAAAAGAAATATAAAACTTTGAAGCTTGAACATGAATTACTTCAAAATGATTTTAATATGCTTCAAGAAAATCATGAATCCCTCCTTCTTAAAGAAATTCATAAGCCTAAGGTGGATATAGGAATCACATGTAATTTAACTGATGAAATGCCATGCTTAAATGTCAACTCTAATATTTCATCAAAAATTGACATGTCCACCTCTTGTGAAGATTTAATTGATACATCTTGTTGCTCTAATAAAATTTCTTCTAGTTCCTCTATGTCTTTGGATGCTAATCTTGTAGAGGAAAATAAAGAGCTCAAGGCCCAAGTCATTAGATTAGAAAATGACTTGAAAAGGAGCATAAAGGGCAAAGCCGTTCTCGATGAGATCTTGAGCAAGCCAAGGGCGCCTCAAGATAAGCGAGGACTCGGCTATATCTCCAAGAGGGAGACTAGCAAGACAAGGCACAACGAAATACATTCGAAGATCATCAAGTGCTTTGCTTGCAACAAGAAGGGCCACTTCGCCTCCGTGTGCCCTAATAAAGTGGAGATCAAGCCACAAGCATCAACCATGAGGCAAACCGGCAAAGAGCAAGTCAAGAAGAAGAGACGTTCAAGGCATACTTGCTACAATTGTCGGGAAAAGGGGCATATTGGTAAGGATTGTCCCAAAGGTATCATCCCTAAGTCTACTCATCATTTCAATGATTATTTGCTTAGGAAGGACAAGAATGGTAATGCTTTTGCCAAACTTGTCAAGTCCCCTATGCTCGCTCAAAATGATAATGCTCATTTGCATAGGAAGAGTAAATCTAGAAATGGATTTGCTAAAATTGTTAGGACTCCTAAGCCTACTCAAAGCAATTCAAATATATTGCTTAGGAGAAATAACAATAGCAAAATATTTGCTAGATATACTAGATCTTCTAAGCCAATGCATAATTTTAATAATCATATACTTAGAATAGATCAAACTAGAAATAGTTTTGCAAAGTATCATTGTCCTCCTAAGTCGTTTCATAAAAATGCCAATCATTTGCCTAGGAGGAATAATTATTGCAAACCTATTTCTAATTGTGTTAGTCAATTCAATAATATCCAAATTAGGGTCATTTGGGTTCCTAAATCTATTGTGACTAACATTGTTGGACCCAACAAGGATTGGGTACCAAAAACCGCCTAAAAGACTTTTTAGGTAATATGAGATGGATTGGACGTTTGGCTTCTTCAAAAGGGAAGAGGACTTCATCATTTGCAAAACGGAGCCAAGCATGAGGATGATCACTTCAATCTTGAGCCAATGCCATCTCGGGTAACAAGTATTTAATTTGATTACTATTTAGCTTATAGCCTTGTGTAGGTTATATTGCATTAATTCATGAAAATCAATTTAGATTGCTTGATTATATGCTTGCTCATGCTTATTAGTTATTTTGATTGCAATCTTGAGCAAGTTCGGAATAGTGGCACATTAAGGGGGAGTGTTAACTCATATCCATGTATATTACATCCCTACATGTGCCCATATTTATATAAGTGCTAATGTATATTTTCAAAATCAAGCCATTTAGCCAAAACTCAAAATTTTGTATACTATTAGTATTCTAGTGAAAAACTAATTGCAAAATGTATACAAATGTATTTGAAACATTTTTCAAAGGTTTTGGCCTCACAAAATCTATTTTGAAAATAAAATGAGTTTCATGATCAAAATCTAGTTACTAGTATCTTGTTTTGGATTTAAACTTATAATTTTCATAGATTTAAATGTAAAATGATTTTGAAAGTAATTCCAAAACTAAAATCCTAGAGTTGGTCATTCTTAACAATTCTTGTATTCAAAAGATTTTCAAAAGACCAACCTAGCAAAAGTTATTTGATGTTGAAACTCACCGAAAAACTATAATTGATCCATAATGGTCATATTATTGCACTTAAGTGAGTTGTGCCGAATGAATCAAGTTTCATGCTATGATTTGACTCACAAGGGTATTTGCAACTCATATAACCTTTAAAACGTTAAATACCCATTTAAGCTCATTTTTGTAAAAATGAAGAGTTTCTTGAATGTTAAAGCTTTTATTGACCAAATCCTGCCTTTTGAGAATTTAATTGTCTTCTTTACTGTGAATCTGCTCTAAATGGTGTACTTGATGGTTATCTTGATCATTTAGAGCATTTCATATTGGTTTCACGAATCTTACCAAGGTTTATTGCAAAATGCCTTTTGAAGTTCACCAAAATCTCTCTTTTGATATTATTTGGCATACTCTCGCATTAAGTTGGATTTTATGATTTGAATGGATTTGATTATGCAAATTGGCTTATAAATATCTCTCAAAATAAAATTGATTTATTGCAAAAAAAAATTGTTGGAAAACCTTCTCTCGCATATGGAGCTCATATCTGGAAATTCTCAAATTTATTTGAACTCATTTGCGAGATTATTGACTTTATTTGACTTAGTGTCAAAACTAAACCTCCAATGCTCCTAATGGCCTAGTTTTTGATTGGAGGGTGATATTTGAGAAATTCTCTTTAGAGAAGTCTCTTGGATGTCCATGGATCATTTTTGCAAAATCTCATAGCTATTTGACTTCATTTGATACTTGTTCGAATAATGTTGAAAACCATATGCAGGCATATCTTTCATATGAGCCTCTTTGGTCCAAAAGTCAAAAATATTGTTTAAAAGGCCAATATTTGTGAAAATCTTTATAAAAGTTCTCAAATATGTATTTCAAATGTTTTGCAATGCTTTCGGAGTAAAAATTTCTATTTTAGAAACAAAATAGCAAATTTGGCCACAAATGGATCTTATAGGATCTTGATTTTGGATTAAATGAAACATTTTCATAAGTTAAAATCTATTTAGTTTTTGAAAAAATGGTCAATACAAAACTCGTAGGGTTGGTCATTTCAAGTATTTCTTTAGTTCAAAGTTTTTCCAAACGACCAACCGTTCAAAAGTTATAGCTATTTGAATTTAGCCAAAATTCTTCATTTGACACAAAATGACCCATTATTGCATATTGTGGTTTTTTGCTATTCGAGTTGGATTTCTTCGTATTTCTTGGCTTGAAATAGTATTTCTAACTCATACAAAGCTATGAAAGTGGAAATCTCCATGAAATCCAAGTTAAATCGCATTTTGAGCTTTCGGTGCATATTCGACTTCTTTTCATACCTTCAAAGCGCAATTTGGCATATCTTTTGAAAGAAAATTCCTTTTAAGGAAATTCTTTTTGAGAAACCTTCTAAATAGCTCAAAGTTTATTTCTGGAAACTTTCAAATTATTTGGATTTCATTTGAAAAAGTTTTGACTTTTCTTCTCTTTGATTGAAAATCATTCCTACAAAGCAAAATTTGGCATATCTTTTGATTGGAAACTCCTTTTTGAAAAATTCTTTTTGGAAAAGTTTTTCAGAAGTCCAAAGTATGTTTCTGCACAATTTCAAATATTTTTAATTTCATTTGAAAAAGTTATGGCTTTTTCTCACTTTGATCAAAAGGCTGAAAATTCAGACTTTTGCATGGTTTTGAGCTGATTTGTGATTTTTGTATCTCCAAATAAGAGCATAATTTGGGGGGACCACCTTTGTAAGAATTGATCCTCTTTAGTTGTACTTCATTGTCTAATTTTTTCAGAATTTATGAACCTTGTTTGGATCTTTTTCCAGCCCTGTCAAAAAGCTTCAATGAAATGTCAAAACTGAATTTTTCAGCACATTACATTTTTGAAATCTTGCTTACCTTTAAGATGATTTGAGTATTTTCTTGTGATGAAAACTAAGGTAATTCAATTTATTGCTCCATGATTCATCTAAAAATATTTGGGAGCTCATTTGCTGTTGTTTTCATTGTCAGGACTATTTCAAAGCGAGATTTCTTTTCCCGAAACCTTCGATTCAGTATTCACTATTTTCAAGTTTTCGAGATTTTCCTTTGCTCAAATGAATTTTTGGGCTTCACAATCCTCGAAGAGAATTTCGAGACCGATCTTTTTCGCGTTGATGATTTTTGCATTTGAGCAATGGTTTAAAAGGTATAATCGATTTTGTGCTGCTATTTGAATCTTTTAAGATTTTGAGAGTTTTAAATTGGAATCTTGGCAAGCCTTTCAAGATGAAAACTAAGTGAACTTATTCATTGCTCCAAGCTTCAAAGTGGAGTATATCTATTTAAGTTTTCATTCCAATGAAAGTGCACTTTTTGGCTAAGTTCTTTTGGAAATTGGATCTTAGCCTCAAAATATTTCCTCTCTTGCATAACTCGGAGTTTATTATGGAAAAGAGGAAATTTCCCTTGTAAGTTCAAGAGTGAGTTTGAATATGTTTTACCCATTACCTCTCTTACAAGTGGATGTCAAGATTAAATTTGAATGAGGTTCAAATATTTTCATTGTAACTTGGTATAATGAAATCTTCAATTGGTATCTTGAATTTTTCAAATTGCTTGCAAGTAGTATTATCATGTTTATCGTCTATATCATGCATGTTATACTTAGACATTATCAAACTAACTTGGGTCAAATTAAAAGATATTTGTTCCCGGAAATCGTGTGCTTGTCTATTGATGTTCAAGGTATTGGAAAAGGGGTCATCTTCGACGGTAGGATGAAGGAAATGGAGTGGAGCTCCATAGTCCGAGGGATCTAAGGCCGGGCGCGGTGATCATGACCGATTCGAACATGTGGTGGACAAGAATCGACAAATGGACGTGTTTTCTTTTTGACCATATTCAATAATGTTTTTGCACACCATTATGCTCAATTGTTTTATTTTAAATGGTGTTGTATCTTTCAATTGGTATCATTAATTGGTATCTTTCAAGAGGTATCCTCTAATCCTAAATTGTTTTGAAGTGTCATCTAACTTGCATTTGGCATTATCAAGAATTAAAAGGTACATACGGGTGACACATTGCAAAGAGGTATGCCCTTGATAAGTTTGTGAAATTCTTAATCATGAAAGCGCATCTTTCTTATATAATTTTGATTCATGATCTTGTATATATCTTGTGATCATATAAGCAATTCCTTCTTGTGTAATCTTCTCTATATGATCTTGATTATTAGAATTTTATTTGATCATGAGCATATGCTTAAATTATATAAATTTACTGCATGATCTTGATGTTTAAGAATAAATCTTCTCCATGTGGAATCATATTCATGTGTCATGTTTAAGCACCACTTACATCTTGTGAATCATGACTCCATTTAAATTGGTATCATTGGAAACATCAATTACCTAAATCTTGGATATAATTGGTATCATATCTTGCCTTGATTTAGGGGGAGCTTAATATTATTGTCCTATTCTTAGCTCCTTATTTTTATTTTTATCTTGTTCTCCCTAATTGAAGGATCGAGATGGCGAACAGAGGGGGGGTGAATGGTCGCAAATAAATTTTCCCCCAAAATACTCCAACTAAAACCGAGAAAAGATCTCGCAAGGGAAATTGTGAAAAACCCGCAAAAACCGGAACGACTAGACAACTATGTGCATCCCTAGCTTACATGGATATTATCCATAAAATATGTGAGGGATTTTTCAATCACAATCCTGATTGTCAAGTATCCAAAAGAAAGTAGAATCAATTCAAATACTTCTTTTCTAAAAGAGATCAAGCCAAAACACAAAAGTCTCTTTTAGAAAAGCAAAAGCAGATATTTCCAGAATCTATCTTTAATTTGAATAGGAGGTTGGTGGGTTTCTGCTACTCAAAAAATTATGAGAAATTTTCTCCCTATGACCAGATGAGTCATGAAGCTCTCTACCAAAATTCAGATCAAAAATCCAAGTAGAAAAATCATCATAAATCTATGAACATAGACAGTCAGAAACTTCGGGCAGAAAATTTGGGGCTCGGTTTTCACTTCATAGCACCCAAACGGTGAAACCAGTGGACTCCAAACTTTTTCTAAATATGGGTATAGGAGTCCCGCAGAATCTCCAATAAGAATCACTCCAGAAGGATTTTTCTAGATTTTTCTAAAAATCAAAGACTAACTGCTGCGCGAAGAACAAGTTCTGGACAGAACTGGAACTTGAAAGAAGAGATGATCTCTACTCAATCAAAGAGTGCAAAAGAGATGTAAAACCGTATGAACACACTCAAAACATCCAAGATCAGCATTTAGAAGGAGGAGGCAAATCCAAATTGCATGAATATAGATTGCGGAAAGTAAATGCGTAATGTAAATGCTGAATTTAAATTAAGTAAAGTAAAGACATAATGTAAATGCGAATTTAAATTCACAATGATGCAAAGAAATTTCTTTGTATTTCTGGTGGGAAGGTTTACAAAGCCTCACTTTATGTGGGCAAAGCTCAAAGGAGCAACTCAAACCTTCAAGGGGAGGAGGCCACCCCTCCACCCCTATTTATACAACTCTTGGGTCACCTACCACCCTTGGATGAGTCCCTCAACCCTAGGACACTCATCTAAGGGCTAGGATTAACCCACTCACACAGCCATGCAAAGGCTAACCCAAAACCCACATACATACCGGGTTTTCTTGCACGGTTTTCAAAGCATACTACCTAGACCTGCTAACCTATCAACTAGACCGCAATCCGACGGCCCTCATTGATCCACGCGGCATCTAGCTAGCATCATCTCCTTTCCTTATCTTCTTGGCTTGCCCGGACTCCGTCTCCGGTCATCTTCCGGCGATCTCCCAACCGTCTGGACCTCCGACGCTCCTCGCCTAGTCCCGGTCATCCTCCGCCTCACCATGACCTAGCACCGTCGCCCTGCAACCATCAAAGACAAGGAAAAACCTTTCACATAGCAATGCCCACAAATATTCTCAATGATTATCCCACAATCATTAATCAATCATAATTAAGCCCAATGGTCGGTTACTCACGCCTTGTGCCGATAGCACTAGGAAAAGCAACCAACACTCAAATTGCTTCAATTTGAGGATCCAATTCAAATCAAACTCAATTTCAAATCAATCCAATCACAAATCTTGTCAATTACTCATCACACACAAGGATAGACCTCCACATGGTCTTTCAATCTCCCCCTTGATGAGTATATTGACAAACACATGAAAAGGCATAAGTTTGAGTTTGAAGGAGAAGAAGAAAGCAATTTGAATGCAAAGCCAAACTCGGTCCAGAGAGAAGGAAATAATATCATGACCAAGTTAGCTAGAAAGATTTTTAGAGCAATATAAAAGAAAGAGCAAGTTTTTCACAAAAGCTCTAAAATATCCAATAAAACTCACAATGAACACTCGAATATGCTTATGATCATAAAAATTTGCAATTGTCACAAAGATCATAAGAACCAAGGTGGATTAGAATTTTTCCTTTGAAGATGCCTTTTCTACATTTTCTCCCCCTTTTGGCAATATAAGCATCAAGAAGTCAAATTTTTTTTATCTTTTATCCCCCTTTGAATATGTATGCATGAGATGCAACCTAAGGAGCTTTGAAGATTATCCAACTGATAATAATGACAAGATATGACACCAAGATAATCAATTTAGAAAATGACTAAACTTGGATGTCTCCAAGAACAAATTCATTTTGCTCACAAGCTTTGTTTACAAGATTTTATTTTAGCAAGATTGGAACAAGTGCAAAACTTAGCAAAAGTTTCAAAGCTAGAAGCAAACACCACTCATAGGATCAAATGGAAAACCTAGAGTTCAACCTACTCAACACTTTGGGAAATCTAGAAGTGCATACAAGGTCCTTGAGCTCATTTTCCATATAATGCGACTTTTGCCTTAGTATTTGAAAAGACATAGCGGGGTGCAAATGTTTGACATAATTTGCATTCTTTACCCACATATGTTTTTTGTTTATTTGCATTTTTCAAGAGTAATTGACTCATGCCATCTTCGACCATCTCAAGAAGAACTCTTAAGAGGATGGTCTTGGTCATACACGATGCATTCCAAGTTCATCCCAAGTGCAATGGGAGGCAGTCTCGTGAATGCAAAGTGTTGAGATCAATTTTGCACAAAAAGAGTCAATTTTTGTTTTCATTTTAGCACATATGAGCAATTTGAAGGACTCAAGTATGGATCAAGCTAGTTTCACCCAAGTTGCTATAGGGACTCTAGAGAACTCCAAAATTTCACAAATCATGGTAAATACCTCTAGAGACGAAACTTAGCAAGAAAAAGCAACATGTTTCATCAAGTTTTTCAGTTAAAACTTTCAATTTTCAAATTTTAACAAGCTTAGCATGATGGATGAACTTGGACAACTCGAAGCTAGTGATTTTCTTCAAAAGATGTAGCAAGGTGCATTACATGAAGATTGAGTCAATTGCATAATAGACAAAGCTCATAAAATGAAAAATCAAGTCTATATGCAATGCATGAGACAGATTCTTAAACTCCCCCTCAACATGTGATTCCATTTTAAGCACAAATCTTGTTCAAATTGAGTTATTAGCAAGATTAAGCTCAAGAAAGGTCGAAAAGAACTCAATTAAAGCCGAAAACACGAGAATGGAGGGAAGAAGTCAAGAAAGCTATTGCTGGGTGACTATAGAGTATAGAAAAGATAGCAGAGAACACTAGGCTCAAACTCGCTCTCATCTTCCCCAATGATGACAAAGGAAAGCTAGCTCTCAAACTCCAGCCGAGAGCAAACATGACCTGTCTACCCAGGGGCCCAACACTGCTAGACCTACAAGGCTGTGAGTGAGCTCAACCGAGAAGAAGAAGAGAATAGCATCCTAAAGCATAAGATGAGAGGTCCATGCCGAGGCATGCCAAGTCTAGGTGAAGTGAACTCGAACTCTAGAAAATAAAACCCATAGCACCCGAACAAGACAAAAGAAGGAAAAACTAGAAGAAAATATATACATATAATACATAAAGTACAAACCAGCTCCCCTCACAATAAGCCGTAAGGACACACGACACCAAGCTCACTCCTCGGGGCAACAAACCTAGAGCTATCCAAAGGCTTGGTAAAGATATCGCCAACCGGTGGTCACTCTCCTGGCTGAAGCACTATGTCTCCTTTCTCCACATGGTCTCTAAGGAAGTGATATCTAATATCAATGTGCTTGGTCCGGAGTCTTTGCTTGGGTTCTTGGCAATGCAAATAGCGAAGTGTTATCACGAAAAAGTGGAACACTCTCTATCTCTAACCCAAAGTCCCGCAAGGTCGATCTCATCGAGCACACAGCTCTGACAATCGGTCTGCAAAGAACATACTCGGCCTCGGCGATGGATATGCGACTCGGACCGCTTCTTAGATGACCACGAAACAAGAGAAGTGCCAATGAATTGGCAAGTGCGAAGTGCTCTTCCTATCTATCCTCTGATAAGCAAAGTCAGCATCGGAAAAGGCTCGAGGATAGACAAGAGGAAGAAGAGTACGGATACCATAATCAATGGTAGCTCGAAGGTACCTAAAGATGCGCTTCACCTTTGGCGATGAGAGACGCGAGGAGAAGCTCAAATCGGCGCACATACACACAACAAAGTGTATATCCGGCATGCGAGGCGATAAGATACAAGAGGAGCCAATCATGCTCGGAACTCCTTTGATCGTGAGCTCACCATCCTCATCGGGCTCGAGGACAGCGATGGTGGCCATAGGAGTCATCACGGGCTTCCCATCGGACATATCAAACCGTCTCGGAAGGTCCCGAGTGTACTTACCTTGGTGCGAGAAAGTACCCTCCCGAGTCTGCTTGATTTGGAAGCCAAGAAAGTAGCTCAACTCACCCATCATACTCATCTCAAATTCTGTGCTCATCACCTCAGAAAAATGAGACACAAGAGACTGAGATGAACCACCAAAGATAATATCGTCCACATAAATCGGGCGAGAAGAAAATGAGAATCTGGTGTCGATGAATAGAGTTTTGTCTACAATACCCATTTTGAAACCATGGCTGAGAAGATAGGACTTAAGCCTCTCATACCAAGCTCTAGGGGCCTGCTTAAGTCCATACAAGGCTTTGGAAAGCTTGTAGACATGGTTCGGGTATTTGGGGTTCTCAAATCCTAGAGGTTGCTTGACATACACCTCTTCCTCAATGAAGCCATTGAGGAATGCACTCTTGACATCCATTTGATAGAGCTTGAAGCCACGGGATGCGAGAAAATGCAAGCGAGATTCTAATCGCCTCTAGTCTAGCTCTGAGGGCAAAGGTCTCCTCAAAGTCAAGACCCTCAACTTTGAGTGAAGCCACTGCAACTAGCCTAGCCTTGTTGCGAACGACAACCCCATCTTCACTCTGCTTGTTTTTGAACACCCACTTGGTCCCAATGACATTATGACCAGATGGGGGCTCTACAAGCTGCCAGACTTTGTTCCTCTCAAAGTTTTCCAGTTCCTCATGCATAGCATTAATCCATGATTCATCGGATAATGCATGAGTAACATCCTTTGGCTCAAAAGAGGCAACAAAGGCGAGTGAAGGCGAAAAGAAGATAAGCCTGATTTTGAGCGTCCACACGCTCAAGCAGATCACCAATAATCTGCTCGGTGGATGAGAACGCTGAATGTGTCGTGGAGGACCCGAAGCGAGTGGCCTCTACCTCTTGAGGAGAAGAGGTAGGAACAGAGCCACTCGCATGAAGAAGAGCCCAAGGCAAGGGCCGGTCTCCACGAGGTCAGAAATGGAAGCAGGAGGCACCTCGGTGTAGAGGAAGCTGGATCGGTGGAACATCTTCATCTCCATCATCCTCATCCTCTACAAAGATGGTCTCGGAGGGATAAGAAGAGCTGAAATATCGTGGTCTAGCTCTGGGCTAGCCTCATCAAAGGTCACGTCACGGTCTCTATGATCCTATTCGCATCACAACTCCGGACCCTATAGCTACGAGAAGAAGTCGAGTAACCCGAAAAATACCATCGAAGAACGAGACTCAAACTTATCTAGGTTACGGACTTCAAGATGAAACACTTGCAACCAAAAGCGAAAATGAGAAACACCGGCTTTCGCCCATACCTCAACTCATAAGAAGTGCGATGCAAATGTGCTCTCAAGAAAACGCGATTGGAAACATGACAAGCAGTAGCTATAGCCTCAGCCCAAAACTTCCTAGGAGTATTGTACTCGTCTAGCATCGTCTGGCCATCTCAACCAGGTCCTATTCTTCCTTTCCACTCGCCATTTTGCTTTGAGGGACGTATGGAGAGGAGAACCGATGCTCTAACCGGACTCCACACAAAAACTCTCAAAGTAGGAGTTCTTGAACTCGTGCTATTATCATCTGCAGATAGCTCGTAATGCACAGGGAGCTCAATAGACAACCTACTAACAAATCCTGAAGTGAGAAAAGTCTCATCCTTGAGGCCATGAAAAATACCCAAGAATACCTCGAAAAATCATCAACAATGACAAGGACATACCACTTCCCTCCTGCTTGTTGCACTCTAGCCGGACCAATAGTGTCCATGTGTAAAAGCTGTCTGGTGCATCGATCATCACTACGGTGGTGGAGGATGAAAGCGATAACCATCTTGCCATGTCGGCGGGGAGAGCAAACTAAGTCTTTGATCATCTTGAGTTTGGGCAAACCACGAATAAGATCGCGGCTGCTAATTCTGGTCAAATGATCAAAATCAATGTGACCAAGTCTCCTATGCCAGAAGGAGAGATCACGGGACTCGAAGCAATCAAACACGAAGAGAGTCTCCGGAAGAAAGCAGAAAAATCAGCACGAAAGACTCTCCCAAATCTAGAAATCCATAAACTAACTCTCCGATGACTCGAGAATTCTACAAGCATTGCTCTTAAAGCTTACCTCGAAAGAGTCATCGATAAGCCGAGAAACGAAAGCAAATTATATTGCGCTTACTCACTAAGGCAACGCGTCTTTAAGAATAAAATTGTCATTAATGCAGACGGTACCTTTTGCAATGACCCTACGAAGACGCATCCCCAAAAGTGATCAACTCATCACGGGGCTCGGACTAGGAAGGAACCAACGAGAATCTCCGGTCATATGGCGAGAACAACCGGAATCAACAATCCAAACATCTCCTTCCCCATCCGATTTAACTGATCAAGTCAAAGAGAGAGAGAAGACTCGATCTTTGGGATAAAGTGAGGACACAGGAACCCAATCTTGAATCATACGACGTCTCAAAGTACCGACCACAGAGGAAGAAGATGGACTCTAGTGTCTCTCGACGCTTAACTCTAACAAGATCGAAGAAGCGGCTCTAGTGGAAGATCTAGGAGTCCTTTGGTTTGGCCCGCCGTGGTGCAAAGGCCGGACCATCCCAATGAGGTGCCTAAATCTCCTACCGAAAACACCTCACGCCGATATATCTACCTCGATGGGAAAAAGCGAGGAATATCAAGAGGACGGCGGAAAAATCGACCACGAGCAACTCGGGACTAAAACTCGATGAGCGAAAGATGAAAACCAAGTCACGGGCGCTGCCCAAAACAGTGACTCTCTAACTTTGTCTAGTAGCGATGTCGCCTTAGGAGCACTCGAGTCAGGGATGACCACGAATACCCTAAGAGCATCAACACGCTCACGCTGGTGATCTTGGCGCGTCTAAAACAAAATCTACTAGGTGACCATCCTTCTTCTGAAGGTGCATGAATACTTTGCCTTGCTAGAGGCGTAGTGACAGAGAAGCATCATTCGGTCAAGTCCCATGGACCACACCGGAGACCTAAACACAGTGAGTGCTCACCACAGGAGCAACCACAATCTCACCACTCTTGGATGCACGCACAATGGTAGGAGGATGAGTCTTAGCGTGCTCCAAGTAGTCAAATCCTAGACCACGATTAAATTTGCTAATCTTAGATTGGTCTAGAATGAGATTGAGCTTCTTCTTACCTCCTACAAACTTCTCGAGAGTGCTCATGAGATACTCACACTCCCGAAAGAGAGGCACAAGAAGAACAAGGAAGAGAGGAAGAAGAAGAACCGAGAGAGAAGCTCTCTCGGACGTGCCTTTTGTTCCTTAGCACGGCCGCCTCAATCTTGAGGGCCTCACAAGAAACGCAGAAGCATCTCTAATCCTACGGACTTGGTTTGCTAACTTCTTCCTAAGCTCGACATGGATTTTATCCACGTCATCCTTAACCCCAACACACAGCAAGCAACCAGTTTGTGATTTAACTAGTAAATCCTTAGCAAGTTGATCACACTTGACATTCAAAGCATCATTGTCAAGTTTTAGTTGCTTACCCCTCACATGGTGCGAGGGGTCCTTAGAAGCATGCATTTCAAGTTCATCGTTTCTAGCAGAAAGCTTCCTAAGGTGACAACTCATGGCATCAATTTCAGCAAGTAGCTTAGGGCAATTTTCACAAGATGCAGTTGTGTGAGCATGAAGAAAACTAGCGTCTAGAGAGGAAATATCAACAGTACAAGTGCTAGCATTCTTCGACCTAAGACTTTCTAGTTCAATTTGCACACTATCATGCAAAGTCCTTAGGTTCTCAAGCTCCACAAGCAAAGCATCACACAAGGAACAATCATCGGTGACTCGGGAGGAGAAGATCTAAGAGAAGCTAACTCCGAGTCAAGGTATCTACTTCCTTCTCAAGCTCCATAACCCTAGCTCTAGCTTTAGCATGAAATTTTCCTAATTTGCAAAAAGCTTCATTGAGCTGGTCATAGGAAGGTACCTCGTCCGAGTCATTTGTAGAGCTCTTGAGTCGCCGACGTCGTTGGTGTTTGCCATGAAGCACATCTTGGAGAAGTCGCCGCCGCTTTCTTCTCTTGCGGATCATCCTCGCCTTCCGCTCCATGTCTCCGTGTCGGAGAGGCTGATGTCGTCGAGGGCGGCGAGGACGCGATGGAAGAGCTTCTTGTTCTTCGAGAAGTTGCGGTACTTTTTCTCGTCTTGGGCTCATGAACTGGAGGCTTCTTGTTGCGGTTCTTGTCGGTGTAGTCGTTCTTGCCGAACCGCCGAGTCGTTCTTGCCCTTCTCCGATTTGGGACAGTTAAGCTCGAATGTGGTTAGGGCCGCCACATTCGAAGCAGGTGATCCCACCACCTCTCTTCCTCTCTCTCACCCTCTTGTAGGCATGAGAAAACTTGCGAGCTAAAAGAGCAAGCTCAGTTTCTGGAAACTTGTCCAGTTGGTCATCGCTTAGCTCGCAAAGTGCAGAGAGGGAAAAACCAGTAGAAGAATCAAAAGAAGGTCCAATGGGATCAGTGACCAAGGCCATCGACTGTGATTTCGTCTTACGAGAGACGACGTCGATCTCATGAGTCTTGAGTCGGGAATAGAGCCCGTCAAGAGTCAAGGTCGACAAGTCGGTAGTATCCTTGATGGTGGTCACTTTCATTTCCCAAACACGAAGATCGAGTGCAGTCAAGAAATGACGAGCATTATCCGAGTCAGGGTATGTGCAACCAACTGCCCGGAGATCGCTCAAAATTTTAGTAAATCGACCAAAACACTCGTCAAGACTCTCACCAGCGTGTTGTTCAAACTTGTTGTACTCACGCTTGTGTTGATCTGCCGCACAGTCTTGATTTGGGTAGTGCCCTCATGGTATGCATCGAGGTCACCCAAATCTCATGAGCGGATCGCGGTGAGAGATCCGATCATACTCACTACGGTGAGTCCTGTATGAGAATGTTCTCGCCTTAGCATTTGCCTCAACGTCGACCATATTGCCGGCCGTGGCGTTCTCATCGGCAGAACCTCATATGGGAGCTTCACCTTCGCCATATCAGAAGCCTGGCGATGATGTATGACTCCATCCGGATTTCCAAAAGGAAAATCGACACCACAAAAATGGGAGGCTTAGTGGAATACTTATGCATGTCGCCATGGCTCTCGAGACCGGTCAAGATCTATGGAAGAGCAAAACCGCTCGATACCAATTGAAGGATCGAGATGGCGAACAGAGGGGGGTGAATGGTCGCAAATAAATTTTCCCCAAAATACTCCAACTAAAACCGAGAAAAGATCTCGCAAGGAAATTGTGAAAAACCATAAAAACCGAACGACTAGACAACTATGTGCATCCCTAGCTTACATGGATATTATCCATAAAATATGTGAGGATTTTTCAATCACAATCCTGGTTGTCAAGTGTCCAAAAGAAAGAGGAATCAATTCAAATACTTCTTTTCTAAAAGAGATCAAGCCAAAACACAAAAGTCTCTTTTAGAAAAGCAAAAGCAGATATTTCCAGAATCTGTCTTTAATTTGAACAGGAGGTTGGTGGGTTTCTGCTACTCACAAAATTATGATAAATTTTCTCCCTATGAGCAAATGAGTCATGAAGCTCTACACCAAAATTCAGATCAAAAATCCAAGTAGAAAAATCATCATAAATCTATGAACACAGACAGTCAGAAACTTCGGGCAGAAAATTTGGGGCTCGGTTTTCACTTCATAGCACCCAAACGGTGAAATCAGTGGACTCCAAACTTTTTCTAAATATGGGTATAGGAGTCCCGCAGAATCTCCAACAAGAATCACTCCAGAAGGATTTTTCTAGATTTTTCTAAAAATCAAAGACTAACTGCTGCGCGAAGAACAAGTTCTGGACAGAACTGGAACTTGAAAGAAGAGATGATCTCTACTCAATCAAAGAGTGCAAAAGAGATGTAAAACCGTATGAACACACTCAAAACATCCAAGATCAGCATTTAGAAGGAGGGGAGGCAAATCCAAATTGCATGAATATAGATTGCGGAAAGTAAATGCGTAATGTAAATGCTGAATTTAAATTATGTAAAAGTAAAGACATAATGTAAATGCGAATTTAAATTCACAATGATGCAAAGAAATTTCTTTGTATTTCTGGTGGGAAGGTTTACAAAGCCTCACTTCATGTGGGCAAAGCTCAAAGGAGCAACTCAAACCTTCAAGGGAGGAGGCCACCCTCCACCCCTATTTATACAACTCTTGGGTCACCTACCACCCTTGGATGAGTCCCTCAACCCTAGGACACTCATCTAAGGGCTAGGATTAACCCACTCACACAGCCATGCAAAGGCTAACCCAAAACCCACACACATACCGGTTTTCTTGCACGTTTTCAAAGCATACTACCTAGACCCGCTAACCTATCAACTAGACCGCAATCCGACGGCCCTCATTGATCCACGCGGCATCTAGCTAGCATCATCTCCTTTCCTTATCTTCTTGGCTTGCCCGGACTCCGTCTCCGGTCATCTTCCGGCGATCTCCCAACCGTCTTGACCTCCGACGCTCCTCGCCTAGTCCCGGTCATCCTCCGCCTCACCATGACCTAGCACCGTCGCCCTGCAACCATCAAAGACAAGGAAAAACCTTTCACATAGCAATGCCCACAAATATTCTCAATGATTATCCCACAATCATTAATCAATCATAATTGCGCCCAATGGTCCGGTGCTACTGCCCCCAGGCCGATAGCACTAGGAAAAGCAACCAACACTCAAATTGCTTCAATTTGAGGATCCAATTCAAATCAAACTCAATTTCAAATCAATCCAATCACAAATCTTGTCAATTACTCATCACACACAAGGATAGACCTCCACATGGTCTTTCACTAATCCTTTTATTGAGTATGCAATCAAGGGGGAGAATTTATTGAATGAACAATAAGGATCTCTTAAGCACCTTTTTTTGGGATTAATGACAAAAGGGGGAGAATTTATGGATTTATCAATTGTCCCCTAATCGATCGACAAAAAGGGATATTTTGTAAGTATGGTCTCTTATTGTTTATTCATGTTTGTTTTTAATGCTAAATATCTTAATATTGTCATTCGGAGCAATTGATAAAAGGTTTGTCATAAATCACCAAAAAGGGGGAGATTGAAAGTGCATCTAGGCACTTATGTTGTAAGTATGGTCTCTTATTGTTTATTCATGTTTGTTTTTAATGCTAAATATCTTAATATTGTCATCCGGAGCAATTGATAAAAGGTTTGTCATAAATCACCAAAAAGGGGGAGATTGAAAGTGCATCTAGGCACTTATGTTATTTTGGTGATTAATGACAAACGCATATAATGACAATCTATGTAATTGTGTAAATGCTTAACTTAGTGCTTAACAAATGACAAACCTCTAATATAATTATATTGCTATGAGACTAACATGTTCATTGCCAAGTTGAGTATTAGTCTCATATATTTAGAGGAAAATCAAGTGGGATGGTTAAGCAAAGATAAGGTATGCAATTTTGGTATCTATTCTATATTTGTTATTGCATTTCTTTTGTGCAAATGCATAGTGAACTCCAAGTAACATGTTGATTATATATATGCACATTGTTTCATGTCATATTTATTTGTGCATATATATTCATTTGAATTCATTATGTGCTTTGCCTTTAGTGTGCATGTATTAACTAGAGTTAAACTTCACATTGCTATAGATTGACTTTGTGCATGCATGTTTTAGTTGTATATCTTCTCATGCACTTCTCTTAGTGAAGTTTAATCTAGAGTTGGATCACATATTTACTCTTATTCAAAATATTATTTGCACATGTACAATTGATGTATATTCTATCATGTGTTTCATTTAAGTAAAGACTGTGATCCTTGCCATGATTTAATTGATTCATCATATCAGCAATTATCTCTCTAGTGCATATAGATCAATTACATATTCATCATGATGCACTTAGTAGAGAACATTTCTTATGTCAAGTGTTTCCATTTATATTGTGCTTCTTTATATGAAACACTTGTGGTAATCAACTGCTCACAAATATCAATTTCTTCATATCTATTGAGCTTTTGGGACTAATGCTTTTCATGAGTAGTTTGGAAAGAATTAGGTCCCGTGTGTGCATGATGACCAAGGTATCTTGAAGGATGACCGTTAAGCCGAGGTCAACAAGACGGCGGTGTCACCAAGAGTTGAGGACTAAGTCAAGATCGACTTGGCGTGGAGATCGTCAGAGAGGATGATCAAGTCAAGGTCGATAGGATGAGAGTCTCATGAGGTGAATCGAGTCAAGTTGGACAAGGCGAAGATGTCATCAATCATTTTGGTAAAAGACATCATGCACATTGCATCCACGGAGAAGACGGCATGCGGATTGAATGTAAGACTTAGATTTCTCGTTTGAATTTGAGTCTAAGGATTGCCGTACTATTAAGAGGGATGCACCATTGAATGACTTTTAGATGTGTCAAGTGCTCAAATGATCCATCCTTGTGAAATTTAGAGAGAGTTGAGTTGGTGATTCGGAAAGTAAAAATTGTAGGTCACTCTTGGATTCTTGGTGAAATCTGGATTTATCCTTTGAGATTTGGGTAGTGAGACCTTGTTGGTTGTGTAGCCCTTGTTCTTAGCTTTCAATAGAGTCCAAAATCACTTAAATCGGAGTCCGGAATCAAAAGTTATGCTCTTTTTCGTCGGGCTGCTGAGTCCAGTCCGGAGTATCCGGATATTTAGTCCGGACACTCCGGGGAAATTTTCCGGAGTCTCCGGGGAAATTATCCGGAGTCTCCGGGGATTAAAGTCCGGACACTCCGGGTTAACCTTCTCGGTTCAAAGCAAATTCTTCCAGTCCGGACACTCCGGACTAAATGTCCGGATAGTCCGGGTTTTGCAGATTCAAGCGGCTAGTTTTTGGGGACCTCTATTTAAAGCCCTCTCTTCCCCATTTGAAAGGTGGCCGTTATTCCACCGGGTTTGAGGTGTTCTCCTCTTGTTCTTGAGCCCCCAAAACACCTCTTTACCCTTAGATCTAAGTGATCCCCTTTGTGAGAAGGGTTGGGAAGGGTTTGATGAGTGAGGTGTTAGATTGAGTGAGATTTGATTTGTTGAGCACTTGATTTCATCTCCAAGCTTGTTCTTCGTGAGCATTTGTTACTCTTGGAGGTTGAGGACTCCTAGACGGCTAGGAGGTCACCTACGAGCCACCGGTTCTTCGTGTGGTTGGCCGTAGGAAGTTTGTGAAGGCCGGATTCCGCCTCCGCAAGGGAAGGAATCAAAGAAGTGAAGACCGGCGAGTGCATTTGTGCAACACCGGGAGGAAGAGGGTTGAAAGAGACCCCGGCTCAAGCGTCAAAGGAGTTGAAACCGGCGAGTGCATTTGTGCAACACCGAAGTAAGAGGGTTGAAAGAGACCCGACTCAAGTGTGACTGAGTGCCTCAACGGAGACGAGGATCCCTCAAGGATCCGAACTTCAGGTGAAAAATCGTTGTCTCCAAGTTTGCCTCTTGCCCTTGCTTTATTACTTGATTTTGAATCTTGAAATTGCCCGATCTATTTGATTATTGAGTTTCTCGCTAGGCATCTACTTGATCTAGGTTCCTGCTAGTGTTTATCATCTTTGTGTTCAAGTAGATTATTTAAAAGTTGGAGAAATTTCAAATTTCATCTCGAGGTGCTCAACCCGGAGTATCCGGACAATTACCCCGGATAGTCTGGACATTTATACCGGAGTATCCGAATAAAATCCCCGGACACTCCGGGCTGACCCCCTCGGCTCTTCAAGGTCTCCAATCCGGAGTATCCGAACAATTACCCCGGATAGCCCGGACATTTATACCGGAGTATCCGGATAAAATCCCCGGACACTCCGGACTGAAAACCTTGGATTGTTTTATTCCGCTGTGATTTAGCTTTAAATTTATTATTCGCCTATTCACCCCCCCTCTAGGCGACATCACCTGCCCTTTCATATAGCCGAATGGGTCAGAGGATCCAAAAAATCTTTGGTCTGTTCTTCGCTGAAGCCAACAAAGAGTAAGTCGGAGGCGAAATATGCATTTGATGTCTCCAAGTGCGATCGAATTTTTGATTTACTATTGCAAGAAAAGATTATACGATTACCCAAAGGACATGTCATACCATCAGTCGACGAGATCAAAAAGCGAAGGTATTGCAAATAGCACCATTTTTTCCCATAATACTAATGATTGCAATATTTTTCGACAACAAATACAATCGGCTATAGAAGACGGTTAGCTTAAATTTGCTAATAAGTCAACAATGCAAGTGGATGTCAACCCTTTTCCAATCAATATGGTCTAGTGCTCAGGAAAAGGGAAAGAGCCGATGCAAGATGAGCACCCAAAGCTGGCTCGCCATGTTGATATCCAAGCAACGTCAAGCGGCAAGCAGACTTTAAACATTACAGTCGAATCATTATAGATAGAAGCTGACTATGAAGGAAAAACTCTAGAACTGTTAAGCTAAAGGGGGAACCGCAAGTTGACAAGTGGTACAAGGCGGAAAAATCACCACCACGGCGGCCGATGAACAAACATGGGCCAACCTTTTCTTAGTCAGTGCAGAAATATGAGAGGATGAACAATAGGTCGTATTATCCTACACGTCGGCTAGATAATTTGTATTGGCCAGAGAATTAGGAGAGGGCTCATCAACATTGCCCCTTTTGGCAATTCTGCTTGGAGAGGGGAATAGCTCTACCATCGGCGTACACTTGCCCGATGGAACACTACCCCAAGGACGATTGGCCAAGGAGATCGGTTAGAGACAGGTTGTCTAGACCAATGTGAGATGACAATTGGAATCATAAGAAGCCAATACACAAAAGGATCTCTGTGCCAGGTCAAGATGAAGTAGAGACAAAAGAGTCAAGCTCGACGGCCCTAGAAGATCTAGCTGGCAAAATACGCAAGCCGATTGAGCCTAAGCCAAGATAGTGTCCTCCAGGTCTCAATTAATCTCAGCGTAGGCAACCGCAAAGACTAAGGACCCAAGAGATCAGAGAGGTTGAACAAGAAAAACAAAGGGATCAGGTTTTTAATGAGCTTCAGCTAATCAAGACCGTTAAAAAGGAATAGAGGAAGAAGGAGCCAGTCAAAGACAAATTGGACTCAGCCGATGACCAAGATTCTCTCATGATTCGGGACAATACTGCTCCTATGGACATCAACATGGTGTTCACCTTACCAGCTGAGTTCAAAGTAAAGACTAAATTGGCTACAGAAACCTTCGCTCAACTTTGTTTGGGAGCCAGGATGCTATCTTTGAGAAGCCCCAAGACGCTCATTGTCATCGCAAGCCACTTTACTTGAAAAGGCACGTCAACGACGAGCCGATCTCAAGGATGCTAGTAGATGGCAGGGCGCCGGTGAACCTAATGCCATACACCACCTGCAGAAATTTGGGTAAGTATGATGAGGACTTAATTAAAACAAATATGGTTTTGAATGATTTCACAGGTGATCCTACTAAGGACAAGGGTATTATGGTGACAGAATTGATTGTCGACAATAAGACATTGCCAACTGCTTTCTTTGTAGTCAATGCCAACGGCAATTACAGCATCCTACTTGCGCGAGATTGGATTCACACCAATTGTTGTATTCCGTCAATCATGCATCAATTACTCGTCTAATAGAACGGGGATGAGGTTGAGGTCGTCCAAGCCGACACATCGGCTCATGTTGCTATGGCTAGTTCAAACGTGAATTGGCAGCATGAAGAAGCTGAGTGCTTATTAGAGAAAGTTTTGGATGACTACAATTTTATTTGAATAAAGAAGACTGGGTTTATTCCAATAAATGTAAGGCCAAGCACGTTTGATCAGACACGTGAAGTGTTGCGCCGATGGAGTCCAGACAAGCAGTGAAGACCTTACAAGACAAAATACAGAGCTATTGGCAAATAACAGATAGCTATGAAGCGATCGAAGATTTCCAAGACATCGAGAAACTAGGCCAGGGGTTCTCATTGACTAACTTGCTCGAAGAAGTCAACATAAGTGATGGTGATAGGAAAATATCAACTTTCATTAGTACAAAATTAGATGTAGAGTATAAGAAAAAAGTTGGTCAACATTCTTAGAAATTATAAAGATTATTTTGCTTGAAAATACCATGAGCTGTCTGGTTTAAGCCGACAGCTTGTCGAACATCGGCTACCTATAAAGTCAAGCTATCGGCTGTTTAAGCAATCTCTTCAGAGATTTAATCCGGCTTTGTACAATGTTATAAAAGAAGAGATTGAATGATTACTGGAGGCCAAGTTTATTAGGCCTTGCTGATGTGCTGAGTGTATATCCAATATCGTTCCTGTTGTGAAGAAAAATGGTAAACTCAGAGTGTGTGTTCACTTTAAGGATTTAAACAAAGCACGCCAAAAGATGAGTATCCGATGCTAATAGCCGGTATGTTTATCGACGCTACATCAGGGAATAAAATTATTAGTTTTGTTGATGGCAATGCCAGATATAATCAGAAATTCATGGCAGAAGTCGATATACCAAAGACCGCCTTCAGATGCCCTGGTGCCTTGAGATTATATGAGTGGATAATGATGACGTTCAGCTTAAAGAACGTTGGTGCAATATATCAGTGGGTGATGAATTTAATTTTCTATGATTTAATTAGCCAGATTGTAGAAATTTACATTGAAGATGTTGTAAAAACTAAAGAAGATACACATCACTTGACTGATTTAGAAACAGTCTTCAAGAATATAAGAGCTCACGGTTTGAAGATTAATCCCCACAAGTGTGCTTTTGGTGTATCGGCTGGTCAATTTTTAGTCTTTATGATTCATGAGAGAGGAGTTGAAGTTAATCAAGAAAGGATAAGGGCCATAGCCAAACCAAAGCTACCGACGTGCAAAAATAAATTGCAAAAGTTGATCAGCAAAATCAATTATTTACGGTGATTTATTTCAAATCTTTTTGACCGTATTCGCACATTTACCCCATTATTAAAGTTGAAATCCAATCAGGAGTTTGTGTGGGAAGCCGATCAACAAAGGGCTTTTAATGATATCAAAAAGTATTTGATCAACCCTCCAGTTTTCACCGCACCATAGAAGGGCAAACCATTCAAATTGTACATATCGGCTGAGGATGAAACTATTGGGGCAGTTTTGGCGCAAGAAGTTGATGGCAAAGAGAGGGTGATTTTTTACTTAAACCGACGATTGCTTGATACCAAAATCTGGTATCCCTTTGTAGAGAAGTTGCGCTTATCTTTATATTTTGCCTATACAAAATTAAGGCATTACATTTTACCATCGGCTTGTTAAGTGGTATGTTAAACCGATGTTATAAAGTACCTGTTGTCAGCTCTGATTCTGCAAGGTCAACTTGGCAAATGGACTTATGCATTGATCGAGTTCGACCTATCATATGCATCGGCTAAAACGGTTATAGAACAGGTTATAGCCGATCTCATAACAGGGTATGAGACTACTACCAACCTAGTGTCTATAGCCCCTTGGCAATTGTATTTTGATGGATTAGTATGTCGAGAGGATGATTGCATTGGAATAGTGCTCATCTCACCTAAGGGACATAGTTTTGAATTTGCATTTCAACTAAATGGCTGATGCTCTAATAATCAGATAGAATACGAAGCACTACTTTGAAGCCTACAGCTACCTGAAAATATCAGAGTAGACACTGTTGAGGCCTATGGTGATTCTTTGTTAGTTGTGTAGCAGATTAAAAGAGAGTATAGTTGCTACTATGAGATTCTAGCAAAATACTTAGACCAATGTCTGGCTATAATCGGCTCATTTACTTCATTCTCTATTAGGCATATTCCTTGTGAGTCGAATGATAGGGTCAACTTATTGGCCTAATAGGCATCGGGCTATAAAGTTTTTGGCCTGATTGAGAAGTGTGAGCCGATTGGCAAAACAAAAATGTGTATGGACACTGCTAACTAGAGGACAAAAATAATGAAATATTTGGTTGACCAATCTAAGCTGACAGAGAGAAAAATTAGGCGACAAGCCTTGAAGTACGTAGTTCTTGATGACACCTTATACTATTAGACATTAGAAGGTTTGCTACTATGGTGTCTTGGAGCCGACAAAGCTAAAGTGGCGATGGTTGAAGTACATGAAGGCATGTGTGGGTCTCATCAATTGGCTTATAAGATGAAGTAGATGCTTAGACATACAGGGTATTTTTGGTCGACGATATTGGAGAACTGCTTCCGATATTATAAAGGATGCCAGACTTGTCAAAAATCCAGTAATGTGCAATTGTCTCCAGTGTCAGCTTTGCACTCTATTATTAATTCTTGGCCATTCAGAGGCTGGGGTATAGATGTAATCGGGCAAATATTTTCTGCTTTGAGCAAATGCCATAAGTTTATCTTGGCCACAACCGATTATTTTTCTAAATGGGTTGAAGCTGTGTCGCTCAAAAGGGTTATGAGTGTTGAAGCTATCGGATTTGTTAACGACTATATTATACATCGGTTTGGAATTCCGCAAACTATCACGAACGATCAAGGAACAGTGTTCATGTTCGATGAGTTTCAGGAGTTTGCTAAGAGCTTGGGTATTAAGTTGTTGAATTTATCACCATATTATGCTTGGGCCAATGGCCAAGCTGATTCATCAAATAAAACATTGATTAAGTTGATTAAGAGAAAGATTGATGAAAAACCAAGGAATTGGCATTCGACGTTGTAAGAGTCATTGTGGGCATATCGGCTAGTATACCATGGAGCAACGAAACTTTCACCTTATCAGCTTGTTTACAGTCAAGAGGTTGTTTTGCTTGTAGAAATTAATATTGACTCTATACGGATAGCTAGGCAAAATGGTTTATCGGTTCAAGATTATAAGGTTTTGATGGTTGATAACATAGATAATTTGGAAGAGTTACGGTTGCACACATTGGATCGGCTTAAGAGAAACAAAAGAGGGTTGCTAGAGCCTATAACAAGAAGGTAGTGCTAAAGTCCTTTTGTGAAGCCGATCTGGTTTGGAAGACCATATTGCCTATTGGCTCTAGAGATAGCCGATTTGGTAAGTGGTCACCGGTATGGGAAGGGCCGTATAAGATAAATCGGCTTGTTGATGGAAACTCCTACATACTAGAAATGTTGGAGGGGGTTGTGTTTCCTAAGGCGATCAACAGAAAATACTTGAAATACTATCCTAGTGTTTGGATTGATTCTTAATCAGATATGAAAGTTTGTCATTTGCAAGGCCAAATTAACTCGCTATAGTTAATTCTGGCTAAGTGCTAAGTTACAGGTAAAAGAAGTCAAGCATAATCAAAATCGGTTAAACAGCCGATTGAAATAACTTAACATTACAAAAGTGTTGTTACAATAACTGACATTTCAAAAGTTCGAAATTAACGAACATTACAAGAAGTTGATCATAGGCTAGAACCAGGAAGCCTAGCACCTAAAGCCGATAACGCTCCCGCAGCCTTGGCTATTATCTCCTATACCTCATTGACAGTTCCATGATCCTCTTTGGCATCTCCAGGTACAGGGACAACTTTAGCCAACTATTTTTTGATGCTAGCCACAGCCAAGGCGATTCCAAGCTTCTGCTCGTTGATAGACGATGTCGATTGTTCAACAAGGGGTCGGCCATCAGAGATCTACTTGGTTAGCTAGGCCACTTGTTCTTTAAGAACTTTCTTGGCCAATTCAAGCCTCCGCAAGGTCACCTTATTGGCCTTAAGTGATTGGGCGTCGGCATCAAACTTATGCTTCTTTGCCTTCGTGTCAGCTACTAGCTCGTCCAGAAGCTTCTGGTTGGCTTCTTGAGCTTCTCGATGCACAATTCTAGCCTGGGCCGCCTCAACCAATGCCTTCCTGTCGTCTAGATGGCTAATATTCAGTAGTGCCTCTATTGCCTCTGGAGGCAAATTGGCCTTAACCACCCGCCATTGCGTCCCTAATCGGCTGGTTGTTCTCCAAGATCTTCAGCTGTGGCCGCATCACCAGGTTGAAGAGTTTGTTGAGGTGCTCCTGCATACTTGGGGTCGATGTCACCATGGTCGATGCTTCCATGGAGACTTTGAGAATTTTGCGAATGCTCGCCGAGTAGTCATCAGTGGCCATAATCTCCAGATCGTCGAGATTGGCCCCCAGTAGGTTCGTCGGGTCGGACGAGGTGGGGATAGGAGCGGAGGGAGCAGGCAGAGTCGGCTGAGAGGAAGGCAGCGGAGGCTCCAAAGACGCACCGGACAGGTCGGCCAAAATGTTGGCCACTTGCATCGACGGAGTTGGCTGTAGAAATGAGTTGAGGTGAGCTAAGTCAAAATGTGAGCACACAACAAAAGTTTACAAAGAAAACTTACCCCGTTTGTAGCCGATGCATGTGGCAAGTTTTCACCACTTTGCTCTTGAGGTTTTGAGCCTCTTTTGGTCGGGGCCTTAGTTGACTTGTCGCACTTTTTCTGGGCTATTGCATTTTTCGATGTCCGACAGAGAGGGACTTTGAACCCCAAGGTGCCGGAGGTGTAGCCTGTGAGGCCCATTGACTAGTGGGGCCACTTGCAAGGTTGACCACTACCTGATGGGCTGGCTACGATCTTCTTCCGTGCGGCTTTAGTCTGAAAAAAGGAGAAAGTCGATTAGTGAAAGCACTTGACATAGAAGCAAAAAATAAGGAAGAAGGATTTATTAAAGCCGATACCCCTCCGGTAATATCTACTAAATTTGTGTAGTATACCCAGAAGAACTAGATTCGTCACTTGAATCGCTGTTAGATACTATGGTCGGCTCAGGAAGGTTTGGAAAATATGCATTAATAATAGCCAACGGTGCCTTATTCGAATATAGTGCTTCTATGATAGACGACCACCAGGAAGAGAAGTGACTTGCCTGACGTGTATTCAAAAAGAAATGAGGTAAGTCTTCAATTTGAAGCTCATCAGCTATTTTTAGCACAATATTAGCCGCGGCTGCATTGCAGATCCAAGCACTTGGATGAAGCCGATCAAGCAGTAAGAGACTTGGGATCACTTACCCGAAACCCAACTGCCACGCGTAGATGAAAGGAAGGTAAAATTCGTAGGATGGCTAAAAAGTCCAATTCCTTGTGTTGAAGCCGACATGTAGAATTCTTGGAGATATGAAGAGCTTATAGAAATCTAGAGTTGCCTGAGGCATCGAAGAACTGTCGGCTTCTAATTTCAAAAAGGACGGCTATGGAAAATCAGCTGCACAACTATAGCTGAAGAAGTCCTGCTGCTTGAAATCTCCACTATCAAAACAAAGGAAGAACACCAGGTACTTTCTTGAGCTGATAGACGTAATCCTTGTCTCATTCCCAGAGCACATGGTAAACCTTTCATCGTATAATCGGCTGGCTCTAAATTGTGGCACTACATTTTCTGGGGTATCCTCCTGCGAAAACGTTGTGTCTTCAGTTGGTTCCAAAGCAAAAGATCGGCTAAACAGGCAATACAGCCAAATTTGAATAAACCAAAGTGGGATGCCTACATTATCGACAAAAAAGCTAGTGAAACCCATCAATAGCCGATTCCTTATAATCTATATCATCTAGTACACCGCCCCTAGCAGCATCTTTCCTAGGGTTAGCTGATGATCCTCTACCAGTTGCTCTACTATAGTTTGATACACCTGGGTCAGCCAAAGATAAGCCCTGTAGAAGAGATATCTGTCTAGCCAGACATTGAGGAAAGCAATATGCTCTTCGTCTGATATTGGTCTGTTGATTTTGTTATTATTGCTGATGTATTTAGCTCACCCTCTTCTTTTGGATTTGATGAGTTTGTACTTGGGCTTTTCGCTGTAAGCTGATATCTACTCCCCATTCGGTCTTAGGCAGCACAATTAGGCTACATCCAAAAGAGTTGGGTTGACAGGACCGATGCGGAACATGAAAGCATTAAAAGTATCTAATGTAACACCCCAAATTTTCGTTCATACTTAGTTAATAATGTTATCCAAAATTTGTGCATTTTTGTGATTCTCTGAATCTCTTGGATTTTTATGGAAGTTATTCGGATCTATTTTCAAATAAGTAATTTGGCCTTTTTGCGGAAACTAAATTATATATAGATAAAGATCAATATAAATTTAAGCTAAAAATATATATATTAACCAGGTTCAAAATATCTCAAAAAGTACTCTTGAGAGTTTCATTGGATTTATTTATTTTTCCGATATTATTATACCCTAAAGTAAACGGAATTAATTTAAATAATTGTTTTAAAAGGAAATCTTGAGGAGAACTAAATAAACAGAACGGGGATTATTGCATGTGGTTACAAGAAAGGAATTTCCTCACGCCACCATAGAATCGGGACATCACCTTGCCATATGTTAGCCAGACGCGTATAGTAGGCAGCGAAGGGATTTCCGTTTTCTTCACGTCGCCGATTCCAAACTCCAGCGCCAGCACGTCGCCGAAACAATCGCTAGCATGGGAGCCGTTCCGGGCGGGAGTTGGACGCGTGGCTGGGATCGGCTGCTTGGAGTCTTTCCGGCGGGGGACAAGCGCGTGGCCGTTTTGGAAATCGAGGCAACAGGCCCTCCGTGGCGTAAGCCAAAACAAACACGGCGTGGCGTCGAATTGGCAAGGAGCCGGAGTACATGCGTGGGGAAAAAGGGAAAGGACAGCGTGGCCGATTAATTGCGTGACGCCGAATTCGGTAGGAGATTTCGAAGCCGTGTTCGAGCGGGAGAAGGATGGCCGCGCTATTTAAACACCCACGTAGCGACGCAAGGAGCCAAGCGCAGGTGATCGAGCAACCGAAGAAAAAAAAGAGAGAGAGAACCGCGAGCGAGTCGTATCGGCGATTGGAGGATCTCGCCAAGGAGCGTGTGGTGTCGCCGAGGAATCAATCGACAGAAAAAGCGGGTAGCGCCATCGTCCGAGGAGATTCGCGAGGGACAGCAGGCGTCGCCAGGAGATTTCCGAGCGCGCGCTGCCAAGTTGTCGCCGAGGTCGTCGTCTTCGTCTACGGTGAATTCAAGTCGCCGTCGGGATCATCGTCTCCTTCGAGTCGGGCGAAGCCGACGCCGTCGCATCATTGCCGATCGGGAGCTTCGTCAGCCGTCGGATCGTAATCAAGCGAACGTAATTCGTCCACGTCATTGCGGAATCGGTAAGCGTTTTAGATTAAATATCGATCGTTGAATTTAAGTCGGACGATTGATACTAGGCTAACGTAGTAGATTTAACCGTAACCGTTAGATTGAGTTCATCAGTCTAGATTTCGCCACGTTTTGTCCGTACAAGCCGGGGCGGGAAAAATTCAGATTTTCTTTATAAAAATAATTCGGAAAGATTTAGAATTTCTAATTACAGAGTTTAGTTTATTTTCTAAACTTCTAAATGATATAACTTTTGCATATGAACTCCGATTTAGGTGATTCAAATTCCTAAAAATTTATAAAATTGAGATATATCCAATGATGGTTTTTATTTGAATTTTCAAGTTCATTTGCTATTTGTTCTTGGTGTTTATTTGCTATTTCTTCTCGATTCGCGTAGACGTTGAGTTGAGCAAGGTTTCGAAGAAGGAATTATCATCTCAAGTACAATCTTCGGAGCAATATCAGGAGCTTAAGCAAGGCAAGTTGTGCTTTGATCATGTTGCACCTATAAACTAGATTGCATGCTATTTTGATTTAACTTATCACTTATTATTTCATGAGTATAAATGTTTTCAACTTAAGTTTGGGATTAGCTATCATACCCTTTGAACTATACCCTACCTTGTTTGTATGCCATGCTTCATTGTCACCTTAAGTTGGTTACTATAGTTGGTTAATAATGAAATCAACATGGATGGTTAGAACGGAATAGAATTGCTTAGCCATGCCACGACATCACATGTTCATGGAATAATGATTATTAATCTTGACTAATGGTATATGGAACAATGATGTTAATTTGTGTGTCATGTGTGATCGCACAAAGAGATTGAGTTGTTGTGGCGTGAGTCATAGCGATGTTGATTTGTGATGAGCACGTGGTGCTTGGTAACCAACAGGAGATAATCACTTTAGATTGAAGCAAGTGGAAGGGCAAGGGTGCGAGGTGGGCCGATGGGCGAGAAAGGGTATGTGTATGTCTTGCTTTAATCAATCCTAAGGACTTAACCTTGCGAGCCTTTGACCTGAGTCAAACTTGCAGCCACACGTCTGTTATGGGGCAGCCTAGCTGACTAATTTGCAAATGCTTAACTTAAGTGCTATCTTGGTGGTGTGAGTCCGGGTATTACGGAGGAAACTCACATGGCGCAAGAGGGGGGCCCTGTTGCGGTGGTTTTAGCCCTTCAGTGTTGAAACCTTAGCGGGTAGCATCGGGTTAAGAGGATGCATTATAAAGGCTTTGTTATAATCGTTACTTTGTGTGGTGCATGGTTATATCGTGTGGGTAAAGTGCATAACCTCTGCAGAGTGTACAATCTATTCGGATAGCCGTGCTCACGGTATTGAGCAATGCTCAGGAATTACAGATCAAGGGTAGTTAATTAAAACTTATCAATCGGATGGGATGGCGGGATGCCATGTGGATAATGAAACTTGATTTAGGATGGAGAACTTGGGTTTATTTGAGAATCACTGAATCTACTTACTTGTTATTATTTGTTTTACTGTCTTTTCAATCTACATATTGCTTACGTTTGAAAATGCTGCTTACTGCTTATGAGCCACTTAGCCTTTCCTTTGGAATAAGCCTTGCATATAGCTATGATAGAATTGCATTCTGTGCACAACTTGTTGAGTACGTGTTGGTGTACTCACCCTTGCCTACAAAAATCATCAGTGCTGAAGAAGAAGTACCATGAAGAGACGAATGTTTAGGGTGCGAGCCTTGTCGGTTACTGTGGTATCTTGAGGGTTATCTACGTCTTCATTCCGCTGCAGTTCAATTTGTTGTTCAGCCTTATGAGGCATTGCTAAGTAAGTTGACCATAAGGTCATACAGCTGGTAATATTTAATATATTATGTCTTTTATTTAATTACGTTGTGTATGATTGTGATATTCACTGATGTTGAGCCTGTGTGCGCTAGCGTGATCCTGGACTAGTGCAGTATACACAGAGGGTCCGGATTTGCATATTCGGGTCCCGACATCTAACCAGAAGTAACAAGCCGTGGCCACTAAGAGCTTATTGGCCTCTGGATCGACTAAGGAAAGAAGGAGGCACTCGGCTATTCCCATCCTTTCCCATATCTCTCTCTTTTGGGCCGCTACCCGATTGTACCAGTTTTTCCACCCCTTGAGCGCTGTTGGCCATGCCCTAAAACTCTTGCTCCACCCCTCTATGTTATACCCAGCAGCCAACAAAGGGAGACGAGGAATTTCTTTGTTTATAACTTTGTCGGAGTCTAAATTTCCTATCAAGCCTAGGTAGTACTGGTCGTTGCTGTCTGGGATCGGAATGAGTACCTGACTGGAATCCATTTAGCCGATCTTAATGGGGTGTCGATTAAGGACTGGAGGAGACTAGAGTGCTAAAACACTTGTTAGCCGAAATGAAGAAGCCAGTGTCAGACATTCAGAAAGCTTGAGCGCGTAAGAATAACAATATGGGGGGCCGCATATATAAATACGGTAAAAAAGTGAAACGGCGGGAAGGATTTCGAAGCGACGCATGCAATTAAAACACACAATACGCATATTAAATTTTTTACGGTGCCATTAATGCGGCGGTTACTAGTGAAGATTTCTTGTAAAGCCGATGTCATGCAAGCCGATGGTTAAGATTTTTGGAAGCTAACAAGTTATCTCCTAAAAATAGGGGCATATGTATACACCAAGATTTGGCAAGTGTAGTCAAAGCTGTCAGGTTAAAGTTGACATATCATAGCCAACATCTGATATGGAAAGATATCTAAAGATATTTGATTATGGTTAATATTTTAGGAAAAGCCGTCCGGATTAAGGCCGATATAGATTATGTTCTACAGTATGTTGAAAGAGGATACGATCAGCCAACAGGTATAAGAGATGGTCATCGGTAGGTGGAAAGAAATCAATCCAATCCACAAACATTCTACTTTTATTTTCCAGTTGACTAGGAGTAGCTTCTGTAATTTAGATTTTCTTGTAACTTGATTTGATCAATAAAGTTGCGTATCGCCAATTGTTGATCATCTTCTATTACATCAGGTTTAATTTTCTCCGATCTTGTTGCGTATCGCTTTTTTCGGAAAGATCTACCTTTGCCCTCTAATTAGCCCAAATCGGCTAATTAGATTTATTATTACCTCGATTTGATCAGCTTTGAGCTAATTAGATCTAAGCCGATTGTTCTGTGAGATCGGCTTCGAGCGTATTTCATATTTTCCTTACCGATTTGAATGATCAAATCGGTTGACACATCTTGAACCATAGAATCCAGTGTTTGTCTGATGTGTTGTTGCTAATAAATTTAAGTTTTTTTTTTTTTGGCGCCAACACATACGATCTCTCATGGCCATTTACAGTCCAACGGCGTACTAAAAACTAGCTAGATTGCAAGGGAGTATTAAGCTACAATTCTTGACGCCTTCTTGCAATCAGTTTAATTTCAGGCTGGCCTTCAGCTGCACGAATAGAAACCAACCCACACCGTCGTCGGACGCTCCTGTCCAAGATGGCTGAACCACCATGAGCATGATTGGATAGCTGATCCGTCGAACAGACGTCGACTTGCGGTCTCGCATCTAGCGTAACAGTAAACATTTCAAAGAAGGGAATCAGCCTGAATGAGAATGACTGCCTGCCTCTTGTGTGCTCCCAAGAGGCGGCTAGCCAATCGATCGATCGGCAACAATAACTGTGGAAAGCTCCCCTGCAAAGGGAGACGACAACAAAGTCAATTGGTCATGAACGCTCCAGCAGTGAAGGAGAAGCAAGCAACGTAACCTGGGATCGATGGACGGGGCTGTTCTGAAGCTAATTTCCATTGGTGATCAGAGGCTGAGAACGACGGAATGCGCGCGAGATAGCGGCAGCGGCAGCGTTCGGTGGCCGTTTTTCCACGCCTGTGGCTAGCTCGTCAGAAGAGCTTGACCGTGCTGCGTTATTGCAGATGTTGTCGAGACATCGCGGCAGCCTTGATGGCAAGTTGTTCCTGAATGTTAATCTGAGCGATCAATGCGTGACCTTGAGTTCTCGTGCTCCGTTTCAGGTAAGGTGGCGAGTTCCTACGGGTTTAGAAGTGGTTGCGAATGGAGCTAATTCCCATGTCGTGTGGTCCATCAGGCGGTAGTGACGGCACATGCAGAGTTGTGTTTCGATTTGCTTGGTTTCCTCTGCGTCTTGGAAGGCCTGTTTGATTGGCAGAAGCACGGTGAAGTGAACCCGAGTGTTTTTTTTGTATCGTGGTGGCTTTTGAAAGTACCCTTTTTTCCTAGTTTAAGATATAACAGTTAGTTGGAAGCAAAATCTTACTAAAATAAAAACAGATTCATGTAACTAAGATCCCTCCTCCGTTCATGAATATATAGTAGATTCCACAGTACGACACTGCAACCCATGGTTCAAAATTTCAACGAATTTTTGGTCGGGATGTGATTCCTAATCCCGGCCGAATAAAAAATGGAAAAAAAATCAAATTGCTACAATATTCAGAAATTTCGCCTATATTTTGGTTATTTTGACCGGATTGCGTGTTGTTTGGATTGAATTTGGCGCTGTTTTTTTTGTGAAGAATTATAATGCCTTTTAAATACTTGTGAACAAAACAGAGAGCTCTCGTAGCTCAGATGGCTAATGCACTTTGTTGGAGATAACGCAATATCTCTAACTACTATATCTTTTGATCTATCAATAGTTTGTTAAGAGTTCTAGTTGTAGAAGACTTGACTCCTAATAAACTATTGATAAAATCAAAAGATATGGTAGAAGACTTGACTCCTAACAAACTATTGATAGAATCAAAAGGTATAGTAGTTAGAGATATTAAGTTATCTCCAACAAAGCTCCCCTTAACTCAAAATCTATAACGAAGTTGTTTCCAGAAAACCTTAAGGGAATTAAGCACATGAATATAAGTATGTTAAAAGTCCAAAGGACTACTGAACGAGGAAGGCTAGAATAGTCAAGCCAAATACTTGTAGTGCGAAAAATCACCAAGGGTATAAAAGATTGAAACGATCTTGTACAAATGCTTCTGATAAAGCGAGATTGAGCAAACCACCAGTAGGTTGAGAGAAAGACTGGAACAGTCAATCCAACACATATATTAATAAAGCAGACGAAGAATATAAGTGTTCAAGAATTCATAATCCCAGTAAAGTTTGAGTCTGTGCAACTGTCATCCTGAAACAAACGCTCAATCATCAAATAGCATAAGCCTAGACATTACCTGAGGTGTTAGGTAGATAGCGAAGAACTCATAATATGGACTTTTAGAATGCTACATTTGGAACATAAAATTCGGCAAACTGCCTACTGAAAATCCATAATACAGTTGAAACTGCTAAAAAATGTCAGTACGAAGAAAACTCTCGTGCCATCAATGGAGTATAAATTACAGCAGACCCCCCATATCGAGCAAAGACAACAAAAAGAACGTTGTAGTATCCACGCAGAAATAACTCCTTGCACTTCAAACCTTTATCTGAAAGTGACAGTAGAGCAAAATCTTCACTAGTAAAACTCTGAAGAGTATAATGCTACTATTATACTCTTCCCTGATGGATGGAAAGGAAAATCTGGTGCCTTCGACCACTGGGCTATGTCAACTTCATGCCATGGAATCCTAGTTAATTGTTTCTAGCCTCGGGAGTCGGGAGACTATTTCATAGAGTTTGAAAACGGCAAAGATTTCGGTAATTTCAGACGAATTTCAGAAATTTCGATTTAAAAATTCTCAAATTTCAAATTTGTTTTTTTAATTTTGATCAAATTTCAGCCAAAAATCTGAATGTCGTTGTGATTCGGAACCGAAATTTGAAACATGGACTGCAACCCCGCACACTGACCGTTTGTTTCCAAGACGAGATCTCTATTTCTCTACGTAGCGTACGGCAACGCGGATTGCGAAGCTACTCTGCTACCGCACGGTCAAGAGCGCCCAGAGAAAGCCCTCGCCGCGCCGGGCTGGGCCGCGAGTCCGTGGGCTAACGCATTTGGGCCGATTCCGCAGCAATTTCACGTCGGCCGCTGCTCGTTGCTCCGCCCGTCACCGTCCGCCGGAAAATCCTATGTGCTGCGCGCGGCATATAACCATCCTCAGCCCACGTCCAGGAGCCCACGTCCAGGAGCCCACGCTCGTCGATCCATTTACAGGCAGACTGCACAGCGGCACTGCGGCAGGGATGCAATTGCTTTGGATTTGGTGGGATATCCTTCTTTCATATTCTAATCTATATTTTTTTTATTTAATTTAGAGTAGAATACATATAGTGTAGAATATAAACATGATAAATAATATTGATCACGAATTCAAAACGAATACATTGAGGAAACGACTTGGTACCAAATAATTTTTTATCAGATATTGCAAAAAAACATATACCACATATAAACACTCATATAGCAATGAGAAACGAACCATCTGAATTTAACATGCAATGGGGTTATCATAATTGAACAAGTCATTTTATCAGGTAGTCAACAAAAGTTCCAAAAGAATCAAATATTCCTTTATGTTTTGCAAAAAACACACACACACATGTATTAACATAGGAAAGTAGAAGTATATTCTTACATGTCAAGCTCTGGTGACAGTCGGTACTGATCGACTGAATGGTGGATGGGACAGTGGCAAGAGGGTGGAGCCATTGAGGGAGGGCATATCTTGGACTATTTGGCCGAGCCCAATTAAAGTTACTAGAATATAGACTAAAAATTTCCAGATATTATCTAGCTCAATTATCCTAAAATATAATCAAAATATCCCGATTCGACAGATACAACCAACAACAGGAAGACAAAGGGAGTGAAAATTTCCAAGAAGCAACGCGCTTTGAAAGGTGTGTGCATTTCTCGAATGAACCACTCCCTTAATTTCTTTGAATCTGTAAAACCATGGAATTCTTTGGGTTGTTATTTGTGACGGACCGCCCTTTTCAGGGGGTGCGTATAAATACCTTCTTGCACTACCGAGATTTTAGGCTGCAGGTAACCAAGTGTACATTGCTTGATAAAAGAGCAAATCTGAACATTTTATAGATGAAATAGGGCCTAACGCCAAGGTTTTACAAAAGGTCTTGGTGCACCTAATACATTCTGAAACACCCACGGAAACGTTTGAGCAGATAGATCAAGGCCTCCAAAACAAAATAACATCGCTCATCTACTGTTGTCTGAGCTCGCCATCTTCAAAGGAAGTCTATGGAGGGAATTGGGAGCAAGGGTGAGTACACAACCGTACTCAACAAACCACACGGAAATTCTGAATATTACATGCGAGGAATAAACAAAGGTAGGCCTGAGTTTTAAGTATTGTGGATGCAAGTTGTCAATATCGATTTTCATTTTACATTTGAAACACAAATCATAAATAGCAATATAATTCATGGGGGTTTATCTTGCAAAGTTCACCTTCACGACAAGTTTTAGTCATAAAAGCTACAGGGGCGCAGTTATAGGTATCACCCTAAATTAACTCAGCTTCATTAACCTGAAGCACGGCGTATTCGAATACCATTGATATCACTCTGTAGAGGTGCTCACTTTACCCACAAGATATCTACTGATGCGTTAGTGCCACTAGATTAACACGCAACTTTTATGCATGCGGCGGACCGAGATTAACATAACCTTTCGTTGAATTTCCCCTTTAGCTCCTACCCAAGAGGTCTTTTGGCCCACAAGATGCCCAGATCCCACGGGCAGGACAGGATAAGCGCCACAGTTCAAAGTGGACACCTCATCATTGTGAGAACCAGGGTGCGCACCATCCGTTCCACCCCAACAACGATGCTTTCCCATTCTTCCACGGGGAATGGGGACTCGCTATAGGCATTCGAGGAAAGTACAACTTCTTGAGCTATGTTGGACCAAGTCAATGAGATTGGCCTACCCAACTTGTGGTTGAGCGGAATCTGAAGTTATTTACGTTGCGAGACCTCGGTCCTAAATGCCAAAGACTTAGCCAAATGACATACCACAAATCATTGGTACCAATGCTGTACCACCACCATGCCTCAACCCTTGGCCTCGTCATCGGTTGGGGATTGGTAAAGATCCACCTTCCGTGGTCCACCCAATGTCGCCCCCTTACAGTAGCAATTTTATAAAACCAACATCATCCAAGCCATCTCTGGAGATTTCAAGCATTTGTCTAAAAGTAATAATTGTATGAATTGCTACATCTACGAGGTTCATTATTTTATATCTTAGGGTTAAAAAGGAATTAAGGCATAACAACGGGTTCAACAATGGGTTGTATCTAATCATGTCATTGAAACTACCACATTTTCTAGTTTTCTAAAATAACAAAAATAATGCAATACAAGAAATATACATAAGTCTTGTAGTGGGCTGGGTTCAACATGTTCAAGGAGTGTGGCTTGCCTTGCGTGATCGAGGGTTCGCTTAAAAGAAAGTGGTCGATGTAGGTATGCGGCAACGAGCGCTTGCTCTGCGACAGCTCCTCGTCTTGCTCCTACTCCGAGATTCGTGCCAACTGCTATTGCGTCGACGTCGGATCTAAGCGAAAACGCAAACAATGAATAAATCAAAACAAAGAAAAAGCAATGGAAAGGAAAATCGAGAGAAAATGGTGAATGGGGTTCAGGGTATTTTGGGAATTTTCGGACTTGATATGGCTAAACGGAGATCATTTTTGGACTCGGTGACTCAAAGCGGTCAAGAAAATGTATTTTGGCATTTTTGGATTTTTGGGGAATTTTGGGGATTTTCTAGGATTTAAAATGAATTTTCGGATTTAAAACGATGCAAATCCGAAAATGTAAATTGAAACCGAAATAGAAAATGAAAAAGGAATTTCTTTGTAAATTTTGCCTGATGTCACGCTACCATTCGCCCGGCTTTGCAAATCTTGTGGTAGGAATTCGAACCACGACCTAGGCGGCTCGGCGTCTTGTACAGGAGGAGAGGCCGAATTAGGGCCGTTCTGTCAACAAGCCTTGAGAAATCGGCGACGCCATGGGCCCGTGAGTCGATGGTGCGAGGAGAGGTCTTTGCGAGTGGGGTCGAGATGTCGTATCGTGGGGAGGAAAAGAGGAGGCGGTGTCATGAAATCGGCGAGCCGAGGAAGAAGAAGTTGGAACCGTGAAATAACTCTTCAGCGGAGGAGGAAGTGGTGGGAGGAGAGGAGTTCACGGCGAACTTCGGTGGTGGCTGAGTTTGGTGGGGAGAAAGCGAGGCGACAGGTTGACGGAGGATCACCGGGTGAGGAAAAAAGGCCGGTTGGCGATTTAGCGTCACGGTGAAATTGAAGAAGTGGCGGGAGAGCGAGGCAGAGGGGCGTGGAGGAGGGCTTACAGATCTGGCTCGGTGTGAGGAAAATTGGCCGGAGAGCTCGGGTTTTAAAGAGGTGAGGCGGAGGAGAGGCGTCGGTGGGGGTGCTCGAGTGGCGAAGTGACCGAATCCGCGCAGGGAAATGAGTCTTGTGAGTGTCGGCCTTTAGCGCCGGCGTGGCGAGAGGCCGAGCTCCATTGGTTGGGTGAAATGGCGGTCTTGTGAAGCGCGTCTGTGGAGAGAAGATTGCAGTGGAGACAGTCACGGTGGCGGCAGAGGCAAACGGAGGTGATTCTGGACGGGTCGGGCACTCGATCTGGCGCAGTGGGAGGCGAGGTCTGCAGCCGATCGGGGAACATGGCGGCCTGAACGGGTTGGGCAAGCAAGGGCCGAGGAAGGGCCTTGCGGAGAAGACGCTATGACAGAGACGGATTATGCCTTGAAAAGCAGGATCTGAGTGGGCTTAGGCGGCGTCGCGTGTATGGAACAAGCAAGACAGCGTGGTAATGAGGCGAGAAAGCGGAAAATGGAAAGGCGCGAGCCAGGGAGGCGGAAGGCCGGAAGGAAGGCGAATCGGGTTGATTTTTCCAAAAGGAAAGTTTTAAATTTAAACCGGATTAAATTCGAAATAAATTAAGGAAAAATCCAAATAAATTTCAGATAAATAGTAAAGGCCAAATTAAATTTATTTTTGAAATTTTTGGGTTATTTCAACCTACCCCTTAAAATAAATCTAGTCCCCGAGATTTACTCATCTAGGGGCGCAAGTTGGGAAATTTGCTGCGGTCCGGTTCCTTTTCTCAGTGGGTTCTTCAATAGTCAAATTCTTCCACTACTCTCGGCATACTCTGTCTCCTCTGTCTGTGTGTGTCGATTTTCGATTGTCTTGATGATCCGGTGTGCTCTCTCGAAATGGGGTAACTTATTACGCGATTAATTTCTCTTAACTACTCTTGGTCTATCGGTTGTCTTAATGATCCGAGGGTACTTCTTGTGGTAAGGTGGGTCAAAGTTTTATGCCTTTAATATGCCTTTTAGTATCCGGTTGATCTTTTTACATCATCGATCTCTGGTGGTAGGCCTTTATCAAATGTAAATTCTGTCCCCTTGGCTCTGGGAAAATCTTTCCAAAATTTTCGGTGGTGACATGGGTCTCTGGTTCTGACACTACTTCCTTCGGAATTTCTCTCCAATCTTATCATAAATATCTTCCTGAACTTCATTTCTGCCGTAAGTTTGTCTAATTGCAATGGGGTGGGTTACCTTGGTCAACCTGTCAACGGTCATTTAATCATCATCAAACCTTTGGTTTAATTTTCAGGCATTCCTGTGATGAAGTTCATTCCGGTCTTATCCTATTCCTGTCCGTGATCGGAAGTGGTTGCAGTAGACTGGCGGTCTTTTAATGGTCACTCTTAACTCTTCTGGCATATTATACTGCACAGAACATCCTCGGCCACTTTCTTCGTCAAAATCAATCCTCTTATATCCTTATTATTACATATATATAGTTACGGAGCTGTAGTATATTCTGGTTCACCTTCCAAGAGGGCTGATAATCTGTCATCTCTTTTTGTCATTGTTTGAATTTCTCTATTTTACTGACGACTGGCTTGACCTGGTTCCAAGATTTGGTTGGATTCCAATGGAATCATGGGTTCTTCCGAGATCATTTTATTTCTGTCGGGTTCCTTATGGTAAGTTGAATCATTCTTCAAGCCAATTTGCCCAGGGTATTCTTGAATGATCGGTATTTTGGCTATTTCTGAGGTGAGAGTGTCTCTGTATATGCTTTTCTCTCACTCGGGTCTGTCTGCACCGTTACCTCTTATCCTTGGTCACTCACAAGGGCGATTCTTTTAACAGTTTAATATTGCCTTATGTTGGCATAGTGAATCCTTTCTTAGGACAACATCCAATCCTTTCATTACTTTTAACATCAATAAACTGGTTTTGATCTTAATTCCTCGAAGGGTTGATTACAGATCTTTACACTCGCATCTTAGAAATTGCTAACATAGTCTTCAGAGATTTCGAGACGCAAAAGAGGCGGCCAATAGCAAGGTATCTAACCATTCTCTAAAGATTCAATCAAAACAAAAGCAAGGGCACCCTGACAAAAAAATTACACTGGCTGCGACTGAGCTTGGAGCTCCCTGTTGACGTCGTCTGCGGTCTCCACAGCTCCTTCGGTGGACGGCTGATTTATCCCGTTGTTCGGGGCGTTGGGGTTTGGTTGGGTCTTGATAGGTATCTTCCTTTTCGGCCATTCCTCGCTTGCTTTTTATTGTTGTCGCGACCTTACCTTGTCGAAATGTTGGATTAGAGTTGGAAACTTGAGCCTTGGCCACATGGGATGGTAAATGCTTCTTTTTGCGAATCTGGGAAATGTCCTGTCTGTCCACAGTGATAACAGTGAACGGTTTTGTGGGGGCAATCATTAGCGTAATGGTTTCTTTTGCAATTGAAGCACCTTCCTTTCTTGGGTTGAGGCATAGTAGGTATCGGCCTTAGTTCTTCTCAGCCTGTCTTTTGGCCGGAAAATTGGAGGTAAGATCTGGCATTTGTATCCTCTGCGGTATTGGGTTTTGCATCCTCCGTTGCGGTGCCTTCCTTCTTCGATTATCTTCTAAGTCGTTCCTGATCTCCTCAGTATTTACTAATTTGTCTACCATCGTTGTCGTCCTCGAAGTCAATATTTGCAACATGGAATTTCAAATTTTCCTGCAGACCTTCGTAAAATCTCTCCATCTTCTTGACTTCGGTATCTACTTCTTCAGGGGCATATCGTGCTAGCTGGTTGAATTGATGAAAATATTCCAAGACTGAACTCTCACCTTGGTGGAGAGTTAAAAATTCTCTTCTTTTAGTTGCCATTAATCCTGCAGGGATGTGGGCAGCTCTGAATGCTTCCTCAAATTCTGACCATGTTGTTTCTCGTCCGGCTTTGATTCGAAAGTTTATCCTGCTGCGGCTTGTCCTTGTAGCTGCTGCGATGCGTATAACACTCGCTTTCCATCTGAGCACTGAGCTATGTCAAGTTTTCGCTGAATGTCCTGAATCCAATCATTTGCTGCAAGTGGTTCTGCTGTACTTGAAAAGACGGGCGGTCTTGTTTCCTGAAAATCTGACCATCTTGATTCTTCGATGTTTCCATCCTGTTCGTACAAATGTCCTTGGGGATATTCTCGTGGTCTGGCTGCTAGTTGTTCCAAGAATTTTTCCATCCGTCGCGTTTGGTGCATCTCTGCCTGGTGCCTGTTCTTTTCCATCATGGCCAGCACCTGGGCCAGGTCGGTCGGGTTTTTTGTCGATTCTGCTTCCTCACTGAGATGCTGGTGCGGTCCGACTCCTGCCATCTGGTTCAATCTGATTCTTATTCGGTGCTGCAGCAGGTTTTTAGGCAAGTAGAAGGTAAGTAAGATTTAGAGTTTGGGGTAAAAGTAGAATGAATAGGTAAGGGCTTTAGACGAAAGGAAGGAATTTTTGAGTTGGGCAGAGTCATAAGGATTATTATTGCAAACCAAGATAACTGAGATTAGCAAACATAGATTTTCATTTAATACATAGGGGATGAATCGTACAGGAACCGCTTTAAGGTTTAGTACAACTCATTTTACAATACCAAAGCCTAACAAAGGGGTACACACTAGACTAGCGGTCTACTCTTGCGGACCTTGATCATCCACCTCTGACGTGCCTCCATCAACGGATTCTTCTTCTGACGGGACGTCCACTAGCTCATGGTTCTCAATCTCGGTTACCAAAGCATCAATCTCATTCCATGCATTCATCAACTGCTGATGCATCTCATCGCGTTCCCTGAGAGCGCGGGTAATGCTGACCTATTGTTCCAATATGAATCTGGTGGCATCCCTCATGCGCGGGTCAGGGCTGTCGTCGGGAATGTTGACCATGACTTCATCTGGTTCCGAGCCATCCTGCGGGACCCATGAGAAAGGACTGCGGTCGAATTCATGCTGGTATCGGCGGCGCAGGTACCTTGCCGCCCTCCTGGCAGCATCCTGGATGGCTTCTCGCTCTACTCGCCGGAAACCTTCGAATCTTCTCGGCTGATCGGGGCGAATCGGCATTGGCGGCAGATCCACCCAAGTCTGCCACTGGCAGCGGATTCCTCCATGGAATTGCTCTTCAGAGCGGAAGACGGAATGTCTGCAGGCGCGCTAAGAACCGCATCATGCTCCATACGATCGCCCATCCTCCAAGCGCATCTGGTGCGGGTGAACTCAGGCACCATCTGTTTATCACGAATTTTGAAGTTAGTTAAGCCTGAAAACTTAAATACATTTTAGAAATAGAATTCTTGGGTAAGATAGAATGGGGCGAGACATAGGAAGGTAGCGATAATGCTTAGATAATTTAGTAACCTTTTTGTTTATAAGTCAAATAGATTTTTCGAAAACTTTCCTAAGCCAACTTAAGGTCTTGATCTACTGGTCAAGTCAAGCTCTGATACCACTTGTGACGGACCGCCCTTTTCAGGGGGTGCGTATAAATACCTTCTGCGACTACCGAGATTTTAGTTGCGAGGTAACCAAGTGTACATTGCTTGATAAAAGAGCAAATCTGAACATTTTATAGATGAAATAGGGGCCTAACGGCCAAGGTTTTACAAAAGGTGCGGCTGGCACCGAATACATTACAGAACACCCACAGGAAACGTTTGAGCAGATAGATCAAGGCCTCCAAAACAAAATAACATCGTCATCTACGATTAAATGCGAGCTCGCCATCTTCAAAGGAAGTCTATGGAGGGGGAATTGGGAGCAAGGGTGAGTACACAACCGTACTCAACAAACCACACGGAAATTCTGAATATTACATGCAGGAATAAACAAAGGTAGGCACAGGTTTTAAGTATTGTGGATGCAAGTTGTCAATATCAGTTTTCATTTTACATTTGAAACACAAATCATAAATAGCAATATAATTCATGGGGGGGGGGTTTATCTTGCAAAGTTCACCTTCACGACAAGTTTTAGTCATAAAAGCTACAGGGGCGCAGTTATAGGTATCACCCTAAATTAACTCGGCTTCATTAGCAAGGAAGCACAGGCGTATTGAATACCATTGATATCACTCTGCGAGAGGTGCTCGGCTTTACCCACAAGATATCTCTACGGTCGTTAGTGCCACTAGATTAACACATAACTTTTATGCATGCGGCGGACCGAGATTAACATAACCTTCGTTGAATTTCCCCCTTTAGCTCCTACCAGAGAGGTCTTTTGGCCTGATGCCCGGATCCCACGGGCGGGGGCGGGATAAGGCGCCACAGTTACAATGGACACCTCATCGTTGAGAACCGGTGGCGCACCATCCTGTTCCACCCCAACAACGATGCTTTCCCATTCTTCCACGGGAATGGGGACTCGCTATAGGCATTCGAGGAAAGTACAACTTCTCGAGCTATGTTGGACCAAGTCAATGAGATTGGCCGGCCCAACTTGTGGTTGAGCGGAATCTGAAGTTATTTACGTTGCCCGAGACCTCGGTCCTTAAATGCCAAAGACTTAGCCAAATGACATACCACAAATCATTGGTACCAATGTACCACCACCATGCCTCAACCCTTGGCCTCGTCATCGGTTGGGGATTGGGCCAACATCCACCTTAGTGGTCCACCCAATCTCGCCCCCCTTCAGTAGCAATTTTATAAAACCAACATCATCAAGCCATCTCTGGAGATTTCAAGCATTTGTCTAAAAGTAATAATTGTATGAATTGCTACATCTACGAGGGTTCATTATTTTATATCTTAGGGTTAAAAAGGAATTAAGGCATAACAACGGGTTCAACAATGGGTTGTATCTAATCATGTCATTCGAAACTACCACATTTTCTAGTTTTCTAAAATAACAAAAATAATGCAATACAAGAAATATACATAAATCTTGTAGTGGGCTGGGTTCAACATGTTCAAGGAGTGTGGCTTGCCTTGCGTGATCGAGGGTTCGCCTAAAAGAAAGTGGTCGATGTCGTGTCTGGCTTCGAACGACGCTTGCTCCTGCGACAGCTCCTCGTACTGCTCCTACTCCGAGATTCGTGCCAACTGTTGCGTCGACGTCGGATCTAGCGCGAGAAAACGCAAACAATGAATAAATCAAAAACAAAGAAAAAGCAATGGAAAGGAAAATCGAGAGAGAAATGGTCGGAATGGGGTTCAGGGGTATTTTGGGAATTTTCTGGACTTGATATGGCGAAACGGAGATCATTTTTGGACTCAGCGGCTCGAAACGGTCAAGAAAATGTATTTTTGGCATTTTTTGGATTTTTGGGGAATTTTGGGGATTTTCTAGGATTTAAAATGAATTTTCGGATTTAAAACGTATGCAAATCCGAAAATGTAAATTGGAAACCGAAATAGAAAATGAAAAAGGAATTTCTTTGTGGGTTTGCAAGCCTACGCTTATTCGCCCGGCCAAGCACAAAGGCTGCAATCTTGTGGTAGAATTCGAACCACGCCCAACCCATCTTACCGTCTTGCGCTCGTCTTGAGGAGAGGCCGACAGTGGGGCCGTTCGTCACGGCACAGAGAAATCATGGACGCAAGGGCCCCGTGAGTCGATGGCTGCGAGGAGAGGTGCTGGCGAGTGGGGTCGAGATGTCGGATGTGGGGAGGAAAACAGAGGAGGCGGTCTTCTGGGAAATCGGCGGAGCCGAGGAAGAAGAAGTTGAAGCCGCGAAATAACGCTTCATGAGGAGGAAGTGGTCAGAGGAGAGGAGTTCACGGCGAACTTCGGTGGTGGTGAGTTTACGGGAGAGTAAGCGAGAAATGACAGGTTGACGGAGGATCACCGAGCCGAGGAAGAAAAGGCGGTTGGCGATTTAGCGTCGGTGAAATTGAAGAAGTGGCGGGGAGGAAGCAGAGGGCCGGGGGCGTGGAGGGCTTACAGTGCTGGCTCGGTGAGAGAAAATTGGCCGGAGAGCTCGGGTTTAAAGAGGTGAGGCGGAGGAGAGAGGCGATCGGTGGGGGTGCTCGAGTGGCGAAGTGACCGAACAGCCTTGGAAATGAGTCTTGTGAGTGTCACCTTTAGCGTGGCGTGGCAGAGTGAGCTCCATTGGTTGGGTGAAATGGCGGTCTGGGCAGAGCAAGCGTCTGTGGCGGAGGAGAGAAGATTGCGATGGAGACAAGGCGGTGGCGGCAGAGGGCCAAACGGAGGTGATTGCGACAGGTGCCGCACTCGCGCTTGCCTTGTGAGGAGGCGAGGTCATGCGATCGGGGAACATGGCAACAAGAACGGGTTGGGCAGCAAGCCTTGAAGGAGCGAAGCAGAGGAGAAAACGCTATGCGAACGGGACGGATTGGCGAAAAACAGGATCTGAGTGGGCTTAATGCGGCGTCAAGTGTGTGAAGGAACCAAGCATGGGCGCGCTAATGAGGCGAGAAGGCGGAAAATGGAAAGGCGCGAGCCAGACGGGGAGGCGGAAGGCCAGGAAGGGAAGGCGGGAATTCGGGTTGATTTTTCCCGAAAAGGAAAGTTTTTAAATTTAAACCGGATTAAATTCGAAATAAATTCGGGAAAAATCCAAATAAATTTCAGATAAATAGTAAAGGCCAAATTAAATTTATTTTTGAAATTTTTGGGTTATTTCATTATTGTTGTCCTTGCATTACTGATCTCAACAACTTATATTATATATTCTTTGTGATGGTTTCAGCGAGTGTGAATAGGCGGTGAGTCACAAATACGACTGAATGGATATACTTGACAAGGAGGCACGGCTTATGGAGCTGGACAAAGGTATGCAAATTAAACGATTAATTACTTTCTCTTACACAATGTTAATTTCTTCTTTCATACGTCATATTAGTTTTTGTTGTTGAGTGAACTTTTGAGTGCATTTGGTCATACTTACATAGTGTTTATCCACATATAAACTGAACAGTTCGCGGGAATCGATCCTTACATGTTAATATGCATAGTGTTGCCTGTAAAGAGCTGTTCTTCAGCTGGAACGGCCTTATGGCAACATGGACTGGGGCGTTAGCAGGGTATACCCCCTGTCACAAACTCACAATCTGCATTACACTGTTGGATCCCCTTCCCACCTCCATCTGCATTTTCAGGGAAGATGCTCTCTGATCTCCATTCCCCGTGGGTATCCCAGTGAAGATTCTCTTGGAATTTGTTTACCTAGATATTTTAGCTAAATCAAATCAGAATCAGCTAAAGTTCCTTGACATTTACGGGAACTCATATAGTTGTATTCGGTTACTGTGATCACCACAGGTGTGTTCAAAATTGCATTACGAACCTCTAATAAATTAGTTAGTATTGACTAGTTTACCAGAATTAATTAGATGTTTCTCTAACGATTTTCCTTTGATAACATGCAAACATAAATTTTCCGTTTATAATTTGGCAAACCAGAAAGAAAGGTGTTGAGATGCATTTTGTAGGGAATATATTACAGGCATAAGCAAACTGCAAAGATCAGATGTAAGTCTTGTGTTATGCTCTGTCTGCAATGAAAAGTTGAAAACCCTTGTGTCCCTGCCATTACAGTGCTACTTCCCATGGCCATGACCCATGTGTTTGTTCAATCGTCACTGCCAGTCTATTGTCACTTCAAAAGTTATCCACCTTCTCCTTCTGTTTCAAATGCTTTGGCTATTACTGCCCCGTTCTACATAAATTCTATTCCAGAACCAGGCTCAATATATTAAGGATTAAAATATATGGTTCTGCAAGTGCTTAGTAGTCGGAAGAAATATGAATTTGGCAATTGGGATCGGTAAAATGACTCTTTAGGCAAATTTTGTTCAATTTTATGTCAGCTAAACTGTAATTTTTGTCCCTGTAATTTAAAAATGTCCAGATTGGCTCCTTTTACCTTTAAAATTGGTGCACGGTTGATCCTTCTGTTCAAAAGGATGGATTAAGATTCGAGTTACAAAACGGTGAAATAGGAGACCTAGTACCTATCATGACTAGACATTGTTTTACACTCTTGCTGCCAAAGCTTCAAATGAGACAGATGAGGAGAGTTGGTCGTACAGATTCGGCACCCTGAGGGTGCTGAACCTGTTTTGGTTGAACCAGGCTGAAGGGTGGGAATATCGTGCACCATGGCCCATAAGAGTACTTTGGTCACTTACCATATTTTTTTCTCCTAAAATTGAAAATGATATAATTTTAATGCGTTAAATTAAAATGATATACAGTTCCAAATATTGGCAGTGTCAGATGGCAAATGCCATGAATTTCACACTGTGCCACCTGTTTGGTTTGCTGTTATTAACCTTTCTTGACATTATTTTGTTGAACATGTGCAACATAGAATATTTAGACATTGAAATGAAGTGAAGAGGCAATTAAACATGGTCATGTAATGTACTCTTTTTGCTTATTTCAGGCATATCACGTGAGCCCAAAAACTGTCAGCACAAGAAGAGATTAAGAAGCAAGAACCACATCATGGTATGTACATGACTTGCATCTTTACAGATTAGCACATGCATCAGTGTGGGGTGATGACTGACCGATGATTGGACATGTCTATAATGGTGAAATATAAAGCATATGTGGACTTTAGGGATTGTTGTTACTTGTTACACAACTAAGTGCTCTTTGCATCTCTTGATAATTGTTTGTGGAATATCAAAGGCTTAAGTACAGGACCACAATATTCACTAAATGAGCCAGAGATAACGTCACTCTCAAGCTAATACATATATAAATCCTAGTCTTGTGAACATTTACTAAATTTCTGCAAGCGAAAGAAGAAAGTGTCAAGTAGAAAGAAAAATTTGTTTGGATGTAACTTTGGCTCATACCACATGTAGATAATGACGCAAGAAGTTTCACACTTGGAAATAGACAAAATTCAGGCAAGTTCAAATTTTTAATACACCATCGAACAGTTTTATTCGACAGCTATTGCTCGAAAAGTGCTAATGTCCTAATTGATGTTAAGAGTCTAGAAAAGAGCTAATGTGTATTCACTGCCTCAAAAGCATAACTTTTTTTGTATTTGGATGGATTTAAGTCAGAGTATTGCTTGACGTAGAAAACTTTTGGTTGTTTCACTGCATGTAAAGGGTGCCTGCCTGACTGGTTTGCTGAAATCCCAAAGAGTATCAGTATTGTCAGACCAACCTTAAATGTGGTATTTTGACATAATGCAGACATCTGGTAATGTGGTAATGACTATGTTAAGAAAATATATGAACTAAAATATAGCTGGAAGAAAACTGGAAGCTGGCCAGTTTCTGACAACGGGAGGAACTGGGTTTCAAACCCCCACACGACTTGAAGCTCTCCCCTGACATTTGTTGATCTCACATAGCATCTCGCCTGTTTATTCAAGTAATAATAATTTTTTCAGTGTGTAATTCAGCCTGGACCAATGCAAATGAATTTGATTTATGCATGAAGAATGAATCAAATATATCTCTGACAAGCTGACCAACATAAACATCTACTGCTTTTGTCGACTCAAGGGTTGCAAAGGAGAATCGGCTTGAGCGCTTTGTTGCCCTCCCGGAGGGATCCAGATGGCAAATTTTGCCACATCTGTGGAGGCGACAACCACGACGAATTTTTCTGCCCCTTCAATTATGTCTATGGGCAACATGGCCTTGGCGCTTGCAAGTCGCGATGCCCTCCAGGGAAGCACCCGATGGTTTCTAGCGGCCACCGCGAGTTCTTGCGGTTTTTGTTGAGATCGACTGGGCATACCCTTGAATCTAACTAACTTATGCAAACTTCTTTTTATCCTTGTTGGTCTGTAAGTAGTGGTCATAGGTCATGTTTCGGTGTGTTATTCGAGTGCAACTTTCTTTTGTTGTTCATGTCAGATTGTCAGATATGGGTCTGTGAGTTTGTACCAGTCGATCTGCCTTTTCTGAACTCGAGGGTCCGTGTGTTTCTGGTACTACATTTTTGTAGTCATATTCGAGTTAAACGTTGCTTTTAGGTTCTTCTTATTTCGGTTTCAAGAAAGGGGAGGTGAATAAAGGGGAGCTGATGTAATAAATATACATTTTCTGTATAATCTATAGCATGGCACATATACAAGCAAAATAACAAAAAAAAATCCACTAGGTTCTCACACTAACCTACCAGTCAATGCGAGACAACACAAAAGCAAAATTATCCACTTTTAAGAAAACAATCCGACCTGCCGGATTCGAACCAGCGACCTAAGGATTATCCTGCATCGCACTACAGTCCTCCGCTCTACCAACTGAGCTAAGGTCGGTTTTTGTCTGTACTAACTTCGACACATACTTGTTTGTACAAACGGCCATGGTCGAACCTGGAAGGAGTCCCCGTGTGAAATTTTCACGGTAGCTCTGGCCGTATTTTTTTCCGAAAACAGCCCTGGTGGCGAGGAAATTGTGGAACTAGCTCCATGCGTGCTAAATTCAGCGCCCGGCTAGCGCTGATTTTTTTTTATTTTTATTTTTTACCGTATCCAGCGGCCGGCTAGGGCAGTTTCCATTTTTATTTTTCCCAAAAGTTTTCAGCGGTTCAGCACTGCTTTTTTTTTATTATTTTCCCCCGCATGCGCTAGAAATATTCAGCGGACGGGCACCGCTTGATATTTTTTGTATTCTTTTCCCGCACGCTGAGCTGATTTCGGTGGGGCTCGCGCGAAATCAGTGCCCCGCCAGCGCTGAATATTTTTTTTCTTTTTTTATAGTGGTAAGCTACCGCTGGAATACCATGGGGCCGCTAGCGCTGAATATTTTTTTTTATAGCGACGAAGGCGCACGGTGCGTCCGCGCTGGGGGCCTGGAGCAAGGTTCAAATTTTCGTTTGCATGAGAAAAACCGGATCAAGCCGAAATCCGAAATTTCGGTCAAAATTCGGAAATTTCGGCCGGAGGAGATTCAAAATTCAAATTCGGTTTGATTTCCACCGAAATTTCGCCGAAAATACCCGAAATTTCGCCGAAATTTCCCGAAATTTTGGTCAAAATGAACTGACTGAAAATTGGTTCAAACGATGTTGAAACATTTTGAAATTTTTTTTGTAGGTTCCTGACACATTAGAGATGTTCTCATAACATTTTTAGGTGATTATCAGTTCTGTGGATTTTTTAAAAATTCAAACATTGGTACTGTCCCGATGAAACGTTGATTGGCAAGTTTGAACCGGATGAAAAATAGTACAAATGACGTTAGAACATTCTGAAATTTTTTATGGAGATTCCTAACATATTTGTGATATTTGTGTTAAAATTTAAGATGATTATCAAATGTGAGGAATTTTTAAAAATTGAAACATTGGTACTGTCTTGGTAAAGCGCTGAGAGGCAAGTTTCATCCGAATGAAAATTACAACAAAAGAGCTTGTAAACTTTTGAAAATTTTTCTGGATGGTCCTGACACATCCATAATATTCTCATAAAATTTTCATATGATGATCAACTGTCATGGATTTTAAAAAATGCAAAGAGTGCTACTATCCTGTTAAGAGACCGATGATCAATACATAGATTTAATTTAGCAATAAAAAAGGTTTAATTTTTTAAAAATTTTACATAAGGGTGGAAAGGAAATGGTTAATATCTCATAAAAATTTTGAATCATGATCACGCCCCAGTGAATTTATAAAATTCGTAGAAGGCACAGTGCCATTTATGTTCTTTCTCTGTTTGATTTTTGAAATATAATACAACAAATTAAGTTTAGTGCTTACTGCATTGATAGATTTTATTGAGCAAAACAAGAAAGTTGAAATTTTTTAAAAATTTTATATTATCTTCCCCAGCAATAAATGCATCAACATAAAAAATATCAGAAATTAATAAATTAATTTAAGATATTTAAAAATTCAAAAATAGAGAGAGTTGAAAACTAGTACTTTGAATGTCAGAATTTTTATAAATTCCTGGAGAAATATTTTGAGCTTAAAATTTTACATAAGAATCCTTATCGCAAATAAATTTTAAAAACAAAATTTCAAAAAGTTATAAAAATATTTGAATTGCCTGATAAATCCAAAACAGAAATATGTACATAGTACATTGTCAGAATTATTGTAAATTCTGTGAGTAATATTTGCATCTGAAATTTATACAGTAAGAAGATAACTCCCTATCAATCACGCATTAAATTCATCAATAAATTTAAGACATGATTACTAATTGATTCAATGAATTCATCATAACTCTGTTCGCTGAATCCATCATGCTTAGTGATTTGATTGAGGGAACCAAAAACTGGATTCAATCAATTGGAATCAATCTATAATTCTTCATGCAAGTAATTTCGGCAGTGAAGTTAGAAATTTCGGCAGCATTTTGACTGAAATTTGGAGTATGAGTCACAGTTGCAATCATCAATATTTGTTCATCCCACCAAGAACATACCAATATTGCATTCAAATAACAGAAATGTTGTGAAAAAAATACCACGTAAAACAAGTATTATCAACTTCCGTAATCATTTCATATGCTTACCATACAAAATACTTGCATGCTTACCATAGAAGACAGTCAACCAATACACACTTTGGTGAAAGAAGCATATTATGAAAGAAACATGTTCAGTCATTTACCATCCTCCATTGACCATTCTCTGAAACAATTAAGAACAAAAAAATAGTGTTAATTTTATTCAAGAAAATTACAGTTGTCATGGTATGCAAGCTAGAAAAGACAAATACGTAGAAATCACATATTTACATCACAATAAAATCGATCTATATTTGCATAACATACCTACGAGTAGTAGTGCAGTGGTTGTGACCCCACCTCGCTGTCGACAATGATCTCGTGATTCAGCCTTTCGTGTTGTTGCTTGTACTGCTCCCAGGTCATGCCATACGGTTGCCAAGCAGACGAGTAATGTTCATAGTGACCAAGCCAGGCGATGTAATCCTCTGTCTGATAAAGGTACCTCACAGTGATAGATGAGTGTCGTGCGTACGGATCGGCATATGGATCAGTGTACTCGGACGGCCAAGAGATGCTCGATCCATTACAACTCTGTCTATAACCGTACAGTACGTACCCAATATCAGAAGTTGGGAAGCCCAAATGGCTTCCAGTTTGGCTGCTGCACCATGAGCCTTCGTCGTGCTGTTGCTGTGCTGCTTGCCGCCCACCTCTACTACTCGATATGGCCTTCCCCTTCCTACTGGGCTGCCTGCGTTCGCCACCTCTTTGCTGTGATCTGGGCGGTGATTGTGGCTGCCAACGGATACGCACAGTATACTGCCCAGGGTCCGGATCATCATCGCTCCCATCATCACCGTCGGAGGTAGTATCTTCGCGCTGCTATTCCTCAGAAGGGGTCTCAGTTTCATCGTCGCTGCCGACAATGGGCTCATCCTCAACGGGGGCCTTTCCTCTGTTGCTTGCGCTTGTTCTGTGATAGCTCAGCATCCCGCCTAGAGCTCCCACTAGGATGTCGTCGGCGGCGGTATCGGTGGCATGCTTCCTCTTGCCTGTGTGCGTGTCACCGATCGTGTCCTCAGCCCACTTTCTGAGGCTCTTCCCACCTGTCGCAAATTACAAGTCACATTAATATTTTTTTTGGTCCCGACATACAAGATTCACAAGTGTAATAAAGAACAATTGCATTGGTTACCTGTGGCCTTATCGATATCTTCCGATGGGATCGCGTCAACCACGAATCTTACTAGGAGGGGTGGGTCGTCCGGGGTGTCCTCGTCCAGTAGGGGCTCCCCACTAGACCTAGAGTAGTCGAACCAGTCTGAAATAGGTTCACCGCCAAGATGCATTGCGCGCTGAATTAGGTGATCAACTGGGTCTTCATCCTGGACCTTTCAGGTGGATTCATAGTCTTTCAGGCGAAGTCGCAGGTTGTAGTGCACGAAGACGAGCTTCTGGAGCTTTGCATAACCTAATCGGTTCCACAGCTGCGTGTGCACTAGTGCAAATGTGCTCCAATTGCACTCGCAACCACTCGATGATACACACTGAGAGACTAAGCGCATATGCATATACGCAACATTGGCGTCTCATTCCCGAATGACATCCACCATTGCGCTGTGGAGAAAAAGAAAAGTGCACAAGAACAAAGAGGTGGGTAACCTTGAAAGTAGTTTGCAAAAGGATATTTCACAAGAAATCAAGAACACTATTTTCAGAGAAAGATGCGATCTACTTCCTTCTCATCAACCAAAAATCAATGCAAAAAACATGCCGGAAATTTTTTTTTTCAGAAATTCAGCCAAACCCAAATTTCTCTCCATAGCTCGAAATTTCGGTTCCCCAACCCAAATCACTCTTCTCGTTCACCGAGCTGGCCGGATCCATTGAGTCTGAGCGGATTCTTGCAGAGGAGGAGAGCTTCATCGGGAGAGGTGAGGAATGAGAGGAAAGTGCTTATTAGAATGATTGTTTGTCTCGAGAAGGAAACAACAACTCAATTATTGAAGTAACGCTTAAGAAATGAGCTTGTCACAAAGTGAAAGGAAAAGAAATGAGCTTCGTGTTGTTTGAAAGATTCTTATTCCATGTGAAACAGGGAAAGTGAAAGGAAAAGTTAAAGCAAAGTCACAAAGTGAAAGAGCCAGGATGCTGTCCATGCATGGCCAATAATTCAAGAGATCAGCTGCTTACTGTGAGCCCTAACGAGTCACGATACGACGTATCATTTGATGTAACCACTCAAATAATACATAAAATGATACATAAAATGATACGTAAAAACATTTGTACGTATCATTTTATGTATCATTTCAGTGGTTACATCAAATTCGAGCTAACGAGCCATAATTATTGGCCATGTGCATGCTTGTCTCGACATAAAATGATACGTAAAATGGTACATAAAATTACGAAATTTTGTAACTATTGTAACTATTTTGAACCGGATGAAAAATCATACAAACGATGTTAGAAAATTTTGAAATTTTTTTTGGAGATTCCAAACATACTTATAATATTTCTATCAAAATTTCAGATGATGATAAATTGTGAGGAATTTTTAAAAATTCAAAAACAGAGAGAATTGAAAACTAGTACTTTGAATGTCAGAATTTTTATAAATTCCTGGAGAAATATTTTGAGCTGAAAATTTTACAAAAGAATCCTTAGCTCAAAAAAATTTGAAAAAAAAATTTTAAAAAAGTTATAAAAATATTTGAATTGCCTGATAAATCCAAAACCGAAAACAGAAATATGTACACGGTACATTGTCAGAATTATTGTAAATTCTGTGAGTAATATTTGCCTCTGAAATTTATACAGTACGAAGATAACTCCCTATCCATCATGCATTAAATTTATTAATAAATTTAAGACATTATTACTAACTGATTCAATGAATCCATCATAGCTCTGTTCGCTGAATTGATTTTTGAAATATAATACCACAAATTAAGTTCAGTTCTTACTAGCTGCATTGATAGATTTTATTGAGCAAACTAAGAAAGTTGAAATTTTTTGAAAATTTTATATAATGGTACTGAGGAAGTTCTTAATCGTTCATAAAAATTTTAGATGATGATCAGACTCGAGAAAATTTACAAAAATCTAACAAGTTTACTATCCCACTTATGTCCATTCTGTTTTTGATTTTTTAAAGATAACAAATGATGTTAAATTATTTTGAAATTTTTTTTGTATTATCCTAAACTACTAAGTATGGTACCATAAATTTTTCAAATCATTATCAATCATTTAAAAAAATTTAAAAATCTGACAGTGTTTCTGCCCAAATTTTAAAAAATCTCAAAAAATTAGTTTTTCATGGAAGATCACTTTCTAGTAGGTTATTGGACCAAATCCGGTGGTCAAATTTCAAAATCCGGACTCCAAACCCGAAATTTCGTCGAAATTTTCGAAATTACTGTAGTATTTTCAAAAAAAAATTGAATTTTTGAATTTGCCCAGCTTGTACAATCTCGGGGGGTCCGAAATCCAAAATTTTGCCGAAATTCAGTGAGAATTTGATCCATGGCCTGGAGCAGGGAATGTGCTCGTGTCTCTTATGATTTATTTTACATTAATGTTAGCTTGTTCCGTCCCAATGGGCGTCGAAAGCAGCAACCGAGTAGGCTACTAGGGCCAGCGTCTCTCGTGCATACGTGTCGAGGAGGCTGCTATATAAATTGAGGACTCCCTCTGATGGTAAATTGCATCAGGCTTTTGCTTCGACTAGGGGAAAAAGGAGAGAGGGTTCTGAAAGGAATAAGCGATCGAGCTGGGAAACTGAGAGATAGAAGTGAGGAGACGCAAGACAAAAGCAAGGGAAAAGTAAGGTGGAAGAAGAAATTAAGCATCGTACTTCGGGAAGAATTTATTAAGGGTTAATACTTTGGAGGAATTTATTCGTTGTTCATATTTTATAGCATTTCATTCGAGAGCCTTGTTTTTCTAGGCAATATTTAGAAAGGTTAGTTTGAACATTGCTCGAGCTATCGTAATTCTCAGTTGAGCTTCAGGAAGGTTAGTGTAAATATTAGTACATTGAACCATGATATTGGTACATAATCAGTACAAATAGTGACGGTAAATCGGTAATTATACAATGGGTAGAAGATGAAATGACAGTAGTAGTACAGTGAGTAAAACGCGAATGGACAATACAATTTGTAAAAAATGTTGTGTACTTGGTATAATGTTAGTGCAGTTAGTAGTATAATGGTAAAAGTGCATGCAATGACGACATTAGTATAATTAGCCCTACATGCTATAACAGGGTATAACGTAGATAATAGCTCTATGTTATTGAAATATTGGAGTAGTACTAGTATAATATGATAGAATTAGTAGTACGTAAAATGATGGTGTTGGTGCTATTAGTGTTGTAATGGTATGTTATTTTTTGTAGTGTTATTTGGCGTACTGTTGGAAGATTTCATTTATTGTTCACATTTTGAATGGATTTAGTCGATGGAATTGCTAGTATAATAGCACATTAGTAGTATAACGCTACATTAGCCCGTGAAATAACGTTATAGTTATATTATCGTCGTACAATTATAAATTTATTAGAACAACAACAATATGATTCTTTTATTAGTTTAATACAGGTGTAATATTATTGCAATATATGCATAACTTGAATAATGTTAGTATAATATTACGACAACATGTGTGGGATTAGTACAATTATATCAATATTGTTATAATATTATTACAATATATGCATAACTTGAGTAATGTTAGTATGATATGACGACAACATTTATGGGATTAGTAAAATATTAGAATAACTAGTAGTACATGAGATGGCGGCATTAGTACATGGAGTAATAGAAGAAATGATAATTTCAGTGCAACGAGTCGTGCATTAAATAACAACAGTACCACAATGAGTAGTACATGAATTAACGATACAAGGTGTAAACAATAATAATAATTAGTGTATGTGAGATGAGTAGTACATGAATTGATGATGTTAGATGTAAGTAATGTTGTGTAATTACTTTAACAGTGCCATATGAAAATGATATTTACTCATTTGATGTATTACTACTGATTACGAATGTGTCAAATTGTACGTTATTGTTTAATACGCGTGCTTGTGTCTAATGCTATGGTAGGTAATAAATAGCAGATATTCAAGATTTGTTCGTGTTTTTATGGTGACGGCGCTGTTCTAGAGGATCCATATGGGGTGGACCTACGAACAGAAGGTGATCCAGACTCCGGGTCAGACGGAGATGAGTCTGGCCGATTTCTGTGTGTGCATGAGGAGTGCATTCGATTAGAAGACTGCTCAAAAGAAGCTCGTAATCGAGACGATACATGCTAGAGTCGTGGGAGGTTCCACCGACTATGTGTAGGACCTATGCAAGATCACGCGAAGCACAATAAGGGGGAATACATATAAATTGTGATGAACCTTCAGACGGAGATACACTGTCGCTCGATGGTGTACGTGTGCTTTCTGGACAGAAGACAAACCTCAAGTCCTTCTAGGGGCGGTGGCTTCGCCGTCGAAGTATATTTATTTATACTTTCTTTGATTTTAGAGTAGTAGAAAAATACTCAACAAATCAACGATTAGATGTAATTTTTACTACTGACCGTATGCTATAAGTATAATATAGCGTAAAATTTCTTTTCTACGGGGGCACCTTCCTGGTGCTTGATTGGGCGTAGCCCAGAATGTTTTGCGATGATCTGGAGCGGATTTCGGCTGAATCCGGCAGATATGAGAGTGAGCGATTCGATGATCATCGGTGACACAGAAACTTAACTGGTTGGAGTACTTGCATCTGGAAAGAGGGGTTGCAATGGTTCAGGTTCTGAGAGGTTTGGCTGTTAATTCCCTGGTGTCTTTTTGGTGGAGGCTAGCTTTTGTTTACTGTTACCTCGTACTTTAGCTAGTTTGGTTCAGTTGATGATATGCAGGCAAACATTTCTATAGTAATTAGCTGAGGATTGCAGGGTGTTATTACAAGGATGGTGCCCTTATCAAATCTCACCAAGAAAGTCATTTCTGTTTAGTAGAGTGCTGATGGTAGAATTCTGAACGCTTGAGTTTGGTAGCCATGGTGAGCCTTGTGAGGCAGGCTCACCATGGCGGCTGTGGCAAGGCAGAGCAGCAGCGTGCGGCGGCCGGTGAGCCGAGCTCGGCTACCTAGGAAGCAAAGAAATAGATGGAAGGAGAGAGAGGACGAGGAGGAAGAAGGTGTGTTGACTCTGCTTTCGTGTCCAGTTTGCTGACGCGGACTATAAAACCGCTGCCATGTTGGATCAAAACAGGATTAGAGGGTGAAGTGGTGTGGTATCTCCCTTGCAGCCGTCTGCCTGGTTAGGCCAGGCTAGATGAGCATTGGGCCGTTTTTTTTTGGTTCTGTTTATGGTACGGTAGACACGTACGGTACGACATGTTTGCATATGCTGAAATGATGGTGAGATGCAATTAGTCGCCTAATCCAAAGCTCTGGCTTTTTAATTGTGACGTACGTGCATGGCAAGGGGCGCAAGGATGGGTCTAATTAACGGCAGACTTATGGTGGTTGGGTGCTTGGGCCATTGGGTCTAATCTGGTCCTGTGTTCAGTCTATTCTTCACATTCTTGCATTGTAATAGTAGGTGTACTGTGTTCTCTTATGATATCTCTTGCAAATTATTTCTTTCTTTTTGTTGTGTGAGTTAATCTTACACATAGGGGGTGTTTGGGACAGCTCCAGTTCCACCAAAATCTGTGAAGTTGGTGGAGTAGGGTATTTCTAGCTCTAGAAATTTGTAGAGCTGGAGCTATGGGTACATTAGAGTGTTTAAGTAGATCATCTTATTTACATTTTAGACTAAAAATATAAACTTAATTCACTTTATTTTAGCTTATAAGTTTCAGCTCTGAACTAGAGCTGGGATCTAGAGCTCTCCTAAACAGGACCATAATTACTAGGATGGAATGGACTTGGTCGGTGCTTACACTTTGAACAACATGGCTCTCGCCCAAACAAAAAACAAAGAAAGAAAAAGAACATGGCAGGCAGCATGCCATACAGATGCAGCAGGCGAAGCTATGACTTTGTATGGACCAAGCAACTATCAAGAACGTACATATCTGGCTTTTGTAAAGATGCAACATGGCATGCAGGCATCCGATCCACACTTGCTTCCGAGTGGCTAGTCCAATTTGAGAGTGTTCTAGAAGGTTAACGCGAGGACTCATGCGTATACCTACATTAATTAAAGCGATAACTGATGTAGGGGTGGACCGAACGATGGGTCCCTGATACGGCTAGAGTCTACCCTACAGCTGGTCAAAATATGGATATCTTCAGAGGTGCAAACGGAACGGATAATTTCCGATCGATCTCGAATTCGTTTAAAATCTGATTCGAATCCGAAAAAATGATATCTGGTTATATCCGGATTCGAATCTGCCTATCCAAAAAAATATATGAGTTAAGATATGGGAAGAGAAGTATCCGATTCGTATCCGATCCGTACCTGCATATCCGAGGTATCCGAAAAATATCAGTGTAAATTAGTGACATAGATATCCGATAACAGATCCGATAAACATAAACATTATACATCATATAAGTTTATATGTTGATTGAAATTATACTTGGCTGCATATTATTCTTATGTAGGGAAGACACCTATTATTGAATTTGAAACACATGTCTTGAAGGTTTTAGTAAAGTTTTGTGTATGGTCGATCGATCCTAATATGTATGACATATATGGTTTCTACTTTCATGTATTATCCGACTAACTATTCGTGACCGAGACAACCGTATCCGAACGATCAGATTAACCGTATTATGCAAAAAGTAATCCGTATTAAATATTGAATCGACCTTTGTCAAATATCCGATTCTATATCCAAGAAAAAATTTGAAATAGGATACGGAATGAGTGAAATCCGTCCTTATCCGATCCGTTTGCACCCCTACCTCTGGCACCGGCATCCATCTACGAGGAGAGTGTCGTTTGGTTTGAGGCAGAGGAAGGACTGTTTCGCGCGGCGCGGCGGTATAACTAGCAAAAGCTAAGCTGGGTTAGATATATTTTTATAACTCATTGTTGAAGAAAATTAATTATTTATCAAATAATCTCTTATTTTCAGTCGAAAGCCAAAAACAACTTTTCAAAAAGCTACGGCTCTTCTAAACAGGCCTGAAGACCTCCTCCATTTTAGTCATAGGTCAGCTAATAAGCACACATACATTAGTATTATACTGTACCATTCTAACAACACACCGGCCTTGTATCTTTGGCTTCTCCAATCCATAGATGATAAGATATCATTTCGATCTCTCCACAGCGCCCAACACATATGTGGTGAATACAAGATATGACGTGCTATACTAGCTAGTATTGCTTCTCGATAATTGTGAATTTTATTCTAAAGAAAGTGGATTGGGATTTTTAACTTTCGAATGAAATTTTCTTCAGATATTTGCACCCATGTTGGGATTTTTATCATTGGAAGAGCCTCAACAGAGCATGCGTGCATCCAGTCTTCTCTGCTCCATAGATTTCATAAATCATGAAATATTCTCTTCTATAAGGGAATCAAGAATTCATAAATCGTATAAAAAATGGTGCAAGTACATGGTATGATATGCTGTTGTAGAATCGCTTCTCTCGATTGAATTCGGCCTCGATCAATGGCCGTATTCATGGCTGCCATCGGGCTCATACTTGACGTCGCCGTTGGCGGCGTGGTACATGTTAACGTCGATATAGTTGTTGTAGTTACCACCGCCAGCGACGTAGTAGCCGTCCTCCCCGGCGTAGTGTAAAGAAGTGCTACCGCCGTGATCGCCATGGACAAACTGTGTTTGCGCGCCACTGAACCCCTCGCCATAGCCCGTCACGACGGCATTGCCGGTAACATGGCCGGCGTGATATTGGCTACTCAATCCTAGCTGCTCTAGGTCTGGCAAAACCTTTCGGTCGGCGTCGGCAGCCAGAGCCATCGCCTCCGCCTGTTGCTGCTGCTTGGTCTTGCTCCTGTCAGTGACCCTGATGCGGGAGAGCACGGTGCCTGGGAGCGGCGGCGAGGTGATCTCATACTCGTGCATGACCCAGCCGGTGGTGCCTTGTTTGGTGGTGCGGCAGTAGGTAAGGTTGTAGCGCTTGTACTTGATGTCCAGCTCGCGGCCGCCGGGGCCTAGGAGGGTGAGGGACTCCTCGATGCTCTTCTGGCCACGCCACGTGCCTCCGGCCCCGGCCTTGACGGCACGTTCCTTGCGGCCGCCGTTCTTGGTCTTGTCGGAGGCGGGGCCGAAGAAGAAGGCGTGGTCGCTGTCGGCGTGGCCGTGCTTGTGCAGGAGATCCCACGGCGGGAGGCTGGCAGGGTCGTCGTCGATGATGGCATGGTCGTGGGGGTGGCGGAGGCCGAGCGCGCGTGGGAGGAGGTAGAAGGCGACGATGTCAGCGTCGGTGGGGTCGAACTTGTAGCCGGACGAAGCGTAGTCAAAGCCGAACCTCCAGGCCTCCATCGATCCCTTGCACCGCCGGTCGTTGCTCGCTAGGGTCGATCGAATTTGTTTGGTTTCCGTAGACTCGCTACGTCGATCGAGTTTGTTTTGGTTTCTCGATCGAGTTGATCTGCGTTTCTTGATCCAGTCGAATAGCTATGATCCTTAATATACAGGACCGAGGAGGGGGCTGATCGATTCTAGTCGGAATCGGAAAGATAATCCGATTCCGACTACCGATCACATCGATCGAGACAACGCAGTCGCACACGCGCGCACCACAAGATCGAGCATTCGAGCCATATTCGTCTTGCCGGTTGGGACAACGACAGCGCCGCCGGCGGCCGGAGCAAGGAACGGGAGATATCCAACGGCACCTTGGATGGCCTGTGCCTCCTGTCACTGCTGCTCGCGGGGCTCACGGTGTGGGCGCTGTGCCGCACCGGTGACCCGCCGGGAACCGTCGTGTGGAGATTCTCGCTCCTCGTCTGCTGCTACATCGCCTTCTGGATCGGGCCCCTCTCGGAGGCCGGCAGCCCGGCACGCGCACCGTCTTGTTCCACGTCTCGTACGTCGCCTTGGTCTCCTTTGCCATCGGCAACCATCTGAGCGCCGGATGTTCATCATCTTCCTCGAGGCGGTCTGCACAGCCGCGTTCTGAGTTTGGGTACTACGTCGCCGTGCACAAACTCCGCATGAACACGACGGCGAGGTTAGCAAAGTTTTCCTTTTTCTTTTCTTAGCATTCACGCGTGCATGCGCAAGTAAACATCGATCTTTGATTTCATTGTGAAGGAACCGAGCTCCAAGGACGGACACCAGCGGGCTTGTCCAGCCGGAGCAGAAGGTAGCAGATGAGCGCGGCAAGCAGTAGATTCATGACCTCCGACTCGCATCGCCGCCGGCGTTGTCCTCACAGGAGCAGTCGCTAGCTTAGGCCTAAAACAAGTTATTATCACCAATTGAGCCAGAAAAAAAAAAGCAGAACATACTATAGCTAAGACCTTAAATTTCTCTTGCTACTCACTACTGCAAAACATATTGTTTTGTTTCAGCGCTTTGCCCTCCAAACGTACAACATATCCTCAAGCATATATCTTAATGAACATAAGTATTCAGTTGATTGTGCATTTGCGCTATTATCATCGTGTTTGCTTCTACCCTCTTTATTAACATCCAAACTGCACCAGAGATGAAATCAACACATAGTCACTTGCAGATTGTTTTACTTTGCATTCCCTGTATGAAATCAACAATGTTTCACTTGGTATATCAATCCTGGAATGACTTTTTCTGAGCAGTTGGAATCGGAAACCTTAATCATCCAGAGGAAAACTCCACTCCACAGTAGCGGAGAACTTGATGACATCTCAAGGGCGGACGGGGGAGGGGGTGTTCAATCTTCAATGTTATGTATGGTAACACTGATCGATGCACCTTACCAAAGTCCCTAGTTTATGTGGATTAGAATTCATATAAAAAACCATATAGTTTGGCATCTCTGTGCTCTCTACCTACAGACCAAAAAATGTGATGAATATGTGATATGGTGTGGCTACTTACACATGTAGATGCTACCCTAGATCATGCTTCAGCTTGCTGGCACATGCAGTCAGGCATTGGTAGGGTGTATATCGATCCATTCTGTTTCCTGAGTCCAAAACCTTTCAATTCACTGTGGCGACGAATATCCTGCATGTGGTGCTTGAACCTATCCCATCTGTACAGTCAAAAGAAACAAGTTGGATATAGCCGTCAAGCAACTGATCAATATAAAGAGATAAGATCAGACGTGTTTGAAACCTGTCAACCAACGCTAGGGTGTTGAGTAGAGGATATTTAAATGTATTTTAGTCCGTAAATATAAAATAGTATCGACACTGTAAATTAAATACACCGTGATATGACAAAAGAAAAAGCATAGAAGCACCTCTCTTATCATTAACATGGACGGTCCACATGGAAATTGGCTGAATACCAACAGTCATCTTTGGCCATTCGGGTCTTCTCCACCATCGTGATTTAAAGAAAGTAGGTAAGGGTAATGCAAAACTGACCTGATATTCGGGTTGTCAAAGAGTAGCACCAGTTTCCGTTTGTCTGGTTTTATTGTCTTCACATGCCCTCCATAAAGATAACGCCTGTGCCCCATCAGAAAGTGGGGGAAGTTGCTTCCTTGAGTTGTTACAAAAGCTTCGCTCTGTAGACAGACTATGTAGTCCAATGCTGCCATTCTAGATGAATGCCCCTGGATAGCATAGGCAGGTGAGTGGAAGGTAGGTTCGACATGGAGATATAAATAGTTCTAATCCAATTGTTGTCCTCAGATTAAACAAGGATTCCAGATGCTTGATGCAATGCACATGAGATAAACAAAAAGGTACATGCTTTCTAACATTGACGAGAGCAATGGAGTAATTAAGAAAATAGTACCGTGAACTGTGCAAGCTCCTCAGGTGAAGTGAGAGTTTCCTTTGTCTGCAAAAGTGGAAACAACTGACGAAGAGGAGTCATATACTTCTCAGCATTGTATATTTTACCAGAGGCAATATAGAGGGAAGTAGTATTGTCGAATCCCATGCCTCGTAGCATCATTCCAACCTGCATAAAGCCATAGAATAAACTAGTGAAAAAATAGCATTTTACTCATACCATAAACAAGAGCAGCATTTTAAATGATTCCGACAAAGCAGCCTACTGAAATGCATCTGAAAATTGTGTTGACAGGATGCAAATCAAATCTTCAAGAACCAAATTAATTAGTCATTCTATTGAAAAATTACATTAAAATATTCTAGAAATGATCTGTTTAAAAAACATCTTGCACTCCATATTGTGTTGTGGTGCAACTGCTTACAAGATGCTATGCTGTACTAATGATTTTACAACATGACACAGGATCTAAAAAAGGCATAGACTGAGCAGTTTTGCAACAAGAACATGCTCAAAAGAATTGCAGGGAACAAACGTCCCAACCTCTAAAGGAGTTAAAGGACATCTCCCGTTTCTCCGATTTGCCTCGGGATTTATCACTCGACCAGGTCGGTGAAACTTCCCTCTCCAGCTCTTTTCACGAGCATTTTCCATTGCAATAATTTCCTTCCAGCCACCGTCATATTTACAGCATGAAAAGGCTACCATATCCTGAACACACAATCATCATAGAACTTAGTAGAGTGAAAAAAAGAAAGTAATAACAGTCAAGAGACAAAAGAAATATTGTAGTAGAACCTCTTCAAATCGAAGATGCACTGAGACGTACTTTCCACCTGTTAAAGAACTTTTCTTGATCATTCGGTCAACCATATTGTCTGCAAGAATTCTTATTGGTTCAGAAAATGTCAATGCCTCGTAGTTTGCCAAACATCTCAACGCCTGGATATTTGATGGAACTGAATGGGCCAATCTATTTGAGAAAGGGGCAATTCGCACAGCCCTGTTTCACAGAATAGGAAATAGTTAAAGACATGGTACTACGGAACATCCTTAATCCCAAGGATCTGATGCTCTACTTCAAGGGAATGAGGGAGGGGAGTACGTACCCTATCTCCAACAATTTCGGAAGAACCTTCTCTAGGTAGTAACTTTGAGATGAGAAGGCTTTGGTTCTCATATTCGGTATACTGCTGATATTATGGTCAAAGCGCAGAAAAACATCTTCAGGAAGTTCTTTGACAACCCTTATATGTCTTCTGAGTGACTCAATAAAGTGATCTTCATCAAAGATATCACCAAATTTGCTGAACGCAATAAAACAGCAAGAAAACACATTATCCTCCAGTAACTGTGATGAGAAAAACTTGCATATGACACAGCATGAAGGATAAATACAATAAAATATGAGATGACACCAAATGCTAGATCAAAATAACAACTTATTATTTTAGAAACTAGTGCATTTTTATAGGATACAACTTGTAAAATTAGCATCTTCACGTGATAAAGGGCAAACTCGGATAGGATACATTGGAGCTGACAAAGATATATGCTTAACAATGAGCAAAACCAGGTTGTTAAAATGCATTGCTAAAATGGGAGTGTAAGAGAAAGGACTCAAGAACCAATATTGACCAAAAAAAGATTTTGTAGTTAAAATAGAAACTACTAAATTTGCAAATCTTGTAAAGGACTATTGTACAGGCAGATATCCCAAGAAAGAAAATGAGAAACATCTCTGGAATTCTACAAGTAAATAAAATAGTAACCTGGAATCACGCCAAACACTATTTAAATGAAAAGCTGGGATCACGAGAGTTGCATTAAGTAAGCCGGCAACAGCAACAGCATCGCAAATCTGTATTGAAAACAGCTCTGTTAGATAAACAGCAAACAGGCTGCAAAATTAAGGATCCCATTATGGAAGATAAGGAATAAACATGCAACAAAACTAAATATATCATGTTGCTGGAAAATAAGTTCATAACATGTATGGGAAACTATCAAATAAGAATCTAGAGATCTATCAATGTTAGGAGTTCAGACTACTAATGAATCCTTGAAAGCACAGGGTTTTTTCTGATAGACTGTTGAAGAAAAAAAATATTTCAGAACCACAAAAGTTTTTCTTATTAGTACATGGAATAAATAAAGATGGCACTGATCTTTTAGATAAGACTGAATCAGTGTACATACCTAACTGTACTGTTTACACAGTAAGAAAATGTTCATGCAAATTACAGATATGCATTATTGACAATGATTGTGCCACTTACAAAATGTACTGCTAAAAATGATTGTGCAACTTACAGAAATGCGTTGTTGATTCAGGCCACCATTAGCTTCAATTATGAGAAAACCATTTGAGGGTGGTAACTCTGACAAGTGCAATGTAGAGCATCAGTATCAACTACTTGGTTTTGTTGAATTTTACTACTTATAATGACACAAAAGTTAAAAAAGTTGCTTTCGACTGGCAATTTGGTATATTAACTCCAAAAAGGTATTTCAAATTACCACCTGATTGTGTCAACCTTTTGTTGATACAAGGTGCCCATCGCTTTCCAGTTTTTTTATAACATGATGTCATTAGCTGCACAATATCAACACAAGATTTGTTATATGCATGCGATGATGTACTTATCTCAAGAAAAAAAACTTGGTAGTCATGGTGATCAAAGGCATCCAACAGAGTATCATAACTAGATTATTAGCACTATTATACTAATCATCATCACCATTGTCATGATCAAAGACGAAATCTTCTAGGTATTTGAAAAGTTTAGAATAGCTAATGCATAGTACTAAAATTTGAAAGTAATAGGCATTGACACCAAAGACATGACAAAGATACTGTCTGCACATTAGAAAATATCTTACTGAATAGGAAAAACTGCTTATCTACTTCAGCCTTGTTTAAAAAGGCCAAACATCAAAGATTACGCTTATGTGCAAGCCACAGCAAGACTACTAATTTCAGAACCCTGTTGTCAAAGACCATACTGAATTACTGATCTATAACAGAATAAGCCAAATCATGACTCGTGACTACAAGCAAGCAGCAATGTCGAATGTAATAGCAGTTGAGCATATTTATGCTTTGTTCCCTGGCGACAAATCTAGGTGTTATTCTACTAGGACAATTGGATGTGCTTCACATATCATTTCAATTTTAAACTTCACAACATGGAAATGGGATGTCCTTGCCAGCACTCCACAAACTGGGTATGTAATCCATCATAACCGTATCAAGTACATCTCTTGCAAAGAAGTGTCCTCTTTCTCCTCTTATCTAGCATCTCAAGTTGAAGGGCTATCACATTGTTGACATATAAATATGCAAAAAAAAAAAAACAAATAAACTATGTCATTTAAGTAACCGAAAGTATGTTCTTTGGCCTGCATTGGCGCATGACACCGTCATACACGATTCAGAGCTTGCCCAATTACAACATTTCCTTCTACAAGCAACCAAATCCAGAGCTTTTTCAGTCTAACGAAACTAAATTTGAAGACAAGAAATATGATAATGAAATGCAAACTATCAAAAAGAAGGAAGCTATGTGACAGCATTGACGGCCAAAACAAGAACAAAGGATAGGACCAATCCATCGGCCCGTACGGTCAACAAAATAATAGCCTATGTGATGCCGGTTTATTTAGCAAAATCGAAGGCGCGCATTGCATCAAACCATTAAAAAGGAGCAATTTTTTCCTCTCTCTCTAAGAGGAAGCCAAGAACCTAATTCCGCTCGTAGAGACCGCCAAGATCGAACTGAACGAACCAAGAAACACGCGGAATTCGAACGGCTAGGCCACTCACTCACCGGGTGGGGGCGTGAGGCGGAGGCGCGCATGTCCGGGAGGAGCCTCTCGAACACGAGGTGGCTGCGGTACACCGACCCAGTTGGCGCTGGCTCGCGCCGCCGCAGCGCGCCCACAACGACTCCGCCGGCGCCACCCAGGCCCGCCGCTCCCCCGCCGAGGAAGAGCACGAGCACCGCCGCCGCGTACGCCAGCGCGAGGAGCAGCACGGCGGCCCGCCGCCTGCGCCCGACCAGCACGCGGCCCGGACGCCGCGGGGCCTTCCCTGCACCGCCTTCGCCGCCGCGCATTGACGCCGCCGGCATCACCGGCAGGTCTCCCATGGGATCATGCGAGGCGAATTAAGCTCCAATGGAGGAGGAAGAAGTCTAGAGGCGACGAGACCAGAAAATGCCATGAATAGAACACGAACAGAGGAGCCGGAAACGATGGGCGAAGAAAGCGTTTTTTTTTTCTTCATGGAGATAATTAATTACTAGCCGCTAAGGCGCAGTGGTAAAGACGATGGTTATCTATAATACACCTCTATATTATTTATAGATAGTATTAAAGATAACTCATATAACAATTTGTCTATATAGTCGTCTATAATGATCTCTCGTATAATTAACAGACTATCCGTATAATGGTATATACAGTATAAGGCTGTCTATAAGGTGATCTGTTAAATAATAGACAATATCTTTCTCTCTTCTCATTCTTTCTCTGTGACATTATCTAAAATTTTACGTGACATATTTTTATAGACAGTATCAGGCCTGTTCCTGGGGCTGGGCGAGCAGGGCGGCCGCCCCGGGCCCCCAAACTATCTGGGCCCGTCATCTATTAGTATAATCAATTTGTGAAGGTCATAACTTTAGATCCATTGATCCGATTGAGCTGATTTTTATTGGGTTAGTTTTGAAATTGAATCTAGTTTCTACAGTCTAAATTTCATGTCAATCCAACGGTGGGATATTCAGGAATTAATATTTTAGTAAACGTACGTCAATCTGTTTTTTTGTCGAAACCGATGTAATCTTTAATAGTTTGATGAAAATGATTGCAGTAGTGAAGCAATTCTATAAGATGAGAAAATTTTTAAAGTTAATTACTTTTTTATTATGGTTGATATGGTTAGTTTTTTGAAAAATAGATTTGAAAAACTCTAAGTATTCAAAGGTATATTTGGACCTTTTCTGAGCTCAACAACTTTGAAGTCATTGGATTATATTGAACTTAAAGATTATTGTACTAAGTTGGCAAAAACTTTCTCGGTTGATGATTCATCTGATTTTGAGTTAAATAATCTAATTTCTGAGTTAAGAATACTGCAAATGACTTTACCAGATAGACCGATGTTTGCTATGGAGATTTTTAAGTTTGTTAGAAAAGTGGATTGTTATGGTAATATTTCTGTTGTTTATCGGATTTTATTTATTGTGCCGGTAACTGTGGCATCAGCTGAAAAAGACTTTTCAAAGTTGAAATTATTAAAGAACTATTTGAGATCTACAATGTTTCAAGAAATGTTAAATGGTTTGGCAACTTTATATATTGAGAAGTTATTGGATGACATTAATGTTGAGGCCATAATTGATGATTTTGCATCTAGTAATGTTAGAAGATATTTTCTAAGATGATCTCCACAAATGTTTGAAGTAAATAATCTCACTTTTGTATTTCCATTATTTATCGGTAACAATTTCTATAATACACTGAATATTATCTTTTTAATTGATATATGGTAGTATAAAATTATTTTGATGCTTATGTTAGTGAGGCATCCGTCTATAATTTCGTTCTGGGTCCTAAAAACTCAGGACCGACCCTGTACAATATATATATACTTCTATACACGCTCTACTGCAAGCGTCACTAAGGGAAGGATACAGCGAGTGTTCCTTTGTGGACTGTGGGCATCTTCTCTTTCCAATCACAGTACTTAATTTACTTTTCGATGAAAATCGCAGCTAATTAATTTCGTTACCTTGTACATGCACGTCGTGCGGAGAGTAGTGTTGCAAATAATGCAGGGAAAAACATGTAGGAACGAGAACAGGAATTTTAGATGAAAAACCTATCCGGAAAAACAACGGGCACACCAAAGCAAATATTATTATATAAAGAGACGTTTACAATGAGACTTTTTCTTGCCTTATCTCATAGACTACACGGACATATTTAAAGAGGTACATAAAATACATCCATATAGAGTATAAAACGAATTCGTATCACACTCAACAATCTCAATCTTTATATGAATTCCTCATTTAGCCAAAATAAACTACGAATATCCTCAAATATATCAGCATGAATACCTTGTACCCCGAAAGTCAAAAAGACTAGTGAGTGGTACCAACTAAGTCGGAGCAAAACTCAAACTTAGCGGTAGAATACGCCTTTATCAACATATTAGCTGTAATGTCATGAGTGCTTATGTTACTAACTTTTATGTCACTTTGAGTAATGAATGTAGTGATATCTGACAACAATGTGCTTCATTCTCTCATAGAAAATATGATCATTTGAGAGAAAAATCGCACTTTGATTGTCACAGAATATTGTAGTGTAAGACATACTTTCACAAAGGTCAGTAAACAAACTTCTCGACCAAACAGCTTTTTTGTAAGCTTTAAAAATAGTCATATACTCAACTTCTATAGTAGACAAAGCAACAATTCCTTGCAAACTCCAATAGTGAACACATAACCAATAAGAGATCTTCTCTTATCCAAATATCCAGCAAAATCTGAATTCACATAACCAACGAGTCCAACTCTAAATTTCCTAAACTGTAAAGAAGCGTTAGAAGTGCCCCGCAAATATCTGAAAATCTATTGAACTACTTTCCAATGCATTTTTTCAGAATTTGTCATGCATCTACTAATAATACTCAATGACTTAGATAAATCAGAGAGAACATACAATGGTATTTATAAGTGAACCAATTATAATGGCATACAAAACTCTAGATGAGTACTCAACTCTATCATCTGATCATTATAGACATGATGCTATAGAAAGTCTAAAATATGCAAGCAACCGGAGGGAGTAAGGTTCTCTCCTCCCTCCATCTTATTAAAAAGCTTACGTGTACTAATTTATTCGGTGATGACTGATGATCCCTGTAACCCACTGCTTATGCGGTTCTAGTATTTGCCCCCTTTAAGGAAGCACTCTGCACTGGAGTTTAAAAATCTATTGAAATGAAAGTAGACACGTCCTTTTCTTCCATTTGTTTATCTGGGTGCAAATCAATATTTGGCTGTATCCTAGAGGCAGTTCGGAACTTCTGATGTACTAGTACTAGTAGTAGCTAATCCATTAATTAATCTATTACTATCAAACAGTAGCTCAGAGATACTTACTGCTGCTGCGGAAACTAATCGCTGCACCTGTTGCACTACAAGTTCTGCCCAATACGTCCTCTCTCTGAAACGAACATTAATCTACTGATATTGTTTGAAACTGTAGATAAAGTTGTAACCTTTTTCATCATAAGTTGTAATTGTGACCATCAGAGTGAAGCTATTTATATAACTAACATAACACCTGCTTTGAGGTACAAGAGCTTAGAGTATGTACAGGTGTTTAGAGAGGCGCTTTTTCTTTTAGATAAAGGATTAAAATCCGGTCTCTGCAAATGCACACAACCGAGTTCTTATAAAACACAACCACAAATCTGAAATAAAAAACAGGCAAAGAGCAATTTAATCAAAAGCAAATTCTATGATAGCTTCTCCATCCATTCTTAGCAAAAATGTCCAACGCGACGACCTCCAATGCCACCTTGCCAACCGGATGGTCTCCTCTGTTCTCGGTACAATGAGTCCAAAACCGCAGCCAATATGCTCCCCTGAAAATAGCTTGCATAAAAAAAGAATATTGTTTGTTCTCAAAAATTATATCATTACGAGTGCACCAAAGAGCCCATAATAGGGCAGTACCCCCCACAAAAATTTGACGTTTGGCACACTTCTCAATGCCTGATAACTAACAACCAAACATATGAGACATAGACTTTGGCGGAAATAAACCAGTAGCAATATAAACAACTCGCCTGATGATTTGTGAATGTTGGCAATCAAAAAATAAATGTTGAATTGTTTCATTGCAATTACAAAAACAACATTTTTTATTCCTATTCCAATTTCTTTTAGCTAAATTATCTTTAGTTAAAAGAACACCTCTGCGTAAATACCAGAGGAAAATTTTAATTTTTAAAGGAATTTTTAGTTTCCAAATGAATTTACTAGTGAAAGGGAGGCCCTGGTTCATGAAATAACTATACATAGAGCGTACAGAGAACTGCCCACACCGATGTAAACCCCAGTGAAAAATATCCCTTCCAGTAGAAATCTGACAATAAGCAATTTTTGCTACTAGATTATACCATGCCATCAATTTATCTCCCACTAATAATCTTCGAAAGGTAATATCAGGTGGCATCTGAGTCATGATCCGTGCCACCGTATTATGTGGGTAATGCACAATGTTATACAAACTTAGAAATTGATCCTTAAGCAGCAGAGAACCCACCCAAGTGTATTCCCAAAACCTGGTTTGTGAACCATCGTTTACCTGAAAAGATCCACATGACAGAAAATCATCTTTAACATTTAAGAGCTCTTTCCAAAAATGCAAGTCCCCAGGTTTAATATGCACTTGGGACAAACATTTGGAGCTCAAATATTTATTTATAAGTAAGGTCCGCCATATCCCATCCTCATTCAACAGTTTAAATAACTATTTGCTAAGGAGACATTTGTTCTTAATCTGAAGGTCAACAATACCCAATCCTCCTTGATCTTTAGGACGGCACAAGATATCCCACTTAGCAAGACGATATTTCCTCTTATCAGAATTGCCTTGCCAAATAAACCGTGATCTATAGAAATCTAGTTTTTGGAGAACCCCCTTAGGAATCTCAAAAAAGGACATCATAAACATAGGGAGACTACTTAGGACGGAATTTAATAATACGAGTCTACCCCCAAAGGAAAGGTGCTTCGCCTTCCAAGTACTTAGCTTTTTTTTACATCTATCCTCAATGACACCCCAGTCCGCATTACGGAGCTTGCGATAGTGCATCGGAATACCTAAATACCGAAATGGGAAAGATCCCAACCCACAACCAAACAACTCAGAATATTCTTGTTCATATTGTGTAGCATCCCCAAAGCAAAAAATCTCACTTTTATGAAAGTTTATTTTCAGACCCGATAGCTGTTCGAACACACAAAGTAATAACTTCATATTTTTAGCTTGCTCAATATCATAATCCATAAAAAGAATAGTATCATCTGCGTACTGCAGAATAGATAAGCCATCCTCAACAAGGTGGGGAATAACTCCTCGAATCTGCCCATCCTCTTTCGCTCGCTTAATCAAAATAGCGAGCATGTCTGTCACGATATTGAAAAAGATAGGGGACATAGGATCACCTTGCCTGAGCCCTTTTTTCGTTTGGAAGTAATGACCAATATCATCATTAACTTTAATGCCCACACTACCGCTAGCGACAAAATGTTCAACCCATGAGCACCACTTCTGGCAGAAACCCTTCATACGAAAGGTTTGTTGAAGAAAGGACCATTTCACCTTATCATAAACCTTTTCAAAATCAAGTTTTAATATTACTGCATTAAGATTCTTCGAATATAATTCATGAATAGTTTCATACAGAATCACTACCCCTTCCATAATATTATGACCTGGCATGAAAGCAGTTTGTGATGGACGCACTACTTTATTGGCCACCCCCATGATTCTATTAGTAGCCACTTTTGTAAAAAATTTAAAGCTCATATTTAGCAAACAAATAGGTCTGTATTGTTGAATTTTTGTTGCTTCTTTAATTTTTGGAAGAAGCGTAATTATTCCAAAATTAAGGCTATATAGAGGTAAGTGCTCATGATAAAAATCATAGAACAACGCCATTAGGTCCCCTTTTATAATATCCCAGAAAACCTGATAAAATTCGACTGGGAAACCGTCAGGGCTAGGAGATTTATTATGTTCCATTTGAAAAATTGCCTCTCTTACCTCCTTTTCAGTGAAATGGGCTATAAGCATATTATTTTCCTCATTTGTTACCTGTGGCAAATCATGATTATGCTCTTCCACCAGACTAAAATTATTTTCTTCTGGTGGTCCAAACATACCTTTATAATAATTTGTAATGTACTTTTTTAATTCAGTATCCCCCACGATTATACCATCTTCATGCTCTAACTTGAAAATATGTTGTTTTCTGTGCTCACCATTTGCTACTAAATGGAAATATTGAGTGTTATCATCCCCTTCCAAAAGGTCTTTTGTCTTAGCCCTCTCAAACCATTTAATTTCTTCTTCCCTCAACAAGCATACTAATCTCTCATTAAGATAATTTTTCAAATTCAATTCATGGTTTGATAGAGGTCGAAGTTCTGCCTTTATATCAAGGTCATCAATTATTGAAATAATTTTTTTCTTTTCTTTTTTGTTATGGCCCGCTGTGTGCTTAGCCCAACCTCTTAGAAATTGCCTAAAAGATCTAATCTTATTCTGCCATCTTTCCATAACCGTAGCCCCTTTAGTCTCTGATTGCCATTTATCGGCAACCATATCATAGAAATCATCTCTAATCAACCATCCACGTTCAAATTTGAGCAATGGTTGCTGTCTATTATGAGACGAATCCCCAGTATTCAATAACAAGGGTGTATGATCCGAGTTACTCCTATCTCTAGCATGCACTGTAGTGAGGGGGAATTTATTTTCCCACTCAGTACAGAACAGAACCCTGTCTAACTTCTCAAAAGTTGGGTTATCCCCACTGCTCGCCCAAGTATATTGTTGTCCAGACAAACTGAGCTCTCTGACATTTAGTGATTGAATCACCATGTTAAAAAGATCGGGCCATTTTGTATCAAAGTTATCCTTATTTTTATCCTCAGGATCACGCATAATATTAAAATCCCCATCAATAATATAAGGTAACTGTTCTTTACTACAAATCTGAGCCATTTCAGTTAGAAACACTTCCTTAGATTCATGTTGCGTAGGGCCATAAACTGTTATTAGTGCCCATTTAAAACCGTCATTTTTATTGCGAAGCGTAAACTTAATATAAAAGTCCCTTTCGTCAATGGCTCCAATATCATACACCGCTAAATCTACCCCCAGGAGCATTATATTCCCCCCGAACGCCCATCAGGCGCCATACAATGCCAAATAAATTCTTTGCCACCATATAATTTTTTCAGAGTCCCATCTGGGAAATGATCCCGACCCATCTCCATAATGCCAATAAAATCAATTTGCTCATCTTTTACCATATCCTGTATATACCTATGTTTAACCAAGTCACCAAGACCTTTGCTATTCCAGAAAATACCTTTCATGTAAAACTTAACTTAGATGGTGTTCTTGGTTTTTTTGGGTTTGATCCCTCTCTTGGAACTTTTTTTGATTTAGATTTCTTCCTATGAGGTGTAGCAACAAGTTCACTACAAATATGATCCAAACCCTCATCAAAAACATTCAATTCAAATTCATCACTAATGTGATTTAGGTGAATGTCCAGAGCACCCTCTTCCTCCTCAACCAAGTTAATTTTAGGCGAAGAGAGTTTACACCCATGACTTGAAATTTTAGTCGAAACACTAAGCCTATCTATTTCTATGTTTTTAATAGAAGTAATAGCATCAGCAATAGCACTATTATCTCTACCCATAGAAACGCCTAGTTTTGCCATTCTAACAGAAAAAACAGAATCTGAAATAGACGGGAAAGATGAGCAGTTACCTGACGCCAAAGAATTCTTCTTATCCGCCAGATTCATCGCTTTCACTAGCATATTCGAGTCCCCCATAGCAACAATCCTCATACTGGACCTACTGTGTGGCACACAACTCCCTACTGATGGAAGCAACTCAATCTCCTCCCAACCAAGAATTTTATCCAGTAATTGGAGAGCATGAACCATATCCATATTGGAACAATTAGCACGAATACAGTTCTTCTTACATAAAAACTGCAGCATGCGACGAGGTAAAGCTTGTAGCTTCTTACCCATATTGTCAACTTGAACCAAATCCTCTTTAACATTATCCTGAAGATCAACGCCCTTAGTATATTTAACCTGTTCATCCACAAATTGAGATGCTCCATGCAAAGCGTCCGGACCAGCCAAAAGCTGCATGTCCACCGAAGGCAAATCAAAATTCTGTGAATCAGCCAAATCGGTATCCCCTGAATGAGGAAGATGTTCACTTGGAATGTCCGGAAGCAATGCAGGCAACTGCTCAGACAATACACCCACCGCATTCTTCACCAAACCTCGCCCCTGTGACCATTGATCCGGAGACAAAGGCAAGAAAACCTTAGCAGCATGCAAACTAATTGCACCATCTCCCGCCTGAGCATTATGCTTTGAAGATAACCCAGCGGACTGCCCATCCTCCATACACCTAGCACCCTCAACCTCAGCCTTATCGACAGGAACTTGTTCAGACCAACTACCCCCTGTAGTCTTCAGCAATCCATCCCCCTGCAACCATTTACCTGGAAACAAAGGTATTAATACCTTATCTGAATGCATATCCACACCACCAATTGCGTCAGGCTCTGAAATAACCCTAGCAACATGGCCATCCTCCAGATGAACATCACACTTGCCGGATTTGTCTACCACAGCCTGAATTGTCGGATTTTGTTCGGACAAAATACCCTCTTCAGTAGACTCAGAACCTTCCCCCTGCAAACATTGGTCCGGTAGAAAAGGTATGACTGTCCTGACAGTATGCAGACCAACTTCACCATCACTCGACTGAAGTTCAGAACAAATCCCAGCGACAGTCCCATCGCCCAGGCACAAATCACTACCCTTGCACAAATCACCTGACTGCTTATCACTTTGTAACACAACCCTATTACCAATTTTTTTTTTTTCGAAAGAGAACCCTATTACCAATTTCATGCAGAGGATTGTCCACAGATGAAGCCAAACCCCGCTGAGCTAACTGCATGGCCGAAACTGATTGAGCACCCGTAGATTTACCTTTTCCAGCCTGAATATTACTACTGGGAAATTGTTTGTTCCCTGAGCTTCCTTCTTTATCACCAATAACAGCATCCTTCATATGATGATCCTTATCCTCATTTTGGGGATCAGATTCGTCAAGATCATCCTCATCCTCAAATTCCTCCAGCTTTTCATTGTTATCATTTATCACTTGATCCACCTTGAAGAAAATCTCATATAAGCAATCCTCAACCACAATATCTACATCATCAGGAATGCAATTCACATCAAGGACAGCTACCAACAATCTGACTACCCCTGTCTTCCTCATCGATCTCATGTTCACCCTATGAGTTACTCCAAGAATAGAACCAACCGCCCAGAGAGATAAAAAAGATCTAATCTTATATGGAACACCATAGACATGCACCCAAACCTTTTGAAGCTTCTGTTTAGGCGTGATCTCCATGTTCCATACCTCGAACGACATCACACCCTCATTATTATCAGTGCGAAGTCGCTTCATACTAATCATTCGTTGAAGCTCAACCTGACAAGGAAACTGAACAATGTACGAATTGCTACCATGAGTCTTAACATCCCAATTCCATTGCACTGGAATCGCCCGAGCCAGTTCTTTTCTGACTAAATCCGCCGGCACTTGACCTTCAACAATTATAATTAAGGCAGTTGCAGATACTTTGCAAGGAGACTTCACAGCAGACGTAACTGGAATGTGGAAAAATCCCAAACCCTCACCAGCCAACCCACTGAAAGTAGCAGATGGCTTAGGTCCATGAAGCAGAGGACATTGAGGAGTGAAATGCTCTTCTTCACAAATCTCACAACAAAGCACAAATCTCTTCTTCTTCTTCAAAGTAGGCTCACTAACTATTTGAGAATCATTGAGATTACCAGCCATAATACCGGAGCTTTCACCCTTGTCCATTGATTGCTTCGACTGATCAACAACTGAAGCCTTCCCTGAAATCGCCACCCTGAAACCTCCTGAATTCGCAACATGCTGGACACCACCGCTATGAACACCTCGGCCAAAAGAAACATTGCGCCCCCCATAATCATGCATGCGATCACGGCCACCATACCTTCCACTACCACGGCCAATGAACCTTGGATGACGTCCACCACCTTGAATAGCACGAAATTGACCGCCATAATTACGACTAGGAAGTCGATCACCATTACCAGCCGCCACCGCACCGCCCGCCATAACCGCCTGAGCGTAGGAGCGAAGATGAAAAAAAAAATTTGGTTGGTGAGACGCCGGTGCAAAAGAGCCAAACTAGGGTTTCGCACAGACCAATCTGACTTCGCAGGTTTATGGCCCACCATCTCCACCGGCCCAATAGCAGACGTAATAGACGGCAACTTCAAATTTCGTCCTATCGGACAATCAGGGACCTGCTGAAAATCAGGAATGCAGCCATGAAGCGATGCGCCACTTTCGGAGAGTTCAACAGCTTATTGGCGTTCTGTTAGTGAAAGTCATGCCTTCCACCAATGATATTTCAAGACAAAGCATGCTCGAGATACAACCAGAAGCATCGGCTTCGGGCTTCTAGAAAAGAACGATCATGATGTGTTTGTTTTCACGAATGACACCATCTACATTGACCTGGGATATCTCGGTGAGATGAGGAAGAAGATATCGGATGCTTTGCTACTAAAGAAGGTGCAAAATTGTTGGACCCTTTGGTTTATTGGTTGCCATCTTACGTATGTTGTGTGTGAGGATCTTCTTTGTCAAGAGATATGTTAGTCCTTGGAACAACATTGTAACTCCTATGGATCTTGAAAACAGTAAAGGAAAAGAGCTTGCAACGTCCTGGTCCATCTGTCTTGAGACCTAGCTAGGCCTAACACTACTACACTATCATCAAGAACATCACAAGGAGATCTCATTGTTATCTGCTCATGCAACCGTCGAAAGATAGATGGAGGATGGGAGCTACATGCGAAGGTGAAAGCTCCATGCTCATTTCGGCTCTCAACTATCTTGCTCTAAGGCTACTTGGTGAGAGTGTTGATGATGGACCAGGTATGTCCATGCCAAAGGCAAGAAAATGGATACATGACCATGGTGGTGCAACAATGATACCAATCTTGGGGAAAGGGTGGCTCTCGGTACTTGGAGTTTCAGATTGCCTGCCGAGAAGCTCTTAAGGCATTATTCTTCTTTGTCAAAGTTTTCATCGAGCGTTGTGGGTGATCAGATTGAAACCGGCCGCCTCTATGATGCAGTGAACATATTATTATCCTTACAGAATCCAAATGGTGGCTATGGAACTTGGGAGCTAGCACGTACATATCCATGGATGGAGATTTTCAACATGACTAGTGTTAGCTTACTTGACAAAGGCCAAAGCATGCAAGCTGCTGGGAGTCCGGATGAATGCTCAAAGGCTTGCACGAACAACTGCCTTACACGGCATATTCCTATGGCAGCCAGGGGATGCCTTGTTTGGCATGTTGAATTGTTTAATGCAAAGCCACCGCAAAAGCAATGGCACTCTGAGTTTCTAAGGAGAATTCTTCATCTTACCTCGCGCGCAAGAGGATGCACGAGTTCAAAAACCACAAAAGTGTGATAATTGGGGTCAATCATTTGGTGCATGTCTACTTTCAGCTGTTGTCTTCGCCCTAGCACGATGATGTGGGTGAGCAAAACCAAGAACAGCATCCAAGGTGGTGATGGTGGTGGGATTGTGGCTTTTAGGTACACAGATTTGCGTTCTGCACCTAAAATTTCTATGAACAACTAGGGAAGGTGGCTTTGGTTCTGTCTTCAAGGGAGGGATCTCTTGGTGGTGCTCGGGCCAAGTGCAGAAAGCCGACTGTTTTTTGTTTCCCGATCATTAGTGGGATCATGAAGTCAAGACCACCACAGAAGCCAAGAGATTCAAGGACTGCGTATCCTATTGCACATATATTATCACCTACTCGTGAGTCATCAGTCCAAATTCACGAAGAAGCAAGGAAATTTGTGTACCAGACTGGGGATAGGGTAGTTGTTGCATATGGTGGAGCACCAATACAGCAGCAGTTGAGGGACTTAGAAAGGGGTGTTGAAATCCTTGTGGCTACTCCTGGTCGTTTGATGGATCTGCTGGAGAGGGCTAGAGTATCACTACAAATGAGGAAGTTCTTAGCTCTTGATGAAGCTGATCGAATGCTTGATATGGGTTTTGCGCCACAGATACATAAAATTGTTGAGCAGATGGATACAACCCCTCGTGGTGTAAGACAGACAATACTGTTGGGTGCTACTTTTCCAAAGGAGATACAACGTCGACTTGAGTGGTTCCTCTCGTCTGCTTACACATCTAGCTTGCTTGGTTGTCCTCCATATGTGGGCGGCTTGCTTGCTGCTCCAAATGTGGAAGCATCACATGCAAAGTCTTTGGGATCCAGTGGTGCGTGAGAACAACGGAGCTTGCAACAAGCAAATTCGAATCACCCAATAGACTGCATATCGGAGCTCCTTCCTCGAGCAATGGCATCAAGAAATCTGCAAACGTTCTTGGCAATACATGCCTAGGTTTAGGCAAAGGTCCCTTCCAGCCATTTTTCCGGTTCCAAGGCCAATACCCCTTGACTTGCTGCTTAGATCTACCCCGTGGAGACACCTGTATGGGATTAACAGGCATAAGCTTATAATCAACACAATCAAAAGAACGTACCTGCAAAGCCGCCCGCGCATCTCCGTGATCACCCTCAGAATCGGTATCAGAAACAGAGGTAGAAGCCCAGAATTTGCCTCCACCAAACTGATTCACAGAATTACATGAGGAATGCACAAATTCCTCATTTGAGGAAGAAAGCCTTGCAAAATTCTTCTCAGCCAACGAGACCTTCCTGCAATCATCCGAAACTGACTTCACCCGGAACGCCGTCCGGATGGAACGGGAGAGAAAACCATGGCGTTAGAGAGGCGTTTAGAAACTAAAAACTGTTTTTTCTTGCCACGTATGACAGATAAGATCAAAAACACCTGCTTGGAGGAAGCAAGAGATTATATGCCCATTTTTTAGGGTACAAGCAAGAGCTTCTAAGCTTAGCAATCTAGAAGACCAGAATAAGCTTGAATTTCTCAGGTAGCCTTTTTCTTCGGGAGGGAATCATACCTATATTAAAGTTCGCAGGATTCGCAGCCTGAGACACTGGCCACGTCGCGCTGGCTCGCGTGTGGCCGGCTCGGTTCTTTTTTTCATGTGTAGGTCCCTCGGAAAAATGTGTAATTATGTATAGGTTCTTCCTAAGGTTTTTTTATGAAATAGACCTTTTAGTTCGAAAAAAACGTGAATCTTTCGCGAAAGGACCCTAAATAAATACCGAAAAAAGAGAGTAATTATGTTTGGATCATTCTAGCTATTTTTCATGAAAATGACCTTACGGTTTAGCGTATTCGTAGATCCTTCGTGAGAGAATCCCAGATAAATAAAAAAAAGGAGTGTGATTGTGCTTGTATACTTTCAACTATTTCACACGTTTTCTCGACGGTTTTTTTTTTAAAAAACACTACTAGAAAAAAAACAGAATTGTTTCTGCGAAAAAAACGCACGCGGCGTACCACGCCACGAAAATGTTTAGTGTAACTTGTCTTTGTGTGACTATAAAAATTAGGTGTTTCAATAGGCACATGGAGTAAGATGTTGCCGCTTAAAGGTGCTTTTCTATCTAATAGATGAAATTTCATGAAGAGGTGTACTTTTTGGAACCTCGGACTCATTCTGTTTACAAATACACACCATGTGGTTTCTGTTTTATTCCATAAAAGAGAAGCTATTTTATTTTAAGTTGGCTCACGAAGCCTGACACAACCCTGCTCCTTTTTCATGGTTTGGAATAGGCTATATAGAAAATTGCACGGGCGGAGTTATATGGTGTCTGTGCAATAATATTTTTAATGCTCGCAACTAATATACTCCATACAAAGTTAAGGACATCTCTAATGTATTGAGTCAACATATGCTTAAAGGCATGCCACCTAGGCATTCACAAAGTATAACGTCTTTTGCTCCAACGTCTAGAATCCGTTCTTTCCTCTTAGTAGGATTCACACAATAAACAAAAAAAGTAAAATGAATTCTATGCCCTCTTCCTTCCGAGAGATTTGGGTATTTGCCACTTCAAACATGTGGCTTCGTAAATTTGCCACTGAACCCACATTTCAATGACTCAGATGATCCTATATGTCATTGACTCAAGTGGCATCATAATCCAAAGAATCAATCTTTAAAGTGGCAAATAACCAATTTTCTCCTTCCTTACCGGTTGCAACCCCAACACCTCCCAAGCCAATGATGGCAAAGTCGAGGCGACGAAAGGGAGGATAGCAGCAAAGCGGCTGCAATGTCTCCCCACATTGAGCTTCAGCAAGGCTATTAGGTTCGATCGAGAAAGCAATGCACATATTCTTTGAATCAACTCAAGTTGGGAGTTCAACTGCAAGATCTTTTTTCATTGGAATTGATAGCTCCACTTATCAAATCGATTCCATTGTCTCGCTTTCCTCCCTTCGAACCGACTTAAATACGTATTGCAAATGCCCTAATTAGATTGACCATTTATATATACGGAATGACTTCAGCTCGAACGTTTGAAATTTTCGGATGTGTTGCAACATTTTTTTTACAATGCGTGCAACATTTTCCTTCGACAAACAGTAGAAATACGACACAGTAAACAGATGTTGCAAGCGTTGAACAAAATGTTGCACACGTTAAAAAAATGTTGCAAGAGTTGTCCGATGAAATGAACAGTAATCAAACGTCTGAGCGCTAGTATTCCCCTTATATATAAGGCTTTTCCATACTTTGAGGAGTACATACCCACTTCTAATATACCACTTTAACAAATGTGTTATACTCATTTATCACTTTTAGTATATTTAAATACTAATTCTAAGATACTTCAATGTGACATTGTTGAAAAAAATTCATTGCAACCTTTTATTTTTGCAATATACCATTTTTCATATGTAGAAGTAGTATATACACAAATTATGATAAAAAGTAGACTTCCATTGAATTTTTCCTAGAACCCACTTTGAAGTATCTTGTAATCATTATTAGAATATGCTACTCCCTCTGTTCATTTTTATAAAGCGTATTTTGACTTTGCACAAGGATTAAGGTTGCTTTGAAATTGTGAAATGTAAGAGAGAAAATGACTTAGATGCTCTCACTTAATTGTCTTAGAAGATAAAAGATATACTTTTGTGTAGGTGGTAATGAATTAATACATATAGTTGAGAGAGAATAAGTAGGGGTATAGAAGAAAATGCCTTATTAAATCTACATGCAAGCCTTATATTGTGAACATGGCCATTCAAAAAATAAGTCTTATAAAAGTGAAAGGAGGTAAGAAGGATAAAGATGTATATTTTTTTGTTTAAGTGGGGGGTGTGTGTGTGATTCCATACTTCTAGACTCACTCTAAGTATATCGCTAAAATGATATTATTATACCTCTTTATCTTTTTGAGCATACTCTAATATTGATTATAAGATACTCCAAAATAAGTTCAAAACTTTTGTCATGATCCACTATTTATAGCATAATTTGTGTATATACTCCTGTTACACATGGAAAAGTAACAAAACCAAAGGGCTCCGATGAAATTTTTTCAACAATATGGCATTGGAGTATCTTAGAATTATTATTGAAATATACCGAAAGTGGTAAAAAAGTATAACACATTCGTTTAAGTAGTATATTAGAGGTAGGAGTATGTACTCCTAATAGTAAGGCTATATATATACACACACACATACGTATATGTATATGTATATAGATGTGGTACAATTATCTAGGGCACCATGGTGTTTGGGCAATCCAAAATGAGTATTTCTCCTATGTATTTGCATGCAAAAAAAAAATTAGAATGTTTAGTTTAACCAGTTTACTAACTAGTTCAAATAAGTTTGAGTTAAAATACAAACTAGAGTTTCCCTTTTTATGATATGATTGTATGTATGTACTGATTTTATATATAAATCAGCAAGCATGTGATCTAAATTTATTTAAATCTTTTAATTCGAGTATATTTTTCCAAAGTTATGTGTTTCATTTGAATTTTTATAGATAGGTATATACATTAAAACTAAAATTTTCAAAAAATATACTCGAATTTAGCTTGAATTCATGCATTTAAAATTACGGTGCCCAGGCCCCATGGTGCCCCATTTTGCTGTCCGATGTGTGTGTATGTTGTGTGAAACCTCTTTTCTACTCTTGGGAGTAGTTACTCGCTATGTCGTATCTCACAACATAAGGAGTATCTCGTGAAACGAATGGTATATACGCGTAGTATATAAGTATATAAAACTATCTACATAATATGTACTTTTTTCAGATGTGGTATGCATATTTTTTTGAACATACTCTTTTTTATGTGCGTATATGAAGGTATTTGCAAACTACCCTAAAAACTATAGATTTTCTTGCATTTTTTTCATGTGGATCATATTGGAGTATCTTATAATTAGTGCATGAGTGTATCTAAAGTGATAAAGGAGTATTTCAAGTTTGTTTAGGTGGTATTTCAAAGGTGGGATAATTACTCCATGGAGCAGGATGTATTTTTCCTATGTATGTATGTATGTATGTATGTATGTATGTATGTATGTATGTATGTATGTATGTATGTATGTATAGGAAGCCTTTTAATAAGTAGCTATTTTCAAAGGTTTGATTTATATGATGAAATTGGGGCTGTTCATATCTCAAAATCATGAAAAAAAAGTAGAATCAGGGGCGGACCCAGGTGAGGGCAAGGCTAGGCAGTCGCCCAGGCTCCATCGTTGAGATCCCAAAGAGAGTAGCATGTTTATCTTTGTTCATGGTTTTAATTTAAATATAATCTTATTCTTCTACGAGCTAGGAAGATATAGCTATCTTGACATCGCCCGGGCTCCGTTTAACCTCTGGGTCCGCCACTGAGTAGAATGATCGAGTGTATATAAAAGGGATACGATTTTAAGCTACAGAAATCTCACCATAGAGCCCAAATACAAGTCATTTTTTTTTCTTCCAGAGAAGCTCAGAGGCAAAGTTTATTTAGAGAAACCTCACTCTAATAATAGTACCTACATTAAAGGCCACAGCTTTCGCATCCTCTCGCTGCATCCACGTTGCCTTCGGGCTGACGTGGGCGCGTGCCGTCGCGCTGTGTCACCCGTATGGCTAATCCAGTTGTCCAGCTTAACTAATTAATCATGGCAATCAAACTTAAATGGCCGCCCAATTTTCCCTGCATGACGCATAGCGCAGCTGCCACGTGACATTGTTTTTTGTGAAAAGATCCCTGAAAATCTGCAGTATTACATACAGGTCTTTTCTACGGAAAAGACCAAAAAATACAGGTTTTTTCTCCCAGGATTTTTTTAAAAATTACATCTAAGTCTCTTTCTTCGCAGGAAGGCTCGGATTTTTTAGAAATGCCCCCCCCGGAAAAAAAACTATCCCGAAGTCCTAGAATCTTTTTAAAATCACAGCGCGCATTGCAAGAATTGTGCGATTTGTTCCAGAGATTTTTTAAAATTACATCTAGATCCCTTCTGTCACGGAAACTTTTTAAAATTACCCAAAAAAACTATCCCAAAGTCCTGAAAACTTTTAAAAATTACAACGCGCATTGCGAAAATTATGCGATTTGTCCTAGAGATTTTTTTTTAAATTACATCTTGGTCCCTTTCTTCGCAGAAAGGCCTGGAATTTGCGCTGTGACAAGCGCTGCGTGGCACGGCGTGTGTCATGCCCACGCATCTGGTAAATTAGATAAATTAGACCTGCTGATTAATCGCATAGAGATTTTTCTTCCCTGCTAAAACATCTCACAAAGCTTTTTTTTATCTTTCAGCAACAATCTCAGGTCCAATTAGAGGAGCCATAGTATTTCTAAAAAGCTATTTTTTTAGCTTTCTAGGCTAGAATATAGCTATAGTTTTCTATGGATAGTTGTTTAGTAAACAGCTAATTCCCTTCAATAATAAACTGTGAAAGTGCGTCCTAATTTACTTCTGAGTAGTTATATGTGGCTTCTAATTTATATCAAAAACCTTTTAAACACAGACCTATTTAGAAAACTTAGTGGTTTTTGAAAATTGAAACAGCCATTAAATTCCCTAAAACAAGACCCCACGTTGACCTACCACGGTACCACCACAGACTGGCCAAAGGGATGAGCTTTAGGGCATGTACAAAGGTTGAGTCCGACTCAATCTCCTAGGTAGTCCACGTCAGCAAGAGTCAGTTCGCATACAAATGGCTGTCTCTACAGCCGTCTCTTCATTAAATGCTTGATAATTAATTTTCTGCATGTGCCTCTTTTATGGTATGATCAATTGTAAATTGTTGCTAGGTGTCTGTTGTGTTGCCTCCTTGACGGAATTTGATGGTAACAACTATATAAAATAAGATAGGGTGACATAAAAATTTTTTATAGCACATATATATAATAGTTCATCACTTCAATAGATAATAAAAATACATAATATGGTGATATCAAGTAAGCCTAATTGTTTCCAAACCGCTCCCATATATGCTCAACTAAATACTTCTTGAGTTGCATATGAGTTGATCGATCGCGAATCGTCGAATTCCATCGTAGTACCTCAGCGAAGCATGGGTCGGCGTTGTTGCTCACTTTCGGTGGTAGAACAATCAATGCTCCCGGGTTCTCGTTCAAGTCCAAAGGAATTTTAACCATTTCCTTCTCATCTTCAACTATCATATTGTGAAGAATAACACAAGCCACCATTATGTTGACGACGTCGCTTTGTCTCCACAGACGAGCTGGACGACGTACAATGTTAAAGCGCAATTGTAACACACCAAAGGCTCGTTCAACATCCTTCCTTGCGCTTTCTTGACAAGCTGCGTATAATTTATCTTTGGATGTCTGAGCAAGTGGTATTGTTTTCATAAATGCTGCCCAATCTGGATAAATTCCATCGGCAAGGTAGTATCTCGTGTCATATTGCCTCCCGTTTACAGTAAACTGCACACGAGGGGCTTTCCCTTTCAATGTTTCAATAAATAACGGTGACTTGTTTAATACGTTGATGTCGTTGTTGGACCCTGTAGTACCAAAAAATGCATGCCATATTCGGAGATCTTGCGACGCTACCACTTCGAGGATCATGGTAGGGACACCCTTGTCACCACGAACAAATTGGCCCCGCCATGCGACTGGGCAGTTCTCCCATGCCCAATGCATACAATCTATACTTCCTAACATGCCAGGAAAACCACGGGAGTCGGCAACCTGTAGCAACTGTTCCACCTCGTCGCTTCTAGGAGCTCGTAAATACTCTTTGCCAAACTTTTCAATAACTCCTTCCGCAAATTTGCCCAAGCACTCCAAAAATGTGCTAGTACCAATCTTTAATACCTCGTCAAGTTGGTCCGCGGGGGTTCCATATGCTAGCATACGGATGGCCACCGTACACTTCTGAAGCGGTGAATGGCCTACTCTGCCAGTGGCATCCAACCTATTAGTGAAAAATGGAGACCATTCGCTAAGTTCACTCACAATTCGCATGAAGAGAGGTCTCCTCATCCGAAACCTCCTACGAAACATTTCATCAGTGTAGATAGGAGATTCAGAGAAGTAGTTGGCCACAAGATCCTCATGTCCAGCTTCACAATTCCTTGGTATGTAACGCCTGGTACCACCTTGCCGACGACGTCGAGATGGCTCCGATGCTTCTCCTTCTCTTTTTGCCTTCAACTTGTGAAGAATCCGCTCAGCATGTGCATCTATAAACATCGACTCGGCTATGAAATCCTCCATGCTGTAAATAGCCATAGGATCATTGTCATCCTGGTTCCTCGTTGTTTCATGTGGTGTGGGTGTCCCAGCAAGCGGCGGAGAACTGTTTGTAGCATCTGATCGTCTTGGCACCTTGAAAGGGGCAAAGTGAGAAGGCGCACCCGTAAAATGAAAATTCTGAGACACGTTCGGCTGATTATGGAAAAAAACTCATGAATCCACCAGGTGGGTGTGAACAATTTTCCCTGTACATTACATCCACGGATTAGTGTGCGTTCAAAAAATAAGAGTCAAAATTTCAATGTCGGGACCCGAATATGCAAATCCGAAACCCTCTGTGTATACTGCACTAGTCCAGAATCACGCTAGTACACACAGTGGAAACATATATGACATATCATTCTATAAATCGAAATAACTAAGAAGAAGCAAATTATTATTGAATAAAGCAAACGACCTTATGGTCAAGGTTCATACCCCAATGCCTCATGGCTTAAGAAACAAATAAAACTGTTGCAGCGGAAATAAGATAACTTGGGCCATTCGACATGCTATAGGCAATCGGCTGGGGAAACACCTTCCTAGTCGACGTATTCTTTATAGTATTCCTCCTCTTGATATTCATTACCTGGTCCTTCCTCAGCAACTGAACAACAAGAGCGTAAAGCCGTGAGTACAAAACGTACTCAACAAGCTGTAGGGAAATGATGCAATATATTCATGCACGGTTTGACAAAGGTAGTCATATGGTTCATTTGCAGAAAATAATAACTTGAATTTAAATACAATAAGTAGATTGAAGGCAGATTGATGAAAACGATAATAAATAGCTGGTAAATCAATGGTAGACAATATGAACAGAATGGCGAGGCATCACCCTACATCATTTGAAACAAGTATCAACCACACAATTCAATAGCATAGCTTGAGACAACAAAACAACAGTGAACTGATCACATCCCAACAGTTCCACATTTCAAGAAACACTCTATACCCCGTGTGAAATCCCCGTCTTGTCCATGACCGCGGACACGGCTATTCGAATAGTTTTACACTCTGCAGAGGTTGTACAGCTTTACCCACAAGATATGAACATCTCTTGGTGCAACCGGTAAAAACACACTTCCTTTGGTGTGTCGCAGAGATATCATGACAAAGCCTTTACAATGCATGTCTAAACTCGATACTGCCCTCTAAGGTTTCGCCCCTCGGGGCCCCCTCTTGAGCCATGTGAGTCTACCCGTCCATCCCGGAACCCACACCAACACTTGGCAGTATTCAAGACTAGACATCGCAAATTAATCAGCTAGATCTGTCCCATACCAGACTTGTAGTTGCATGGTTCGACCCAGTTCAATGGCGCACAAGATTAAGTCCTTAAGTTGTCTTAGGCAAGATAGCCACATCCCAATGTGCTAGACAGCACCCCCTTTACTGCACGATCACTTTCCCGAGGGAAAACATTTTGTTCAACCAAGACCAATGGCATCCCCTGCCATGGTACAATAAATTTTACAATAGTAGCCAACAGCCACAATTCAATATCTCATTAAGTCAAGATTAACATTAATTCATATGTGACATGAATCCCAACGTACACTAAGCAGGTCTAAGCATAGCTACGTTAACCCAATATTGGTATTATGATTATGTCCAACTAGTAATATCTCAACCTAAGGTTAACAATGGATACATGGCATTCCAGTATTCAAGGTGGCATACTGACAATCAGGTGAATAGCTACTCCCAAAACTAAGCATTGATACACAAATAGCATGCAATTGTACAAAACAAAATAACTTTGCAAGTATAGGTTCAACATGATCAAAGGTTATGGCTTGCCTTGCTGATCAAGCACTGGATTTTGGTCTTCAAAGTCTTCGTTCGTTCTTTCGGGTTCGCGTCTACCGGAAAATAAAGCAATGAAACCAAATAAATATAAAACAGAGAACCAAACAAGCTCAAAATTGAAAATAAACACCTCTGGAAGATAGAGCTCGATTTTACAAAAAATTAGAAATTTGAATCGCTTCAATCGGAGTTCGTATGAGCGAGAACGAGCTCCTGAAAGATTAAATCAGAGAAAAAGGCTGAAAATAATTATATCCGAATTTTTTGATTTATTTCTCTATTGAAAAATCGATTAATGACGCATTGCTGATGTCAGCAACCAATTTTCCCGAAATAAAAATAAATCAAAAAATTCTTATTAGGCTGACAAGTGGGACCCACGGTCTATGGACCGAGTCCATGACGCAGATCTGGTCCACGGTGGACTAGGCTCATGGGAACAAGGGTTAGGGCTGACGTCACCGCTCACGTCATCGCTGACGGGGCAGCACGTGGGCAGCTGACTGGGCGCTGACGCGGCGGGCACGTGGACGAGCCACGCGGCATTCATCTGACGGCGGCTCGGAATCGAACGGCCGTGAAGCGAGGAGCGGGCGACGCGCGACATGGCGCAATCCAGAGCGTCGGCCGATGATCCGACGAGCGAGAACTAGCGACGGAGGTCGACGGCAAGAGGCAGCGGCCATTTCTGAATTAAATTAAATTCCAGAAATCCAAATAACTCTGAATAAATTCAAATAAATACCAAATGAATTCAGAAAATTCTCCAAAAATACAAAAAAATTCCTTGAAGCACAAGGAACCCAATAAAAACTGGAAACCTTTGATTTGATGCGTATATTAATCAAATTAAATCTTCTCATTTTGAGAAAATTCAATTTAAGCTTCAATTAATTCCAAAAAATGCAAATGGTTCAATTTGATTTTTAAACATTCCAGAACTCCGAATTTTGGGATGTTACATTCAGCCATAGTGATATCAGATAACATCAAGTATCAAGCACAGGGCATTCTATTTGAAGTGTTCATTAAGCACAACAGCTAAATGCCGTCGGCATTCATCAGTCACATTGCCCAGGAAAATAGAACTGTAAACTCACATTACAAGCAGGTCAAGGAAACCGAATGCTCTATGACTATGGGGTACAGAACCACTGAACTACAATAGCATGGTATCTCAACAACATACAAAGCAGCTGCACAGCTGCATCCAGCAACAACATAAAAATAAGAAGCATCAAAGATCTACTGTCTTGAGCTACAAAACAGTCAAATTTGACTGATCGTCTGGACATAGCATACATCTCAGTTCAAATCTTCCAACCAAGATATACACAACCAAAGAACTATCTTAACATAAAAAAAAGTTAAGGCACGGTGTTACTATTTGTGATCCCTAACTACTGAGAATACCAACACCAATATCAACCAAAATTCTACAGTACGTGTATAGATTAAAGAGTATGTGGTTCTGGAGACTAGGAATTAACAAATGCACTCACCCTGGCCTGGTTTAGTGTAGGTAGATTGAGTGCAGATAAATAAGTGGACTGCCCTAACTTAACATATAGATGACAGAAATTATAGCTCTGTCGAATTGTTCTACACCTTTCCTTTCGATTTTGCAAATAAAGACAATTAGTTGGTCTAACTCTTTTGACTGAATGAGGACGGCAGCATTTTTAAAAAAATAATATACCTCCATGATGCACAACATCACAAAGAATAATATTTTTTAATGACAGTGGGACAAATATGTTGTTGCCATCTTTGTATTACAGATATGTTACTGCATTTATAAGCTTCTAGTGAAAGACATGCAAACTAGAATTCAAATGTGAAATTTTAGAGATTATGGGGCAACACTATCTCCTAGGGAAGTTTGGTACTGCAGACATGTCCTGTATAAAATGGAATATCATATTCCGACCTAGACCTGAGTAATACAACTTAAGTTACTTGACCTAAATACACAGGATGTTTACTATGCCCATAATGAGATTGAAATATGTCATCCACTAGTGGATGAAAACAACAGATGAAACCATGACATGTGTTGTGCAGAAGTACTCCATCCGCTAACAGAAAATGAATAAGCTCAACACATACCAAGTAGTACTTGCATTGCTAGATGACAACAAAGAAATATATGCCAAAGCATTAGTTTGGTTTCAGCTAAGGTGCTGCTGTGTAAGTGAAACTTAAGGCACTACGCAACAGAAATCATTGTTGTGATTTTGTTCTTACCAATTCTGCAAATTCTGGGAGACAGGGGTTACCAGTGCTTGTGCCTAACCAAGAACCACCAAAATGATATCCAGAGGGAGGAGGAAAGGCACCAGCAGCATTGGGCGCGTTGGCGGAGGTGGAGTTGGCACCTGGCGATGATTGGGTATCAACCAGCGGCGGGCATGTCGTCTTCTTGCGCCCGCTACTCATCCTTGAACACGATCAATCTCTCAAATCTATCAACAAATACCAAATTTTGAGCGCCACAAGAACTCGATCAAAAAAGAAATGATCAAAAAGGATTATATGCACCAAATTGCGCTGTGGAGGCACTCCCCTGCCATCCCCTCGCTCTGGAGCACCAGAAGCTCAACAAGCCCCGAGGGGGCGTGTGGGGCGACGGCGAACGGAGAGGAAGTAGGCGGAGCGGCAGCGTAGGAGAGGAAGAAGGCGGGGCAAGGCGGCAGCGGATGAGAGGAAGAAGGTGAGGCGGCAGCGAATGGAGACAAAGCAAAGTGGCGGTGAACGGAGAGGAAGGTGGTCAAGGGCGACGCCGGAGGAGAGGAAGCGAGGCGAGGCGGGGTGTGGCGCACATGAGGAAAGGAAGCCGGCGCGGGGGGAAACAAAGTGCGAGGGGAAAAAGATCATAACGCCGCATTGAATCGCGAAGGGGAAAAAAGCGGCGCGCTAGGGCCGGCCAGCTGTACAACGGGCGATGTTTTTCTGGATACTCACGCCAAGAGTTGATGTTTTGTGAAACAACGGTGTTTCTCTCTTCTTCCCGTCTCTCTCTTCCACATCAGCTTTTATGCTTATGTGGTAATTTTTAGGGCCAGCAATCAATGCCCATTGTACATGCCCTTATGACGCATATCTCCATCCTTTCTTGTGGGTCCCGCACGCCCTTGCCAAAGTCGGCAAAGTGCACCCTTCCCGATTAGGGCTGTAAAAAAAGTTCGAGGCTCGCAAACTGTCCGAGCTCGGCTCGTCTGAAGTTCGATTCGAGCTCGGCTCGAGCCTAAACGAACCGAGCTTGAGCCTCACTTGAAGCTCGCGAGCCTGGCGAGCCCGAGCTCGGCTGCTCATGGCTCGGTAGAGTGGCGTGGGAGGGCCGAGGCGCCGAGCCGAGTAAGCACTGAGGACTTGAGGTGACCAAAGCACCGACCAAATCTCCCGAGCCCGACCGCCGTGCAGGCCCCGGCCAAAGCGCCGAATCGGCCCGAGCGTGCCCCCGATTCCCTCATTCCCCAATCTTTCCCCATTTCCCCCGATCCCCTTCTGGCTTCCTCAGTTCTTCCCCCAAAATGTGAAACCCTAAATCAATCCCTCCCACTCCCAGAGTCCAGTCCCTCTCCTCGACTCCACTGAGTCCCGAGGCCTGAGCCCCGCCCCGTCCGGTCGTCGCCACTCCGCGCCTCCACGGACATGGCGCGACTCCGTCTGTGTCTCGCCTCGGCTCGGCAGCTCGCCGCCTCGCCCGTCGACCCACCAGTCTGGGGTTCAAACTTCGAAGGAAGGGAGGCGGAGCTAGCCGGCGCATTGCGACTTGCGAGGCTGCGGGAAAATTGTGAGCATTCGATTTCCCTTGATTTGTTGTGTTGATTCTCAAATCTCAACGTATTTTGGTGGGCGACATAACGGCATTTCACGTGGTTGTTGCTAGGGTTTGCCGGTTCGATTTCCCCTGTGTGGCTGCTAGGGTTTGTCGCCTTGCTTATTTGCATCTTCCCCCGGAGCCTAGAGTCTGGGCGACACTCCTCCTCTGCTTTGACAGACGGACGGTGCACGGCTACCACAAAGAACATCGTCGGCAACCACGAAGAACACCTACTCCAAGATAGACAAAGTGAGTTATTTCTTTGAGCTTTTTAGTCAAATGCATTAGTATTAGGTTTTCTTCTCTGATAATTGTCTCATACTTTGTTTCTTCACACCACTGTTTTATGCAATGTGCCTTTCTTTGTTGATTGTTGAGGACTTGAGGCATGAGAGAAATCGGCCTTTTTGAAGAAAGCAGTGGCCTCTCGGTTCAATTTGTTAGTTGTGCCAATCTGATATCCTTTTAGTGGAGTACCTAGTTGACAAATGTTGCTTAGAAATTTTGTAAGTACATATTGATTAACTTTAGACGTTTGGTGAATGTAACATAAAGATGTTTCTTCGGTTTGCCTACGAACTATACAAAATTGATTTTAAGCTTGATTTCAGAAGACAGTATAAGATTTATTTCAATTGTCCAGAATCTATGTATGATTGTCTGTTACAAGATCATGAAGAGCATAAGTATGCAAAAATAATATATGTTTGTATAAAATATGGTAAAATTAACTTTAAAACATTCCTAGAGCCATCCCCAGCTAATGTCTAAAATATGGTTCAATTATCTTGTAAGATGAAGTCGTAAACTTAAATGAAACTTGATCCGATATAACGTTAAAATTATGATCATTTATACTATTTCATTGATTAATAAAATAACATATCTAAATGCTAAAACTTATAAAACCAGTTTAGAAACACGCTACAAAGTTCATACTACCATAATCCAAAGAAAGAATCTTGATTCGACATGCTTTGCATATTAATCTTGATAGCTTAATAACCATGTTTTTTTTAACAGTGTATCACCTTTCAGGACGATTTGCCTATGTGCTTTTGATATATACACTTCTATAGGTTTGGTTATTAGTTTGGCATTGTAAAATGTGCAAGGTGGAATAACTCGGTTTCTTGACGGGAAAATGAAGTCTGTCTAGAGTTTTCATAGGCTATCGGAGAATTTCATGGATTGAAAAAAGAAAGAGAAATGGAAGGTGACTAACATGTGGATACCATATTAGTCTTTGGTGAGTGGGACACAGGGGTTGAGGATGCAACAAAGAGAATAGAAGTCCCGATGTTGCTAGTGTTGACTACGTGCTGAATTATTGGATTATTTTTGTGGCTAGCTTACTTTAGCTTGTTATTTCAATTCCATATGTTCATTTGTCATGCAAACCTTCATCGATTAGATACTTAGATGGTGGTAGTATTTCACATATGGATGGATTGGTGCATATTGCTTCCACTAGCTGTTTTTTTCTTTAGGATTTCCTCTCTGTTAATCGGTGTGTGTTGTACATACATATTCTGTCTGATTGCTATTGCAAATGCTTAAGGATACTAAATTGATTGCTCAGATTTTTGCACTTGTATGCCTGAATCCTGATGTCTGTTATCGAGCCTGTGACGAGCCTGTGACGAGTTTGTGTGCGTTTTCTTGTTTTCGAGCTTCATCGAGCCGAGCTCGAGCTTTTTCGAGCTTTGGCCGAGCCGAGCTTGAGCCTGGCTCCGAGCTCGAACCCGAACTCGGGCTCGCTCGAGCTCGAGCCTGGCAGGCCAGGCTCGCTCGAGCTCGGCCCGTTTACAGCCCTATTCCCGATTCCCACTCCATAAATGCGTCCCACGGGAAGTGAGTCACCGGCGTTGCTAAGGACGTCGTTGCGTCAGACGCGATAGATGCACGCAGAATGACGAGGCACCATATCACCACCACCATCACCAAGCCTCGCGTTGCACTGGATTATACCCGGCTCACGGTTTTTGGTCTCGCCTAAGATGGGCGTTTGGGTTGGGCTCTTTTGGGCCGGTCTAAGCTACGATAGGTACGGTACGATTCGAAGTCTAGACGGATATGAAATGGATCGTACCGGTTCGGCACGACACTGTAGCACGGATCATACCGGGCTCGAGAATAAGGCACAATGGGCGGCATGGCCCGGCACGACACTGTAGCACGGACCGTGTCGGGCCCGATGACGCAGGGCATGAGGAAGAAACTCAGTATGAAGGTCACCGATCCACAGAACGTGAGCATTATGGACGTACCCAACAACATAAACGCCACCCCCGCCACCGACACCTGAGAGACGGGTCAGCTCTCTCTCTCTCTCACCTGTCTCTCTCAATTTCTTCGTCGCTCATCCGTCTCTCTCAATCTCAATTGTCTCTCTTCCTCACTCTCTTATTGCCATCTTTCGCTCGTGTTCAGCATATCCCCTCATTCTAAGAATAAATAAATTTTAGTTCTTTTTTCTATAATATTTATGTCTACTGTCTTAACTCTATGTGTTTCTGGTTCCTTTCTTCTCATGCAATAGTACAAATAGGCTAGGTCTGGGCTGGTACTGTACGAAACAGGCATGAAGTGCAAATGAACCGTGCTTGGGCTCGCTAAAGGTAAGCCGGGCCGACTCGGCACGGCACAATAGACACGACAGACCGTCGCAACCTGGCACGATTTAAACACGAAGTATGATATACCCGGACCGGGCCTTGCACGATACCCACCTCTAGTCTCGCCGAGGCCTTTTCTTGGGAAGGGATTGCCTTTTGGTTTCGCCGTTCCTTGCCTTTTGGTGCGCGTAGAAAGGTGCGATCTTTGGCCTCGGTTCTTGGTCCGCTTCTTGCTTTCTGGCCTCTGGGGATTTGGGTTAGGAGGGAGGAGAGCTGTAGGGGTTTGGGATTCTTCTTGGTTTCTTGGATCGGAATTTTGATTCTTGTTTGTGTGGTCGTGCTTCTTCCCAGGATGCAAGGATGGTAGGATGGATTCTGAACTGAGTGCTCTGGTTCGGGGGTGATGTTTGGCTCATCAGTCATCACCTGGTTCAGGTGTGTTCCTGTTCATTCGTGGAGCTCGATTGTTTAGTTTTTCTTTTCCTGTTTGGTGTGGCTTTCGATTTCGCTATAGTTGATGAACTGATCATTTTACGGTCCCCAAGCGTATAGGTAGCCTGAATCGATGGATTGTAACGATGATATTGCTGTGGCAAAATAGTGTCGTGTTTCTTTTATTTTTGACTCCGGAAAGTGCAAGGATGGTCTTAAAAAAAGTATTCTTTTTATCAATGACGCAACTAAATAAGGGCAAATCATCAATTTTTCCTTGTATTAACACGCATACCTTGAAACTTCAATTTCTAATACTAAGCTTCCCCGCTTTTTTTTTTTTAAAAAAATTCATTACTTGACGCAGCAGGTTTCAACATGCATAGGCTAGAAATTAGAATCGTGGCTTCTCGTTTATCAAGTGGTATGGGGGGATGCTGGGAAAAAGGTGAATTAAATGATAGTTATGCCGTGTTAAACATGGCTGCCAGCCTGCCATCAAGAAATGCTGAAGTCTCAAACGATAACGTTGCTTTATTTTTCCTATTAGCCGTTTGCTTGGAGCACCGATTTCACTTGCTGATAAACACATCGCTATGGTTATCTCGGATGAATGCAAATAGCGAGTTCCTTTGTTAAGAAACAAGAATTCCCTGGACATGATAACTTCTTTTAGCTGTTCTGATTGTAAGTCACCTTTTGTTCTCAGGAAGTGAACCATGGGTTCATCTGTCTCGAAGCAAGACCGTGACACTCCATTGTCACTCTGCAAGGATCCGTTGAGACACATCGAACGAGCAATTGATTCCAGGTATGCCCTTTCGGCCGCTCAGCTGTCCTACGAGCAATCTCTGAGCAATGTTGGCGTTGCTTTGAGACGGCTTGTGGAGTCACACCATGATGGTGATCCAGAGAAGTCTGCTCACTCTTCTTATGCTTCACTATCCGCATTGCCACCTGCAAACAATGCTAACTTTCCAGCACTACCAGAATCCTGTCCTTCTGATGTTAGTCATGAGGGCAGTGGTAATCACTCCCTTGACAGTGACTGTCAACCCGAGTGAGACTAGCTTTGTTAAAAAAGTGCGATGCGATTCTACTTTCTTTCCACCGTCACTGCCACCAGAGGTTTGCTCCTCGTGGAATTTCTTTGATCCAGCTGATGTGGCATCCCATGTCCCAGAGAACAGCATTAGTTTGAGAAGGTTGGAAGATTTGAGCCATCCAAATGGAAGGGATTTGGCTTCCTCAATTGGAAACAAAAGTGAAATTGTTTAAGTGCAAGAAGAATCATGCACACATGGAAGTAAAGAATTCCATGAAAAATGATAACCAACCCAAGTTGAATCACAATGATAGTAATGAAATTGAGATTGCTGATATGCATTTACCAAATGACTCAAGCTTGGAGAAAAAACCTGATCAAGTACAGATGCAGATTATAGATTTGCAGAATTCTAAACCTACTAGCAATAATAGAAAAAATGGAGATTACTATGTAGACAAGTTTAGTGAACTCAAATGATCACGTAGTGAAAGGACGAAGAAAAGGGCAACTCCATCACTAACGTATCGAAAGATTTCCTGTCCAGTGTGCAAGAACTTGAACATCAATTTACTTGAGGTCTCAAGGATGCTTGAGACAAGGAAGATTCGACTTAGCATTTATTCTCGGATAACCGGTGAGGGCAATGTCTTTCGTGATGAAACTGTTTTCCTGAACTTGTACTTGCTTAATATTGGTGCTCATTTCTTGGTGATATTTCTGATTTGTAGGGAAATTGTCGTATATGATTTTTGTGTCAGCGTCCTTGATCTGTTGCAAAGCCGGAAATGTAGCATCTCATGGTATATTTTTATTTTCATATCAACTAAGTAATTTGTAAGTGCAGTCAAGTTTGTCCTCTAAACAGTAACAACCGATTTGGATGTTTCTTAAAAAGAACTTAGCTATTTTACTGCAGAATCAGAGCAGCATGTCACAAAGGTAATCACATGGAATCGCTTACTTTCATCACAACCATCGTCTTCTAAGAATACACTCTTGTAGCTCAAAAGGAAGATGATCCTCCAAAAAGTTATAGTGACTTCGTTGAAGAGTTTTGTATGATTTCAGGAAGCCATGCATCCTCTTTAGATAGGCTCTATGCTTGGGAATGGAAGCTTTATGATCAGTTAAAGGTGAGCTAACATGCGCTGTTCATCAGATGCTTATAGGCTGCACAGGATTAACTACATTGGAAATGAAACTTTTACAGCAGCAGTGTAGAACCATGAGATTATGCTTGTCGTGTGTTTTGTTTTGTTTTGTTAGACCTGTAGCATATAGAGCTGAACAAGCTGATTTTGTGTTTTTAATGTCATCTATCCAATTATACATGGACAATATTGTAGGTGTTACCACTGTTAAGGCATATATTGCCTTATATAGGCTTTCCTTTTGTTCTCGCTTGTATATCTATATATTTTGGCCTGTTGGTCTCATGATGAATACAAGTGCTATTCATAACATAGTATCAGGGCAAAGTTTTTAGGGTTAGGGTTCTACCAGCATTGCACTTGTGCTATCCTAGCCGCCACCTGTGCACTTCTGCTGCCGTTGACCCCGAGAGGAGCCATCTCCACTCCCGGAAGCAGCCACCTTAGTTGTCTATGGGTCGCTTCATGGATCTGGCCGGATCAACCTAGGGGCTATGGAGGGGGAATGAGTCGTCAGCGTCTAGGTGCTCGACAAGTGAGCGCTCTTCGAGGCGCACTCGCGAGCTGCCCGTCAGGAGGAGCGCCGCATCCACCCATCATCAGATTTGTCCCTTTGTGCTCTCCGCTGGCCGCTCCTTGACGACTCTTCATTGGCTTGTGCCATGGCAAGCCCCTCCCGCGCATCTTGGGGGCTCCTCACTCGGCCTCGTCTCGCGCTCGTCTTCACTTTGCTGCAATGCCACTGCCTCCGACAGCCCGCCACTTGCCAATGGCTCCTCCTGGCGATTGGCCGCCTCCCGCACGCCACACTGCTTCCCGCACGAGCTCCTGGCTCTAATCTTTCGGCTCCCTCTGGCTCGGCTGCTTGTTTTTCAGCTCGACTCCGGCTCTTCTGCTCTCGGCTCTTCGGCTCAGTATTTGCTCCATTTTCGATCGACTCGATTATTGGCTTGTCTTCGCTCTTCTGGCCGACTCTTTGGCTCTTTGACTCTTTGACTCTTCTGATCATCTCTCTGGTTTCTGGCTCTTGGTTCGGCTCCGACTCTTCGACTCCTTCGTTTTCAATGGCTATGGCTTCTTCATTTTTTGGTTGATGGTATTTCCAAACTTTGGCCGATGGCTATTGCTAGCAGTTTGGAGTTCATCTCAATCCCTCAGCCTTGACAGTGACATTACTTTCTTTGCGTTAGGCATCACTGCGGAGTTTTGATCTATAGTTCTACTTCATGTCTAGCTATTGTTGTTGCTAGTATTCCTAGTTATCCTTTGAGTATTTTCTTTCTCAGGTTTGTTGCTTCTGTTGCGTCCATCCAAGTCCTTAGCATCTATCATTGAGTTCGTCTAAGCCGTGCGACTCCACAAATTCCTTTTGCTTGGCACGAGCCGTTGCTCTTCTATTTGAGCCGTCGTAGCTCTTCTATTTGAGCCGTTGTAGATTGTAGAAGTCATTATGTTGCTACTACTTCTCTCTAAGCCACCGTCTCGAGCTTCTAACGCCACCACCATCTTAGGCTTCGATCTACGCCTCTATGCTTCTATTTATCCCTCTTAAGATTGATTTTACAGCTCTCTATTTGTGTCGGTGTCGTGTTATCGTGGTCGACTTTGCTTCTGCTTTCTCAGCCCTTGCACTTTATGCTTTATAGGCTGTTGCACGATTCTGGATGGAAGATCTTTGACATATTTTCCAAGAGTTGTATGCTATGATGTCAACTTCAAGACTAGAACTTTGGATTTTCCTTATTTTAGTGTCAACCTTTCTAAATGTAATGCTATTGTATGTGCCTCACATTTAAGGGGAGTGCTAAGGCATATATTACCTTATATAGGCTTTCTTTTTATACTTGCTTGTACATTTATATATTCTAGCTTATTGGTCTCATAATGAATACAAGTGCTATTCCTAATAACCACTATTTTCAGTAATTTCTATGGCAAACACACATTAAGCAGGTACATGCCGGTAATTTTGTGGATACATTTTTAGTATTTCCGCTATTATGTGTCACACATTGATCTTCTAGAATCTGGACTTGCTAGAAAAGAAATCATACATGTCATCCAACATAATTGCATCATAGCTGTGTTATAGGAAAATACCCATGAGCTGTTGAGCATTTTCATGAGTTAGACATTCACTTCATTGTGCTATAACATTTATTTATTCCTTCTTCTTTCTTCTTTTTTCTTTTGCAATTTCATCTGCAGCTAAATGTTGTGTGCAAGGCTCCACTTTATGTTATTAGAGTGTTTGAATAAACTCCGAATATCTTCCTGCATCTCATGTGTTCAAAATAGGCTTTTCAGAGCTTCTATTTACTTGGAGATGCTCTTTGCACATATGTGTTGTTACTGCGATCACACATAGGTGATATTTGTGTCTCGAAAAACATTATTTACTTGTCTTGTCCTTATTTGTCAGCAAGATAGCTTAAAAGATTTATGAAGTTATAAAATCGGTTATAAATGATTACCTCACTTTTCGACAATATGTTTGATTTATCCGAAGTTAAAGCACTTTTTTTTTATCAATATGACTACTAAGTTGGCAAACTTTTTATTGGCAAGTTTTGGTGCATTAGTCTTATGTTATATCATTGGAGTTAGGTAATAAATCCATCTGACAGATTTAGATATGCATTGTACATTTCAAGTGCACCTCATGGACTTTGCAGGGCTTTCCAAAAAAAAGTGCCCTCTGGAGTTGAATTTGATATTTACTAATTTTTTTTTATGAAAGGTTAAAAATATCATGATTCAATTCTTGAACAAATCAACAAAATATGTAGTGTGAAACAAACTTCTCCATTATGTCTGCGGTGTTGGTAGAAACAATCAACTCAAAGTACTGATTTGTGTAATGGTGTACAAAACCTTTTTGCTCAACATGTTTACAGAAACGTTGTACATCCGAGTCGTGATACACGGTATACTACTTTCCTTCCAAATTCCATGGGGACCCATACCCTGTTCTGTAAATTGACTCAGGGTACAACGAAATTTGTAACTATGGTGCAAATGATTTTAAGAAGGAAGGAACTACAATAATTGTATTCATATTCTACCTATCAATTAGTGAGCCATATCATTTACTCCCACATTAGCTAGCTTATTTTTTGTTTTATAGGTTATGTATTTGTGCATTAAGTTGCAGTTTGATGCTGAAAAGGTTTAACACAATTTAATATCAATATGTTTTTCTCTTTCTAGATGAACGTTTTCATTCACAGGTGATTGATAAATTTTTTCTGTTTTTTTTTTGTATATAGAGTTTTTGAAGTTTTTGGACATACTCTTGTTCGTCATTTAATTTTTGTATAATAACCTTTCACTTTATCAATCCCCACTACCATTGTTATTACGGCGTCGCGTAGGCGATGCCTAGTCGCCGACTATGCGTCTAGGCGGCCAGTGGGAAGCGCCATGGCCCTGCGCCTTGCCTAAAGAGTGCCAGGCGATCGTCTAGACGTCCTGACATCGCAGCGGCAACAACTAGGCGTCCAAGCGACCAACAAGAATTAGGGTAGGCTCATCGGGGAAGGCATATAGTGATATTGCTATGTATGTATTGGTAATTGTGGCGACCCGCATAATTAACCCCTGGTAACACTGTCACCTAGAGCTAATTATGTGGACCTCAGCACAGTAACTAGCAAAACATCGGGAGCTCCAATGCTTTATTAGTTACTATACTATATACAGAATATTGCAACAGAACAATAATTAGAGACAGATAACGGAATCCTTTATTACATTCCATTAGCCACGCAGGGCTATTGTCTAAGTCTTACTTTACATCAGACATATTACAACAAAAGAAAGTCTAAAACCTCCTATTTCCCACTGGACGACTAGCGACTGTCTCGCTAGCGCGGGAATAAGGCCGGCTAGTACTACTACTCCTCCTGATAGTAGTAGTAGTAGTAACCGTCCTCCGGCAGATCCTGCTCCTGCGGACTGTCCTCCGCCCATGCCTCGGAGGACGATCCATTCGGTTCAGCGTCTAAGCATGGGGAGATTTATTAAGAGTGAGTACTAGGTACTCAGCAAGTATAATAATAATGAATGCAATAAAATGACCTTTCCAATTCCCTCCATTTCTTATCCCTTCTTCTTCTACAACCATTCTCAACCCAAATCCTTCATTTTAAAGAAATACATTTTTGTTGAAAGGTTTGCAAGTTTTATACTTATAAAGATTCTACTAATAGTGAGCATGTCACATGTAGTCTCCAATCCTGAAGACTGGCTTGAATTCGAGATTTTACCCTGCGCAGGTCTGTGCCACTTTACCCACAATGACACCCACAAGAGATGCTCCAGAACGTTTATTCTATTCCGGTATTAGTCCTCCACACTGCACTGAGTATGGGGCTCACCTGCCCTAGGTTACCCCACCTCCGGTGCAGTTTGTACTCAATTAAAGCGCCAAGAAGATGCTTTGTACTCGCCAACTTTGCCAACACGATAGCACTTCCACCGGCTTCAAATATACCGCCCCAATTCACATTCTCAATCCGTCCCCCTGGGTCATACCGGCATTTCCCAGCACGACATACAATCTTACCCATTGTGGAGTAACTAATACCATCCTAGAACAACCTTTTCTGACCGATTTCACACACTGTGGTTGGCACCAAATTACAGCCCATTAGTCAATATTAGATTGTTATTATCTTATATGCTAGCCTATTGTAGAGGACCCCACCGACGAACACCTTCTCATCGGCGTCCTCTACACCACCATAATAATATATACCAAGGCTCCCCTACTCGGACAAGCCAAACTCTATACAGACATCATAATTCCATTTCATTCATACTTAACTCATTCCCATCACCCATTCCTCCAATTCATTTCCAACACTACCAATATCCATTCTTACACTCCCACCCTTCAATTCATACTTTTCTTTCTAAAATATATATTTTAATGCAGTGATGAATTTAATCAGAAAGCAGTAAAACATTTACAGAAATATGATCAATAGAAATGCACTTGCCTGGAGTAAAACTTGGAGGTTCGGCCTCGCTCGAAATTAAGTTCAGATCCAAAGACGGGTTCTGTTCTGAGCCTGAAAATTAAGTTATTTTAATCTACTGCAATTTATTACATATGAGTAACAATTCCAATATTCTCCACTAGCAGTTTTCTTATTTTTAAAATTTTACATCTGTTTATTTACATGCATGCTCTACCCTCTATTTTTACATTCTTTATATGTCTAATGCAAATATTAATATGGATGATGCATGCGTGCAGGTATGCATTCCATTTTCCCATTTCTGTCTTTATACTTCTTGCTGCCAACAGGTATGCTGCATGCTTTTATTTGCCACTTAATACTTCACAGGCTTGCTCATTTGGTCAGAGACCATACTATTGCCTTCTCTGCTTTATTTGACCACTTAGATGTTGCTACTGATACTGAGCACTACTAGTCTCTTGGCTAATATTGAGCTGAACCATTCGGCTCTAGTACTGCCGAGTGCTACTACTACTGGAGTGATTTATTCACTTGTTACTTATGTTACTGCCGAGTACTACTTCCATTTATTTACTTCACTTGGTTGTATTCCTGGTGAGTTTACTTGGCTGGCTTCCTTCTCTTCCCTGGAGATCTCTACTCCCTCTCTCCTGGCGATTTCTTCTGGCTCTCCACTGCCAACTGAGTTAGCTCCTCCTCTCTAAATCCTGCGCATGGATGATCACTCCTCCCCTCCTCTATTCGGCTATCCCCCATGCCGAAGCACCTATCTGCACCTTGAGCTAACCCTAGCTCAACAGAAATGGGGGTTTTTGTCTTCTCCGTTTATTTTGTGGCTGTTGGGGTTTGGATCTACTGGTTTTGATGTTTTTGAGGTAAGATTTCAGGTAAGGTCTATGATGAAAATGAGGAAACTCTAGGTTGGGTGGCAAAAAATGTCGAAACTAGTTAGCTAGGACGCGTTCTTGCGAGCTACCAGGGTTCTTCTCACTGAGACCATGTCAATGATGAGTAAAGATCTGAGACTAAGTCATTCTTTTGCTCCACTGCTACTTCGTTTTGGTTCTTCCTCTAATGGTAGCAATGCACTTACTAGAGGTCCTACGATTTCTTGGTTTCTTGGCTTGAAGGAGCTCGGGTTGAGTAGAGGAAGTAGTGGATGCAGATTCTTGGAATCAGCCTTCTCCTCCTCTTCTGCTCCCTGGTTTACTCCTCCTGGCTTCACTTCTTGGCCTGCTTCTTGTTGCTTCCCAAATGTTCTGGATGTCCACCTCTTCTTACTTTCTTGCTTGTGTGAGGAATGAGGAAGGGGACTACACTGGGTGCTGCTTCTTGGCCGAAACAAGGCTGGGCATGCACTGGTTGGCTTTTGGTTGCAATGGAGAAAGGATAAGGGAGCTAGCTGTGCTCTCGGTTGGAAAATGGGCAAGGGAGCTGAATGGGGCTGGCTATGCAGAGGGGCTGCACTTGGTGTCTTCGGTTGCTGTGCATCAGTGAGGGGAGATGAATCCTCCAGGTGTTGGCTATCGGTGGTTTTTACCTTTTTACGGTTGCAGCCTTTTTGATTTACTGAGTTACCACTCCATTCCTTCTTCTCTCTCCCAATACTGTTGCTGCGCAAAATCTCCAGGTAGGCATGCACTTTTATGCCATGCATGACTTGCTAATGTTTATGGCTAATGAATACTTAAGCTTAATAATCATTTCTTAATGCATAATTAATATCTAACCAAAATGTTAATGCAATGCTTATGTTTAAATGTGCATGACTAATGGGGGTTAAGGGGGAGGGTCCTCACAGTAATATACTGGTATTAATGATTTGCCGGGATGCTATGGTAACCATGCCCACTACACACAAAAAAGGATTAACTCATATGCCTCTAGAATTTGGGGAAAATTCATGAATGTGTCACTAACATGTGGTGTTAGGACCCACATGTCAGTGACAATAAGTGGTGTATAAGGGATGAGGTTAATTTTCAGCGGTATATAAGGAATTGCCAAAAAAAAACACTATACGGCCTCCCGTACACGTGTGTGGAAATGGGCCAATTCTATTAGCATGTCCAGTATTGGGCTTACGTGCTCTCGCTACCCATTGTAGATCTAAGCCATTGGATGGTGACCTACCGGCTCATACCAAAAGCTAATTATAATTTAGGAAGGGCTAAAAATCAAATACCTAAAAATTTATGCATCCACCAGCCTTATATTTGCTTCAAGATCTTTGCGATAAAGGCCCATCGAGGATTCACTATGTTAGATTAGCTATATGTATAGGGGTTTATTTGCTTATTTCCATTTACCTTGGTTGATGTATTTCTAGCCCATTGGGGCCCATAATGAAGAGCGAGCTGCATTCTCTATTCTCTAACATGGTATCAGAAGACTAGGGTTAGGGTTTACCTCCACTGCAGCCGCCGCCGCCTCTCCGACTTGTCGCCGGCACTGGAGCCCCGGCGCTTTCCTCTCCCGCCGCGCCTTCGAGCATTTGTCGCGCGCCGTCGGGCTCCCTTTGCGCGGCCGCTTCCGGCTCCACCAGACGCCTCCGGCTCCGCCTGGTGTCTGCATCGCGCCTTCTTCTCTGTCGTCCCCTGCCTTTGCCCGCATCGGCCGCCTGCGCCTCCGCGTCTGCCTTGGCCACGCCTCCGTGTCTCCGCCTGCACCGCTCCACTCTGGACACTGCGCCATGGCGGTGCCCGTGGTTGCCCTGTCCTTGTGCCGCCAGTCTCCCATCGCTGCGCGCGACTCTTCCCTCCGGCGTGGTCTCTGGGCTGCTCTCCGGGCGTGGTTTCACATCCACTTCTACTCCCTCTGAGTGCGGCCACTGATCGCCCAGCTGGCCGGCTGCTGCTACCCAACTGCTTGACTGCTTCTCCCTGGGCGCGGCTTTGCTCGCCTCACTAAGCATCCGCCCTACCGGTCGCTCGGCTCTACTTTGCAGTCATGGCGGCCCCTCCTCGTGTTGTTGGACCAGTCGCACTTCCGCAAATCCAGTTCGACGGCACCAACTTCTGCGAGTGGTCCACCTTGTTTCGTGTTTGCCTCGACAGCCAGCGTCTTTGGGGGCATCTCACCGATGTCGTCTTACCACCGACGTTGCCTCCGGTTCCGGTGCAGCCCAAGCTCGGTGCTGACCATGTCGCGGTGCAAGCCTACGAGTGTGCTCTTGACGCCTACACCGCCGCCTTTCAATGCCTAGAGGACTGGCGTGCTTCGGAGGCTCGTGCTGTCGCTGCCCTCATTGGCAGCATGCGCACTGACCTCGTGCTTGATTTGGTCAACCTGGATTTTGCCTGTGTGATGTGGGAGTACATGCAGGCCCAGTACCAGCCGAGCAGCCAGGCTCTCTACACCTCCCTTCTGCGCCTAGCCGAGACTCTCCAGCAGCAGGATTCCACTGTGGATGACTTCTATCGTCGGTTCAGTGGCGTGTATCGTCAGCACGACACTTTGGAGCCTCCACCTGACACTTCCTGTGGCCAGTGTGTTTGCCTTTGGGATCATTGTGCTGGAGCTAGAGTCTTCCAGTTCCTCACCCGGCTTCGGCCGGAGTTTGAGCCATTCCGTGCTCAGCTTCTGGCCCGCTCGCTGCTCCCGTCTCTGTGGTGTTCTCTCCTCGCCTGCGACTGTGCTAGGCGTTTCGGAGGTTCTCTCCTCAGTCACGCACCTGCCTCTTCCTGCTCCCCTCTCTCCCACACCCAGGAGGTTGGTCGCGGGGTCTCTCTGGCAGCTTCTGCCCCAGAGCTCGGTGACTCATTGCAACTATCTGCAAGAAGATCGCCACACCATTCAAGCGGTCTTGGGGCGTCTTGAGCAGTGCCACTGGAATACCTCCAGTACCACCGACAGCACTAGGGCCAGTTGTGCTCCTGATCGGGTTCAGGTCTTGACTCAGCGACTTGACCGCATGGAGCTTCGCTTGGACTCTAGGTTCCCTATAGCCTCTTCTGCCATGGCCAGCCAGGCTCCCTCTGCTGCCTTAGGTATCTGGTACCTTGATTCTGGAGCTTCTTTCCATATGACACCAGATCCGACTCACCTTGGTTCCTTGAGGTCTCCGGTCACTCCTATGTCCGTCAGGACGGCTGATGGTACACTTCTCTCAGTTGCTGAACAGGGCACTCTTCACACGTCTTCCTTTTGTGTTCCTTCTGTTTCTCATATGCCCTATCTTACTATGCAGCTGATCTCTGCTGGTCAGCTCTCTGACCTTGGTTTTCGTATTACTCTGGAAGTTGACTCTTGCTCTATTCAGGCTTGCAGCACAGGGACGCTAGTTGGTTCTGACCGGCGGACCCGTGACTCCTCACGCTTGTGGGAACTCGACTGACTTCGTCTTCCTTCCGCTTCCGCTTCCACGTCTACCTCCATCAGTCAGTCGTCTACCGCTCCAGATTACACTATCTTCGCCACTACCACCTTCGTTAGTTTTGCTCAGTGGCATCATCGTTTGGGTCACATGTCAGAGTCTCGTCTGTCTTCATTTATGAGTCGTGGTGTTCTTGGGAAGGTCTCTCATGATACCTCCCTTCCCTGTCAGGGCTGTAAGCTTGGCAAACAGCTACAGTTGCCATATCCTAGTAGTGATTCTGTATTGAGTCGTCCTTTTGATTTAGTACACTCAGATGTTTAGGGATCGGCCCCTTCATTTCGAAAGGGGGTCATCATTGGTATGTCATTTTCATTGATGATTATTTTCGTTTCACCTGTATTTACTTTCTTAAGTCTCGTGATCAGGTATTAGCTGCCTATCAGGCTTTCTTGATCATGGTTCATACTCAGTTCAACTCACCCATTCGGGTGTTTCGCGCTGACTCTGCTGGCGAGTATCTGTCTACTGCTCTCCATCAGTTTCTTCTTGATCAGGGCACCCTTCCTCAGTACTCGTGCACTGGTGCTCATGTGCAGAATGGAGTCGCAGAGTGCAAGCACCATCACCTTCTTGAGACTGCTCGAGCACTGATGCTCGCTGCCTCTGTTCCTCCCAACTTTTGGGCGGAGGCTGTCTCTACGGTTGTCTATCTCATCAACATTCAGCCGTCCACTACTCTTTAGGGTGCCACTCCAGTTGAGCGTCTCTATGGCAGACCCCCTCAGTATAGTCACCTTCGCACCTTTGGGTGTGTTGTCTACGTTCTTCTTCAGCCTCGTGAGCGAACAAAGCTGACTGCTCAGTCGGTGCAGTGCGCTTTCCTTGGCTATGACTCTGAGTGTAAGGGGTTTCGCTATGGGATCCTCTTGGTCGTAGGATTCGGGTCTCTCGGGATGTCACATTCGACGAGTCTTATCCCTTCTTTGACGAGTCCTGCTCCTTTGACTCCTCCTTCGACACCTCCTCCTTACTTGAGTCTCTCTCCTTTCTCAGTCTACCTGCCCACTTTACTGTCCCTGCTTCTTCCTCTTTACCACCTCCACCTCCCACCATACCTTCCTCCCCTCCTGTTGTTCTTTCTCCTCCTGCACCTACTTCGGTTCCTCCTCTACCACCTTCTCGGACACCTTCTCTTCTTCCTGTTCGACCTCCTGTCAGTTTTCACTACTCTCGTCGGACTCCCTCCTCCTCGGATCCTTCTCCCTCTTCGGCTCCTCCTGCTTTGGATCCTACCCCTTCTTCCCCACGGTACACTCTCGTGATAGAAGCACGATTTCCCGTCCTGCCCAATACAGGTTTTCTGCTTCTGCCATCACCTCCTCTGAGTCTGCCTCTTACCGCAATGTTGTTGCTCATCCTGAGTGGCAGTTTGTGATGGCTGAGGAGTTTGCTGCCCTTGAGCGCACTGGTACTTGGGATCTTGTCCCTTGTCCCTCCACCGTCACCCCGATCACATGCAAGTGGGTCTATAAGATCAAGACTCGCTCAGACAGTTCCCTTGAGCGCCACAAGGCGCGCCTTGTCGCTCATGGTTTTCAGCAGGAGCACGGCCGTGACTACGGCGAGACGTACTTTCCAGTTGCCCACAAGATGACTGTCCTCTCCCTTGTGGCTGTTGCTTCTACTCGTCGGTGAACCATCTCCCAGCTCGATGTAAAGAATGCCTTTCTTCACAGCGAGTTGCGTGAGGAGGTCTACATGCACCCACCTCCTGGCTACAGTGTTCCTGATGGTCACGTCTGTCGCCTTCGTCGCTCTCTCTACGGCCTTAAGCAGGCCCCTCGTGCTTGGTTTGAGCACTTTGCCTCCGTTGTTACAGCTGCTGGCTTTGTTCCCAGTCAGCATGACCCTGCTCTTTTTGTTCACACCTCTCCTCGTGGTCGGACCCTTCTCCTCTACATTGATGACATGCTCCCTTTCTCGGTGCAAGTACATCCAGGAGCTTCTTGCTCGTGCTTGCCTTACTGACGACAGTACTGCTAACACTCCGATGGAGCTTCACCTTCAGCTTCGAGCCACTGATGGGGTTCCTCTAGGCTCTAGCTGATCCCACTCGCTACCGTCACCTGATTGGGAGTCTTGTCTACCTTGGCTTCACTCGCCCGGATGTATCTCACGATGTGCACATCCTTAGTCAGTTTATGGCTTCTCCCACCAGTCTGCACTACGGTCACCTCCTTCGGGTTCTTTGCTATCTTCGTGGTACAGCTGACAGTCGCCTGTTCTTCCCCAACTCTAGCCATCTACATCTTCGGGCCTACTCAGATGCTACCTAGTCTAGCGATCCTGCCGATCGCAAGTCTGTCTCGGCCTACTGTGTCTTCCTTGGATCTTCTTTGATCTCTTGGAAGACAAAGCGTCAGACTGCTGTTTCTCGATCTAGCACTGAGGCTGAGCTCCGTGCCCTGGCCTTGGTGACTGCTGAGGTGACTTGGCTTTGGTGGCTTCTTGCTGACCTGGGTGTGATTGTTTCTACTCCGACAGCACTGGCGCCATCAGCATTGCTCATGATTCGGTGAAGCATGAGCTCACCAAACACATCGGCGTCGATGCTCACTACGTTCGCTCCCAGGTGCAAGATCAGGTGGTTACTCTTCGTCATGTGCCTTCGTCGCTTCAACTTGCCGACTTCTTCACCAAGGCACATGCTAAAGCACATCATTGTTTCCATCTCTCTAAACTCAGTGTTGTAGACCCACCATGAGTTTGAGGGGGGGTGTTAGATTAGCTATATGTATAGGGGTTTATTTGCTTATTTCTATTTACCTTGGTTCATGTATTTCTAGCCCATTGGAGCCCATAATGAAGAGCGAGCTGTATTCTCTATTCTCTAACACACTGTATCCTCAATCGAGAGAGCTGGGAGGCAAGGTAGTGGTGGCATCGCCAGCTGCTACTCCAGCGAAGGTTGGTCGACGTAATAAAAATTGGAGATGACACAGAAGGGGCAGAGGAGTTAGCTGAACACGGCTAAGAGGGTGAGAAGTCATTGGATTGGCAAAGGGAGGTACTGTGACGTCAGGTTGCCGGTACCGTGGGGAAGGGGAGGAGTGCTAGTGGTGAAGGAAGCGTGGGGGGTGAGAGAAATGAAGGGGTAGGTTGGTAAGAAAAAGGGTATCATATATTTATTTAATATTTGTTTTGGGATCTTAAACCAATTCTGTAGTCACTCCCTCGTAATTTGTAGTGTCTAGAATATCTGAACTAAGATCAGTATTAATATTTATCTTATAAAAATGCCTATAGAATGCAGAAATTGGTTTAGGATATAACCTCTCATGAGTGTCATGACATTTTTGGATTCCAAAATAGCTTATAACTATCAAAAGTTTTCTGCTACTTCAGTTTTTTCATAATGTCTTCTTTGTAAGAGCACATGCTATTTTTCTGCTTAATTTTCTACACTCTGACCTAGCTGCTTCAATCTTTGTTGATAATTGTAGGGTAGCGAATCACTCAAGAAGATATATGATAAAAAAAATGCACTCAGTTAAGGCACCAGTTTGAAAAGGATGTGAATGCCAGACAATTTGACAAAACTCGAGCTACTGTCAAAGATTTGTATTCACGACTCATGGTAGGAACCGAAGTACTATACTCAATTTCTAAAATAATTGAGAAGTCACGGGATGAAGAGTTGCAGCCCCAACTCCTTGAACTACTACAAGGGTAAGCCTTCATTTCCTTCGTAGTGCCAAGTGCAACACAGAGAAAGACTTCAGGATTATTGTCAAAACTGTATTTGCATTTTTTTAATGGTTAAATAATGTATTACTTTTGATAAGGTATTCATATATTTGGCAGAAGTTGAAGATATTGGTAAAAAAATGGTAATTTTCCCTTACTGGTAAGTTTGGGCATTAATTTTGATATCACACCTATTATTGTGCTTGACAGGTTGACGCGCATGTGGAGAATGATGCAGGAAGTTCACCAGATGCAGCTGACCAATGCCTCGCAGGCAGATACAAAGTTCTCATCAATATCTCCTCCAAGCGAATTGTAATAACAGACCTTGATGAATCTTATCAGTGAGATGGGTTTCTTATACTCCGATTTGGCAAACTGGGTTGATGCTTACAAATTCTATGTGGGTGGTCTCAACTCCTGGTTGCAGAAATGTGTGCTGCGACCACGGGAGAGGTTGACTCACTCACCTCGTCAACATCATGCTCCTCCCCTATTTGTTCTTTTGGGAGATTGGTCCGCAGGAATCGCATTGCTCCCTTCCGAAGAATCCTGTGATTCTATCCAGAACCTTGCAGCAGGTCTCAAGAAAATGTTCAAGCATCAAGCAGAAGGTAAACCGGCGAAAAAGAAATATTCAGAAACTAAAGGCTGGGGCTATAACATTTAGCCGATCATTTCGGGGGCATGACAAATCAGAGGCTGAATCGAAGGTGACAATTCTGCAGGGCAGTCTAATAACAATGTTTAATCTAGGCCACGTTCGTTTCAGCTTCTGGACAGCTTCTGCTAAAAAAACGGATTATTTGCCGAACAGGAGGATTCTGGACAGCTACTCCCACAATCAGAAGATGCCCTCTACATAAAATTAGAATCCAGCTGAAACTTGATTCTCACTGATTCTTGCTGATTCTCACCGGCCTAATCCGAAGCTTGAAAGTCGCAACCAGTCCAATCCGATTCTCTTACAATCAAAAGTAGTTTCTCCTATAATCTAGAATTCATAATCCAGAAGCTAAAACAAACTGGACCCTACTCTCAAAGTTCTCAAGTGCTATGGCCAAGCTTGTCTGAAAAAGTGAAACAGGAAACCGAGGTTGCTCGGGAGGCGTACGACATTGATCGGTTGGGATAAATGATAAGGCCAAACCAGGTCATTTTGATTTCAGGTTTTATTTTGTAGGACAAAGAAACAAGTTGCTTCAGAAAAGGATGATGATTTACTATACCGTCAATTGTACATGCCTTTGCCTGGGTATGTTTCGGGTGTTAGTGATTGGACCAATCACAGCTTTTTATAACAAAATGGTTCTATTCTGTTCCTGGGTAAAGTTTGTAGAAAATACCGGTGATGATTCTGGCATTTTACCTGTGTGTTTCCAGGGTTGTTTAACTGCTTATCTGTTGAGCCTGTGCAATCTCTCAGATGCAAAAGTATAGCCATATTGGCTGTGGCAGCCTGGCAGGCCCTACTACCCAGATGGTATCAGGTGTTTCAGGCCCTACTGCAAAAGTATAGCCATCTTGGCTGTGGCAGGCCCTACTGCCCAGATGGTATCAGGTGTTTCAGGCCCTACTGTATGTTTCCTGTGCCCCCAAAACCCAGAATCACGACCTGGCCTGCGCCTGCCCGACTCCAGGTTCCAACCACACCACCGTGCAGCTCGTTGGGCTGTGTGGTGCCCGCCACTCCTGAGCCCGCTAGTGCCACCGGCTCCTTCCTCCTCTGTAGTAGGGCGCGCCAGTGGCAAATTTTGGTCCCCGGCCCGCGGAAAAAGTTGGACTAGTCGCTCAAATATATTTTGACTCTATAACATTATAGATAAATATGAATCTATCTCTAATAGATTTTAGTATAAATATAATTTTTATTGTGCAAAAGAATCAATCTAATAAAGAGCAGAGTTTTGCCTTTCTATATTGTGTGTGCACTTCGTGATTCTTCGGGTGATTGGATCAATGCATTGTGTTTGATCTACAGCGGTCATCGTTGTTTTACAACACTTTATCAGCACGAAGCACCCTGAGATTGATCAAGACCACCTGCCTGCATCAATCGATATTGCAATGAATTTCAACTAGCATCAAGCGATCAAACCTACTGCAAGTCGTAGGTAAATTTATGGCAAGTAAGTTAATCACATCTGAACAAGTTCTTAATCTTATGGATTAATTTTTCTAATTTTCTAGATTACTTGCTTAATCTAATTTTGGAAAATTAGGCCCAACCCCATCGCCATCTGGCCTTACAAGCTTGACGAAGGCCACCAGCCTTGCTACCCCAAGCCAGCGCTCAGCCGTGTGCCCTGCCGCGTTGAGCCACCCGCTATGCATGAAGCGCCTCACGCCAGGACGTGCCATCCACGCTTGGTCACGTTGTCGCCCTGCTGGGCCGGCCCCTCTAGCCAAGCCGACGCTCGACTGCGTTGCGTCGGTCGCCATCAAGCTTGCGTGCAATGTGTCGTGTGGCACAGACCACTCTGACCTCAACCGTGCCACTGCACCTAACATGCGCTCCTCGTGTCACTCTGTGCCATGCCGCGCCGCCATTCGGACAAGCCGTCGTCTGCAACTTATATTGAAACTTTGAACTAATCTCCTAAATATTCCTTCGCGTTGCTAGACGATATCACATATTACTTATGAGTCTCTTTATCAGCTTAGTTTTAGTTTCTGGATAAACATCGGTTTATGCTTCTATTGTACAAGAAAATTAATCTACCATCAATAAAGAGAAAAATAGTTGATATCACATATATCTTGTGTTCATCTATTTTGTGATTGCTCTTTAGGTATTTATGATTGTCGTTGGGATTAATCTATGGCAATCAGTTTATTATTCAATACTTTTTTCCCGTGTTGATAGGGTGTCACAGTACGGGAACACATTAGATGGTATGTGTCATCTACTATTAATTTTGCGATCAGGAATAGGATTGGTTTTGTAAATTCGTTCATACGAATGCCAGATTTGCAAAAAGAATGTGTCAAGGGGCAGTGAAGGGTTTGATTGGTTGTCGCTGGTAAATCTGGTAGACAAAAGGGGTGTGAAGACGCTTGGTGAAGAGTAGGTGGTCGAGCGAAGATATAGCTGAAAATCTCCTCCCAGCAGCTGCAGCTTTGAGGGGTGCTTTTGCTGTGGCTTAGAGGCTATTTAGGGAAGCTGTGCTTCAGTTTTGAGTCAAAAGCCCTCCAAACAGTATGGCTACAAAGCAGCTGAGAAACTAAGTTACAGTAAAAGCACCCCTAAAAGTTGCATCCACGAGGGAGAAACTTTTTAGCTATGGCTTCGCTCGACTGCCTCTCGCCCCACTCGCTTCGCCTCCTCGACCTCTACCGCCCTCCTCACTGCCTCCACATCACCTCCTCGCTCAGCCGCTTCTGTGCTTTGCTAGGTTACTACCTCTCCGTTCGGTTGCCCCCCAAAAGCTACAGCTGCAGTAGTTAGTTTGCCAAATAAAAATAACAAAAAAGCCACATCCATCAGCTACAGCTGCTTTACAGCCCAGCAAATTAAACAGATTTTGAGGGGCTTTTAACCCAACACAATCCCTAAGACCACCTAAAGAAAACATGGTGTGGTGCATCCGACGGTCAGAGTACATTGTCTCCCTGATCCAACGACGGAGGGGCATCCGGCCGATAATCACCAAGATAGCAAATCTACTTCATAGGTGTATCAGTTATCCGACACTCAGATGTAAATGGGCTTATACGCAGTCAATCCGTAAAAGCCCAAGTCGATCATAAGATGTTTTAAGCGCAACAGGTTTGCAAACTGACGGAAAGCCATGTGGTCACGATCACACCCACAAAGAGCAAAAATAGTTGAAGACATAGAAAAATCTTTCGTCCGCAGCGGCGGCAACAACGCCACTGTGAAAGTTGCTAGTCTTGTCCGGTGGGTAGACACCAAGAAATTCCTACACAGTATGGCTTGCACAGCACCACCATAAACCACACTTCGTCCACAAATTGTACACAGATGCATTTGCATGTTCCAAGCGACAAGCTCCAAAACAATGAACAACTCATACTGAAATCAAAAGAAAAATCAAGAGAAAACAAGATGAGCTCTCTAGAAGATATGCTCAAAGAAAATAACTAAACCACTTGTGGTCAAATTCTTCCACTAATTAAGAGAGAATTAATGGGAAATAACTAAGAACAGGGGGAAAAATGATGACGAGAAGGAGGGATTGGTCTACTCTTCTCAAGCTTCTTATGCCTCTAAACCATGAATACGAAGGAGGGACCGAGGGGAGAGCAAGGTATGCGGGATTAGTGGATCGGCAGTAAAACTAAGTAGAACGTCCAGATTTGCCACTAAAATCAGTCACTAGATTCTGTCGGCTTAATGTTTCGTATGAATCATAGACAGTACTCTGCGTCCACTCATATCACTGAGCGTGAGCGACACGGCCTGCACCGCAACTTGCCGAAAATGTGAGCCACAAGAAGGACGTCGTACTATCTCAGAAAAGAAAAGGAAAAAAAACACCACAGTTGTACCAGTCTCTAACGTGAAGGAACGAAAAGGTGAACAGATGACGCCGCGGCTGCACGCTTTTGTCTCATCCCAGCCGCATGGAGCCGTTTGTAGTCCCAAAAAAGGCCCGTCTCGACGCGAAACTACCACACTTCCCCTCGATTTCTTTCTAGAGATTTGAGTACAAAACTGCTTGCCCGCGCCAGGCTCACATGCACATGCACGAAGATTATCACAGATACAATGAACATCGACCAATCGGTGCGTGTAAATGGAACAAACTTCCACCCAATCAACTCCTATGCCGAGTTGCCGACATACTAACGTCTACCACTTGAATACGAGTTCTTACATATAAAAAGAAACCCCGCGATACTAGACAAACTTAACCTAGGAAACCAAGGATAAACTAACGCTCCGGTCCAAGGAGGTGCCAGGAGGTTGGCGACATGTGTCTAGGAGAAGACACAGTCAAGTCACACAGCTTTTTACACTACACGTCCTCGAACACCACACCAGCGGTACACGCCCACGAGATATAAGACATTTTAACTCTCTTTTTTTTTCCTAAATACATATTATTTTACATTTTAAAATGATTTTTACTATTTTTCTTTTCCATCCATCTTCTTTAGTTATTTTGAATGTTATATACCACCGTATACTATAGTAAGACTCATTAACTAAACATATAATAAAGAGAGGTAATATAGACTTTCAAAGATATGATCTAATTTAAGTATAAGAATGTAGAATGACATCGGTTTAAGAGCTCAGAAGGTATATGCCATTGATATCATGATACTCGCTCTAATCACCGGTAATTGTCAGCTTGGACATTGATACGGTCTCTAAAATACATATTTAATCGTTAGTTTTTATGATAACATATTTATAAACCTAATAAAATTATAATACTTTTTGAGATAAATCTGCACATATAACTTTCATGTATCCAATTTAAATATTTAAAAATATATCGATATTCAAAAATTTAAAAATTTAACTATAACCACGTAAAAACGACGGCTGCGTGGAACTGAAGAGAGTACGTACAAGAAAAACACTACAAAAAAAAAACAATTAACAAGCACGGCAGATCACAAGGACGCGACGCATGCACGCACACTGCAGATTGCACATAGAGAAACGCAACACCAACAGCAGCGTCACATGGCGAGCGCCCCCGAAGGCGCGCGAGCGAGACGTGGGTACGCAGGATTAAGAAGGTAGGAAGAGAGAGCTTAGAGAAGACGGAAGAGACAGCGGGCATGTGGCCTCGGCAGAGCCCCGTCTTCTCCTGGAGCAGCGCACATGGCCGCGGACGTGAAAAGTCTTCGCCGAGATCCTCAGAGAAATACGCCCCATCCTCTCCTCTCCCAACGGACGGACGAGACGATGGGGGTGGGGCCAGGCCCAGGAGCAACCGCCGCTCATTAAAGGCGCCCACAGATTTGCTGCTCGTCCCAACGAACTTGAAACTACCACCACCAGTACAGCGCTGCAGCTAGCTTAGTCACTACCACGTGTGCCTGCTTCTTCGGTATAGAGAAGCCGTCTTTTACACTCTTATTTTCTTCGTAAATCAATCGCTTTTCTCTGGGCTTTAAATTTGGTTTTCAAATTACACCTCGGAGGGATCAAAATCTAAAAATTTTAAAAAATAAATTTCAAATCTGGTACATGTCAAATTGAGAAAAACAAAATTTCAAACGAAATCACCAAAATTTTGGCCTTCTTTAACTTCTTGAAAATGGTCTTTCGAGACTAAGTTCTTTTTAACCTTTATTCCATGCCATATAGTTCAAATGGCCGAGTTGGTCTAAGCGCTAGGTTAAGCCTCAGGGATCGCCCAAATTTAGCTCCCTTCCGAATGTATTTATAAATCCCTTTCCCCTGCGTAAAAGACGAGGCAGACGACACCTGTCTCTGTCGTGCCGGGAGAGCTCAGGAGTCATCGTTGCCACGTCTAAGGAGCACGGGAGTAGGCGCTACGCTTCCCCGGAGTGCGAGAGGAACCGATGCAACCCCGGTAGGCGAGCGCGAGAGCGGAGGAGCCATGGTTGGCAAGCTTGGAATGCGCTTTCAGGGTAGGAGAACGTGAAAAATGTCTTCAACAGTGGATACGGGGCTACATTTTCATTTACATTTACAAGAGAGCCAATTTTGCAAAAAGAGAGAGGAGGAGGGGGAAGAGGGCTAGCAAAGTAATGAATTCTATTTTTTACAAATTTGTTCGGTGCAGGTAAATTTGCCAAAATTGTTCGCTCTCTGATTATAGAAGCAGCGGCAGGTGATGTGCGTGAAGAATGATTCCCTACTCTATTAAAAAAAATTTGTTCGCTCTCTGATTATAGAAGCAGCGGCAGGTGATGTGCGTTAAGAATGATTCCCTACCCTATTAAAAAAAATGTGTGCGTTGTGTTCTGTTTAGGGGTTTCAGAAGTTCCACTTGCTTTGATTTCCTTCAATCGTGGAGGCCAGGGCTGGATTTGATATTAGTTCCAGCTAAGCAATATAGGTAGCAGCATCTGATTCAGCTTCTTTTTGGGGTAGGTTGCTCGTCGTGGATCTAGAGGTAGAATTGCGTTTATTATGCTCATAAACTTGTGAATTGCGCATGGCACAAACACGATCTATTATTTATGCTCTCGGTCCTAATTTATGGTTAACCTCAGCCTAGCTTCCAAAATGTGAAGATGATTGGTGCGCCTACCAGTTAGTTCCATTATGAAGATGGAAGTTGCCTTAATTGTTTCCTTAAATATCGGTAATCTTTATGATGAGCACACAGTTTCTAGACCCATGATAGCAGGGACACGTTACTTGGCACGCCATGCATGATATAGAAACAGTGCAATACTGTTAAGGCGGTTATGGCAACATGAATGGAAGGGAACGAGGACAAGGACCATGACTTACGAGAAGGGCGCGGCTAGTGAGATTGACACCAAACAAAGCGCCCATAATTAAATGATGTTGGCGTATCATGTTACTCATATACTCGTTTCTCTAAATTTATAAGACATATTTGTTCATGTTTATAGATATTTATTAGAGTTGTAGAGAAAACTTTGCATTAATTTTGTATTCGAATATGAATTACACTCTATATTTATCTATATTTATAGATAAGATTATTAAAAAAATACGCCTTATAAACTTGGACGGACAGAGTAATATGTCCGTTCAAGTTTATAAAGTGTATTTTCTCTTGATATATATAGACCAAAGATATGTTGACTATCCTTAATTATTAAGCACTATATTAAATGCATATATGTAGAGAATATCAATTAAATTTAGATATTTATTGGAGATAAAAAAAACATCACACTAATTTGTATTAAAATATAAAATACATTCTGTATTTATGAACAATCATGTTGACGTATCACATGTCACAACACGAAGTAAGCTATATTGAACTAGGTGAAATTTTGGATATGAAGGTGCCCTATGCATACGGGAAGTAGGAACAAACTTTACACGGCAGCTTTTTTTTTAATGGATTTAGGACAGCGTACGCATCCACAAAGTGAATACTGTGCGAACTTTCCGAAGCTCTCTAGAGTTTCTACTAATATATGTTGCTAGCTGTTAATTAATACATGACAACTTGACGAGCAAGAAAACCCTATACACAAGTTGTCTACAGAAAACCTGTGACTAATTCGTAGAATTTTTTGATCACAAAATGGCAATACATATGCCCTGGCCCATGGGATAGGGCATTGGTAAGGGCAATAAAACTGCTGAGTAACCTCATGGCCAAGTAAACAGCTCACAGCTTGCCGATGACACTTAGAGCACGTACAATGCAGTGCTCGGAAGAACGCTTACTGAAAAAGCCAGGTTTTTTTGACGTAGAATGGTGCAGCGCTTATAAGGAGGAGGCGCCGCATGCCTGTTTTGGCATCGATGCCTCACCGTGATTTACGGATGTAACCACCCATTTTTTTTCGAAAGAGCAGCAAGAGAGTTGCCGTAAAATATATTAAGAAGAGAAACAGAGTGACGGCTCCATTTTTATAGGAAAAAACCGGGTCCGGAAAATCTCACAACAATAGCACCACTCACATCGACAGCCTCCTAACTAAAACCCCACACACAACAGAAAAATACAAACAACTAACGGCACTCAAACCCCGAAAGCCATTCTCCACTAGAAAGAACTAATCCGAAGTCATCATGGACCAAGCAAAATTATGGTTTAGCATCGCGTCCTTGATCGAAGTAGCCACTTGTTCAGGTGTTCTAGCCAGCCCATTAAAAATGCGTTTGGTTGAAAATGCGATGTAACCACCCATTTAAACATTTGTATAAGTTTACTTGCAATGGAGGAAAGAGTTTTTGTACAGGTGCTCGTGATGTGGCAACACTCTTTCTTTAAGCAGCTGCGCACAAGCGTTTTGCATTGTATATGCCCTTATGGAATATATTTGCTTTGGTTTGCTTTAGGGCAGAGCTGGATTTGATATTAGCTCCAGCTAAGTACTCCTAATTAAGTGGTATCCGTCTGCTTCAGCAGCTTTTTTGCGATCAAGTTGTTCGTTGCAGATCTACCTAGAGGCTGGGTCAACTTCCTAACATTTTGGGACAGATAAGAGTTGCACATGGAGCAACTTACTTCTGACTCCCTAATCTATGATCAATCTATTGCCTAAAAAAACGGGGGTTAATCTCAATTCTCAAACTCCCACGAGATCATAGACAAGGACGCATAGCTACCAATTAAATCTATTATTATGGTGATGCCAAGTTGTCTTGCCACTAATTGTTCCGTAGCACATGCATATGGCAGATCAGTAATAATTTCACGAGCACACAGTTTCTAAATCTCTACTATATAAAACAAGAATTTCTTCCCGCGTCACTTTATCAAAATTACCCGTCTTTACCACTGTTGGCTCTCTTTATAAATAAATTTTTTATCACAAATTAAGTTTCTATTATAACGCACGGACACATGGCTAGTACTCTGTAAGTTAGACCTAGGTTCTCCGACTATTGTCTATACGGAATTGCTACAGTTCGGACGTCTGGACGCATTGCAACATTTTTTTTCTACGTATGTAGCATTTTTTGCCAACGTGTGCAACATTTTTCTTCGACAAACAGTAAAATATGGCACAGTAAATGGATGTTGCAACCGTTAAAAAAAATATTGCGCGTCGAAAAAAAAATTTCAAACGTTGAAAAAAATTGTTACAAGAGACGTCTGATAAAATGAATAGTATGGAACGTCCGGACGCTAGTTCTTCTCTTGTCTCTATCGTCCATCTCGCTACTTGCTTCCTCGATCGACATGTGTGCCGTACAGCCCCTAGGCGCTTTGTGGCCTTGCGGCATCTTTCCGGCCGTCCGCCACCTTGCGACACTGATTTCCGGCCGTCCGATCACGGGGCCTGGAGCGAAGTGCGAGCACGTTTCTCCGTGCCCCCGTCACCCTTACGCGACGTGCATCTAGTAAATAAAAAGCATCGATCGATCAATACGTGATACGTCGGCACGCCATGTATGATAAGGCAGCGAGGACAGAATAAACGAGGTGGTTATGGCGTCATGTAACGAAAAGGATGCAGCGAGAGTGATAACGAAAACTCGAAAAGGATGCAGTGAGAGTGACACACCAAGACAAAGTGGCCATGCACGATGTTGCTCATAGCATCATGTATCACACGAATAGTCAATACACAAAATCCAAGAGGCTAGATGCACGCGTGCCATGACTTCTACGCTAGGCCACTGGGCTTACAAATCTTTGGTCACGAAGGTGCTAGGCAATCTGAATGTAGGAAGAAGATTTTCGGCGGCCACCAAAGAATGGTATACTATTATAACGATATAGCAACACTTGTTATCAAGTTTTAGGAAGTTCTATGAAAATATTTAATGAGCTTTGCACGTTACCAGAAGTTTCTAGCAAATTCTAAGAAAGCTTCAAAATCAAGTTTCTCATTTTCGAAGTCAAGATTAATCCAAAAAGTTTCAATACGAATCCGCACCCTCAGTTTGTGGGCCTCGCCACCATGCTAGCACGGTTGTGCAAGCTTGTGGCTGGTTGCCACGCTCAGGCAAGTCCGCACTTACTTGTCCGCTTTACCCGTTGTTGGAGAGAGAGATAGATGTGTTTATTTTGAGCTATGTAGCCTCAATGGCAACTAATGGCTAAGATTTGTAGGGCTAAATCTAAGTACAACCACTAATATTATTGGAAACACAACTAAGGTACAGAGCAAGTTAGTTTTTCTCAATATTTTTATATAGCACTCCACGGGCTTAATTGACTTTTTTCAGAGTTTTTTTTTCTTCCTAGGTATTTTTACTGGTTATCTAATCACGACAATAAACAACTCCTATTCACAAGCTTTATAAAAACCTTTGAGTAAATTCCTAAAAATTCCGAAACAAAAATACAGTTTAGTTAATTTTTTAGAAAGTAACCTAAAGTCAATACTTTTATAGCTCACTGACAAAACATTTTTTTTGTAAATTTAGCCTTATTCCAAACACAATTGTAAAAATATCACCCTTCTTACCCCGCCAAAGTGTACGGCAAATAACGTACACCTCTTGCTGCGCTCTTGTAACGCGGAAGGAGGTATCATACTGTAGGTGCTTAGAAAAAACACCTATCGAGCTATAGAATCTCGGTAGCAAGATGGTTCGCTGAACTTTGGTAACTCGGTATCTTTTACCAATCCGGAGGCGTTTTTATGGTTGGAGAGTAAAATGTTTTTTTAACTAGGTTAAGAAAATGAACGAAATCGAAAAAATGTTCGTAAAAGTTACAAAAGTGACGATTTCTAAGATAAAGAGGAAAAGAGGAGCTGACCAACTTCTCAGTTGCTGCTGCCGATGACGCTAGTGGGCAGTGGCATATTCGCGGCAGCTCCAAGGCCGATTTCTATCGAACAGCACACAACTATGATCCCCGATAGCATCTCACCACGTAACCAACCACGGCACTACCCGGTCGCTTCCCCTCGCACGTGTCAGCATCAGGACACTTGGCGCTTTTCCAGTGGCCTCACACGCTGCACGGCACAGCGACCGGCCGCAGCGCGATCGCAGAACTACCACACCCGATAAGCTTTAATACCCATGCAATCATTCAGCAGCATGGGCCCGCAGCCCCACAAGCCAGTGACCCACCGGTACTACGAGCACTAAAGTATACAGCCGCGCGGGCCCTTGGCCCCACACGCCAGCGACACAGATCTACTGTCATCACAAGGGATTAGCGGAGGAGTAAGAGCTAAGTAATGACTAATCACCGCTCTAAACAAGGCGATAAGGCAGAGAAGAGTAATTATAATTAATTAATCAAATAATAAATGGTCACGGACTTGGAGAGAGAGGGAGGCCGGCTATAAAAAAGCTCCTTGGCTTCCCTTCCTCCTCCCCGCCTCCATTTCACTCAGCCGTCCACCCTCCACAGCCGCCACCAACAAGCCCAAATCCCACGCGCCCACCATCGCCTCCACTTTCCCGTGAGCTCAAGCGAGGTAAGCGTAGATCTGAGCGAGTTCTTGCGTCTCCCAGGTAAAGTTCTCTCAACCCTCTCCAGCTCATCTCACCTTCTTCTTGTCTCAAATCGTTTCTTGGTCCAAGAACAGAGAGCGAGAGACTCGGGGCCTTTTAGATCCTGGGCTTCAGATCTGTTCGTTTTTCCTTTTGTGTTTTTCGTCTAGGTAGGTGGCCAAGAGGGGTTCGTTTTTCCACGCCTCCTTGTGCTTGTTCGTGTGTAGTAGATCTACCATCAGAGCCATCTGCTTTTCCTTGTTGCTGTTCGACAGTTCTTGATTTATCCTCTGCCTGTTCTTGATTTTTGTTTCGGAACCAGGCAAATTTGTTTTCTTCTTGTTGTGTAGTTTCTTACAAGCAAAAAAAAAAAAGCCAAAAAAATTTGTTGAGATCTTTGTGAGTAGAGTTGATGGCTGCAGCTATAGATCTGTCCGGGGAGGAGCTGATGAAAGCACTCGAGCCTTTTATCCGAGATGCCTCTGCTCCTCCTCACGTCTCCCATCTTAGTCCAACCTCGCCTTTCTCCCCCACCCACGCCGCGTACCGTGGGGTCCAGGCCCAGGCCGAGCTCAGCCCGGCCCAGATGCACTATATCCAGGCCCACCTCCACCTGCAGCGCCAGGCCGCACAGTCGGGCCTGGGCCCGCGGGCCCAGCCCATGAAGGCTGCTGCGGCGGCGGCGACCCCGCCGCGGCCGCAGAAGCTGTACCGCGGCGTGCGGCAGCGGCACTGGGGCAAGTGGGTGGCGGAGATCCGCCTTCCGCGCAACCGCACCCGCCTCTGGCTCGGCACCTTCGACACTGCGGAGGAGGCGGCCCTCGCCTACGACCAGGCCGCTTACCGCCTCCGCGGCGACGCAGCGCGGCTCAACTTCCCCGACAACGCCGCCTCCCGCGGTCCGCTCCATGCCTCAGTCGACGCCAAGCTCCAGGCGCTCTGCCAGAACATCGCCGCCTCCAAGAACGCCAAGAAGCCCGCCTCCGCCTCCGCCTCGGCCGCCGCCACCTCCTCCACCCCCAGCAGCAACTGTTCCTCGCCATCCTCCGACGAGGCGTCGTCCTGCCTGGAGTCCGCTGACTCCTCGTCCCCGTCATCATCGCCTACCGCCACCACAGCCGAGACGGCGGGGGTGGCGGAGATGCATCAGTTGGACTTCAGCGAGGCGCCGTGGGACGAGGCCGCCGGCTTCGCCCTCACCAAGTACCCCTCGTACGAGATCGACTGGGACTCCCTCCTCGCCGTCAATTAACACCACAGTTCTTGGCTACTACTACCTCCGTCGTTAGCGTGTGATGATGATAGCTTAGTGGCCGCAGTGTAGATGGGATTTTAGTCATTCTGCACAGGCATTAGTTGGATTAGTAGTGTTCTAAAATTCTAGTCCCGTTCGTTGTGTAGATCTCCGTTTTGTTCACTTGCTCTTCTCGGTTGTAGATGTTTGGGTTGGGTTCCTCCCGGAGAGCCGATGGAAGCCGGCGTTTTTGTGTCCGGTGTGCGTCTCCGGTGGTCGGTCACTGGTCAGTGACTCCGACCGGTCGAGTTTGTGTCCGTTGTTCTAAGCTAGGTGTTGCTTCTTCTACTGTTCTACAGGTTGTAACAGTAGTAGGTGTCATGTAATATTAGCTTGCCAAGAACATGTATTGTGAATTATTCATTATTATTAATATCAGTGCTGGTATTATTTCTTGTCTTGTAAAATCCTGTGATTTGTTCTTAGCATGGCAAAAAAAAAATTTGCGTGTCATCTCTTGTCGCGGAAGGTCGATTGCATATCTGGAGAATTGGGATATGTGGTATCCGGTTGGTGGTGAGTTCTTGAACTGGCCATCGAAGTGAGCCAGTTTCTTCCGGAATTCGTGAAAGCTCGTGCTCTGATGCGGCGACGATGGATGATGGTACGCTTGGTCATCGGTCGCTTAGGAAATCAGCTCGCTTCACTTTCGGGAAAGGAAAAACAACCACGTCTCTGGCATCACATCACTTGATCTGTGCTGCGTACCACGTAGTAGGCGTTTGCGTTGCATCGCGTTGTGCTGGCCGTGAGCCGGAGGGCACGAAGCTTCGTGAGTAGTGTTTTCTGCCACTCTGAAAACGACACTCGTCGGTGGACTTGGTCAGACAACGCGAGCGAGCTCTGTCGTCGTCTACTGGCGCTACTAGCATACTACTACGAGCGAGCGCTGCACGTTGCTCCAGCAGTGCCGCCAGAAAGGATAGGGTTCCTGCAGGCGCCGTAGGATTGCAACTTGAACGGTTTACAGAGTTCTGTACCGTCGGCTAAGTGAAGTACAGCAGGACTATTTATTACCACTCTTAACTGTATCATCTTTCCAACAACGGTGTGTTAAATTTCATCAGAAGAATCTCGTGAAAAATCTACCCCCATGCGGCGCAAGTGGGTTGGGAGCTACCCCGGATGCAACGTTTTGAACCGAGCCGGCGCCGGCGGTTACAGGGGAAAGAAGAAGGCGCGGGAGTGATTTCCCGCCACAAATCGTCGTCTCCCATGATAGCGAATTCGCGTCGCCTCCGCGTCCGCGCGACGGGGGAGAGCAAAGGCGAAAAAGGAAACGAGCGAGCGAGCGTAAAGCCGATGTGTCGTGACTCGTGACATCTCGGGGCCCACCACGGCCCCCAAAACAGAGTGCGCTAGCATTCCTCCCTATGCTAAAATCTAAATCCTTGGACAAATTGGGTTCTCTTTATATATTTTTTCACATTTAATCTATGTCGGAAAGAAATTGTAAGCCTAGTATACCTTTTGACTGTATAACGAGTGAGCGGCGATTACTTCTTAACTGTAGAAAGAGCGGAAGGTAATACGTATCATCTATTTTGATATAGAAGGGTGACAGATATCTATCTGTTACTGTAAAGAAGTACGATAGATGACTGACTCTGATTTCGCGGTTGAAAAGGGACCAGTTCAAACGACCAAAACTTGAAAAAAAATTAGTCCGGTGACAAAAAAAAAAGCAGCAAAGGTTCCCCATGCTCTGCTGCTCCCTCCTCTGCCTGCCTGCCAGCAAGTAAGCATCATGATGTAGCAGAACGGGTCAAAAATGGAGCATACGAATGGATATCTGCAAAGCTGTGGCATTGCTTTGGCATGTGGCAACTGGCACTGGACATGCACGCGCTGACGCTTCCAGCAGGGATAGCAATAGGGCGGGTATCTTCGGATGCGATTGCCACTCACCCGATCCTAAAATCTGAACCCGTGTTATCCATCTGAATCCACTAAAATTTTCGAACACAGATTTATACCCACACCCTAACATGATAAATACCTGAACCCAATAAGTATTAATAGATAGTTTGATGTAACTATACATGGACACTAATGGACACCAGGGTGACAATTGGACAGATATGTGCCCACACTATTTGAGAAGTGGAATCAAGTTCTAATATTCCAAACCTTATTCAAATGAAATAAAAGCTAAAAGTTTGATGTAAATAAACAGCAAAAAAGGGACAAAAGAATAAGGAATACTAAATGGTACCAAGTTCTCGATCTGATGTCCAAACAATCTTACTAGATAGAAGTTATGGTGGAATCAGCACTTCATTTGATGGAGCCAAAAGAGTAGAACGCAACATTGTCATACAAAGAGACATATAAAATCAGACTTTTCAACATTCTGCATAATTGCTGTTTGTTAATCACTAATCAGCTGGATCTTTGTATCAACTAGAAAATTTCCATTCTTGGAATCCTGTAAACAAACATTGAACATATAATTGGCATTGTTCTCCACGATTGATCTACTTGAGCAACACGAAAAAATTAATCACTGTCAACTAAAATATCAGAAGTGTAATGTTCCGTAAGATTGGCACAGATAATAGATATAGCATTAGTGAATATATCAGCATAAAGCCGAGCCCAACTTTGGGAGATCAAGCAAGCCAACTATGGAGGCCAAAAAGCAATTGAAATAAGGCCCAACATAGTTAACATCTTCAACTAACAAAATACAAACAAATGCAGCTAAATACTTCTCAACCTTTGGAATATGTTCTATATAGTGTCTTCTAATTATCCAAGAAAGCAGGAGACCACCATGAGGCTGCAGCCATGGTGGCCGAGCAGGAGGCGCAAGAAAGCAGTGGCCTTGCCTGAGCGGCGCAAGAAAGCGGCGGCCGAGCCTTAAGGCAAGTCAAGAACCAGCGTGGAGCCAGAGCCCATAAACCCACCGGCCGTTGACACCTCCGCCGCATGGTCTTTCTACGACGACCTGTACCTAGATGTTGCCTATGATTGCTCATCCCAGGCGCAGATCCTAGCCGAAGCCTCCACCGAGCCCGACCCCGCTGTGGAGGAGCCTTCACCTCGCGGCGTGGTGGCAAGTAGCCGATGGTGGCCACGGCGGGGGCTAGGGCCGGTGGGCGCACACCTGGCGTCGGGGTCTAGATTGTAACGGACCGTTCTCAGGGGTCTAAATTGTAACGGATCGCTCTTTTAAAGGGGTGCGTATAAATACCTTCACAGTTACTCAGGATTTTAGCTGTAGGTAACCAAGCGTATATTGCCAGACGTAAAAACAAATGCGAATATTTTATAGATAAATTAAGGGTCTAACGGCCAGAGTTTACAAAAAGTGCGGCTAGCACCAGATACATTACCAAAACATCCACAGGAAAGACTTGAGCAGATAGATCAAGGCATTCAAAACCAAATATCATCGCCATCTGTGGGCCCAACTGGCAGCGAGGGGAAGGGGCGGCTGGCGGGCGGGACCCGACTGACAGAGAGAGAGGCGAGCGGAGGAGCGCGCGACGGCGGGAAGACACCGGAGTTGGGGAAGACAAGCAGCGAACGGGCGAACTAGCGTGGGGGAGAGAAGAAGTGGTGGGGTGGGGAGAAGAGCTCACGACGAAGCTAGGGCGGGGGAGAAATGGGGGAAGGATGGAGCAGAGAGGTGGGGCGGCGGGGGAGATCGGAGCCAAGGAAGAAGATGCTCGGCACGGCGCAGGGAGGCAGCCGGAGAAGAAAAGAAGTGGCGGGGGAGAAAGAGAAGAGCACTGCGGGCTCGGGGCGGGGGAAATGGAGGGGCGGAGGGGGCTATTTATAGCGGTGGGCGAGGAGAGAGAGTGGCGGTGAGGAAGAGAGAGAGAGAGGGTGACAACCTTCAACGGCGAGGACAAAGGAACGTCCACGAGCGGATTCGCATGATCTTGAGCGGTGTCTGACGGATGGCGGCGGGCGGTCGAGGCGCGACGGGACAACGAGGCGGAGTTCAGACTGGACGGAGCGGCGAGGCGAACGTGTACCGGGCATAAGGAAGAAGAAGGGGGAGGACGAGCTGGGCTAGGCTAAATGAAAGGAGAAGAAATGGGCCAAGTAGGCGCTGGTTGAAGCGGCAATGACATGGGAGACCACAGTATGTGAGGAAAGGGAAGCAGGCTGGGGAAAATGGGCCAAGGAAATCGGGCCGGGGAGAGAAATGAAGCGGGCTGAAGAAGACGGGTCAAAACCGAAAAAGGAAATGCCCAAATGAGGAAGGCGGCAAAACGGGTAAGCTTTCTCGAAATGGAAAGTTTTCAAAGGAGGCTCATATAAATTCAAATAAATCCGAAAAAATTCAAATAAAATCCAAATAAAATAAATAAATAAAATTTTGAAATTTTTGAGGTGTTTCATAGACGCTGAGCCGCGAGCAAGGGAAGGGAAGGCCGAGGCTGGGGGTGAGTGGCGGAGGCGATGGGTGTGATGGAGGCGATGTAGAGGGAGGAGATCAGGAGTAGGGGGATTAGATTTGGGGAATGGCCAATCGATAAGCCAAATGGTTCGAATAGGGAATGGAGAGTTAAGTTAGGGATGGGATTTTGTTTTTTTAATTTATATTATAAAAGTAGGACCCACATGTCATAGAATACGTATGGGTACTCATAGGTATAAATTGACACATATGTCTATCCTATAATCTTATCGGGTACCTAAATCCGTAAACCAATAGGTCCAAAATACTATCCATACTAATCCTTATTAGATCAGTACTCATGGATATCTAAACCTATAAGTAAAACTACCATCCCTAGCTTCCAAGGCCCTCGCGTCTCTCCATTATCCGTCCATCCGTGCCAAATTGGCGAGATGATGACATCGCCCAGTCTTGTGGGATTTTGGCCTGTGGCATGTTGCATCCCCTTGCTCAATGCAGAAGGTAGGGACACACCAGCCCACTGGTGTCTCGCTGCTGCTGCTGCCGCTACAATCAATGCTACCGCCACTTGTAGGAGGGTCCTACCTACCACGGCCCCCTGATCTCCAACTGTTAACGCATTTTTGTTGTTCTAGATGTTGGTGACCGAATTAGTTTGTCGTTAGGTTAGCAATCAACACGATCCGCCTGTGAGTGACACTCCGTGTCCATGAAGTTAGTGGCAGCAGCAGCACGAGAAAAAGGAAGAGAGATGCAAAAGGCGAAACTGAGTTTGGGAATTTTTCATTTTCTCCCCCGTTACGTACTGTTTTTTAAATCTAGCTCTCTTTCAAATAAATTTATAAAAGTAGTCCCCTTCTTAACCATATCAGATACATTAATATCATGTGTTACTTACCATGCTCTCTGTTAAATATGCTTACTCATATATAGCCTTTTAAAATTTAGAAATGTGTACTAGATGAATATTAGGATTCCTAATAGAAGAGGGATTCCTAATCTTAAGAGGAGTAGGATTCCTGTTTACTTTAGGAAGAGAATAATACAGATATTAAAGACGGAAGGTTTTGCACTCGCTCGGCGCGTCCACGTCACTTTCGGGGCAGAAGCGGCCGCATCGCCCACATGATTAAACCGGTACTTAACCTCAAGTATTAAGTCACGCCGTTTAAACACAAACGGTCGCGCGGCGCAGCGGTTAGCTCCCTCGCGCTCAAGCCGACGGTCCGTGTTCGAGTCCTCACGCGCCTCCGGCTCCGGATTTTTGTGAGAACGGCACATGGCCTTGTATATACTTTTTTTTTCGCTTCGTCAGCTCACCGGCATGTCCTCGTGAGCTCCGGCCGCTTTGTTCGCCTCTTTTGCCCTCGGCGAAGGAGACGGCGGCCTTCGCCCGCTCAGAGTGCTCCATGGCCAAATACCACTAGGCGCAGCGCCACCGCCCACGCCCGCCTATTTCATGCTCGCCATTGCCGCCCAATGTACGCATATTTTGTCGGCATCTCGCCCCTCCGCGATCGCATCGCCTCCAAAGCTCCGGATCGAATCTCCTCCTCCGAGAATCCATCTGGCGGCGTAAGTGCAAGTATTAAAATCCTCATCGAGTTCTTGGCCGCGCCCTACTTTGTGCGCTCGGTGTGTGGACCAAAGCGCAGACTAGCGATGGTGACACCAGAAAGAAGGCGGCGATGGAGCGGTACCACCGATCGACGTAGTCAGCATCTCCTTGCCCTGCTCAAGTTGGACATCGCGGTGCGATAGTTTCACTCTCTTTGCATCTCTCGATTTGGTGTTCTCTTTAGGTCCGAGCTAATTGTATTCGTTTTTTACGGTGATTACGTCGGAGGATCTACACCCTACGAGCCATACCGATTGATTGCATCTTTTGGGGGCGTTCATACACCGAAGCCAGCATCTCTCGCTTTGGTGTTCACTTTAGGTCCGGGCTAATTATGTTCATTTTTTTTACAGTGATTAGGTCGGTGGATGTGCACCCCACTAGGGCTGGAAAATAAGCTCGTGGCTCGGCTCGCACAGGCTCGTGGCTCGGACCGAACCCGAGCCGAGCCTGTTTTTCAGGCTCGCGAAAACACCGAGCCGACTCATGAGCCAAACCGGCTCGGAGGAAGCCCAGCCCAGCCCATCATGGATTCGGCCCATCAGCCATTCACAAGGTCAGCAGGCAGCATCGGTAGCCCGGACGCCCATCTCTAGACTCCAAACTCCACTAGGGGTGGCAATTTTACCCATGGGTTTGGGTATCCGTGGGTACCCGACCCGATAGGTTTGGGTCTGGGTCCGAATCTGGACCCATGGGTATTTTTGATCGGGTCCGGGTTTGAGTTCGGGTCGGGTCCGGGTCTGAATATAGACCCGTGGGTATACCAGACCCAACCCGAAATTCAGCCGATCAGCTATTCACCTCAGCCTGTCAGGCCATCCGCCCATCCGACCCAAGGCCCATCAATTCCATTTCCTCAGCTAATCCCCCTACTGGCCTACTCCCATCGGCTGAGTACTGATCGAATAATCGATCGACCGGTCGACCCATCCAGCCATCCTCCAGAACCCCCACGCACGCCTCGCCTCCTAGCTCGGACCTCCGGTGCTCCAAACCAAGCTGCCGGCCTCAAGCTCGCCGGCTACCCGATCTAGCGATCCGGATCCGCGTCACGCTGCGGCACGGCTCGGCTACCCTAGACGCCTCACGCTTCTGCCTCGCTTTGCCGGCCGGCGGCGTCGCCCCGAGTCCGGCGCCGTCTCCCGTCGCCCGTCGTCTCGTCTCCAGATCCCGAGCCGGCGACCAGCGAGGCCGCTCCACCAGGTCCGAAGCATGCATGGTATTTTTTGGATCGTAGATTATTGGTTGTTGCTGCAAGTATTTTCTTTTCTGAGTTGATTGTAGATTATTTGAATGCTTGTGAATGTTTCCCAGATCTGTCACCAATTTTTGTTGGTTCTTGATTCTTGCATGGTATATGTGCACAGCACAGCTATAAAGATGGCAACGGGGAAAATCTTCGCGGGGAGAACCCTCACATCCCCGATCCCCGCTACGGCCCCCGTCCCTCGTCCCCGGCCCCGTCCCCGCACGCGGGGCTAAATTTTCCCCGTCCCCGAACCCCGACGGGTTCGTGGGGCCCCGACGGGGGCTAAATCCCCGACTTCCAGTGTAGAATACATCCAGAATATCATCAAGCTACCCAGAAATCATTTCAGCACAACTTGATTGTTACAGGAAAGGAAGCCATATGGAAAATGAAAAGTGCAACGAACCTTCTCCATTCAATCCATACAACTGATATATACCAATCTTAGCAAAATGCATTCACAAATATACTAGAAATACTCCGTTCAGTCCATAAAATAGAGCATTCGATGTTTAGAATAATCTACAAATTGCTATTGTACTGCTAGTTGTAATTTCTTCAGTTCATCACAGAAAAACATTCAAGAATCAAGACCTTTGTATCTTTGTGGGAAGATCTACTCGTGAGCCAGCCGCCGTGCGGCGTCTGGCGACGGGCGACGTCTGTCACGGGCGTCTGGGAGGTGGCGGCGTGGAAGATCTGCTTCGGCGGTGGACAAGCGGCGACGTCTGGCGGCCGACGGGCGGCGTCTGGGCGGCGGGGGACCGGCGGTGTCTGGGGCCTCTGGCCGTCTGGCGGCGTCTGGCGGGCATGGAAGACTGGAAGATCTGCTCGGCGTCTCGGCGATGGACGGGCGGGCGGTGTCTGGGGCTCTGGGCGGCGGGCGACGGCGTTTGGGCGACTGCCGAAGGACGCAAGCGGCGAGCCGGGAGCCCGGGACTGGTGTGGCCGTGTGGGAGGACGAGAGCGGGAGGAGAGGAGGACTCGATCTGGATCTGGAGGAGAGGAGGAGACTGGGAGAGGACTGAGGAGTGGCGATTCGGTCTCGATTTGGATCTGGAGGCGAGTGGCGATTCGGTGATTTCGGTCAAGCCGTCCAGGCCTCCAGGGATTTGGAATTTTGGAGGCTCCACCGCTCTAGGGTTTACTGTAAGGTCCAAGGCTCACATCTAAACGGGGACGGGGAGCAACAGAACGTCCCCGGCCCTGCCATACCCGACGGGGCAATAGTTTCCCCCGACAAGCCCCCTGCGGGGAGTATATTTCCCCCATCCCCATCCCCTAATAGAGGAATTCCCCGCGGGGAAATGGGGATCGGGGCCCCATTGCCATCCCTACACAGCTATGAGCAATGGTCATTGGCCCCAAATCTGTCACCAATTTTTTTGTTGACCCGAATGCTTGCTGAGTTGCTGTCATTGAAATGCTGTTTTTAGTCTTTGAAAATTGGTCCCGGTACCCATCGGTCTGGGTACCGTCGAGTCTGGTCTGGTCCAGATTTGGACCCATTTGTTATTCGGGTCTGGGTCCGAGTCTGAAATTCGGGTCTCGGGTCTGGGTCCATAAGAGGAGGACCCGAAGCTTCCCGACCCGATTGCCATCCCTAAACTCCACTCCAGTCACCTCGTGTGCCCTAGCCGACGGAGCCAACGCCTGCCATCGCCGGCCGCCACCACCGCCACCGTCGGGCTCCAGCCGAAGCCTCATGCAGAGTCGCCCGCCTCACTTGCCGCTTTGTGGCGAGTAGCCGTGCCTACCAACTTCATAGGGATTTAAGAATTTCAAACAAAAGAATCATTATTGTTCCCGAGTTTTCTATTTTAAGAATTTCATGACTATTTTTCCAACTCAGGCTTTGAGCTTCGTGGCAACAATTTATCAGCTCCATAAAGTACTTGCTTCAATGCTTATAGTCTGTGAAATACTTTTCCCAATAATTATAGTTTCATGAAGTACTTGGTTCAACAATTACTGTAAAGGATTTACGCTTTCTAATTTGTACGTGTTTTTGCTCCTTTTTTAGCTTTCAAGAGAACAATTCATTAATTGATTTTCGGACGAATCTAACAAGATCTGGTTGATAACATGATTATTCTATATAAAAATTATAACCGGGTCACCAATTGATGAGTTGCTTAAATGTTTGTAGACTGGAGCCCTCCAATTGGTGAGGTGATCAACACAAGAGTGGTGCCTCGCTTCATTGAGTTCCTCGATCATGAGGACTATCCTCAACTCCAAGTATCGAACAATCTCAATAATCCAATCACATTGATTTGATTTTTCTTGTAGTGCTAATCATTGATGATTTGTGAAAATTTACCTTCTCCTTGAGATTTTTGGGCGCAATTTAAGTCTGCATGGCCACTCACCGACATTGCATCACCACATCGAGAGAACACTAAAGGTGTGGTTGAGTATAGTCTTTGTGCCCATATTTGTCAAGCTCCCCAATGAGGATGTCCGCCAACAGCATGATATCAATTCTGAGAGTATTTCCTTTTCTCGACACTTATGCCGCATGATATTTAGGTTAATGTTTTTCTTATTTGCTCTGCAAGCGGTATGGGCTCTGGGAATATCGCTATTGCCTCTCCGAATGTCGTGGTGCGGTGCTTGGGATCGATGGGTTATTCTGTTATTGCAGCAGACTCAATAAGCATACCAAGTTATCGATGCTCAGAACGCCACATGGACACACTCCGACTTTTCTTTGTAGGAAAGCACAATTAACCTTGGGCAATCTAAGTTTCTGAACAACCATCGGTAATCACGCTCTAAAATCAATATATGATTTGTTCTTTTTTTGGTAGTTATCGATGCGGTCAATGTTTTCCCAACAACCATCGGTAATCACACTCGAACTTCTATTCCTTTTGTGCTCTTTTCTCGTTATTTTGCATTACTACCGATGCTAGCTTACGTAATGCGTGTGAGTTTCTGTGTGAATCCTACTTTTGTAGATGTATGGCGATTGTGGATTTTTCCTTATCAAAAGAGCGGTGTGATGTATGCATCTTATAGCAAATACATTAGATATCATAATATGGACATCAATTAGGAGCGAGGTTATCAAAGGAATTAGTAGACAGGAAGCTCGATCATGGAAGCAAATCTGACATTTAAGATTCATTTAGCCTTATGTGTAATAAACAAAGAGGTGTCTTAGATTCTGAAAACTTCAGGAGCTAGATAATGATCATGTGGTTACAAAATATAACGTCATTCACTCCAGTAAAAACACATGTTTTTGCAATCAATATGACCCCAAAACACAATTTTAATTACTAATTTCTGTTGTAATCTTTTTATAAAACCTAAAAAAATGGTAGCATAATGAAAATACTTTCTAAGACGAATCTACACATATGATTTTCATATATCCAACTGAAATATACAAGAAAATATAAATTCATATAATATATGCTCATATGATTTGTGATATCGCTCAAATGTCTGTCATCGTCGACCTATTCGAAATGTGATCCAGTGATCGCTGTAGACATGCTATCCTAACTACTTAGGTGGCATGGCGTCTCTGGATATGTCTTTCCAATTACGTCTTTTGATATTAGCTATGGGTAAGGCGGGTTTTAAGCGAGAAAACCCTCAAAACTTTCAAGATTTTATGTAGCATCTTCTGTATTTTTAATGCAGGAAAGCCCCTAAAACTCTCTAAAAAATACATCTAGATCCATTTTTACAATGACAACCCTCAAAACTTTCAAATTTTGTTTTAGTCATGTGCAAATTGTTTCCCAAAATTTGTTGCTATCTTACACAGTTTTTTTCTCCGCTACATTTTGATTATGAAATACATAAAAAAAACATCTATATAGTTTTTTTTGAATATGCTCTTCAGACGTCTTACATTTTTCTTGCGGTTTTTTTCTTCGGTCCTAAAATCCTATGAAATACCTCAAAAATTATATCGAACTGAGTTTTTTTTACAAAATTACCCAAAAAAAACTTAGATTTTTCCCGCTATTCTTTTCTTTGACCAGAAAATCATCTAAGCGCGTCGCTGCTCACCTGCGCAGCGCGGCATGCCGCCGCGCAAACATGCTAGTTATAGAGTCTATATAAACTTAGGGGATCATGAAGAACCCAAACAACCAAGAAGTTATAAGCTAACTCATCCAGAGCAAAAGTCGTACGAGAGGATTAGAAGTTAGGTTATTCTTTAAGACTAGATTCTTATATAGAGTAAGAATCTGAGAATCCTAAAAGATTCGAGTGATTGTGATAGAGCAATAATCTCTTATACTCTTTTGAAGCTATACTTAAAGAATTTGCTGTCAATTTCGCTAAATCTTTCTACTTCGTTGTGGTTGTTTCAACGTTGTTATTTTGGTTCTTTCTGCGGGATTCATCTACTTTATTTTTAAGACCATACACGCTTGTGCCATATTGCACAAAACTCTGATCCAATCCGAGGGCTGCTGCGTATAAAAAAAGGTAACAATGTATAACAAGTAGTATCAGAGCTAAGCCCAGATTAATCAAATTTGTGAGAAGGCTGGTAAAATATCAGGTGGCACAAAATCAAGATTGATGTCGACGATTTGGAATCATGTAGACAAATTTGACAGCAGATGAAATTTCAACATGTGGCAATATGTGGTGAAGGATGTCTTTGTTTAGCAAGAGTTAATCACTACCCTTGAATAGGATAAATCAGAAAAGACGTCCGCTGAAGACTTGAAGGTGATAGAGAAGAAGGCTATCTGTACAATCCGTCTATGTCTCTCCGATAAGGTAAAGTACTCGGTGATTAAGAACAATTCACCGAAGAAATTATTGAAGAACTTAGAAAAATTATATATGATGAAGTTGCTGATAAACTGGTGAGTACTGAGGTGACAACTATACAGGTTGCGCATGAAGGAATGTACACGATTTGTTGACCATCTCAATGTCCTCAACAAACTTATCACACAGCTGATTAGTGTGAATGAGAAATTTATCGAAAAAAGCACTCTCAACTTCAATAAGGCAATTTCATATCTATTGGAGGCAAGTACTTAAAAAAGCCACTCAAATCTTCATCCTCATGTGATCAACATTAGATGTAGTAAGTGTTGTAAGTAAAAGTAAGAGTTACAAGAAGAATGACATGAGCAAAAGCACACGTGTATGCTATCTATGTGACGAGGAAGATCGTATGCTTCTATATATATTCTACAAGAGATGTGTTTGACAAAGGATCTTTATGCTCGGCACGTGGAATGTTCACTTAGCTGATTGCAAGAAGTATGCAATTACTGAGGTGAAAACAAATATATTGGAGATATATGATAGAGCATATCACACATTGACAAGAGTTTGATATGTTCCCAGCATAAAGAAGAATCTAATATCTATGAAGTCGCTTAAACTTTAAGGTTGTGAGGTATTACTTCGAGGGAGAGTCATGCAAGTTATTTGCAAAGAGATGAATCTTAATAGGATTAAGATTTCTAATAGGAGAGAGATTTCTAATCCTAATTGGAGTAGGATTTCTCCTTGCTTTAAGAAGAGAACTAGGGGGTTATATAAACTAGGAGGGGACTCATGAAGAACTCAAGCAACTAAGATGTCACAAGCCAACTCATCCAGAGCACAAGGCGCATAAGAGGATTAGAGGCTAGACTATTCTTTAGCACTAAATTCTTATATAGGGCAAGGATCTGGTGGTGCTAAAAGGTTCGAGAGATTGTGAGAGAGTAGCAATCCCTTGTACTATTTTGAAGCCGGGTTTAAATAATTTACGGTTGGCTTTGCTAAATCTTTCTTCCTTATTGTGGTTGCTTCAACGGCGTTATTTTAGTTTTCTCTAAGGATTCATCAGCTTTGTTCTTGAGATTATGTACGCTCATGCCATATCTCATAAAAATCTGATGTGATCCGAAAACTGCTGTGTATAGAAGAGGTGTCAGAGTATAACACTCTCATATCGCGACAGCATGTCCCATCGCTGGTAGGTCACCTACCGCGTAGCATAAGCTCGGTAGCAGGGAACTGTAGAGCTACCAAAGCTCGGTGGTGAGTTACAAAGACAGCAGAGAACGGAAGTGGTTTAATTAAGCAAAGTCACTTAATTGAGTGACTAAAGTGATCAATTATGTGGCTAATCAAAGTACTTAGTGAACTCGGTATGATACCTCGGTAGGAAAACTTGCTGTGCTCCTGTGGCATGGCATGACAGGTGACACATGATCGGAAATTTAACCGCTTCAATTCGAGAGCGGCGGATCTCGTAGCAAAAACTAATCGATCGATCAGGACAAGGGCTTCGCGCGACCTGTCCAACTTTGTTTTTTTTTTGGGGGGGGGGGGGGGAGATTGACTCGTCTCGCCCGCGTAAACTGCATGACGCCACTGCCACGCATTTCATGACGACGATCGAGCGCGATGGACTCTGCCCGGCGTTTTAGGCTTCAAAGCTGGTCTTCTGGGCTCAAATAGCAGTAGCTTCGAACTGCATCAGGGTGCCAAACCAATCTATTCGAACTGGACGGCATGGCATAGGCTGAACCGGCCATTTGGGCCGAGCGTCGAAGGAGACTTGCATTTCCTGGTTTGTGTCTGAGCAAAAATAAGGCCCGTTTCAGATGAGGGAATCTCGTAGGAAATAAATAGCGCAATTTCTACTAAATTTTTTTGAGCTACCTTGCATGGTCTAGCACTTGAAATTCTGTCAAATTGTGGCCTGTCCTGTGGGCTTCTCTCAGGTATTCAGGTTAAACCGTAGTAAGCCCCTACTGTTAATTTGCATGAAGCAAGTGGATGCCCTCAGGCCTAGTCATGGAGTTGTCCATTAGTGAGGACATGGGTGCATGGAATCAGCAGCAGTACTGTGTGCAGTGAACCGGAGTGGGCATCACAGATGGCACTTTCCACTGGCTAATCATGTTGGAATTGGGGATCATCAATGATAACCCCGGATGCACGCACGGAGCCAGTCTGCTTTGGCTAGCTTTAAAGTGAACAAAGTGATGTGGAAACCTTAGCTTTGGCCTGGCATGCGACCCCAAGCTAGCTAGCTAGCTACTAGATAAGTCCATTGTGCTAGGCTAACCTCTCAGAAAAAGTTTCTAAATAGCTTAAATCAACATAAATCCGAAGCTACTGTCAATCAGCAGCAACTCTGGACAGCAGTCAATAAAATAACCATATCTCCTAAACGGCTGAACCAAAAATTGTGTTCTTGGTCACTCCCAGCCCACAACTATAGAGATTTTACCAAGATAAATAGAAATGCCTAGCTTCTTGATTGTGTTCTTGGTCTCTCCCAGCCCACAACTGCTGATTGGCAGTAGTTTCGGATTTATGTTGGTTTGAGCTATTTAGAGGCTTTTCCTGAGAGGTTGGCTGTAGAATAAATTATAGATCGTAGTTTTGTGATTAATTAGAGCCCAAGAACATAATTTTTGGTTTAGCCGTTTAAAAGACATGATCATTTATGTGCCTGCTGTACTGATTCCTGCTAGCAGTGGTCTCAGATTTGTGTTGTTTAGGATTATTTAGAGGCCAAATTAAATTATTCCTATAACTAGAGATAACTAGGAAATTTCGTGTAGATTCTAAAAATGTTTTTGTTTACTGAATTTGAAGTTGTATACTAGAAGTTTTGCTAATTTGAAGTTGTTGTGCTGTTTTGCTCTAATTGTGTAGAGATCACGCTGAAATTTTTAATAATTTAGTAGTGCTTGATGGTTGTTATTGGTGTAACATTCGGGGGCACCCGCCTTTATAGCAAATTCTTTGCTTCGATTGCTTTATCATCCATCCACACCACTTGCGGTTGCGTGTGAGGATTCCAGAAAAGAGGATAGAAGAGGGTGGGTTTGAGGTAGATCAGGCAGTCTTCGTGGTAGTCCTACTTTGTAGGCCATGCATATAATGGCAGGGATAAGCTAGCCTGCCTCGATCACGACCTGCAAGTGAAGTTTGTGCTCGATCACCAACCATATAATCCGTTCAAAGTCCCGCTTCTGTCTGTGGGCAAAACCTTTTTGCACCACGTAGGCATAATTCAACAGGAGGCATCTCACCAGGGGAGAGTGGTGAGACGGCACAAGTAGCTACTTGATGTGGACACTGGAGTTTAGTGGCAACCACATTTGACCGTCTCACCAGACAAATCCCCTCTCGCCTGGTAGGGATAGCTTGAACTTTTGTCGTTTAACGGTGTGTTTGGTTTGAAGGATAGGATGGCGAATGTATTATCCGATCCTAGGTCTAAATCTAATAAACTGGTTTAGTTTGAAGAATGGAGTAGGGTTCTCCGTTACCACCTCATTCCTTACGAGCACATGTCTGGTATAAAACAAGGGACGGTAACATCCCATCGAATTTTTAAAATAAACCTATGGCAGATCAATCCATTTTAGCATAGGACGCTCTCGAAACAAACATCCCCCATCATAAGAGAGTCGGTGGTTGTGTTGGTCCTACGATGTTGCTAGCCCATCTGGCACCATAATTTGCAATGCCTTCCTATTGTTCCATTTGTGCGCTCAATCTTGATAAGTAGTTTGAGCCTTTAATGGAAGTTGCTAGATCAGGGAGGAGAATATATTGTGTATACTATTGTGCAATCCATTATCGATCTGTCCATTTGTTCAAGGTTGCACTAGAATGAGCCTTGTAGGTGGCTAGATCATAGCTTAGCTTAATTAGCTGAAGTGCATTTGGCACGCAAATCCATATTTGTAGTTTTCGTTATCTCTTCTTCATCCAAAAGAAAAAGGACTTTACTCCATGCATGCTTTTGTAGTTTTGTGGCCCCATTCATCACCGGATAATGTTTCCTATCTGGGGTCACTTCCACTAGGATTTCTTTATATTTTTATGAATCTTTTATATATTATATCCATAATTACCACAGTGGAAATCACCTAGATCAATTCAAACCACTGTGGGGTCTCAAAAAGAAAAAAATTCAAACCGCTGTGCATGCATACAAAGAAAACGTTTTTTGAACTGAAGAGTCACTAGTCACTACTACAATAGTAGAACTATACAAAAGAAGTCAGTAACACAACATAGGTGATAAGCAACAACTCTCACACTGGGCATTGGGATTAAGAAAATAACTTACCCTCCAAATGCAAATTACTAGCTAGTCATGACAGAAACAGACTACATCCGTATCTCTCAGCCTCACTCTCTGGTGGACCAAGGTACGCGCCTCCGTGTCGAAGTAGCGCAGGAGGGACGTGGATGTCATCATTCTTTTCTCCATGTGGAATCTCTGGAAGGAAAGAAATGCTAGAATTTTCGTAAATGTATATCGTACGGTCGACCTCGCCGCTCATGCCATCGTCTAGGACATCCGCCTCCGTCATAGCGCTTTAGCCGCTATGCGATGATTTCGTCAGTCACGCTCTTGGGGGGCTTACGTGTTCATTTACCCCGCCTAGTGTGGGTGAGCCTTTGCCTGTCTTTCCCCTTTTCTTCTCTGGTTCTTGTGTTCTTCCACTCTAACATTAACTGTACCTTCTACCTTCTCCTTAATGCATTGGCAGAGCTTCTACCCTGATTTAAAAAAAAAATGACAGAAACATACTATAAAAAGGACCAGCAGAATTGTGTCCAAAAGCAACCCTCACTGATTTCCATATAAGGAAACAAAACGAGGTAAGATTGAAATGAAATTTAAACTATAAAATGGGAACAGAAGGATAATAAACAGAGTATCATGTTCATCTTCGCTCTGTTCTTTTCCTTATGCATTACACAGCGCAAAGTGCGAACCCCCTTCTTGGAGGAATTTGATGGTTAAATTCAGTCAATCATATCTTGTGAGTGGAGAAAAACCTTACTACTGCAATTATTCTACTGCAGCCTTATGCCTTCTTCCTTGTCCCAATTCTATGTTCCTTCGCATATATGATATGATACGACCAGATGAGAATATTTGTTAGAAGCTTTAACCGTAGGTAAGATATGATTCTCTCTTTTAGGGTGCATCTGGAGACTATCAACAGTTATATTTCATCTCCCATGAATTTATATAGCATCGTAGGCAGGTCATTGTTGGTTAATTAGACTATTGCAATTTGCAAGTTGCTACTCGATCACTGGACGAGCAAGTACAAGTTGCATGCTTTTATTTCCTCCTTTTCGTTAAAGCAGAGAATCCTGAAGATTTCAGCATCAAGTGAATGGAATGCGTTTCCGAAGATCCATTGGTAAATCATGAAGTAGCACAGAGCCACCAATCATTTAGGCCAAGATATTATTAGGCAAGCCGTATCGATATCGGATCAGTATAGTAACCTGCATCTACATAAGTCTCTGATAAAGATTAAACTAGTACCTGGCAAAGAAGGCAAGTAAATAAAGCAAGAGGCAGTTATAGGTAGTTGGAATTTGGATGGGACCCATGTGACCCAGGATGACAGCTCGGAGGGGCGTCAGAGGAGAGGGCCCGACAGCTAGTTAAAATCGATTGACGGCGGCGGCCACTTCGCCAGCCGCTCTCAGACGACGGCGACCCGGCCGCCGTCGCGTACACCCAACTGTCACTAATGTCCATAAGCTACTACTACTGATTGTGACGTCTGTGTGGTCTAATTTAACCGGTCATTTTCGTTGCAACCGATCGGGAGCTCGATCGTTAATTAGCCTCGTTTAGTCGAAACTGTTCCGTGAAGTTTAGAGAAATGTTGATTGTCGTAGTAGATGTTTAAGCTATTGTTGTGAAAAACGGCCGACTCGACTGGTTGGTCCGCCGATTAATTGGTAACAATGATCAAACCGTCGTAAATAGTTTAATCGAGGTGCAATTAACATAACTGAGCGATTAATTGACAACATAACCAGATTAGTCAGCCGTTTTTTTGTTAATCGTGAAAATAGCTTATTTTTATTCACTAAGTACGGTAAATTAGTTTATAATATTGTGTCATAGTGTGAATAGTATGTATCTTTTGGATGAAGTATAAACAATGAAAGGTAAAACATGTTTTGTAGAGAGATAATTTACAATAATTTTGGGTAACTAAAATATTTCTAATTAATTCTAAATGTAAATAAATATATTAATAAGAACGCATAATCGTCAGTTAAATTTTCATTAATTAATTGTATTGCGATTATCATAGTAGATGTTCAAGCTTCTCTAATGTCTTATGGACACAGTCTAGTTTAGCGGTCTTCTTGCAGACCTCGACCGATTACAGTGTTGGCCTAGGGTAGAGAAAAGAGCTGAAAACACATGGTAGACAAAAATTGTAACACCCCGGCGTCACATTCACCGCGAATGCTACCGAAAGACCCTAAATAACGTTCACAACACTCCGGAACCATATTTGTCTAGAGTATTCCCAACCAGACCCAAGAAATAAATAAATACTCGGCTAGAAGTTCAACTGAACTAAGCACTTAACGAACGAGTCACTAAACCTTTTACCTCTAATAAAAAATTGAAACCGACCTTGTAACTCTCTAAACCAACTTAAAACTAAGTCACCGAAATTTAGAAAATTTTGGCATGACCTCTCTAGAAAGTAGGACATCCACTCAGCAGACAGAAACATTTACAATTATGATATCATTCTAGCAGGTCCTTAGTTAACCAATCACACATCCCACAGAATTTACTACACTCCACCACGACGAACAATACATTACAACCACATTAATTACATCCAGACTTAAGGAATCGATTAAATAGATTATTGGAGATCGAAGTCGTGCACATGTAACTACTCCCCACCCGGAGCCAGCTTCAGATTACCTAAAAACAGAAAGCAAACAGGCATGAGTCCAAGACTCAGCAAAGTGCAACAAATATAAAAGTAATCAATACCCCTATTTGCCCTCAGCAAATAAATGAAGCAGTTTGATTTCATATAAGTCCAAGTCGCAAGAACACAATTTACTTCAAAATTTAACATAACCAATACTTAATTGAAAACACTAAGTAAAATAAACTGTAACCAGCGACAAACCCTTCATCTACCTCATAACTCAGATTAGATAATTCTCAAACCTCAGGAATCAGCTATACTATCTTTCATACCTCAAAACGACGGCTTCGGATGAGTCCACGACTCAATCCCCAACCTGCACTTGCCCTCACCTCATGAACAACAATTATTATATACTAAGCAATGCAATGCAATCATGCTTTCATGCTCAAATGCAACCTTTTAGCTTATACCGGTATAGCTGGGTGCACACCCGTCGGTGTGCACCCTCTCATTCCCAACCATCCCGTGGCGGGGCCTACTCTTACTGACTCGCTCTCATCCGTGGATGAGACTACGAGGTAGGGCTTTTGTGCTCACACAACATGTGAGCACCGAGACCCGCATCAACATGGGTCGCCTTTTCCATCATGAATGCCCATATGCAAATGATGCGAATAATTAATCCATACAAGGCATCATAATCATTTCACTCTTAACCGTGACCAAAAACATAAGCATAACATGGACACCATCATCTGCGATTTCATGTCATATTGATATCACCGAAAGTTTCAAAGATTGACTTCTACATCAAAATGAAATCCTTGAACTAGACGTGCTCATAACATAATTTAAACAATATATGCAACTAATCGAAATGTGAGCAATTTCATACTATGAGCTAGTTTCTAGTAAACCCATAACAAAGCATATCCTTTGCGTCTTCGTTAGCATTAGTATAATCTTAACGCGAAGAATCAAATACGCCCAGGATGCACTTGCATCCATTCCCTCAACTCTTTAATCGTCATAAGCATTTTCATAAAATGAACCATTTTCTAGTTATATCCAAACAAAGCTTATCATTTGCGCATTCATCGGCAATTACGTACACTAAAAGCAAGCAATCAAATAAACCTCCCAATTTCAATACGGAATGCACTTGCCTTTAACCTCGGCGATAATTGACGTCCCGATTGCGGCATTGGTAAGCTCCGACCCTAGAGAACAAAACAATACTCAAAATTCATTCTTCAAGAGAAAATTGCCACTAAATCGGCGATATAGACTCTAGAGACCTGAAACCCAACCTTCCAAAAACTAACTAAAACCCTGCTCGCCCATTGACCTAGCCAAACCTTTAAAACCATTGAACCAATCATGACCAAATTTCCATCAAGACGGCAAGCAGCTTCTAAAACAAGTACGAAAATAGGGGTCTTGCATAACCAAACAGTATTTAGGTTGCAATCACAAGCTAAAGAGAATTAAAGCAATAGGTATAACCAAGCACACACTCATTGCACTTCACAAAAAGAACTAAGTATCAGCCGACAAATGTGAACTCAACAGCATATTAATACATCTGAACTAAAACATAGAACTACAATGTCATAACCTAAGGAATTTCCCTACTAGACAACAAACACACAGTAATTCAACATAAAAACACGGCCAAAAACTTCCTTGAGAACCACTAGCACATTGATAAAGGAAGCATGAGCTACTACACATGCGCACACCTCACAGCCATTTCATCGAACACATGGTGAGCAAGCTATACCTTCACAAACCCAAGGAGGAAGGAGAGCATCTCGGCTCGGGGGAGAGAAACGCCTACCGGGAGAAGAACTGAGGCAAGATCGCTTGGGGGCTCATTGCCGACTGAGGCGACTCATCGCCGGCCAGGGGCACCGGAGCAGCCAAGGGCCCGTCGGCGAGGGGAAGGACGACCAGGGGCCAGCGCCGCTCGGGTGGAGAGGAGCCAGGGGAGGGCCGGCGCTGCTCGCTGGGGGAAGAAGCAAGGGGGAGGGTGCGCCGAGGGAGGGAGGGGCAGGGAGGCGGCGTCGGGCTCAGGGAGGTCGGTGGCGCCGTCGGCTTGGGGAGGAGCGGCGACGCTCGGGGAGGGAGCAGGCGCAGGGTCAAGCGGCCCAAGGAAGGAGCTGGGGCTCAGGCCGGGACAGGGAGGGCAGCGCTGGGAGCAGGGATCGCCGGCCGACCGGGAATGGGGGAGGGCGCTGGGCTCTGAGAGCTGGGGAGCCAGTCGGTGAGATGGGGAGGGAGTGAAGAGAGAGAGATCAGATGGGTGGGGAAAATTTTTAAAAAAAAGAAAAAGACTTCACTCCACCTACTCAAAGACCTCCCCAAAACACAAGCAGGGCAACCAAACGCCCGGACCAGGAAGCCCTAGAACCAGAATAACCACTCGGGATATTACAAAAATACTTCCTTTGTTTAAGTTTATAAGATGTATTTTTTTAAATAGTATTATCTATAAATATAAAACATATTTCATATTCCAATAAAAAATCAGCGTGATGTTTCACATATACCCATAATAAATATCTATCTTTACTTCATATCCTCTACAAGCAAGTATTGAAGATAGTGATTAGTAATAATAATTAGGGGTAATCTTCATTTTTAATATCTTCTTGATCTATAAGTCAAGAAGAAATATGCCTTATAAACTCAATATTTTTATAATTTATGTGTTAAGAAAAAATATATCTTGTAAACTTAGACGAATAGAGTACAAAATAAAACCAAGAAAAGGAACTAGCAAGAGGGTAACGATAGACTGCAAAGTCGAGCAGAGCATGCATGCTGCATGCAAACAAGGGCATGCGCGCTCGTAGTGGCTAACGTCCTACGCAAGCAGTTCGGTATAGGGGGCCAGCCGGCACCGGCGGCCAGTGTACTCGCTTCATGGTGACCTGCCTAAGGATTAAAAAATCATGAGATTTTTTGAGATCTCGTTTATAGGAGATGGACGAGTTTTGAAATACCGATCAGAGTAAAAAAATTTTACATTGCTACAATAATATCAGAAATCTCGCCATATCTTGCCGAAATCTCGGGGTTTTTGGTCAGTTTTTGACTTTTTTTTGACCGGAAATTGATAATAACCCTTAAGAAAAGTTATCTCCTATGAAAATTTGTTGAAAAACCGAATTTTTTAGACATTTTTTTAAAAACTGCAAAAATACTGTCAGATTTTTATAAAATTGTACATACTTTATCATGATGTGAAAAATTTATGTTACCATTATAAGATGTGTAGCATCATACATAAAAATTTTTAAAACAATTTAACTTCATTTTTTATCTTTAAAAGATCAAAAACCAAATAAACATAATTGGGACAGTAACCTTGTCAGAATTTTATAAATTTTCTCGAGTGTCATCATGATCAAAAAATTTTATTAGAGCTTAACAATTTCCTCAGTACCATTCTATAAAATGTTAAATTTTTTTGTTTGCTCAATCAAATCTATGTATACATTGAACTTCATTTGTTATATTTTAAAAATCAAAAACAGAAAAAACACAAATGGTACTGTGCAATTGTAAGAATTTTATAAATTCACTGGAGTGTGACCATGATTCAAAATTTTATAATATATTAAGAATTTCTTATAACTCTTCTGCAAAATTTTCAAAAATTTTAAACCTTTTTTAATTATTAAAGCAAATTTATGTATTGATCATGAAGCTTTTATCAGGACGTAGCACTATTAGAATTTTTGAAACTTCTTAAAGTATGATCATCATATGAAAATTTTATAAAAACATTAATAATACATCAGGAACATCTACAAAAAATTTTAAAATTTTCTAATGTGGTTTGTACTATTTTTCATTTGGTTGAAATTTGCTGGTACGACTTTTATCAGGACAGTAGCACTGTCCAAATTTTTAAAAATTCATAAAGCTTGATCATTATCTGAAAATTTTATGAAAACATTAGTGATGTATCATAACCATGCACAAAAATTTCAAAATTTTATAACATGGTTTTTACCATTTTTCATTCGGTTCAAACTTGCCACTCAGCGTTTTATCAGGACAGTTGCAATATTTGAATTTTTAAAAATTTCTTAGATTTAATAATCATATGAAATTTTTATGGAAACATCATTGATGTTTCAGATACCTCTAAAAAAATTTCAAAATTTTTCGATGTCGTTTAAGCCATTTCTCACTTAGTGCAATATTGCCGAGGTCTCGATTTTCTTGATAGAAAAAATTTCAGATTTGAATTTTTGTTTTTGTGGTTTGTCCAAAATTTATAAATCCTGTTGAGATTTTGTGCTCTAGCCACGTTCGAGATTTAAAACGAAACGGGATTTCAATCCTTGGATCTTCCTCGAGTGTCGGCCTACCACTAGGGGTGTAAACGGAGCGGATAATTTCCGACCGATCCGAGCCCGAATTCGTTTAAAACCCGATTCGAATCCAAAAAAATGATATCCGGTTATATCCAGATTCGATCCGGATTCGAATTCGCCTATCTGAAAAAAATATGGGTTAAGATATGGGAAGAGAAGTATCCGATTCGTATCCGATCCGTACCCGCATATCCGAGATATCCGAAAAATATCAGTGTGAATTAGTGAAATAGATATCCGATAACAGATCCGATAAACATAAACATTATACATCATATAAGTTCATATATTGATTGAAATTATACTTAGCTGCATATTATTCTTATGTAGTGAAGACACCTATTATTGAATTTAAAACACTTATATGTCTTGAAGGTTCTGGTAAAATTTCGTGTATGGTTGATTGATCCTAATATGTATGACATATATGGTTTCTGTTTTCACGCATTATCCGACTAACTATTCGTGACCGAGACTAACTGTATCCGGAACGATCTGTATTCGCTCCGTATTCGCGACCGAAGTAATCCGTATTCGTATTCGAATCTGGCACTGTTCGTATCCGATTCTATATCCGAGAAATTTTTTTAAATAGAATACAGAATAAATGAAATCCGTCCGTACCTACTCCGTTTACACCCTTACCTGTCACCCACAACGCCTCTGCCGGCCGGCCTATACATCTAGCTAACCAACACTACTGGACGACCAGTTTTTGTACCAATTCGCGTCCAACCACCACCTACGTACGTACCCACGCACAATCTAGCTGCTCGCATGTGATCTCTAGTTACGTTACTCGTGGTCGACGTTGCCAGCCGGCCGGCCGGCAAGATCCCAACTCCCGATGTGGGTTAACTCCGGCGACATGAATGCATGGCATCCATGGTTTCCTAGACACACTGGTAAATTAACCAGCCAACAAGACACACCTGAGTTGCTCCGGTAACGATGACCAGAAAGGGTTGTTCTTGCGATCAAGTTTTTTTTTTCTCGATTATACAGTACGATTTCTAGGATTTGATTATATAGTACGACAAGAATAATACCTATATTAAACTTTGCTATGTTCCGGCACTCTCAGTGATTTGACCCAAGCAGGCCGCACGGCTCGGCTCAGCCGGCTAGCCGGCTTGGTTCGTTTCTTTTCGTGTTTAGGTTCTTTAAAACATACGTAATTACGTGTAGATTTTTTCCGCGTTTTTTATGAAAAAGACATTCTAGTTTAGAAAAATCGTGAATCTTTTGTGAAAGGACCTAAATAAATACCGAAAAAATATCGTAGTTACGTTTGGATTATTCCAGCTATTTTTCGCGAAAAGAATCTTTCGATTTAGCACAATCGCGGATCCTTCGTGAGAGGCCCCAAGATAAATGCAAAATAAAAACGTGGTTGCGTTTGTACCCTTTCAACCGTTTCGCGCGTTTTCTCGACGATTTTTAAAAAGAAAACACCGTCGAAAAAAACGAAATTCATTTCGCACGTTTTCTCAACGATTTTTTTTTTAAAAAACACCGCAAAAAAAACGAAATTGTTTCTGCGAAAAAAAAACAACGCAGACGGGTGTGTCATGTCGTGAAAACATTGCTAGTAATAATACATATACTAAAGTTCGAAGTCCTCGCCTGGGAGACCTCCCCTCACGCTGGCTCACGCGCGGGAGCCAGTCGGCCGGCTCGGCTCTTTTATTTTTCATTGTAGATCCCTCAAAAAATGTGTAATTATGTGTTGGTCCTTCCCGCGATTTTTTACGAAAATGATCTTCTGGTTCAGAAAAATCGCGAATCTTTCGTGAAGGATCCCTAATAAATACCGAAAAAATGCGTCATTACATTTGGATCATTTTAGCTATTTTTCATGAAAAGAACCTTTCGATTTAGCGCACTTGCGGATTCTTCGTGAGAGGACCCCAGATAGATGCGAAAAAAACGTTATTGCGTTTGTATCTTTTCACTGTTTCACGCGTTTTCTCGATGATTTTAAAAAAAACACTGTCGAAAAAAAATGATTTAAAGCAGGCCGCGCGACTCGGCTCGTTTCTTTTCGTGTTTAGGTTCTTTAAAAAAATACGTAATTACGTGTAGATCTTTCCCGCATTTTTTTACGAAAAAAGACCTTATAGTTTAGAAAAATCATGAATCTTTTGTGAAAGGACCCTAAATAAATACCGAAAAAAGATCATAGTTACGTTTGGATCATTTTAGCTATTTTTCGCGAAAAGAACCTTTCGATTTAACGCAATCGCTGATCTTTTATGAGAGGCCTCCAGATAAATGAAAAAAAACGTGGTTGCGTTTTTATCCTTTCAACCGTTTCGCGCGTTTTCTCGACAGTTTTTAAAAAGAAAACACCGTCGAAAAAAAACAAAATCCGTTTCGCACGTTTTCTCGATGATTTTTAAAAAAAAAACACCGCAAAAAAATGAAATTATTTCTGCGAAAAAACAACGTAGGCGGCGTATCACGCCACGAAAACATTGCTAGTAATAATACATATACTAAAGTTCGAAGGATTCCTCGCCTGGGAGACCTCCCCTCGCGTCGGCTCATGCGGGGGAGCTAGCTAGCCGGCTCGGCTCTTTTATTTTTCACGTGTAGGTCCCTCAAAAAATGCGTAATTACGTGTAAATCCTTCTTGCGGTTTTTTACGAAAAGGATCTTCTGGTTCAGAAAATCGCGAATCTTTCGTGAAGGGTCCCTAAATAAATATCAAAAAAATGCGTCATTACATTTGGATCATTCCAGCTATTTTTCACAAAAAGGACATTTTGATTTAGCGCAAACGCGGATCCTTCGTGAGAGGACCCTAGATAAATGCGAAAAAAACGTGATTGCGTTTGTATCCTTTCACCATTAATTTCATGCGTTTTCTCGACGATTTTAAAAAAACACCGCCGAAAAAAAAATAAAATTGTTTCTGCGAAAAAAACAGCGCACGTAGTGTATCACGCCGCGAGAACATTCCAGTTGAACTAATTAGGGTAGAGCTAGGGGAGCTATAATATTCCACCGTGCCTAAATTTGCTTGAATATGTCCAAAGCAAAACTGTCGAATCTCTGTGCTAATGCTATATAGTAACTCTTACATGAGCAACTTTGTGAGCCATGATCACCTTTCCGCCCACCGTTACACATGTTTCGGTACGAGGATGCAAACCAACACCGACGGAGTATTCATCCCCAGCCCGTTTCTACAGGGAAAAGGAAATCTAGAGGGCCAACTAGTGGAATACCATGAAGATGATTTGGTCCTCGTTCAACTTGTACAATGATTGCAACCCAAATCACAAGCAGAAGTCAGCTATGTAGCTGCCTAGCTAGCCAGCGAACATGTTCTCTTTTGATCGCCGAAGCATAGATCCTGGTACAAAGTGCATGATGTGTGCAGGGTATACTACCTAACGATGAACTGGTCCTAGGATTACATTATTCTTGCAGGATGCACTACTGTTACAGTAGACATCTCATCATTGACTGTTTTTTTTATAAAAACCATCAGAAATGAGTATTAGGCATATTACAGACGGTTTTTTATAGGAACCGTCCGAGATGATTCCACATCACTGACGGTTCCAAATTGAAACCGTCTGTTCACTGACGGTTAGAAAACTGTCTATGATGATCTATTGTTATCACTGACATTTTGATATAGACGATTTATAAAATCGTCTGTGATGTGATTTATGAACCGTCTATGATGAAGGGTTGTGCACTAGTGCACTAGTGATGCATGCAGGATTGAAATGAGGCATGTATGCACGCATGCATGTTTTGTACTCCCTATGCAAGGTTCTTTCCTCCACATAAGAATGAATGCATGCATGGTGCTGCGTGCCCATAAAACATATCGCGATCCCATCCATCGTTCCATCTATCCTGGATTCCGTTCCTCCCCGGTTCACGCGTTCCTCCACGGCGGTTCACGCCAGCCGTCCGTTGATGGATTCTCGTACCGTCGTACGCATGCGCAACAGCACAAACTTGACGCACAAGCAGAAGCATGCAGATGCAGGCACCACGTAACCAGTGGCGTACATGAGAGAGAAATATAGGAGGTGCTCTCTGCTGCCGCGCTTCCCTTCATCCATGATTGGTGGTTCATGTTGCTCCTTGAAAACCATCGAAAAAAGACTACGAGACTAAGAGAGTACTAAGGATAAGACGATCGAAACTGATGCTTTAGTCCCTTTCACATTCCCTATTGCATCTACCACTACACATCACGCTTAATTAGTTATGCAAGTGAGCAAGTATCGATGTTAGCACCTCATATGTGTGCAGCCTGGTGTAACTTAAAAATCAAGCCGTTGTTTGGGATATCGATACGCCTTAAGATGACATTTTGAACATTAATTTTTATAAAAAAGTAAAAATATGTTTTTCAATAAAAATAATTATACACTATAAGAATATATTTTAGGATGAATCTAACTACCAATCAAATGTTAACAGTCTTGATAATTCTCTATATATCAATGCTCAAATTAAAAATGTTTAACCGTACAAATTCTAAAATGAATTACATTTAGAATTAATTAGAGGTAGTAGCTATTTTGTGTATGTTGTAAAATACACGGTAAAAATAGACTATCAAAAGGAACATGAGACATAGATTTAACGTGGAAATTCCTTTCAAAATAATCACGGACATTTAAAGGCAAATATCACTGTATGAAGAGATATTTATAATGAAGTTCTTCTTTTCTCTTCTTTTGTTTTTGCTCTATCCTATGGACTAAAGGAGCATATTTAAAGTGGAACACAAAGGATTTTATATAGGACTAGAACTTTGAATTGGAGTAAGAAACAAAATCAAAACGTATTTGGATCACACTTTAACAATATCCACCTTAAGATAAATTCTTCTTGTGGCCAAAATATCAAAATTTCCTCAAAATAAGTCTTTATCAATAGACCTTATACCACGAAAGTCCATCGAACTAATCTGAACCATTAAGACTATAAAAGTCTTATCCAAACACTTCTCACGAAGCAAAATTGAGCAAATCACTCGTAGATCTAAACACATAGCTATCAATAAAACAGATGAACAAATTTGAGTCTTCAACAATTATAATCCTAGTAGAAGTCTGAGTATGTACAACTGATCTCCTGAAACAAATACTCAATTATCAAACGGCTTAAATCAAGACATCATCTATGGCATTGGATATAGAACTCATCTCATGAAATCTTGACATGCTCCATCAAGAACATGAAACTCAGCAAATAATGCTCGTAGGAAAGCAACTTGCACATGAGACCATCAGATACATCAAACTGTTGGCTTCAAAGGTAATTAAATTCTATGACATGGTTGAAACTACCCCAGTAAGTCTATCCGGATGAAAGAAACTCTTGTGTTGTCAATGGAGAATTAAACTGCAATAGACCCCTCATATCGAGTTATAACAATTGGACAATGTTGTAATATCCACAAAAAAAGCTCCTCTTTGCACTTTAAACCTTCATCTCAAACTGCAATTGGAGCAAAACTTTCACTTTCAAACAACAAAATTTCGGAGAGTATCATGCTAGCTGTCATTAGGGTATCATCAAAATTCTTAAGAATTAATATCGCTAAAGCCTTCATAATGATCGCGCAAACGATCTAAAATTATAACATATCAAAACGGTGAATAAACACCAAATTCTGTTGTCTCTTAACTGATATTGATTCTTTTTTTTTCAAAGTCTCATCGATCAGGTGTAGGCCAAGTTAACTCATTGTGTTGAAAGCTTGTAATTCTACATTAGACTCTATATATGAGTATCTTGCCACAGACCCTAATAGACGACAGATCGTTGATGAAATCGCCAATGATTAATCCCGCATGCATACCGTCACTAATAGGCACAACGGCCGAAATTGCAATATAATCCACCTCCAACAACAGAGATAGTATAGGACGGCACCTAGGGCATGGCACCAGGTGGCACAGACAATAGCATTGGTGAAATTAGTGCTGAAAACAATCGCTAGGGTACAACATGAGTCAACAATCAATATGAAGTTGAGTAATGGAACGGAGTCAAAACAAGTTGAAATCGGCAAATTGAGATTGATGATTCTCCTGTTACATTCATTTTGTGCATGTAGCAGTAGATAATGGCTTGCAGCAAAATCGCCAGAAATCATCGATGCAAATGCTGTGCAGATGTCATGCAATGGCCACGACGATGTCATGCAATTGCCACTCTTAATTGTCTTAATGACACCTCGCGGATGGCAACCCTTTGATGATGTTGCCATGCCGGTGCCGTCCCAGGGAGTCGCCTACTCCCGGGGCAGCGGCTTGGTTTTGAACCTAGAGTTCTGATAACACTTGTTATAAAATACACGACAAAAATAGAGGATCAAAATAAATAGGAGACACGGATTTAACGTAGAAAACACTTTTGAAAAGAAAACTACATATGCATGAAAGTTATATCATTATATGAGGAGATGCTTACGATGAGGTTCTTTTTTCCCTTCTCTTGCCCTTGCTCTATAGTATGAACTATATATATATATATATATATATATATATATATATATAATAGACTCCACTTTATAGGTATATTTATATGGATACTTAACAGACTCTATGTAGGAGTAAATTTGAGATAAAAGTAAGAAACGAAACCGAGACGAATTCAGACCACACTTTAACGCTGTGCATAGCAACTTGCGGCGGCCCGCTGTAGCAAGAAGGGAAGATCCACCGCACACGGCGCAAAAAGTCGACGAGACGAAGGTAATGTCGTAATGACCAGCGTGCAGTGCGCTGCGCATACATTCCACCGCAGCTGGTTTTGCTGCGCGCTGCTGTTTGTGCTGCCGCTGTTCTGTCCGCCCGCGCGTGCGTCCCCTCGATCGACGGGCCGGGGGGGCCCTACCTTAGCTACCTATACGCCGGGAACAAGTGCCGTGCCTCTTGGCTTGATAGTATAATACCGCCGCCGCTCCACTACCGGCTCTCTGTGGCACCAGATAACTCGGTTAGCTTCTCCGGGCACGAGGCAGGCAGCACTGCAGGCCGGTCGTCGTATCCCTTGCCCTAGAGCTGGTCTCCCAGGATTCATGCATCGGAGAGTATGGGCTTCTGGCTCCTTCCACCAACCAACCTATGCTATGTTTTCCTGCATGCCCTAGGTAACGACCTGCCCTAAGTAACGTCCAACGAGATACAGCGGCGAAGGACGACCGGTTTGGAGATACAGCGGCGAAGGACCGGTTTGGACGTGTGTGTTGAGCAAAGACCCATAATTTACCGGTGGAACTGAAAATTTTTGATGGTAATGTACATTTTACACTATGATTATGTTTGGTATAGCTCCAGCTTAACTAGATTCGTAGATCTAGATATTTTTAGCTTCACCAGATTCGTGGAGCTGGAGCTGTAGGTATATTAAGGCCCTGTTTGGGAGAGCTCCAGATCCCAACTCCAGCTCAGAGCTGAAACTTATAGGCTAAAATAAAGTGAATTAAGTTTATCATTTTAGTCTAAAATGTAAACAAGATGAGCTAGAAATACCCTGCTCCACCAACTCCACAAATTTTGGTGGAGCTGGAGCTGTCCCAAACACCCCCTAAGAGCCTGTTTCGTAGAGCTCCAGATTCTAGCTTCTCGTGAAATCTGAAACTTGTAGGCTAAAATAAAGTGAATTAAGTTTATGTTTTTGGTCTAAAATGTAAACAAGATGATCTATCTAAACACTCTTAATGTACTCACAACTTCAGCTTCTTGAATCTGGTGAAGCTAGAATTTTCAACTTCACCAGATTCACGAATCTGGAGAAGCTGAATCCCTACCAAACAGGCCTTACGAGTGTTTAAGTAAATCATCTTATATACATTTTAGACTAAAAATATAAACTTAATTCACTTTACTTTAGCTTACACGTTTCAGATCTGAGGTGAAGCTGGGATCTGAAGCTCTTCCAAATAGGACCTATAACTCTATATTTTTGTGCAATAATTTAGTATCATTATAAATCCAACATGTATATTTGAAATTTGCTAAAAGTATAATACAAATAGTTGTAAAGTCTTAAAAATATCAAATGAAAATCAAAACCAATTCAATCAACAAATTTAACCCAATAAAGAAGTAAAATTTTAGCGTTTTACAATTTTCTGGAGTGCCGAGACATACACGGCACCTCACCTGGTTCTGCCCATGTCCTGGTGCTTCAGTACGTACGCCCTCAAGGCACCACGTCTAGGCCAGCCAGCCTCTGGCTCTAACAGTAACATCATATGTACCGACTTCCATTCAGCAACTACAACGAAGAGCTCGTATATTCATCACCTGCCGACGAAAAGCCGATGATCTACTCAATATACTTCAACGATGGTACAGATAGGACATATAATCGCATGATGGACAGATTACACTAGCTTATACACATTTCATCATTCGGTACAAAAATAACCAAAAAAAAAAACAACAACCGAATACAACAAGATTTATAGCGGGCCGGGTTGAGCTTGGGCTTATACAAGAGACCACGAGCCCGGCCCAACCCATTTCACCTCCATTTGTGCCTTCCACTTACGCACAAACTATAGCGCACGACTTTAGAGTGAAAAACCGAAACAATAGCTGGATCTGCACCAGAGACAGCCTCGCAAGCACAAGAATAACGTTAATTTCACTGAGGTATCACGCGCCGGAGGCCCACACGTCCGCGTGTGGGTCCCGTCGGCCCGCGCGGGCCCGGCACGTGGTCGCGAGGGGCCACCTGGCGCCGAGCTGGGCTGCGCGACGGCGGACGCGTCCAAGGCATCGGCGGGGCCGTCTACTCTACTCCCTCCCGCGCCTGATTCGCGTCATCCCGTCGTCTCCCTCCAACTATAAATAAGCGGCTCCCGCCACGCCCCGCCTCCACACAGCAACAATCACCTCCTCTTCTTCTCCCCTTCTGCCTTGCAATACCCCTGATCGTTCGATTCTCTTCCCCCCTCGCTTCTAGAACTTGTTTTTGGAAGGTTTTCTTGGGTTGGGTTCTTGATGGCGAAGCCGAGCGTGGTGGTGCCGGAGGTGGGCGTGGCGGTGGCGCCGGCGGCGTGCCCCTGTCCGGGGACGCTGTTCCCGTACCCGCCGCCGCGCGCTGGGATCGCCGTGCGACGGAAGTGCCAGCTGCAGGTGGCGCAGGTTGAGCTCGGCGCGGGGCTGCTCAACGGCTTGGTGGAGTCCATGCGGGCGTCGTCGCCCACGCAAGCCAAGGCCGCCGCGGCCCTCGCTGCCGGCGTCGGCGACGAGCACGCCTCCTGGATGGTCTGTTCCCACCGCATGCCGCTACTACTGTCGCGCTGATGGTTAAAATCATCACGTTTCTTGTCTTCTTGGCGCGCTGACACCGAATCGTTTGCATGCGCACGCGCAGGTGAAGCACCCGTCGGCGCTGGGCAAGTTCGACCAGATCGTGGCAGCGTCCAAGGGGAAGCAGATCGTCATGTTCCTCGACTACGACGGCACCCTTTCTCCCATCGTCGACGACCCCGACGCCGCCTTCATGAGCGAGACGGTGAGCTAGCCTAACTAAGCGCAGCACTACCTCTGTGCCACGCCCCTCCCTTGTTCACTCTGCTTATAGACATGCACCTCTGCTCACCGTGCGCACACGTTTACAGATGCGGATGGCCGTGCGCAGCGTCGCCAAGCACTTCCCGACGGCGATCGTGAGCGGCCGCTGCCGCGACAAGGTGCACCCTACCCTGCAACATCAGCAACTCCCATTGCCATCACAAAGCAGTGCAATCTCTGAGGAAAACTAACCGAGTTCTTGATTTCTACTCTCAAGGTGTTCGAGTTCGTGAAGCTGGCGGAGCTGTACTACGCCGGCAGCCACGGCATGGATATCAAGGGCCCGGCCAAATCCTCCTCCCGGCACACGAAGGCCAAGGTGAATACACATTCCTCATCTCACGATCGATCGATCGATCGATGTCCAGTCACACACATGTGCCCTCTCTCACAAACTAAAGGTACCTTTTTCCCTCGCGTGTGGCCCTGCAGGCTAAAGGAGTTCTCTTCCAACCAGCAAGCGAGTTCCTGCCAATGATAGAGCAGGTACCTTCTACCTTACACATCCAAACCCTTTCTCCTCTTCTTAATTACTTTCTTCTTTCATGCTTGCTTAGTTGCATCAAGATTACGTCGTTCGATCAAGCTAGTTAGCTAAATAAACTGTTCTCATTAGTTTTCGCTGCTGTTTTTCGATGCTATGATTAGGTGCATGAGCGTCTAATAGAGAAGACAAGGTGCATACCTGGGGCCAAGGTGGAGAACAACAAGTTCTGTGTATCTGTCCACTTCAGATGCGTCGATGAAAAGGTAGGCGATGGAACGGAAACGGATGGCCAGCCTGAGTGGCCGTTGCTTTCGCTTCCCATTTATAGTTCTTTTTCACTAGTGTCATTTCTAGCTAGCATCAGTGCATCACCCAAGCCTGCACTACACTGCTACTGGACCAAGCTAACTTGCATTCGTTAGAGGGTGAGGAGCTAGCAAAGGCGAGTACATGTAAATTCTGCATTACACTAGTAGTAGTATATGGTAGGTAGTAAAATCAGATTCAACCATTGATTTCTGAGGGTATTCTATTCCTACTACTTTACTAACGAAGAAGAAAGTATAAATAAATAAGCTCTTTTACGGTACACTAAATTCAATATATGGACCGTTCATTCTTTTTCCAATCCAATAGATTAGATTAGATTAGCCTATATTTATTTATATTTCCTCTCGTAGTATAGTAGTAAATATATCATTAATAAATCAACTGTTAGATTTAGCTTCTAGTGCCCACTATATACTACCAGTATAATGCACTAAAATTTCTCTAAATAAATACTAGGTAATATGGTACATTGGGTCGAAAATGATGAACATCTATATTAAACTTAGTTTCCCATAAAAGAGCTCACATATGTCTCGGATTGATTGCCCCTAATCCTTGAATGAACGGTTTTGCCGATTTTGGGTCGCCAGAAATTTTCTTTAACCGATTCGATTGCTTGATTCTGCAGGGCTGGGGGGCGCTGGCAGAGACGGTTAAGGCCGTGCTGAGGGACTACCCGAAGCTGCGGCTGACGCAGGGGAGGATGGTGTTCGAGGTGCGGCCCACCATCAAGTGGGACAAGGGCAAGGCCCTCGAGTTCCTGCTCGAGTCGCTCGGTGAGCCTCCAACCTGAAGAAAACCGATACGAAAAGCGGTTTCGGCTGCTGCCGTCTGATCGTACAGATTAGACCGGTCGATCCACTTAATCCGCGCGCTGATTGAATTTTGCATGTGTCGCTGTGCCGTAGGATTCGCCGACTGCAGCGATGTGCTGCCCGTTTACATCGGCGACGACCGCACCGACGAGGACGCCTTCAAGGTACGTAGTAATACGGTGGTGCATCGATCGTCATTTCGGTTTGTCTTGTGCATTGCCTAGTGGACAGTTAGCCGTACATACTGCTGCTTCCTCTCTTGTTTTGAAACGACGTTAGTCGACGACGAGCCTAACGAGAGCGGCCGGATTAATTCGTTCTGTACGCAGGTTTTGCGGCGGAGGGGGCAGGGCGTAGGGATCCTGGTGTCGAAGCACGCCAAGGAGACGAGCGCCTCCTACTCGCTCCAGGAGCCCACCGAGGTGAGTACCGATCGAGCACACGTACGAACGCACAGTACACGGCACTAGCGATCCAGCGTCAGCTAGCCACCGGGTGGCGCCCCGCGCGCCCGAGCTTTTCCGGGCCGGAGGGGACGCCGATTGCTCTCGCGCTGGACCACCGCTAGCGGCCTTGCCCCGCCGTCAAATCAATCGTCTGGCGTCCATTTCGACCTGTAGATCGCTAGCTAGCTAGCCATCAGCGGCTGATGCTCACCCTGCTCGTCTTTTGCTTGCGTGCGTGACAGGTGATGGCGTTCTTGCTGCGGCTCGTGGAGTGGAAGCGCCTCTCCAGGGCACGGTTGAGGCTATGATCGGGAAGACGCAGCAACGCGTAGGAACCGGCCGGATTGATAAAGCAACCGATGAACAGAGGGAGTGTATTGTTGGATCCATTGCCAGACCCAAGGGCATGGAAGGCTGGCTACCCAGACCAGAGGCATTGTTGTATCGGATTATGTTTTCCTCTCCCTTCTTTTTTTGGGGGCCCTTTGCTATGCTAGGGCATGTATGTATACCAAGAATTAATGTAAATTATCTTGCTATGTACAAGAGGAAAAGGAAATAACGAATTGCAGTGCAAGTAAATATCAAGAAAGGCCTTCTTCTCCATCAACTTTTGAGAACTACTACAATGCCTCTTACATCTGTTTGACTGTTCCCGGGATACTGTATTTGGCAAAGAGCATTTCGCTTGCCGCTCGGTTGTCCATGGCATGTACTTCACCGTGGCTTCGTGCCTCGCAGGTCCACGTCGGAGCCGGGTCTGTTGGAGCTAATCTTGTCTAGACGTACTCTAAGTGGCTGTTTGGTTAAATGCATACACATAGATTTGCATCAATAGATACATAATTTTTCTTTTTTTCTTATGTTTAATTGACCGCATATGGTTTTAAATTTGGCTTTGCAGATGCAAGATTCCCCCACAGCCTGGCTCTAGGGAAACGACCAAAACTGGCGTTTCTACTGGTGCAATGATCGATGCTGGCTTCATGTTAGCGCGAAATGGCCCACTGGCCGGCGACGCACACTGCACCGCACAGCATGCATCGCTAGCTGTGCATACAGTTATTAGACAATATGCCATCTAATTTTTTTCTTTTTTTTTGCTAATATCTTTTTATTATTATCTCCGATCATCGAACCGATTTTACCTACATATTCCTGACATTTTTTCAAACAAAACTAGACCACACTTGCCATATAAAATTCAAAAGATTTAATTTTTTGTTTTTCAATTTTATTGTTTTTTCGGAATTTATTAAAAATTTAAACAACACCTAAATTGAATGAAACAAAAAAAATGGAACCGTAGGTTCAAATACTACATGCTGAAAAAAATTTAGATTTTTAAAATTTATTTATCACTCTTTTGAATTTGGTCATCTCACTTTCCTTTAAGCAACCAAACACTATCTCTGTGCATCCACTCAGCCTGACTCCCACCAGCCTGGCTGAGCTTGTACAATCTGGTTGAGTTGAGAAGGCAACCAAACAGCCCCTAAACCTATCCGTGCATACAGGCCTATCCGAATTGGCTGTCGTATTCTAGTGGTAGACTGTATGTGAGCTTGAATCGGAAGAGCAACAGGCTATATATATAAGAGCAATGTACTCTATTTTGGATGTAAGATAAGAAAAGCAAGTGAGTAAGATAATAAGAAAAAGTGCTAGTTGTGCTTGATTTTTTTACCATAGTACGAGTGTTCATGATCTTAGGCTAAAACCAATAATTGGTATCAAAGGCTAATTTCTTGATCCGTGTATGCCCAAAATCAAATCATGCTCTCTAAGAAGTTGTGTCATTGATGATGAGACGACGTTCGATGCGAAGGCGAAGGAGAGTTTCGCCCTCTCGCTGCAATATGCGATGTTCACAAAGAGTAACTATGCTACGTGGCAATCAAGATTAATGTGTACATGAAGGCACAGGGGTGTGGGATACCATCGATCATGGTATCATTGACATGTGCAAGGACTAGATTACATTAGCTGTAATCTACCAAGGGATACCAGAGGATACACTCTACCTATTAGTCAAGAAGGAGATAGCAAAGGATGCATGGGAGGCGTTGAAGATCATGCATATGAGATCTGAGCGTATAAAAGATACCAAGGTACAAACCCTTAAGTCGGAGTTTGAGTAGCTGACATGAAGGAGTCGAAATCAGTTGATGATTTTGCAGTCCGGTTGACGACCATCATCAACAAGATTTAGGCACTAGGCGAGAAGATCGAGGAGATGTACGCTGTCAAGAAATTTCTTTGCACCATCTCTCAGAAGTTTTTTGAGATTGCTTTGACTATTGAACAATTTGCCAACCATAAGACCATGACGATGGAGGAGCTCATTGGGTGGTTGGAGGTGCACTAAGAGCGTCTAGTAGGATATGGTGGTACCAAGGAGAAACTTTTATTGCTCACTCGTACTGAGTGGAAGGCCAAAGAGACAAAAGACGATGGACACTATAGAAAGTTCGACAAGACAAAGGTACGATGATGCAATTGTCAGGATTACAGGCACTTCGCTTTCGAATGTCGTAATCTGCGAAAGGAGAGAGTAGAAGGGTATTTAATTGAGGTAGATGCTAAACTGACATTGCTATGATGTTGAGTCGAGTTCATCTAGAATCAAGTTCGAGACATTGAGGAGATGTGTTCATTGTCCTAAGTCGAGTTCGTGTGAGTTGAGTCTAGGACATTGAGGAAATGTGTTTGCCTTTTGAGTCAAGTCTATCAAAGAGATGTCTAGGATATTGAAGAGATGTGTTCTTTGTCCTGAGTCAAGTTCGTCGAAGAGGAGTTCAGGATGTTGAGGAGATGCGTTCGCCATCCTGAGTCAAATCCGTCAAAGTTAGGTCCATGATGTTGAGAAGATGTATTCACCATTCTGTACTTGTCAAGTAAAAGTAAGTCATAATTGAAACCGACTGCCTCAACAAGTTAGAGTTGTATCAGAAATTATATGTTACAAGATTAAGGGGGTGAATTTTGTACTTAATCTTGTTTTGCTAGTAATCGTAGTCAAATCTGAGATGTACTCTGAACCTACCTATGCATATAGGCTTGTTCGAATTGGCTGTCATATTCTAGTGGTAGACCGTATGTGAGGTTGAACCGGAAGACATGCTATATAAGCAAGAGCCTTGTACTCTATTTTTGATGTAAGATGAGAAAAGCAAGCAAGTAAGAAAATAAGAAAATATGCTAGTTGTGCTGCACCATCAAAATGCTTATGTTTATGAGTTCTTGTGCTTGATTTTTTGCCATCGTACATGTGTTCATGATCTTTGGCTAAAACCAATAGGGCCATGGTGGACTAGGAAGGGAGGAAAGTTGGTAGCTTGCAGTATGTTAGATAGACTTGCAGAAAATGTGGTGGCTTGGGGGAGAGAAGATCGTCCAAGGTAGAGGAAAGGTGGTTTGAAGGAGAAAAAGAGAGGCAACTAGAGACCTCTCGTTGGCCTGCACACTACTAGACCATCTGCAAGACGCCATCACTGTTGATGGTCGTGCAACATCGTCGTCGCCACAGATGGCCTATGCCACACTGACACAACTGCAGGCCCCCGTCGTCACATGCAACACCGCCAGGGATTGGATCCAATCAGATCTAGACCTATTCTGTCCAGATCTGGCCAGATGTAGATGTCGACGATCTCTCAGGGTAGAGAATAGTGGAAGGAGCAACACGGGTCAGTGGCGATGAAGAGGAAGGGAGGGCTAGGATGAGGATAGAAATGCTGATGACAGACGAGCACTACTATAGAAATGCCTATATTAGACGATTAATTACAGACAGTTCTCCAAAACCATTCGTGTTAAAGATAACCACAAATGGTTTTCAAGCGCGACCATCCATGTTTTGGAAATACTGATATCACAGATGGTTTATAGGTAGAATCGTTTGTGATATGATTGAGACCACTATAAAACATATAAAAGTTCCTCGCGTAGACCTTAGCACCTAGCGTGTTTCGCCTCCCCCAAACCCTAGCCCCCCAGCATCCTCCCTTTCGGTGACCTCCTCATCTGCGACCTCCCTTTAGATGACCTCCCTCTCGGTTACCTCCTCCTTCGTGACCTCCCTCTTGGCTACCTCCTCCTCAGCGTCCTCCACTCTACCTCAGCGACCTCCTCCTCCTGCCCTCGAGCCCGTGCTCCATTTGATTTGGTGAGTCTTTGTGTCCTTGTGGATCCTTATCCTATGATTTATATGGATGATTGCTAAAATAGTAAACAAAGTACACAAAAGATCAATCTCTACCTAGGGCAAGCATACATAGTTTAGTTTATCATTCAATATTGTTTCACTGCATGAGCCTCAATTTTATCCTTTGATCTTCGGGTCTAAAAAAAATAAAGGCATGTATGCACATCTGGTGATTAGGCATGATAGTAGACAAAGTACACAAAAAATGATATCTACCTAGGGACATCTATGCATAGTTTAGTTTATTTGCAACTTCATGCTGCTAGAACAATTATCTGGTGATTAGGCATGATTGAGTTTAGTTAAATGTAATATCTGTAACGATCTCTTATACTATTTTTTTTGTATTTGTGACTATTGTTCATGTGGTTTGTAATATACAAGAACATTAAAATTCTCATTGCCACTACTTTAATTATTTCGAACATCCTTAGTAGTAAATTCCTTGTAAACCTATTTTATGCAAAACATTAAAATTATTATTGCCACTGTGTACTTTGACCAACCTATCATTCTAATATGTGAGAACATCATTTTGTTTTTAATCTAAATTAATTGAAAAGATTGAAATCTGATTTGGTAAGATAGACGATATGGAAAAACTGTTGGATGTAAAACAAAAACTTGAGGTGGAGATAAAACAATTGAAGGAAAGTTTGAGTTAACAGAACATATTTATGGGATGAAAAAAATGAAAGACATAGATGACAAATTGCAAGATATTGAATGTATTAACACGGCACTCATCATTAAGGACCGCAGGGCGAATGCAACACTAAAAGAAGCCAAAGTTGAGCTTATAGAGGTAATATAAAGATTTCTAGTATTTAATTCAACAAGATTACTGATAATATACCAAGACACACCCTTTTCACAACAAATATGATCGCTTTGTAGAGATTAAGAGATATGATTGGAAGTCAATCGGTTATTGGTATCAAACAAATGGGCATTGTGCCAGAGTTGTGGAACTTCAAAGAAAATCGAAAAGTCTCTGTTGCGGAAGCTATGAGACATATAATAGCATATATGAAAAAGCCATAAGATCTTCTTGTGTTGAGATATCAAATAATATTGATTCTCAATGTATACTTGTTGGTATTTATGATATCATAGCTTGTTAATGTATTACACCTAACATTATCTTTAATATATGAATGGTTAGTTTGCTATTAATATGATTGTTGGATACTCATATACTAGAAGAACACTTAGATACTATTATTGGACTTATTTGTCATGCATATTAAGGACCTTGAGACAAATCAATGGGACATATGTTCTTTACTAGTATCTAGTAGCAGTTTTTGCCGTTTCATTGTATTTTTTAAGGTAACATTGTGTTCTTAAGGTATATACGAAGGTAACATGGAGTTCAACTATCACTTTGATTTAGAACACCATATTGCCTTCACACCTCAAGAGCACAACATTAGCTACAGATTGAAATGCCATGAAATGCCAAAAACTGTGACCAACAACGAGTAAAGAACATGCCTGATTGATTCATTCACATCCGTGATATGTTTTTCCCTAACTCTCTTAGCAGAACTTTTATGATTAGTATCTATTATTTGAAATTCCTTCTCCTTAGATATTTTTACAATAACATTTATAAGGCATAACCAGTTATAGATTTTGTAACTGAATATCAAAACATCCTAGATGCATCAGAGCAACAGCTTGTCTGATGAGGATAGTCTTAAAATATGAACATTTTTAGTACTTTCATCACCTTTCTTATTCAAGTATTGATTGATTCCAAGGCAAAATTCAATTTCATCCACAATTCATCCTAAAAGTTGCCATGCTCTGATTTATCACTTTCACTTCATCCTCATCCCCGAATGAGAATACCATAGGCGATCTATTTTCACTCTGGTATTGTATAGGAACAAAATTACTATGGTCCTGTTCTTGCACAAGGTCAGCGAAAATAGGCTGTCTATAGTATTCTTATTCGGAGATGATGATGAAGTGAAAAATAAATTAAAGTATAACAACTTTCAAGATGAACCGTAGATGGAATTAGATTTTGTCTTAGAATCCATCAAAAATAGAATGAGAAAGGGGATGGAAGTGCTACAAATGTTCATATTTTAAGACCATCCTCATCAAACAAACAGTTGCCTCAATGCATCTAGGATATTTTGACATTTAATTGTAAAATCTATAACTGATTGTGCCTTGTAAATGTCGTTGTAGAAATGTCTAAAGATAATAAAATTTTGAGCAATAGATACTAATCATTAAAGTTCTGCTAAGAGGGTCAGGGAAAAAACATATCATGAACGGTTCTATTTAAAACCGTCTGTGATCAACTCATATCGTAGATGGTTATAGTTAAAAACCATATGTGATATGTGTTTTCACAGTCGGTAAGAAAACCGTCAGTGATATGTGTCGTAATATCACTGACACATGCTTACAGACAGTTTAGAAAACCGTCTATAATAACCTTCTCTATATTAGTGGAGGGCGAAGGGTGGAGAATGCTGACGGTGAAGAGGCTTGAGAGCGACAACACGGGTGAGGTGAGCTAGAGAGGTGAGGTCGAGGAGAGAAGTGTGGGTGAGGTAGGCTTAGACATTGTATAGACTGACAGATGGGCCAAGGGTGGGGCAAGGGTGTAAATGTAATAACTTTTCTTCTTCTAGGGTTTCTCATGTAAAATTGCAAACTAAAGTAATAAATAGAAAGTAAGCATGGGCTAAAATAAAACACTAAAAGGCTGAAATGAAAAAATATCTATGAATACTTTTAAGCAACTATCCATTATCCATTAGGTGGGTAAGAGCCTGAATGGTGTGGCTCGTGGCTAGATGAAAAATAGATGAATTTTATAATATATTATATTAGTAGTATACGATAGATAGTAGAAATTAGATTTGAACATTAATTTTTTAAAGATATTTTTGCTAATCTAATATAGAAGGAAGTATGAATAAATACCCCATGATCTGATTCATTGAGATGAAATGAACAAACGGTGCATACTAGATTTAATGTACCATAAAGGAGCTTGAAACATAAACCACTTAAACACCTTACACCTGTGCATTGGACTGTGCCCCGTGCAATTTGTAGATGCACTCGTGATGCATGTGGAAGAAAAGCTATCGGTGCAGCATAGTACAGTACTGCATCTTAGCAGCGTACCAGACCACATAATTTCTTGTTAAAGCTGCTTGTTGCTAGAGGTTGTTAGTACAGCTAGTACTGCGGCTCACATGATGCGAGTACTACGGCTTCTTTTCTGATGGATCCAACGTTGTTTTGTCTTCTTGCTATGATTTGGCCCGACCCGACCCCTGAAGAGGCAACGTTCTGTGCGTGGGGCGGCTGAGCGAGTAGCTGAGTAGCTCAGTTGATTCGTTCGCTCGCTGAGCAGCGTGTCCGTTCACGTTCGACGTCGCTCGGATGCGGATGCGTGTGAGATGTGGTGTATGACGCGTGAGTGTGTGTGTGGAGTGCGTACGTGCGTGGTTAAATGCAGTGTTTAACTTTCTTTCTTTCATCAACGCCGTAAGCTACGCCAATTAAAAAAATTCATTCGCGTGCGTGAAGCTTTAACTCAACTCACATTTCTTTTAGAAATCTATTCATGTATTTTTATAATTATAAAAATAATTTTTTTGTCTACACATGTCTTTTGGCACATTTGTGTATCACGACAAATGCTGTCGAGCTAGGACACCATAGCAACACTTTGTCGTCTTGTGTGCGCTGCCAATCTACCGAGCAACCTGCCACGATAGGTGTAGGCTATGGTTTCAAATCCCTACCATGGTGTATAAGCGTAGCAGGTTACATATACCAATCGCTAGATCTTGCGTGGCCAACGAGAAGAGTGTTTCCTAACTACTTTTCGCACAAAAGCTGGTTTAAAGAAAAAAGGTACGAAGAGGCTATAAAAAGCAAAGAACTCCAATACTCGTATGGTGACTGTTCATGGTTGACCGCTAATTTGTTTGGATCGATAGCTAATCCTTGTACCGCAACTGTTTGCGTTGACCGCTAATTTGTTCGGATCGATAGCTCGAAATGTTGCCCGGTATCACTGCATCGCCCGAGTGGTACTCATCCAAAGGAGCACACAGTAACTGAAGCAATCACTGCCCTGCACTTGCAAACAAGCAGGTTGGTTGCGGTGTGTCCAACAAAACCCCCCCATTTGGATGGGACTCATCAATTTGAGACATTGGTGATCTGGTCACAGCTGCAGATGAATCATTAGGATGTGACTTATCATTAGCGACACTGATCCACCAACCAAATTACAGGACAAAATAAGGCTGTCCCACCCGCAAAAAAAACCATCAGAGACGCTAGCTGAAAATTAATGATCAAGAACCTCGTACATGAGCATCTCTAAAACCTGTCGATTTGTGTGGCTCCCTGCATCCGCAGTGGGGCGAAGGACAGGCTAAGCAAATCATCAACGCACCTCTTAGAGAAGCCAATGTATATGTGCTTTTCCATTACCATGATTTTACTTGATCTGCTCTTCGTTTCTCCCTAACAACACAGGCAGGCATGCACCAATGCTCGACGAAAGGAGGTGCTGCAACCCACGCATCAATCATTAAGGGTGATATTTGCCAACAATGGCGCACTAAAAGAAAGCCAAAAGCAAGAAAACGACGGAAATGGTAGTCCCTGCTACACGTAAGTGGGCCCGACATCTCAATAAAATTGCGGGGGCCACTCCGTCAGCGGGAGCGGAGGATTTCGTGCAAACAGATCCGCTTGTACATGTAGTCCTTCTGCAGATATTTATTTACTCCATCCGTCCGAACTTACAGTGCGCAGTTGTTAAAATAGAAATGTTCAAAAATATATGATATATTTTATTTTTCAATGCAGATTAGTGTGACGTTTCCTTTATACCCGTAATAAATATCTAGGTTTACTTAATATTCTATATTTGCATGCATTGAATATAGTGCGCACAAACAATAATTAGGGGTTATCTAGTCATTTTCATTATATCTTTGGCTAGAGTTGGCCAGATGGGCCGTGTTAAACGGGCCGACCCAAAGCACGGGAGTTGGGCCCGGCACTAGGCACGGCCCGGCACGACATGTATAGTGCGTGCGTGCTGCGCACAGGCCCCTTGGCGCGTGGTACGCGCGCACGCACACTATGCGAGCATTGATGCACACTGGTATGTTGGTATGCACGGGCACAATACTATGCAGGCACTGATGCACACTGGTATGCACGCAACTATTCGTGCCGGCATGGCACTATTTTTCGCTCTTCGTGCCGTGCCTGGGCCTGATCTTCGGCCCATGGGCCGGCACGGCACGGCACGGTACGATTAACTGTTCGTGCCGTTCCTAGTCGGGTCGTGCCCAGTCGTGCTCGTGCCGTGCCGCCTATTTGGCTACCTATATCTTTGGCCCTACAAACTTGAATGGAGAGAGTGCACTGTTACTGATCTGCACACTCCAAAGTTTAATCTGATGGCGAAGCGATCCAATCCTGCACCACAATTGGCCAGCATGGACCGTGCCACCATCCCCATTGGCCACTCGCACATCAGAAAAGAGGCAAGCAAGTGGTGGAGATGGAATCTTGGATAATGCGACGTTGATACACACACACATCTCTTACCATTTTGAGGATAAATATGAGTGCATGCACTTGTGCTGTGGAGCCATGCCATGAGAGGGAGGCACCACCACTAGCTAAGCTAGAGACGCAGAGGCTTAGAGGGAATCTATGGACGCATGATGAGGATGTGCAGCTTGTGGGAGGAGTTGGATTCCACATTGCAGATGGAGACACTAGCGTGCTTGCAATTGTTTTGTCCGATACGAAAAAGGTGAAGTTAGGAACTCGAATTCGGATTGGTTTTTGTTCGTCGGTAATTGTACGCTGAATCGGTAAGAGGATATTTGTCAGGGATATTTATTAGGGTTTTTCCCTAGAATATGACAGGACTACGAATTGGAGACCATTGAGATATTTGGATGGTCGATTTGACAGGTAGATTATGGATGACCTAAAGATAGAGGCATGTTTTTTTTACTTCCTCTATCTAAGTTTATAGAGCCGGTCTTGTACATAAATATAGGGTGTATTTTATATTCCAATGTAAATTAGTATGATGCTCTATTTATATCTTTAATAAATATCCAATTTTACCTGATAGTCTCTCTCTCTATATATATGCATTGAATATAATACTTATAGATAATACTTAGGAGTAGTATAGTTAGTTATTTTAATATCTTCTTGGCTTATGTGCCAAGTGAAAATATACGCTACAAAGTTAGACAGAGCAAGTATATGTTTGCCGACTACGAATGTCGGTTAGACTATTTGATGATAAATCGATTATCAGATTAGACATGGAGCAAAAACAGAGGAACAAGTTTCTAATTTACTTGATTTTGAGTTGAGAGTTTAGATCCTGCTTTAGCCCACGGCAAATCTCTCTCTCCTTCGTCAATGCGGCCCTCGCATAAAGGAAATTGGTGGGAAAGCAGTGCACCTGGGTCAAATCCATCCATCTCCTCACCGAGTCATCTTATCCATCTAATCGCCAAAAAGGATTGTACTCTAGGACACTAGCAAGGAATGCTTATCACGATGGGCTTTCTTTCCAAGCAATTATCACGACGATAAACATGCCATGATCACCAGTACTTAGCCTAAAGCGTGAGAGGACGCATGATTGAACATTCGGAATTTTTAGAAGCCGGATGTCTGATTTTTTCACTCACTGCAATATTTTTTCTACTTATGAAATATTTTTTTCTACGCGTGAAACATTTTCCTTAAATAACAGTAGAAATGTCGATCCGGATCGATGCAACATTTTTTCCTTACGCGTGAAACATTTTTTTTCGATAACAGTAGAAATGTGCGAGCAAAAAAAAAATGTTGCAGACGTTGGAAAAAAATATCGCAGGCGTTGGAAAAAAATGTTGCACCGAACGTCCGACGAAACATACTGAGATCGGATGTCCGGATGTTAGTTCTCACCTTGAACATTTGAAACACACCTGGGTAGACCTAAGAAGCAAATTATATACACACACGCAAGGGAAATATCTATTTTGGATCATACATGCATGGTACTCATGAGTACCAGATAATTATAATATATAATGGTGTGTTGATTTTAGTGTGCTGTTTTGCCTTTACGTGACGTTGCATATAATAGCTCACTTGTTACTGTTGGGTGCATGGCTGCATTCGCGTTCTTCCTAGTTTTCTTTTTTCGGCTTGCCGTATCGAACACTTGGATTCGCGCTGGTGTTAGCAATCAAAGAAAGTTCCGCGATATGAGCTTGACAGTTGCTATGAGACAATAGATTATTTCTTGGTTTGGGGTCACCTAAGTCGTCCATTGCATAAGACAGGACTAAATAAAAGTTATTGTGCATTGAAATCGAATTGTAACAAAAAATCATTAAATTGGTATATATATTTTTTGAATAGGTATAATGCTAGCTACGTACATGGCTATGCGGTTCTTTAATAGCCGCTTGATCCAAATTGAACGGCTTAGATTCAACTATGCATGACACGATGGAGGAAAATTTTGAGTACTAATCCTCCTATTAGTTTAGACAAAAAAATACGAAAGTACATAGTCTTATTGCAGATTAGGTCACATGCTTACATGCATACAATAGTTTTTTTTGGGATTTGATCATATGTCCCATTTTACTTGGTACAATTGATAAAATACCATGTTTTTTCACTGACATGTGGCCCTAGAGCCCGCATGCATGTCAGTGAGACATCACGAAGCATTTTATCAATAGTACAAGTAAATGACGATATTTTATCAATCATCCCTAGTTTTTTAGTGCTGGCTGCGATGATAATCCAGAAATATCGGAACGTGCAGAACCAGTGATTTAGCGCTCCAAGATTAAGGACGTCGAAACATTTTTCTTTTCAACCATCCTGATCGGAGAGGCTTCCTTAGCTAACTTGCCCGTTGTGTTTGGCATACACTACTACAGAACCGGTCTATCACAAGCGGTTAGGTGCGCACCACTTGTGCTCTCGTGCCTGGCGGTTAAGTGGGCAGGCGGAGGGTCTTTAGAAGCGGTTCTTGAGGCGAACCCCTTCGAGTCCCATCTCTAGAAGCGGTTCGTGTCTAGAACCGCTTCTAGAGATCTAGAAGCGGTTCAAGACACGAACCGCTTCTATAGGTGAGGATCGAAGCGGTTCGTGTGTAGAACCGCTTGTAGAGACCCCTTCCGCCAACAGATTTAAACCCCATCTTCCTCCCGAGCTCACACCGACAGCAGAGTGGTGGGCGAGAGCGATTCATGGGGGAGGTCTTGCCAAAATTTTCAATTGAGGCTATTAGCTCAATTAATTGTTCTTAAGGTGAGTAACATGTTCTTGACATCCTTCTCACCTATATATTGATGTTTTTGTGCATTGGATGTTGAGAAATCATGTTTTGTTCTTGTGGGAATTGTTAGTGTACATGTTTACATTGTTGGCTTATTTTTTGTTCTTAAGGTGATATATTGTTTGGTGTATGGAATGAAATGCAATAAATGTGAAACGATGAAAAATTAGAAAGGTGGGGACAAGGTAAAAATAATTTTTATTTACTAAAATTAAAATGCGGAATGATAGAAAAGGTTTGCATGAACATGTAACAATTAGTTAGTTTTATTTTAAAAAATGCAACAGATTAGAAAGAATTAGTTGGCTTTAGTTGAAAGAATGAGAATGATTAAAAATACAAAACTATTAGACATAGTTAGCTTTAATTAAATATAGTGATAGATGTTGTTATTATTTTTATTGGTGTAGATGAACCGCAATGGATGTACAATGCGGACCGTCGGTCAAGAGAGTTCAGAGATGGCATGAAGGAGTTTCTCGGCGGCCGTTGCATTTTTGCCTCGAGAAGCTTCATCGTTGTCCGTCGTAGATTGCAAGAATGAGAAGGAGCACTCGAGCGATGGATGGTTATGAGCCATGTGATCACGAGAGGTTTCATTGCAAACTATACTGCTGGACCCACCATGGAGAAAGCAGGCGATTCGACAGAAGGCGATGAAGAAGGCGAAGAGGAAGATAGAGCCAACGATATGCGGACACCACTCAATACGGGTCCGTGGAAGATACTGATCGGCGAGTTTGGCGATGATGAGTTAGATCGGATGCTCCGTGATGGAGAGGAGAGTTCCGAGAGGAAAGACAATACAAGAAGTTTGAGCATGGTAGAGGACCACAGGCGCTTTGTACCCAAAGCGTGGACGGGACCACAAAAAGCTGCGTACTACACTAGAACTCATGCAATGGAAGGTCACAAGCGGTGTGTCGGACAAGGCATTCAATGGTTTGTTATCACTCGTAAAGAAGTTGCTTCCGGAAGGTAACACTCTACGAATCTCGTATGAAGCGAAGCGAGTCCTCTGCCCTTTAGGATTGCAAGTACGGAAGATACAGCATATCCTAACGATTGTATCCTGTATCGCAATGAGTATGCCGATTTGGAGGTTTGTCCAGTGTACGAAGAATCCCGGTATAAGGTGCAGCGTGACGATCGAGTGAATTAGATGGGAATCGTCGAAGAAGAACTCCACCAAAGTATTGTGGTATTTCCTGTGATCCCCGGTTGAAGCGTCTGTTTGCTAACGAAGGTCATGCCAAGATGATGCGTTGGCATGCGAAGAGCGTAAGGAAGGCGGGATGCTTAGACACCTGCGAAGGCTCGCGATGGAGGAAAGTAGATCGGGCTTACGAACTTTGCAAATGAGGTTAGAAATATAAGGTTTGGGTTGAGCATCGATGGGATGAATCCTTTCGGTCGGTTGAGCAGCATCCATAGCACTTTGCTTTGTGGCGCTTTGCATCTATAACATTCCTCCATGGTACGTGCATGAAGCGGAAGTACATTATGATGCCATTGTTGATCGAAGGCTGAAGCAACCTGAAAGCGACATCGATGTGTACCGAAGCCATTGGTTGAAGACCTTGTGAAGTTGTGGGAGGATGGTGTACGGGTTTGGGATGAGTACAAAAGAGAGTATTTCAACCTGCGTGCATTGTTGTTTGTAACAATCAACGATTGGCCTACTCTCGGTAACCTGTCCGGCCAAACTGTCAAAGGGTTTAAAGCCTGCACCCAGTGCATAGATGAAACGGACTGCATGTACCTGAAAAACTCTCGGAAATGTGTGTACATAGGCCACCGCAGGTTTCTTCCTGGCAGTCATGCTTTGAGGTGGAAAGGCAGTAAATTTAACGGGGGAACAGAAATTCGTGTTAAGCCTCAGCATCGTAATGGGCGACTTGTGTTTGCTATGGTAAAGGATCTGAAAGTAGTATTTGGGAAGGGTCTTGGAAGCATGCTGTCTTTAACGAGGATGGTCATGCACCCACATGGAAGAAGAAATCAATATTTTGGGACTGCCAGTATTGGGAAGTTTTGGAGGTTAAGTCACTCGCTTGACTTCATGCACATCACGAAGAATGTTTGCTTGAACTGCTAGGCTACATAGATATGTATGGCAAATCGAAAGATACACCGCAAGCTCGGAAGGACCTTGAAGACATGGAGGTGAGGAGTGACCTACATCCGAAAAACAAAGAAGGGACAAAACAACTTTTCTACATCCTGCGAGCTACACTCCAAGCAAAGAAGAAAAAAAGCATGATTGAGTGTTTAAGCAGTGTGAAGGTCCCTTCGGATACTCCTCAAATGTAAAGAGACTCGTAAACACGAAGAACAAACTCCAAGGCCTAAAATCCCATGACCGCCTTGTGTTGATGACACAGATTGCTCCGTAGGCAGAAGAGGTATCTTGCCCAGAGTGGGTGCGGGGACAATCACAAAGCTATGTTCCTTCTGAGCGTTATTTAGCAGAAGGTTGTCGAACCATTAAACTGCCTAAGTTGAAGGCGATGTGGTACAAAGTTTGGTTAGCCTCGAGATGATCTTTCCTCCTGCATTCTTTGATATCATGGTTCATCTCACCGTTCACCTTGTCAAGGAGATAGGTATCCTCGGACGATGTATCTGCACAACATGTTCCCTTCGAGAGGTACATGAGTGTCTTCAAGAAATACGTCCGTAACCGTTCGCGTCCGGAAGGCTGCATTGCGAGGGCTACGTGACGGAGGAGGTGATAGAGTTTTGTGTTGATTACATGAATGATCTAAATCCTATCGGCGTCCCCATATCACGACACGAGGGAGGCTACGGGGCAAAGGGACAATAGGAAGGCAATCGGTTGCATGCAATGATCTTGTTGCATTCAAGCAAGCACATTTCAACGCTCAAGCAATCAACTATAGTCGCCCCTATGTCCTTCAAAGACAAGAGTGTCCTCGCCATGAGTTCATAGGGAAGGCAGAGAGTTGGATAACCACGAAGCACATGGATTCTTTCGACAGCAGCTCTGAAGCACATCCTTGAGGAAGGGTCAAGCGATGAACTATTGCAGCGCTTAGCTCGGGGACCATCACAACAAATCGTGACATTCAAGGGTATGAGATCAATGGTTACACATTCTACACGGATCCCGGGATAACAGGAGCACCAACGAGCAATGATTGTCAGTATAGGCGCCAAGAAGACAACGTGGCGGGTTGGACACATATTATGGTTTCATAGAAGAAATATGGGAGCTCGACTATGGACCTCTGAAGGTCCCTCTATTTAAGTGCCAATGGGTCAAGTGACTCCAAATGGTGTGAAGGTCGACAAATACGGCATGACAACCGTGGATCTCACAAGTCGGCTATAAGCGCGAACCGTTTGTTCTCATGACGATGTGATCTAGGTCTTCTATGTAATGGACATGTCAAGCAAACCTAAAAAGCGAAGGACAAGCAAAAGGTAATGCCAAAGCGACATGTGGTTCTCCAAGGCAAGCGAGCGATTGTAGGAGTTGAGAACGTCACCGACGAGGAAGAGTATGGTCGATTCGACGAGCTCCCTCCTTTTACGGTTGATGTCGACATAAGCGTCTGCGTGATGATGATGTCGATGCTCCTTACATACGTTACGATCATAACGAAGGAACAATTGTAAAGACGAAGACTTAAGATGTACTACTTGTATACAAATTATTCCATATGATCATGTTGATATGTTGATGTTTAGCATTGCTTGTACAAATTTTAAAATGAGAACAAAGCCTGAAAATTTATATCCACTCTATGAAAGGACCGCATAAATTTTACCATACAAAGAGAAATTCAGCTTAGCATCGTTAGCTTATAAATTCCCATACAAAAACCCCAAAAGCAGTGTGAAATTTACAACATTACAATGATAGCTATATTAACTAAAAGGAACAACATTACAATGATAGCTATATTAACTAATTTCTTTAGCATGTTCTCTACTCTTTGCATCCTTTCTTCTAGCTTTTTAATACTCTTGTTGTCATCGAAGCGTGGGATGTGCATCTCTCCCTCTTATAGACACTAGTCATCGGATCTGTGAACTCTCCTTGGCGACAAATCTTCTTGTAATGCAGCAATTTGCATTGCAAGATTTTCAAGACTATGGTGGCTTTATCATTACTTGCTAATACTGGACATCTTGTGCCCTTCAACGAAAGAATGGAGCGGAAGGTGAAAGTTAAGGAATATGAACAAATGAATAACTTCAAAAACTTACCGACATATTGAACACTTCATGAAAACTCGGGATGGATTCTTGGATGTATGGGAGGTGAACACATTTACAGGATCTCGCGCCGAGGACACGATAGCTTCATCCGCAATGCCTCTAGTTGTCTCTTCGTCTCGCCATTTGATGAAGCCGTCGACATGAATTAATTGCTTCAAAGAGTGAAACAAATTACCATCAACAATATTTTTCATTACTCCAACATGAATATATCAACAAAACTCCTTGTGGGCATTTCACCGAACACCTTGTGGGCATGAAAACGAGAGAGCGAGGAGGGCGTCTGACAGAGAGGAGCGCCGGACTTAGAAAATTTGAAGGTGTGGGAGAGTGCATGCGGGGACTTAGAGAATTTAAAGCTCTACCCACTTCTACAAGCGGTTCGTAGTAAGAACCGCTTGTAGAAGTACCATCTACAAGTGGTTGGTATTATGAACCGCTTGTAGAAGGGTCTATACAAGTGGTTCTTACTAACAACCGCTTGTAAAAGCCTGATAAAAAAAAAATGGCAAGGGGCGCGAAGCGGGTTGAACAAGGGTGGGCGAGCCCGTACACTCAAGCGCCACCAGGCTAGCTGTGGGGAGGAAGAGATCTTATCGAACTATCTGGGCACCGTATTGTTTTTAATATTATGCGGTCAACTTTTACAAGCGGTTGTTATTACCAACCGCTCGTAAAAATAACAGCCTGGCGGTTGTTATTACGAACCGCTTGTAGAAGGGTGCTCTAGCGGTTAAATAATACCAACCGCTTGCATAGGGCCTTTCCCACACCGCCCATCCATGCGTTCTACAAGCGGTTAGTAATATTAACCGCTTGTAGAAGTCCTCTTCTAGCGGTTGATAATACCAACTTGAAAGTGCATCTAGGCACTTATGTTATTTTGGTGATTAATGACAAACACATATAATGACAATTTATGTAATTGAGTAAATGCTTAACTTAGTGCTTAACAAATGACAAACCTCTAATATGATTATATTGCTATGAGACTAACATGTTATTGCCTAGTTGAGTATCAGTCTCATCTATTTAGAGGAAAATCAAGTGAGATGGTTAAGCAAAGATAAGATATGCAATCTCGGTATCCCTTCTATATTTGTTATTGCATTCCTTTTGTGCAAATGCATAGTGAACTCCAAGTAACATGTTGATTATATATATGCACATTGGTTCATGTCATATTTATTTGTGCATATATATTCATTTGAGTTCATTATGTGCTTTGCTTTTAGTGTGTATGTGTTAACTAGAGTTAAACTTCACATTGCTATAGATTGACTTGATGCATGCATGTTTTAGTTGTATATCTTCTCATGCAAATTCTCTTAGTGAAGTTTAATCTAGAATTAGATCACATATTTACCTTTATTCCAAATATTAGTTGCACATGTATAATTCATGTATATTCCATCATGTGCTTCTTTTAAAGTAAAGAATGTGATCCTTGCCATGATTTAATTGATTCTTCATATTGGCAATTATCTCTCTAGTGCGTATAGATCAATTACATATTCATGATGCACTTAGTAGAGAATATTTCTTATGACAAGTGTTTCCATTTATGATTGTGCTTCTTTGTATGAAACACTTGTAGCAATTTTTAATTGCTCACAAACTTCAATTCATTTATATCTATTGAGCTTTTGGGACTAATGTCTTTCATGAGTTGTTTTGAAAGAATTAGGTCTGTGTGTATATGATGATCAAGGTATCTTGGAGGATGATAGTTAAGCGAGGTCGACAAGACGGCGGTGTCACCAAGTTGAGGACTATGTCAAAGATCGACTTGGCGTGGAGATCGTCAGAGAGGATGATCAAGTCAAGGTCGATAGGACGAGAGTCTCATGAGGTGAATCGAGTCAAGTTGGACAAGGCAAAGATGTCATCAATGATATGGTGAAGGTCATCATGCACTGCGCATCCAACAAGGAGTCGGCATGTAAGCTTAGTGTAAGACTTAGATTTTGTGCTTAAATTTGAGTCTAAGAATTGCCGTACTATTAAGAGGGATGCAATCGTTGAATAAGCTTAGACAAGTCTCAAGTGCTCAAGTTGTCTAAGGTTGAGAGATTCCCGAGTCGCCATGTGTCTCTAAGTATGGAGTGGTTGGCATGAGGGAGAGGTGTTGGTAAAGTCGGGAAGCAAGCATTTGCGGTCTCTTTGGGTTCTTTGTGAATCCAGCTCTTATCTTTGTGATTTGAGTGGTGAGATCGTGTGGGTTGTGTAGCCCTAGTGGTTAGCTTTCCAAAGAGTCCAACATCTCAGAAATCCGAGTCCGAGATCAAAAGTTGTGTTCGTTTGAGTTTTGTTGCTGTGTGCAGTCCGGAGTGTCCGGGCTTGGTGTCCGGAATGTCCGGATATTTAATCCGGAGTCTCCGGGTTAGGGTGCTCGGTTGCCTCGGTGGCAAATCCGGAGTATCCGGAGTTAGTGTCCGGAATGTCCGGATGGTCCGGAGTATTCGGACTATATGTCCGGAGTATCCGGACCCTGCGCAGTTCAAACGGCTAGTTTTTTGGATTGCCTATTTAAAGGCCCCCTTGAGGGTAGCCGTTATGAGAGCCGTTGGGACTGGTTCCTTGGTGCCTTGAGGTGTATTCTTAGTGTTCTTGAGCTCTCAAGACCCCCTCCACCCTAGATCTTAGTGATCCTCTTCTTAGTGAAGGGTTGGGTGTGAGAGAGAGAGGGGAGTGCTTGATTTAAGTGAGATTAGTGTGTTTGAGCACTTGAGGTGGACTCTAAGTGAGTTCTTCGGGAGCATTTGTTGCTCTTGGAGGTTGAGGACTCCTAGACGGCTAGGAGGTCACCTACGAGCCACCGGTTCTTCGTGTGGTGGGCGTGGGAAGTTTGTGAAGGTTCGATTCCGCCTCGCAAGGGAGGAATCAAGAAGTGAAGCCGTGAGTGCAAGGAGCAACACCAGTGACTAAGCGGGTTGAAAGAGACCCCGTGTCTTGGGTGACGGGCATGGCGAGTGCAAGTGCAACACCGGAGGAAAAGGGTTGAAAGAGACCCGGCTCAAGTGTGACCGAGCGCCTCAACGAGACGTAGGATCCCTCAAGGATCCGAACTTGGTGAAAAATCGTTGTCTCCAAGTTTGCCTCTTGCCCTAGCTTTATTACTTGATTTTGAATCTTGAAATTGCCCGATCTATTTGATTATTGAGTTTTTCGCTAGGCATCTACTTGATCTAGATTCTGCTAGTGTTTATCATCTTTGTGTTCAAGTAGATTGTTTAAAAGTTGAAGAAATTTCAAATTTCATCTCGAGGTGCCCAACTTGAGATGTCAGGACAATTACCGGATAGTCCGGACATACCGGAGTATCCGGAGTAAAATCTCGGATAGTCCGGGCTGACCTCCTCGGCTCTTCAAGGTCTCCAATCCGGAGTATCCGGATAAAAACCCCGGACACTCCGGACTTAGACTCTCGGGAAAAATTGTCTTATTCCGCTGTGATTTAATTTTAAATTTATTATTCGCCTATTCACCCCCTCTGGCGACATCACATCCTTTCACAACCTTGTAGATCACTTCTACAAGCGGTTGTTATTACCTAACCGCTTGTAGAAGTGGGTGCCCTATATAAAGTTGATCTTGCCGCTCTTCCTCACACCCCAAATTTTCTAAGTCCTTCCCTCACACCCCAAATTTTCTCGGTCTGCGCCGCCTCAGTCGAGACCCAGCGCCAGCGCCACCTCATGAAGGACCTCCTCTGCCACTTCTCGGCCGCCCGCCATTCCACCGGGAGGACCGGAGATCCTAGGTGCGCTAAACGCCCCCTCCCCTCTCTCTGTTTTTATGCCCACAAGGTGTTCGGTGAAATGCCCACAAGGAGTGTTTATGCTGTGCTGTGATTTGTGGATGGCTATGAAGTGTTGTGATTAGTGGATGGCTATGAAGTGCTGTGATTAGTGGATGGCTATGAATGTGTTCTGCTATGAAGGAGTGTTTGTTTTGTGTTGCTTCGGTCATGTGGCTGTTGGCCTGGGAGTATGTTTGTTGGTGTGTCATGGATGGTCAGGAGTAGCGTTAGTATTGGCGGGAAGTCATCTTGAGTAATGTTAAATTCGCGAAATACTGTTGAGGTCATGTTTTGTCGGTATTGTAATCTTGAGTTGTTTGGGTTAATGACTTGCTGTTTTGGTGTGTCTTGGAGAGGAGGAAAGGGTTATGCAGGGTATAAATAGCTCAGGCGGTTATTGTGTGAAAGGGCGAACTGAATATGAAATGAAAAACTGAGTTTATATCCTTTTGTCGTATCTTATTTTGCTTTCTCGGTTCTCTGTTCTTTGTTCTGGAGAATCAACCTCACGTCCCGACCAGTCGGAGGCCACGGGGTATAACATGGTGTCTTGTGGTCGCTATGCTGTGTATATATGCTGCTATTGAGATATGGAGATTAAAAATCAGATTATTAGTACTCCAACTTAGATGTGGAAAGAGGTAAATACATGAGATAAGCAAATATGAATGAGTGACAACTTTCATAATCGGAATATGATTACTCTGCACATACTTACTGTCTTTGATTCAGTTTATTTGATGAAAAAATAGTCATTTTAAAAGGAGATGTGAAGTAGAATCAGTGAAAACATGTATGCCCTGGGGCGTAATCACAATCTATCCTTTATTCAGTTGAAATTTGGTCGGATGAAGATAAGGACTCAATAAAATTTCTTTGAATAAAAAATAATGAATCATTCTTATTCCACACTAATATGATTTTCAAAAATGAAATAAGGTTATAAATCCATGACTAGAATGTTAATAGTCTATTACACAAAAGGAAAGCAGAGCAATCAGTTCCTTGTCAACCAAGCACGTCACCTCGTGGCCTTCTCCACGGAGTGTATCGTATGCTTTGTTGGCGACCATCTTTGGAACTTGCGGTCTTTGGTCACTCGAGGCAGAACCTTCTCTAGCGGTTGGCACCTAATATCGCCGATGGGCTGCATAGCGATTTGACAGCAGCTGAGCGGTCCTGCTCGAGGACCAAGTGCAAGTTCCAAAAGCATGGCCGCCAAAGAGCATACGATACACTGAGAAGGCCACAAGGTGACGTGCTTGGTTGATAAGGAACCGACGCTCGCTTTTTGGTGTAATAGACTATTAACATTCTAGTCGTGATTTATTACCTTATTTCATTTTTGAAAATCATATTAGTGTGGAATAAGAATGATTCATTATCAATTGTCAATTGTATATGTATCATGTGAAATGTGTAAGTATATGTGAATTGTCAATTGTATATGTACCATGTGAAATGTGTAAGTCTATGTGAAATGTACAAGTATATGTGAATTGTCAATTGTATATGTACCATGTGAAATGTGTAAGTCTATGTGAAATGTACAAGTATATGTGAATTGTCAATTGTATATGTACCATGTGAAATGTGTAAGTATATGTGAAATGTACAAGTATATGTGAATTGTCAATTGTATATGTATCATGTGAAATGTGTAAGTCTATGTGAAATGTGATCTCATCAGGCACAAACCTGTTCCTGTCGATCTTAAACTATGCTTTCAAACTCGAATTGTTCTCAACAACCTTGTCTTCATATATAATCTAAGCCTCGAGATGTGCTCTACTCTAGATGGCGACACCAAGACGTGGTGACCCGGCTTTCGATGAGGCGAAAATCGATATTCGAGACCATTCTATTGGGTAGTCTGCTAGCCGGAATCAGCAATTGGGCCTTTCAACAACGCTTGCGGCTACCACGTGAGGATCACGTCCCAATCGACATCCGAAATGGGTGAAGTCCTGCGGCTACCAAGGCGCTGCGGAATGATATAAAGGAAAATTTCACTTTTCGGAAGGGTGCAAACGAAGGCCAAGGGATGGGCTTTGAAGAAGATGGCAACTTCCTTTCGGCGATGGAAGTCGTCCCTCACCCGCAAGTACATCGACAAAGGAGAAAGGCCGGACTTCAATAAATTTCCTAAAATGGCCAATCATTGGGATGCTTCGAAGCGGTACAAGGCATGTCGGATCACGGGGCCGGGCGAGAAAAAACAAGGTGAATGCACGAAGAAGAAATGCCACCACCATCTCGGGACCGGTGGTTACATCAAAGTCGCAAAGAAATGGGACAAGCGGGAAGATGAACTTGGCGACGATATTATACTGGCGAGATTGGGAGCCCCGCATGCGCAATTGGTTATTGGCTCACGGGGGTAGACTTGCTGATGATGATAGCTTGGTGATGGCACCGACAGTCCAAGAAGTTGGCGAAAGGATTGCAGAAGCCATCGAGTAGACTCGGTCAGGATCCTTGGTGACGGACAGGGAGAATGACGAGCTAACATATGCCCTTCAAAACCACGAGCACCGGGGCGGACACGGCGTTTGGGAAGGTGCCATGGAGGCACGGCTTTGCCAAAGACTCAAGCACTTACGAGGTCGGGACGAAGCAAGAGGGAGATCGAGGTAGAGTGAGCCGATTGGAGGAAGAGCTTAGAGCTACGAAGGCTTCCATCGATGTCACGGTCACGCAAAAAGTGTCGAAGCAATGAGCGACCGAGGAGCACTACGTTCGACCAATGTTGAGCGGCGCCGGAATCCGTGATCAGTCCGACCGCGCAAAAGAGTAGTTGCGCGTCCGCCGTGGCCCCTGTAGCAGACGACCCGCACGCCCGTCATCCCGTGGACAGCATCAAGGTTCGCCGCCGGTCAAGCTACACATTGATATCGTAACCTCTCCTTCAAGGTGGCTTACGGCATGGCTTATCCGGTGGAGCGGGCGGACATTCCATGCAACGAGATACCCTCCGGATACTCCAAGGTCACGGTGGAAGAGGTGGTGGGGGCTTCGAAGATCTCATTCTCGATATTCCTAGGGGCGACGAGGTGACCAACCTTGGACGAGCCCTCCATGGCACATTCATCCTATGGCGCAAAAAGTACATCATATTTCCAGATGGTGTGGAGGTTATATCTCCAGCAAGAGAGGCCCATAATTTGAGCGGCTCGAGAGCAAGCATGCCTCCTCCACGCCGACAACCCACGACTCCTCGGCGTCGCTTTGCACGCAATGCTTCCCGGTGGTCGAGCCAAGCTTCCTTCACCTCCGCTCCACAAAGAAGCCCGACTCCACCGCCACCGCCACTTTGAAAGTAAGCACCCAACATCTCCGGTCCCACGCCTCGATATCTCCCAGGAAGAAGCTCGATGTCGAAGGAGGATCCGCTACTAGCACCTCCTCCTCTGAAATCGGCATCCGTGACTAGAGAATGTCAAAGCAACCGCCAAAGAGGCCATATGATCATTTCGGAGGAGCTAGTTTGCATCCGTAAAAACGGAAGTGGCGGCGACTTCGCCAAAGAAGCGGAGCCCAAGCTTAAAATAGATAAAAAGCGTGAAGCACTTTCGGTCATGCGGGCAGCGCGCGCCGCCTATGATGGCGACTACAAAAGGACAATAAGAAAGGCTACGATTGCAAAATACACGGGCTCCTTCAAGGGAAAGAAGAAGAAAGTGGAAGATCGCAGAGTCTTTGAGGAGTTGAGAAAATGGCATTCTGAAGGAGGCGGGACTCAAATCATTAGACCAGGATCTTCCAATGGCACCAATCAAATGGAAGTATGAGTTGGGCAAACCGCTAATTGATCCAAAGGATATAAAAGATCTCCCAACCAAGATCGTCAAATGCATGAATGGTACATGGAAAGGGCATCTAAAGGAGAGCAAATGTTCCTCCTCCGTTTCCAAGATGAGTATTTCTTCATGAGAACAACACGAACTATGGTGGAATTCGATGACTTGTACCATGTGTACCAAGGAGACGAGGTCAACGTGTCTTTCATGTCTGGCTGGTGTCTGTAAGTGTTGATCTACTAAGTTTACCGTTTGCTTCCTCCCACCACAAAATTGAAAATCTAATTAACTTAGTTATCGCTTCTTATGTAGAATGGAGATACAACGATGTACAAGATGGGCAAAGCAGAGCGTTGGCTTCATCGACCCGAGATTGTCAACGAGAAAATCGGTCATCGACAAGCAAAAACCGCTACTTGAGGATACCTTTTGCATGCATTGTTGAAACAACACTACAAACCGTACATATACGCCCTTCAACTTCAAGTCGTGTTCTCACAAATCTCTTGTTCTTGTATTTCTTAAGCCATTGATAGTACGAGTAGCTACTTACGCATATGTTGCAATATCTGAATAGGTTTCTTTGGATCCTTCTAGTCATCGAGCTTGACAATAGCGGGATTATAGTTCATGACTCAAGAAGGAATCCAGTTCAAAAATACCAATGGTTCATTGACGTCCTTAACAGGACATTTGCAAAGTTCAAGAAGAAGCAAATAGGAGAATTCCTGAAAGAATTGAAGTCATAGTAAGCACTTTCAGTGCGTCGTACTACAAAAACTATTATTAATATACATGCGCCATAACAGTTCTTCATCGATATTCGAAATTTCTCCCGTGAAGGTTAAGCGCCGACTATTGGAAACAACTTATCGGCTACTCGTGTTCCACTATATTCAAAGTTTTATCCATTGCGATGAGTGGAACATTATGCCGAGGTTCAGATATCGCATGTCAATTTGTTAGCTACAACTTACATTTTAATTAATTGCATGTGATCGGATATTTATATACTTCCGCTTAATTAATTGTCATTAACATCGATGAGCACGTTAACGTGCTCCGCCTCACCGGTGCGCGTATTCCAAGAACAACTCATCGGCTTCCTTGTCAGCGAGGTTGTATCTCCAAATGGCGAGTTCCACGTAAGGTTTCTGCGTTGGACACGGCCGAACGATGACGACATCCACGTCGACCAAGGACAAGAGTGGCGCATGCAAGAAATGAGTTCGATAATCATTTTTTCATCATTCAAACTTATAGCGTCGGTTGCGTGTATGTACTTGTCCATTTTTACACTATTAAGTTCGTTTTTTGTGTCTTGAGCTAGCATGTGAACATGTGTATGAGTATGCATATGTAATATATATTTAATTGCATAAAAACTCCTCCACTCATATTTAATTTCATGGTCAAAAAGCGATATACAAAAACACTTTGAAGAACATATTCTATAATACATATAATCGAAAACTCTCTCCACAAGCGGTTGGTGATTCCAACAGCTTCGAGTCTTGCTCTCCTAGCGGTTGGTAAGACTAACCACTTGAATATCCTTCTCCTGGCGGTTTGTAACACGAACCGCTTGTGGAATCCCCATGGCGGCTCCATGGCCCTCTGAACACCTTCCCAACCGCTTCGGTGCCACAAAGACAGCGGTTCGAGCAACGCTTGTGATACCCGACGGGTATCACACGCGATTGCTTAAAGCGATTACAAAACCGCTTGTAAAGGGGTTTCTGAACCGCTTGTCATAGCGGAGTTACGTAGTAGTCAAATGGATCATGTAATTTTGTTTCGTAAATCACTTTCCAATACATTCTTGTTATAGCTACCTGCAGCTGTTTCTAAACATGTTGTGGCTAGGGGCCAAAATGTATGTAGGGAGATCCTCAGCCCTTCCTCCACTTTGGTGGAGGTGATGTGTTCGAAGAACCTAGATATGTGGAGGAACGAAGTATGGAAAGGTGATGTATTATCTTTGTCAAAGAAAGAGCTCTCTTGTACAATGTTTGACCTTATGGGGTATTTATAGAGCTTATACGGGCTAGAAGTGATATTGCAGTTATATCCCCACGGGACCCCGGGCATGTAGGGACCCTCGATCCTTTCCTATCTAACTGACTTAGCGTATAGGGGTTATGAGGACTGCTAGTCATAGGCTTCCACCAAGTACAAAACCCTCGTCGTGGTACCCCATTCGGCCAGTGATGTTACTCGAAGGGGAAGCTGACCCTTCATCCAAAGCTGCTTGACCTATAGCCGTGGCCTTCATCTCTATTCCAAAGCCTCCCCTTCGCTACTTGCCCCTTCGGCAAGATGGCGAGGGGGTCACTCCGTTAGTGGGTCTAGCCGGGGCGAGAGGATGGTAGCTGTCCCCAACAAAACATAAATTGCAAATAGGTATTATCGCATTCTAAGCTTGTTAATTACTGAGTCAAGCAAACAAACACCATTATTAAAACATGGGAATGTCTACTTAATGTTCGACTGATTTCTTTTTGGTAAATCAGTCAAATTTTAAACCATAGGTTCAAAATCCACATCCGACCATCCCTATCTAGCTGGAGCCGTGCATGTTCGATGTCCGGGCGTATGGCGCGGTGGGATCGAGATGGTGTTAGAAATCTAGATATTATTTTAATTTCAGATTTGAATATGAAACATAATCCCAAAATAATCAAACACAACATGCTAAACAGAAGATACCACATATTTATGAAAAGTAGATCTAGAAATGTTGTGTATGAGATGAACAGAGGGAAAATAGGAGAATTCTTACGATGGGCTTGATGACGAAAAAGAAGTGGCGCAGTAGCGACCGGCCGTAGAGGAAGTAGTCGACGTCGTGGATCGCGTCCTACGTCCAATAGCAAGATGAAGAGCTCGAGCGGTCGCGCAGTTGTGCTATCCAAAAACCTTATTGCCGCCCCCGTGCAGGTTCTCGCAGCGACAACGGTTTGGAGATTCCGCTCTCCTTGCCTCGTGGTGCACGCCGAGAGGAAGGTCGGTGAGGAACGAGAGTAGCACGAAGACTCAACACAGATCACGGTGGATGAACGCGAGCGCAAAAGGCACATCTGTCTGGACGTCTCTAGATTTTATAGTCTCGCACCAGTAACGATCAATGAATTACAGCACCATTAAACGCTAGTAACCGCAGAATTAATTGGATGTCTAAATTAGTCATTCAAACGATCAAAATGACGTTTCTATTAGAAATCGACGCTATTACCATGGCTGTTTCAATTCTCAGTAAATGACCCCATTAATTCACTAATAATGGAGAGAAACCGAAAATTAAAAGAGTTTAAACGTGCCAGGAGTTTAATCCATGACATGGCGCGTGTATATGTGCGTGCGACTTTGGCCATACTCCTCACCCTCCATATGCCTCATTACAAAGCATGGTGGGAGCTCTCCCTTTTAAGTTGGTATTCTCCTCTCTCAACTAGCAATATAGTACTACTCTTCATAACTTTGATATTAAATATAAATAAGCCACATGGGCCTCATTTCTAGCAGATAGCACGACAGACGACATTGAGGCGTTAGCCGTGCTTCTGATGCCTTCTGATGGCACGTTTACCACACCTCCACCACCTTCTCCGAGGAGAGATTTTGAAATTTGACACCCTTTAAACACGAATTTTTCAATATTTGACACCCTAGCCTACTGTCATTGACTCAGATGGACCCACATGTCATACACAGAGTCCGAAAGGCATGCGAATTGGGTGTCAAATATCGAAATAACCCTTCTCCGAGACGTGCAAACCGGGCCTTGTCTTCCAAGTACCAGCACTTAATCAAAATCGTGCATGCTAGTCATGTGCCTTTTCCATTTCCAGATCGATCGGCAGCTAACTAAACGCAAATCAATGGCTCATGGTGCAGTGGATGGGGTGTTGATGCTGCCGGACGCGAAAAATGAAAAATAACTTTTCTAAATTAGACAAAGAAAAATAGAATTGGTGAACCCTAAAAAAATAAATGAAAAAAGAAAAATACTTCAGCTCAATCATCTATCTACATGCAGATCGGATGTACAGAAAAGTGACTTGAATAAAAAAAACAGACGACAGATTTTTAGCAATTCTCTTAAAACATTAAAAAGTTGATTCCCACCCAGAATTTGATCGCTGCGTCGGGTTAATTCCGTACGAATCAGAGTTTTGTGACGAATATTTAGCACACACTCGACATGAATATTCTTACAACAAATGCACACTGACCAAGAACTACTTGATCAGGCATATAAGAGAGCAGATTAACAAGCTAACCCCTCTCCAATTAACCTAAACCCCTTCTTAATCATCTCTTAATCTCAGCTCCCCTTTGGGAACACCTAACACAACCATCTCGCATCAAGAGCTTCCACAGGCACCCACGGTGTGATCCCCAGCTTCCTCGCCCTCCCGCCGCACGACCGCCGGGCCGCGCCGCCGCCGAACGCCGCGGCGCTTCCTCCGCCCCTAATTCTGCCTCTCAGGCCGTCGTGCCAAGCGCCTCCGCTCCCCTCATCGAGCGGCCTCTTCGCCCCCACCGCCGTCAGCCTCCTGCCCCGGACCGCCTGGACGACCCTGAGTAGCAGAATTACGCCCTCCACGTTGAGGGACCACCACCCCATGCCGCCGCCGCTGCCGTGGCGGGCATCGCGGCGCGGCGTCGTCCTCCTCGTCTCGATGGCGTCGAGGAGGTCGGACACGACTGACTTGCTCGGCAGCGCCGCGGTGGAGGCGGTGGTGGCCGCGCTGGTGCCGGCATTGGTGCCGTGGGTGATGGTCAGGTGCTGCGCGGGCTGGAGCGCGCCGGCGAGGAGGGAGCGGCTGAGCAACTTGACGACGGCCGACGTGCGGACGGCACGCTGCATCTGCTTGGCTCGGTCGGTGGTGGACTGGCCGGGCGGCGAGGTGCTGCTCCTGTCTTTGAGCAACTGGCGGCCTCTATAAAAGGAGGAAATGCTATGCAGGATGGATCAATTCTGCAGGTTTTTGGAGATAAAGCTCCGGGAGCCGCTTCAGTTAACGTCTGGGAACTCGGTGATTCTGGAGAATGGGTGACGAATGCAGCTCAAAATGAAGATAGTATTTTGGTGTCAAAAACTAGATCAAGCTTTATTAATAGTCTGCTGGATGGCACGATGTGATGGTATGGTTTGTAAGTTTAATCACTGGCTGTGTGAGTCCTGTTGTGTCGGAGTGCGAGTCACTGGGAGAGTTATGTGGTGCATGCTAAGTTTTAGCTTTTGTCATGAGGAGTTTTGGTGGTGGGATTACTCAGGTGGCTGCTGTTGTTTTTGTTTTGAGCTGGCTGTCTGTGTTGCCAGGTTTTGCTGGGGGTAGCCGCTGCTATATCTCCTGGTGTCTGTTGTGGGGATTTTGACGGTTTGTGTGCTTAACTGTTACTTGGTTTCAGTAATGAAACTAGGGCATCGAGTTTAGATGTCCTGTTGATCTAAAAAATATGTACTGTTGCGTTTCAAGTACTCTGAGATCAGATATTCAGATGTGTTGAAGTGTATATATGCCTATACGGATGTATGATGTATCTACTTAGAATATACAGTATTAATTCATGGATCATGTCACGTATATATGCATGCATGTTAGTTACCTTGTGCCGTGGAGAGGTCCTGGTACGCGCAGAACCGGGAGAAGATCTCGGCCAGCGTGGCGCACTTCCTCTCGGAGCCGCCACCGCCGGCCGCGTCGGGCTGCACGACGACGGCGTAGAAGAATCCCGGCAGCTCGAAGACGAAGACGCGGGGGTCGAGGCGCGCCACGAGCGCGTCCCTGGCCAGCATCCACTGGTGGTCGCCGACGGTGCAGGAAGCCATGGACACCGGGTGGCCCTCGACGCGGATCATGTGCACCGAGAGGCCGGCGGAGCGGAAGAACCGCGCGCCCTCGAAACGGTCGCCGCACAGCACGAAGAGGCTCACCGACGAGGAGCCGCCGATGGCGAGCAGCTGCGTGTTGTTGCCCATGCGGTACTCCCGCGTCCGCCCGACCCTCAGCGCCGGACGGCTAGCCTGTCCCCCCTCCCGGGATGCCATCCGGTTGGCAATGCTGCTTCGATGGAAAGGCATGCATGAACATGTACACGTGCGACACATAAGCACACGATTAATATATAGTTGGCATGCATGCAGATTGAAGAACCATGCATGCATGCACACACAATTCTAGCTAGCTTGCACGTATACATATCAACCAGCATATACATAAACATATACACACTCTCGTAGCTACCACGCACGGCACACGGATACATTTCCGTACGGTGTCGGCCAACCGGTTCGTTTATTAGCCACTGCGTATGTAGATATATGGGGAAATTTTCGTAGCTAGCTATACCAGGTGTGAGGGGCCTGAGGGGCAGAGCAAACCCATTTCGGCCATGATCCTGACCAGTATTTCAATGGTTAACAGAACATGTTAAACCAAAGACCGTGTGCGTGTATCACTACTCAATCAACTACACTAGAAGCAGCGGTGTATGTATGAATGTGCGTACTTACGTTACCACCAGAAGCTTACCACGCAGACAGGAGTAGGACTGATCTTGTTAATTAGCGGCCGTACAGTACTGTTAGCCGATGAGCCAAAGCGCAAAGAAAGGTCTTTGTTTTCCGGCTGTCAGCCACATGCCAGTGCGAGTGGGAAAGGGTTGACTGCAATTAAGTAGTCCTTGACCTCGCGGCGTTGATCTAGCTAAAGAACATCCGGATTATTCAATAGTATTTGCTACCGTAAAAAATTGATACAATATTTTTAAATATTATTTTTAGATGATCTGTATCGTAGTTTTTATTTATATCAACAAGTCCATGTGTCGCTGGATCTCCGTTCGGGCAACGTACCACAGGTGATTCTCAGAATCTCGATGCGTGTGTGGTTGCGTGATAATACAACGACCGATCCAGGCTCCAGACCTCGACCAAAATATTTGCCACTCCGCAGGTACTAGCTGTAGCACGTTGATGCACTATGTATGTACGCGCTGCATGCATGTGCTGCCAGCGAGTGAAGTCACGCGGACGGCGTCCCCTCCCATCGACGCATCGGAAGGCCGCCGCCGGTGGCTGCCGTGCGCCACATGCTGAAGCGACCCGCGCTGCCTACCTCTAGCTCTCTGTACGTACGTGTGTTGTGCTGCCGTTTCGCGCGATGGCTTTCTTCGTTGTGCCCGTTCTACTGTTGGCACCGTGAATACCCCTATCTTTAATACTTCATGAAAACGTTATAAACACAGATTATAAAGATTGAAGGTAGAAATATAAGACTGAAACACCTCCTAAATTTTAAACTGGATCCGCCAATGATCGGCTGCCTGTGAAGTTGCTCCGTAACCGGTCCAGACCTTTCAAACTAGTCAAAGTTAGCCTAGCCCAACCTAGCATCCCCATGTGAAGCCCAACCAGCTTATGTTGGCCCATTTTGTTTCCCAGCACGCTTAGGATGGCCCACTAAACTTGTCACGCGATGAGCTCAATCCACACATGCCTCGGAGGAAAAGGTTTAGCCCAACACACTAACAATATTAAACCCCACCCCCTCTCTCTGTATATAGGGGTGAAAATGGGTCGGTACTACCGTCGGGTGCATCGGATCTGGTAGTGTTTTTACCCGATTTTTCGGATCTGGATTCGGTATTTTTTCTCGGGTCGGATACGGATAGTACCCGGATAGTTGAGTGTCGGATTCGGGTCGGATTCGGAGCGAGCACTACCCGGCAAATACCCGAGAATCTCGGGTCGGATACGGGTACCCGGGGTTCGGGTACCCGGAAGGTCCTGAGCAAGGGAGAAAACAGATTTTCTGGACAGATAGCATTCTAGTAATTATTAAAGCTATCAAATCAAGTCAATATTTTATGAAAATTTTATACATGTCGACAAGATGAGGTTTGATATCCAGTAAAAATTTCATGGTAAAATATTGTGTATAAAAATTACAGTAATTCTGACAATGTGCCCTATCAGATTTTCTATTTTCTGAGTTTGATTTAATTTATGACCAAAATATGGTTAATATTTTATTTATATTTTTATTAAGGTTTATAATTAAAATATTTGTATTCTATAAAATTTTGAGATTTTTATATTTTGCATTTTATTTATAAAAATTCTGACATTGCTATTTTCATATTTATTTACTTTCAGTTTTTGAATTTGTAAAAGCTTCAAATATAAGTTTTAATTTTTAATATTTTTACTAGAGGTGTACATCGAGTTGATGTCAGCATGGTAAAAATCTTGGCTTCAGAAAAGATATATATATATTTTTACACAAATCTGACAAGATCAAGATTGATATCTTATCTCACGATTACAATTTCTTTTTAATATATTTTTATCACATAGTTTGATCATATGTGTTAGTTAAATTATTGTTATCACATATTTTGATCATAGGTAGTTTACGTATTATTCGACTAAGTACCGTTATCCGTATTATACCGTCAGTATAATATCCGTTATCAGATTTTCTCTGGGTTAAGTAAATACCCGTATCCGTATCCGTATCCTACGATTTCCACTACCCGTACCGTATCCGAAAAAAAAATAATTAGGGTAGGATACGGGATGACCTACTACCCGACCGTATCCGACCCGTTTTCATCCCTATCTGTATATATACTAAGGTCTTGTTTAGAAGGCCCATTCTCGACCGATCGGTACTCATGCCCGCCGCTAAAATCTCCCTTGTGGGTATATCCGTGAAGGGTGGCGGACGAAGAATCTCGCTTATACCCATTGCTCACGAGTACTCGATACCCGCAGGTATACCCGTTTACCCGCCACTATCAACAGTTCTTCCAACCAAAGGGCATTTTGAGCTATGATACCGATGCAATCCTTTGATGATATTGTGGGAATCAGCTATATTCTGTGGATTGAATAATGATTATCAATGATTCAAAATTTCAAATGCATATGGGAATAAGAATTAAAATAACACATTCAGACAAAGGACGCATAGATGCTCAAGTTCAACGATTAAGATGGTAATAGTTTATCAGTCATCACATATGCTCAAGTTCAAATAAAAATGAAAACAATCCATCTCCAATTAATTTTCTTACAAACTCGACATGAATATTCTTACAACAAATGCACACTGACCAAGAAATACTTGATCAGGCATATAAGAGAACAGATTAACAAGCTAACCCCTCTCCAATTAACCTAAACCCCTTCTTAATCATCTCTTAATCTCAGCTCCCCTTTGGCTTTGGGACACCTAACACAACCATCTCGCATCAAGAGCTTCCACAGGCACCCACGGTGTTCCCCAGCTTCCTCGCCCTCCCGCCGCACGACCGCCGGGCCGCGCCGCCGCCGAACGCCGCGGCGCTTCCTCCGCCCCTAATTCTGCCTCTCAGGCCGTCATGCCAGGCGCCTCCGCTCCCCTCATCGAGCGGCCTCTTCGCCCCCACCGCCGTCAGCCTCCTTCCCCGGACCGCCTGGACGACCCTGAGTAGCAAAATTACGCCCTCCACGTTGAGGGACCACCACCCCATGCCGCCGCCGCTGCCGCGGCGTCGTCCGGCTTGTCTCGATGGCGTCGAGGAGGTCGGACACGACGGACTTGCTCGGCAGCGCCTCGGTGGAGGCGGTGGCGGCCGCGCTGGTGCCGGCATTGGCGCCGTGGGTGATGGTCAGGTGCTGCGCGGGCTGGAGCGGACCGGTGAGGAGGGAGCGGGCTGAGCAACTTGACGACGGCCGACGTGCGGACTGCACGCTGCATCTGCTTGGCGCGGTCGGCCGGCTCGTCGGTGGTGGACTGGCCGGGCGGCGAGGTGGGCCTCTTGTGGCGGCGGCGCTGTATCCTGAGGGGCAGAGCAAACCCATTTCGGCCATGATCCTGACCAGAATTTCAATGGTTTACAGAACATGTTAAACCAATGACCGTGTGCGTGTATCACTACTCAATCAACTATGCTAGAAGCAGCGGTGTATGTATGAATGTACTACGTATATTACCACCAGAAGCTTACGACGAGAAGTTCTCGCTTGAGATGGAGGCAGGAGCTAGTAAGAGACTAGGGGGACGGATGAAGAGAGCACAGGTACGGAGAGAGGCCTTAGTAGCGGCCACTCTTAAGTAAGGCGCGCTAGGTAGCATAGTTCGGAGCGAGAGCGTAGCATGCGAGGGCGGGGGAAGGCGAGAGCGCGCGCGTTCGTGGGACTCAGGATGAAGTTGGGCCCGTGTCGCGAAAGTTTAAGCGGGTATTACGGTAGTCCATCAAAATTTATACGGACTAATGCGGTATTCACAATCCGTGAAGTAGATAAAGATAAATAGAAACTATGCATATATAAGAAATGACAGAGTACAAAATAAAAGCAGAAATCCTTAGTTTCTCAAATTGCTGGACAAGCGTCAACAGAAAAAATCTCAGACTTGTTAGTCTAGACAAAACTCGTGCCAAGACTCGTTGCTATCTGTTCTCAGCATCAAAACATAACCGGCGCCATCGCCCAATGATCTGACTAGCCATTGCATTTTGCAAACAGCTCCTGTGACCTCTCATAATCCCCAGTACCTGCGTTCTAAAGCATCTGCTACAGATTACCATTATCTTTAGCCCTGTATTTAAGGCTTCTGCAGCTTCTCATTTTCGCTTTGGCTTAAAAGATAAAGGAGAACGAGCTTGATGTTGGCATTGGCTTCCGTAGACAAAAGCCTCTGCTCCAGCTCCTTACTGCGCCTTGAAAAATACGGTGAATCAATCCAGTGATGTTGGCTTGAGAAAACTAACATAACAAAATGAGGCTGTTAACATTTGCATTGCAAAGACGTACCTTGTCTTGTTCAGTAAAACTCGAACTCAGAAGGGCTGAGAAAATTTGTTATTCTGCTACTTCCCCTGAATAGATTTGAAGAATGTTATCATGAATAGACGGTGATGACAAACAAAATTAATGTTGAAGACAGACTGACTTGGCCAGGCCACTAAATGCAGACAACTAACTAAAACACTGGACGCCAGCAAACTATTTGTTGAATGAGGTTTATGAAGCAAAAGATTGAGGCGAAAAAAGGACCTTGAGGAAGTTTGATCAACCACGAAGGAGATATTAATACATCCACTGAAGCATCCTGCTAACTCAATAATTTATAGATCAACAGGAGAAAAACCATCTGTACAAATTTCTATGGTTACCAAGTCTTGTGTTGGCAACAATAACTACGCAGTTAAGTTTTGCATGACCTTATCAATCAGATTATCTACACCTTTTGACTTAAAGACAACATTTGAAATTCTTATCTGACTCACCCATTCTCCGGGGAAAAGAGATCTGTAGTGCTTGGCAAATTTCTTAGTCACCAGCATCGTCCCCTTTGGCATTCAAACACCTGATATCCGTGAAAGTCCATTAGTAAGAAAAGTATGGACATGCTTTTTGCATTTACAGTTGAAGCACAAATGCCAAACAAATTGTTACGTGCTCACTGTTACACATTATACCTGTGGTACTCAATATAGCGAGTAAAACATGTCAGGTTTGGTTTGTTGTTGGAAAGCGGAAAGCAGCAGGTGCTGTTTTCAACACAATCTGACAGATTATAAAAAGAAGAGACTTTGGAGGGTGAGAAATGAATAGATAACAAAGTGAAAGTAATTAGACAAGGTAGGAAATGTGAAGAAAACACGCTTATGAAGGGCAATGCAAAAAGTGGAAGCAATGAAATAAAGTGTTTATATATGAAAATAAAGGGTTCAGAAAGAAAACACATGGATGAAATGTATTATTAAGATATGCCTGTTTGTTTATCCATACCTAAATACCAGATTAGATACAGACTTCTTCTCACTAAACATAGGAAAATAAGTTTTCCAATGGCATGAAGTGGGGAAAAAAATACTTGAAGATGCTAAAAAATGAAATGCGTTGTCTAAGCAGTAAGCATGATGAAACTAAACTGTTACAACCTTAAATGATACTCAACAGTCACCCCTAACCGGAAAACATAGAGAAGAATATGTGGAGGCAACCAAAAAGACAATAGCAAAAGCAATTTAATCCAAAACGTCTAGAAAGTTAAGAGAAGAATGCACATAGTATTGTTGCAATCTCCTTTGTAAACACTGGATAAGAAATGGATTACCCTAGGATAATCAAATGGCATGATATCTCAAGTAAATGACAACAGTCAATCGAGGATATATCATTATTTGATTCTGAAATACAAAGAGTCTAAAGTCTGATATAAAAAATGATCCAAAATAGATTCTTTCTTTTTCATTGCTTCCAAGAATATGTTGATCAAAGTTTTTGCTGTAGTTTTCCATTCCAAAATTCATACAAGCACTACGATGCTCGAATCGAAATGTGTAATCTCCAAGAAGAGACAAGTGCACAATTGTCAGAACAAAGATGCAACCCCACCCAGCTACATCTATAACCAGTTAACCACGAATGCGGGAACCCAACCTTTTGTCGCTGCAAATCAGTACGCCGCGCATCCTGCCATCTTCCTCTCCAAGAGTCCAAAACAACACCTCGGAGCAAACCGGATAATCTTTCGGCATGATCCTACGGATTCTCCTATTCCAGTTCGGGACAGATTAGTATCTACTAGCGGCGACCAAACGGCGGATACGCAAAGCTACAAAAGGAGCAGGCCGAAGATTCGACCAAGGGAAAAGAAGACTCCAGAAGGATCACATACGCACCTTGTCCATCTCGGCGAGAGGAGTATAGCCAGACGGCGTCGCTCGGCGGAGCGGAGGAGAAGGTCGCGAGTCGCAACGGTGGTGCGGTAGTGGTGGAAGAGGGGAGGGGAGGGAGGTGGCCGCCGAAGACGAGGAAAAAGGAGGCGGAGTTGCGGCGAGCGAAGAACTGGAGGAGAGATGCGGTGCGGTCCGGGCGGAGGAGAAGTGGTCAAACAGACGCGAGTGGGCTTGTGGGCTAGCAGACCGGGCGCCACTTAGGGTGTATTTGGTTGGAGGACGAGGTTAGATGGAATATGGTCATTCAGGTCTGGATGAGATGAAATCATCTAAGTGGCTGTTTGGTTGGATGGATAGGATGAGCCAGTTTTTTGTTTGGTTGGATGGATGAGGATTGATGGGATGAGCCAGTTTTTTGTTTGGTTGGTTGGATGAGGATGGATAGGATGAATGTCAAGGTTCAGGTATAAATGTGATCACGAAATGTCAAGTTACTTTTGAACAGGAACGGTTGGATCCATGAAAAGCTAATAATCAAAAATTAACTCAAGAACTCCATAAAGGACAACAGATTAACCCTAGAAAATTAAATCCGAAAATTCTAACAAGTCAAACGTGTGATATTCTTTACACCTACACATGAACAAAAGGTAGAGGTATGATACTTGGCAGTATATTGGGAAAAAAACAGCATAAGGTAATGCTCAGATACTTGGCACCAAGGCAATCCATTGTACATATAAATGGCTAATCGTTATCTCCTAGGCCAGCAATAACTACTACTTACCTAGTACATCATATAAAAGGAGCAACATTGCAAAGATAGCTATATTAACTAATTTCTTTAACATGTCATCTACTCTTTCCATCCTTTCTTCTAGCTTTTTAATACTCTTATTGTCATCAGAAGCAGCCGGATGTGCATCCCTCTGGCTTGTAACAGGATGAAATGTTACAGCCCGTAGGCCATCATCACTTGGCAGCAAATCTTCTTGGAATGCAGCAATTTGCATTGCAAGATTTTCAACACTATGGCTGGCTTTATCAGTCCACTGCCAATACCGATATGCTATGCCCTTCGAACAGAAAGAATGGAACAGAAAGAATGGAACAGATGGTGAAAGTCAAGGAATATGAAAAAATGAATTACTTCACAAACTTACCGACATATTCGAACACTTCATGAACACTCGGGATGGATTCTTGGGTGTATGGGAGGTGAACACATTTGCAGGATCTCCGCATCGAGGACACGATAGCTTCATCCGCAATGCCTTTAGTTGTCTCTTCGTCCCGCCATTTGATGAAGCCGTCGACATGAATTAATAGCTTCAAATTTTCAATGTTCATTTAAACCTTTCCATTCTCATCCGAATCACATATAAAGAGAAATATTCCATGTTCATTTAAACCTTTCTAATTTCATGATTTCTGTGTAGAACACAATGATTTCTTATAGCTTAGATGGCAAAATCACATACAAAACAGAACTCTTCTTTCTTTTTCTCCAGACGGTATCATCAAATTAACCAAACCAACAAAAAATCGACCTTCATTTGTTCATATTTGGTGTGCCATCTCTGTTCAAAAAATAAAGAAGTGCCCAATTACTAATTAGGAAGTGCCCAATGCGCAATCAAATAAAGAATGAAGAAGTCAGGGGAGCAAACACGATTGTAGGCTACAAAGGATTTGACTTTCAGACTGCAAACCGATTTAAGAAGAGCTCCAATTGCCAAGATCCAATTTCTGAAGGGCAGCAACTTTAGAATGAAAAATACTAAGAATGTTCAACAAAACGAAAGCCAACAGCAAGCATTCACACCTCCACCTCCACCATGTTTAAGCAAATAACAGAAGAAAAAATTCCCATATGGGACCTAAGATGTCACTTCACCATAGCATAATGTACAATGAACAAATTATTTGAAGCGTGAACAAAAATGTAGAGAGTGAAACAAGAAGTATTTCAAGCACAAAGAGTGAAACAATTTAGCATCAACAGTTCTGATCTGGGCAAGAAATTCAACACATTTGAAGCAAATTGGCCTTAGCTAGCATGCAACTGTCAAATTACCCAAGTCCCTATGCACAAGCATCAGTAATTTGTAAGTCAAGTTTTACATTTATATCTGAAGTAACAAATCATGGCTGTGTACAACTGCGAACACACAAGATCTAAGCAAGGAGCTGCAAGCTATGCTATTTGCTAACAAAAAGTTCAAACCTTCAGAGCATCATTCACCGATTTCATTGATTATGCCATTTACTGCCAAAATTTTTAGCATTGGAGAGCAGTGAAAAGAGAATTGAATAAGCCACAAGCTATCCATATTTACACAGCTATCCACGTCTCAAACCCTAAAATAGAGCTATCAGCACCAGCACATATAAAGACCAAAAACTTGAACCTAGGGTACAAGGTTGACTGCCAAGATCCCATCAATAATCAGTTCTAAACTAAACAACAAAACAAGTAGCCTAAGAATAAATAGTTGGATTGCATTTGATGTTACACCTGTAATACTGCAAGTTTTATTCTTTTTCCCCCTAGCCCTTTTATTTAGTGCTTCCACTTATTGGGTTATATACATATAAAGAATGGAGAGGGAGGGCCTGGTCCGATCGCCACTTTTTTTCCAAGCGTGTGCGTCGGGGCCTCCGTGCACCTCCTCGTCGACCTACTTGCGTCTTGGCAGCCGGCCCCTTGCCCGCCTCCCGGCCTGACTCGCGCCCACCCTCGCCGCGCTTTGGCCGTGCTGCTGTCTCCTCGCCTCCCTCGCCACCATGCCCGTCTGCGGCGGCGCCACCGGCGCCTCCTCACGGCGTCTTCTCCTGCCTCTCCCGTGGCGCCTCCTCCAAGCCTCTTCCCACCTCCTTCTTCCTCCATGGAATTGTTTTGAGGTAAAACCCTAGGTTTTGGGGAGGATTTTCCTTGCTTGCTAGGTGTTCGATGGAATGCCCGGAAGGTTTAGGTTTTGGTATCGCAGTGAGTGAAGTGTGCAAGGTTGAGATGGGCTTTGAAATGCTAGAATCGATGCATTGCCAAATTTTGTGTGTATGAATAAGCATGTCTGTAGGATTGTTATTCTAGAATCTATGCGTGTATTAGTGTATGATATCTCATAAGGAAATTTTCTTGATACTGACATTTTATTTCTCATGCATTATTCAAATGTGTTAGCATTCTGTTTAGTTAATGATTATGGTCTGATAGCTTGTATCTTTTGTGAACTGTGATGAGTGTTTGGTGATGCCTATTGCTTCAATTCCTATTAGTTTGTGAATGCAACCTAATGACTGCTTGGCTTGCATGTAATGGAGCTTAGAAATTGTAGTGTACTGCTGTTAGTTGAAAAAGGGGCATTTGTAAATCTATGTTCTGTGCTCATATAGGATTGAGAAAGATAAGGTTCGGAAAAGAGGCTCTTAGTGCATGGTGGTTATTAGCAATGGAGGTATATTAGAAGTTGAGGTTCATGTTCAGAATAGAAATGTGCTTAATCTTCGCCTCAATCCTTTTGAATCTTCATATTTATAAGGCTACTTGTGGCAAGGAAATGGGTGATGGCAACTTGACATAAAACCTAATGGTTTGGTTTAGTAGTAATTATTCCCAAGTTCAAATCCAACCATGTCATTTTAGCTCTGTTCAGGCATTATGTGGCTATTAGAATATCATTTTGGAATGACTCTATTTTAATTGATGGCTTGAAGTGTATGCTTCTTTATGCACGATTACTCTTGAACTATCGACTAGAAGGGTTGAATGACCAAAAACATGTTCCTAGTAGATTTTCCAGTTATTTAGTGTTGTTTGTATAATGTACGAGTGTTGGAGAAGTTTTGGTTCGGATGATTAGGTTTTGGTTAAACAGATTGTTTAGATTGTTCGTTTGAGATGCCGTTGTAGATTGAATTTGGAATGTAGTGAGTGTGAATTAGTTGAATTGTTATTGTGATATTGAGTTAGTTGATCTTGCGTGAGAGTATAACTCTTGAGTTTTTTGGTAGTTTCGTATGAGATCATTGGTGATACCTTTTGGGTTGGCTGCTTATTGTTGTTAATGGTGATTTGACTAGTCTTAAGCATCTAAAGGTATAGCTAGTTTTATTGCATTTTGTCATGCTGTTTAGTTGGTCTTATTGTTATCATATGAAGAGGTGACAGCTTCGTCTGTTGCAATGCTACGTCAGATTGTAGTTGGCCTTCGTGTCGGCTATCTAGTTTCAGACTCTGCTTCTAATGTGTCATGAGTTTAGGTGGCTTTCATGTTGTGCTTCCTTGGTACATTCGGCATAAATGTGAGGTTATGCTTGGTTGGCATTGGATGCGTTTGTCTGGCTGAGTAATGTGCCAAGGAAGACTGTTTGGTGATCCTATGTAGGTCGATTGAATGTATGCTGATGGATCAATTTTGTCATGAGTGTTTGTGCTCATCGTTTGAAATGCTATGGTGTTTAGTAGTTGAGTCATCGCATTTTAGGCTGTACTGATTATTGGTTCTCTAGTGTTATTAATTGTACTAGTTAGATGAGTCATGAAGGATGTGCATTTTTAGCTTACATGTTCTGAAGTGTTTGAGTCTAGTTGTGGAATGTAGTGTTATTGTTTGGATAGCTTGCGAAGTGCCATGGTCGTTTAGTGCTATTGTTATTCCTTGAGATTCATCTTGAATGCATGCTATAACTTTGGCATTTAGATGATAAGGTACTTGAATGTTGAGGATTGTAGGTTGATTGCATTAGTGTTCAAGTTGATGTCATTAGTGCAATAAATCGTATTCGATCTTATGCTTTAGCTAACTTGTCTTAATGTCATTAGATGTTATTGTGAGTGATCGTCTGGACTAGAATTCTTAAGTTTCTGTGCTTAGTTTTATAGCTTATTTGATTAGCTAAATAGAGTTGAGATATGTTGCTAATTGATTAGTGCCATAGGTTTGCGATTTATTAAGATGAGTTATTGCAATGTCTGAAGGTTTTTGATGCAATATGTGCTTATGAATGTCTTTGAATTAGTAAGTCTTGAATGCTGAATGGTGTAATGTTATTACTATGATAGCCAAGTTTGGTCTTAAGTTATGTTAAGGTTATTGATGAGTGTTCGTGTAATGTCTTTTTAGTCTTCTAGTCATGTCAGTTAGAATGTTGTCATGGATTTGTTAATATGCTTGTTGCATATTGCTCTTGATCATATGTATTGAGTATGATATTTTCCAACATGCCATGTAATGATTCCTGATCATAGTGCAGATGTGAGCAGAGTTATGCTGAGTTATGATTAGTTTTGAGCTAGACATGTTAATTCTATTCGATTCCTGTTTCATTAGTCTTTGAGATGTAGTTACTGGATAGCAGGGCTAATTGTAGATGTATGTCCAGTTGAAATTATAGTTGGATTGATGATTGTTATGCTAAGTATGATGCTATTGCATTTGCAATGTTATGATGGTATGACCTATTTAGTGATGGTTATGTTGTATGTACTGAGTTTGATGTCAGATTCTATTATGCAGTTCAGCCTTGCATTATGTCAGGTTAATGTATGTGTGCATGTAATGCGTATTCATACTGATTGTGTATGTTCGTGTAAGTTGAGCTTGGTGCATTCGCAGTGATGAATGCACTAGAGAGTTTGGTTCATGTTGATTGCATGATTATACGAGATATGTGACAGTATGTTATTCATTCGTATTGTTGATGATGAGGAGCATTGAAGTGTTGCAATGATGAGAATGGTTAGAATTGAGATGACGGTGTGCATGGTCAGATGTAGTATGATGGATTGCATCATTGATCATGTGGAGTTATGGATTGAGGTATGGTTGTGATTATTAGAGTAATTTGAGTAGGTAATGTTTGCTTCGTGCATATGTAATTGATAGAATGATTTGTATGTGTTAAGATGATTAGTTGTGTGATTGGATAGATATGACTGAAGTATTGTTGAGTCTTGATTAGTTTAAATGTTGTACATGTTTTATCTTGATTCATTTATTAGAATTTTAGCTATGAGTTTTGTTATGCTATTATAGTTGTGAATTTAGTTGCTTAGTCTTGGAATTTGAGTGTTGCTCAGTTGTGATTTGTTACTTTTGGATTTGATCTATACTTGTATATATCGTATCGATTATGTTTAGTAAAGATGTTTTTTAGTTTGTGATGTACCTTGTTGAGTTTTAGTATTAGTGTGATTTGAGTTTCGGTTGCTATTGCATGCTAGTATAGATATTGAATTCGTTTCTGTAGATTGGTTGCTTTATTAGTTTGAGTTATGGTTGGTATACTTGATTCATTAGCTGTCTGTTTATAATGATGGTTATTCAATTAAGTTTCTATTGGATATGTATATCTGTATGATGGGTTAAGTTGTTGACTAGAGGGTCTAGTTTGGTCATTCAAGTTGTGCGTAGTTTTACTCAGATAGTGAGTAGGTTAGGTGGGTAAGTTGCAAGTTGTTAACGTTAGAGAAGTATAGAGCTTTGGCTGTCATTTGAGTGCATAGGTTGGCCAAGGGATGGTACTAACAATTGAGTCAACTGAATGGTGAACCTACAAATGGCATCGATGGTTGAGAATGAGTGTAATGATTCTGAAGGCGTAAGGTAGAATATGACTTTGAAACTCTGGGCTGTCGGTGAACTCTGAGGAAAAAGGTGTTATGGGACTGCAAATTTGCTCCGTGTAGGCTGATATAACTATTCGAGGTAGAATTAGGTGTCCGTGATGCTTACATTGGCGTCTGCCTTCGATGCATGTGTCGTTCGATAATTTTGTGTCGTGGACTCTGATGGCTTGATACTGCATTATTTTCTAAGTTGCTTGAACCCTTGGTCTCGTGGGTTGGATTCAATGTTGGGTTAGTCGAAATGGCGGGATCGCTTATGAATCTTATCTTCGAGTGGTTCTCCTTGCTCAAGAGCAGGTATGGAAGAAGATCAAGTATGACTTTGCCTTTTGAGGAATTTGATTGGTGCCTGTGGGCTAATTATTTCAATAGTAAAGAATGATTTTTGATCCTGTTGTTTCCAAGGGTAACCATTGAAAGGATAAGTTTGGTGTTTTGGTTCCGGAGGATTTCGTGTGGAACCTTAAATGTTTTAGTGTTTAGAGACTAGTATTATGATCTTCCGGAAGAATTGTTGATTGATTGCGTCGTTCTGAAATGATTAAAGAAAAGTTGTCCGAGTTGTCATACGGTTTGTGAGAATGGTAGGAATTGAGAATTTGGTCGTTTGTCGGATCTATTGGAGTTTAAGCGTGAGAGTTGTGAATTTCTGGAGTTGAGAAAGTGCTTGTGAGATTCTGGTTTAGGAAAACCTTTTGGGATTGAGAGGCATAAAATCGATTTGGTTTAGTGGTGGTCTTTGAGAAAGGCCAGTTCGCAAGAAGTTAGAAAAAGTGCTGATCCTGAAAAGGGGATGAGTGTGTTAAGTTGTTTATTCCTTTAAATTGAAAAGAGAAGTGACTCGAGTTTTGGAGTCTCTTGCGTGAGAAGTAACCAACTTTGTTCTTTTTGGGTGTTTTCGTTTAGTCATTCTGGTTTCCGTTGTTCTTGTTGGTGTTCTTGTGGTGTTTAATTCGAAGGTCGAATTCTAAAGGAGAAGAGTGTAATCTGCAAGTTTTATTCTTTTTCCCCTAGCCCTTTTATTTAGTGCTTCCACTTATTGGGTTATATACATATAAAGAATGGAGAGGAGGGCTGGTCCATCGCCACTTTTTTTCCAGCTGTGGTGAGGCCCAGGTCGCCTCGTTCGCCTCGCGTACTTGGCACTTCACGGCCCTTGCTTCCTCCGCCGCGTCTTGCCTGCACCCTCGCCTGCCTGCGCCAACCTCGCCTCGCACTGCGCCAGCGCTTGGCCAGTCGCACTGCAAGCACTCGTGCCCTCCTCGTGCCTCTTCTCGTGCCTCTCTCCGTGCGGCCTCCTCAAGCCTCTTCCCACCTCCTTCTTCCTCCATGGAATTGTTTTGAGGTAAAACCCTAGGTTTTGGGGAGGATTTTCCTTGCTTGCTAGGTGTTCGATGGAATGCCCGAAGGTTTAGGTTTTGGTATCGCATTGAGTGAAGTGTGCAAGGTTGAGAGATGGGCTTTGAAATGCTAGAATCGATGCATTGCCAAATTTTGTGTGTATGAATAAGCATGTCGTGTAGGATTGTTATTCTAGAATCTATCGTGTATTAGTGTATGATATCTCATAAGGAAATTTTCTTGGTACAGATTTTATTTCTCATGCATTATTCAAATGTGTTAGCATTCTGCTTAGTTAATGATTATGGTCGATAGCTTGTATCTTTTGTGAACTGTGATGAGTGTTTGGTGATGCCTATTGCTTCAATTCCTATTAGTTTGTGAATGCAACCTAATGACTGCTTGGCTTGCATGTAATGGAGCTTAGAAATTGTAGTGTACTGCTGTTAGTTGAAAAAGGGCATTTGTAAATCTATGTTCGTGCTCATATAGGATTGAGAAAGATAAGGTTGAAAAGAGGCTCTTAGTGCATGGTGGTTATTAGCAATGGAGGTATATTAGAAGTTGAGGTTCATGTTCGAATAGAAATGTGCTTAATCTTACGCCTCAATCCTTTTGAATCTTCATATTTATAAGGCTACTTGTGGCAAGGAAATGGGTGATGGCAACTTGACATAAAACCTAATGGTTTGGTTTAGTAGTAATTATTCCCAAGTTCAAATCCAACCATGTCATTTTAGCTCTGTTAGGGCATTATGTGGCTATTAGAATATCATTTTGGAATGACTCTATTTTAATTGATGGCTTGAAGTGTATGCTTCTTTATGCCCGATTGCTCTTGAACTATCGACTAGAAGGGTTGAATGACCAAAAACATGTTCCTAGTAGATTTTCCGATTATTTAGTGTTGTTCATGCTTCAAGGGTTTATTGCAAGTGGCTATTGGTGTATATCTTGAGTCTTTGCATAATCATGCTTCTTTAATTTCCGTTAAGTTTGTGATTGTGACAATCGTGCCTTGCCCTATCTTGGGTTTGTTCTCTAGGGTTCGTGGTTTCTAGCAGCAATGGGCCGATCTCTCGAGGTTAAAGGCAAGTGCAACTCCTAGAGTGTTGTTAGGATGTTAAATGCTTTGTTTGCGATAAGATTATGAAAATTCTAATGGAGTGATTATGTTTATTAGCATGTCTAGAAGTTGTTTTTAGTATGGTGATGAGGAGGGATGAATGTTAGCAAATTGGTAAGTAAGTTATTCAATTCTCATTTATTGCATTGCATTACGAAATTGTACGAACGAGTATGGTTATGTTGATGCAAGTTAATTGGTACTTCCATATTGGTTATGGCTATGTGTGGTGAAAATGAATGAGGGATGAAATGCATTCACGTCAATTGCATAATTGCATTCATGATGGACGAGGCGTCCCATGTTGATGCGGGCCTCGGTGCTCACCCGTAGTGAGCACAAAAGTCCTACCTCGTAGTCCTATTCATCGAGGTGAATGGGAGCGAGTCAGTAAGAGTAGGTCCCGCCAGGATGGTTGATTGAGGGTGCACACGACGGTGTGCACTTCACATCCTATACGCTATGACAATGTGCATTATGAGCATGCATGGTGCATTCATTGTTTTGATTCATGAGAAAAGGGATGAGAGCATAAAAGCATTGCATTGTGTGTTGCAATTGGTAAATGTTAATTGATGAGAAGGAAATGACAAGTTGAGGATTTAGTCGTGGACTCATCCTGGAACGATTATTGAGGCGTGAGTATGGTTTAGTTACGTTTCCGAGTTGTATGTGGTAAATGGGGATAGATACTGCTTCTTTTACTGTATGATTTCAATTAAGTATTGGTTATGGCAAAGGATGAAGTAGTTGTGCTCTTATGTTTGGTTGTATATGAAATCAAACTGTTTCTTTTATTTACGGATATCAATTAAAGAAACTTTTACTTTATGTCCTGTAGCATTTATATTCTAGTCAAGTTCATTATTTTTATGCCTGATTGCGCTTTGCTGAGTCTTGGACTCACGCTTGTTTGTTTTCTTGTTTTAGGTACTTTGAAGCTGGCTCGTCGGGTTGGGAGTAGTAACACGAACGACTTGGTCTCCAAAGAATTGTCTTAACGATTCATTCAGTCTTGATGTATCTAATAAGATTGTAATGTGTTATGCGTCGTGGTGGAGTTTATTAAATTCTATTGGTTTTGTGATTGGTTAACTAAGGACTGCTAGAATAATATCCTCATGCAATCGTTTTTCTCTTGAGTGGATGTCCTGTTTTCTAGAGAGTCATGTGAAATTTTCTAAATTTCGTGACTTAGTTTTAATCTGGTTTGGGGAGTTCAAGGTTGGTTCAATCTTTTAGTAGAGGTATAAGGTTTAGGGTCTTTTGGTAGCATTCATGGCATTGATGCGCGGTGTTAACTGATTGTATCGAGCGGGCTTCGTGTCCGTGGCGTTTGAATGAAGTGAGTCATTCTAGAATAAATTAAAATTTTTGTGTGAAAGTAGAAACATGGTTTAGGTTGAACTTTTAAAATGTGGCCCTAGGGCAATAACCTTAAAACTTGATGTAGAATGGTTAAATAATTTAAAATTTGACACACATCGATGCACAATAGGAAGGGATGGGATATCGTTGCATTGTGTTGCAATGCTTATTTTGTTGTTGATGCTATGTTGATCGTGTAATTATGTTATATGTTAGTCTTGTTAAGGCTCGGTAGTATTTACGATTATTCTTGAAGTGGTTGAGCCTCTGGTCGTGGGACTCAGTGTGCAAGAGATTTTTACTGTCATGTGCCGTCTTGGTCGGTCTTGGGCAGGCTTGAAAGCCAACACCTAAGGAGAGTTCTTGTGATTCGCCTTAATCGGAGAGTTATTGGAGTGCGTATTTGAATTTTGTCTTCCTTGGTCTTCTTGGATTTAAGGCAAAGAAGAGGGTTTTGTGTTGCCCTTTGGTTGCTTATGGAGAAAGACATGGATTTCTTCGTGTTGTCGTTCTCCAAGTTGAGGTTTTGGATTTGGGGCTTTAAAGGGAAAAGTGTTATTCGATCGATTCGTTTTTCCTTCGTGTGAATTTAATTGTGCAACTCCTTTCCTTCGTGTAAATTTTGAAGTTTGATGATGATTCGGAGATCTTGTGCATGACAAGGCTTGAGTCCTGTCATTTTCTAAGTCTTTTGAGAGTCGAGCTTCTTTGGAAGTTTGTTGGTTTTCGGAAAGGAGGATCTGACATCAAAGTGAGTTTGTGGGTTGGTTGAAGGTCTTTCCGTAGAGGATTAGTAGAATGTGTATGTGATTAGGTTAAGGTGGTGCACCCTAATTGGACGATGGCGAGAAGTATTTTGTGGGTCATGTTGATCAACGGTTATAAGTGGAGGTCCGGAAGTGGTGGTTATGAAGATTATAAATGATTGCCTTAGGTCAACAATTAAAGACTATGTCTTGAGGAGACATTATGAATCATTGGAGTCATGAGTAATTGGAATAGGTGAGGATCGTTTAAATGTTGACTTGTAGGTTTCTTGAACTCTAGTTGTTGAGTATTGAAAGCTTTACTGAAATCAATTGTCCTAAACTTAGAATAGGAAGTTGTATAATGGATGGTATAGTCTGGGTTGTAGACCAGAGGAAAATGTTTGATGTTAATAGGACCAGCAGTGGTTATATTTGTTAGAAAGGATAATAAAAGAAATATTGGGGTTATGTAAAGTGTATTGAACCTTTATTGGTAAGTGTATGGGATAATTGGGAATGGTGGAAGATGAAATGAAAGCATGTTTAAATATTCATATATGGATTGGTTCGTCCATATGATCGGTTGTTTGAGCCTTGTTGGCAAAGACGTTCTCTGTCTTGCGTTTTAAGGTTTCCAGAAATTTGTGCGAATAGCCAAGTTTTGGTTTTAAACTTTGAGGCTTGAAAATGAGGATGAAAGAAAGATTAATCATGAAGTAATATGTTTATGGATTTTGAATAGGTCATTTCTTACAATATTGCCATTCCTTTGAATTGGTGAAGATATTTAGCTTAAGTTATGAGTGTGGGGTTGACCCTCGGAGGGTGTATGTATGGATTGTACAATCTAGCGTACAAATGAGTTTTCCTCCTTTTAAGAAAAATGTTGGGTGAAGGGTGGAGGTGGATCGATTTTCCCGATCAGTTTTCTTTCGGGAATTAAATCGCTTCTAGTGAAGGAGAGATGTTTTGCTTTGGTAAGAGATAAATGTTTTGCTTTTATGAAAGTGAGTTGACCCCATAAAAGTTTTGCGTGTTGTTTTTCTCTTATGGAGTTGTTCCCGAGTTAAAGTTGTTGCTTTGGTTTTAGTTTGTGGAAGCTGGATTGAGTGATTAAAGGGAATCGAGGTTTCTTTTGCTTTAAAGCATGAAAAAAAGTGATGTTCGGGTTTAGGTGTTGATCGAAATGGATTAAGAATGGAGAATAAATTGGTGGTTACGTTCCTTAGTGCTTTCGTTAATCCCTAGTAGTGAACCATTTGGAAGTTGATGGTAATTACGTTACCATACGTGGTGTAACTAACGGTTGAGTTCGAGAATTGTAGCGAAGGTTTTGATAAACGATGTGAAATGTCTGTTTTGAACATTTACTTTGGACGATTGTCCATTGAGGTGAAGTAGACTTGGTAGCGAAAGACCAAAGAGAATTTAGTTCTCTCTGGTTCTTTTTGACTACGTTGAAGAAAGATTTGTGTGAAGTTCTTTGTCTTAGTTGAGTTTTTCCACGTTGTACATTTTATTGCATTGGTTTTAAGTTGAGGATAGTGGTTAGCTTGTTGTAAGATCGAGAATCCTCTTTGCTCTAGTGTGAGGTAAGAAGATGTTGGGTCTTAAGTTTTTGGTGTAGGATAATGGAGGATTATACTCTTTGGAATTATTGGTTGGGTGATGGTTGTAAGGTGAGACCTTCTTGGAAGGAAAATCAAGCGTGGGTTAGTGGTAACCCCAATTTTTTACTGGGTTAGGCGTGGATAGTAAGTGGATTCGAGTGTAGAGTAATGAATGGTGTTCGGGCTTGGTCTAAACCTTGGTGGAGGGTTGTCGGATTCCGTTGTCCCATGGTTGTGTGGGATTAATTTTGTTGGTGGACTATGGGATTGGTCGATAAATGCATTACTTTTTCTAAGTATGTTGAACCCTTGGTCTCGTGGGTTGGATTCAATGTTGGGTTAGTCAAATGGATCGTTATGAATCTTTCTTTGAGTGGTTCTCTCCTTGCTCAAGACGTATGGAAGAAGATCAAGTATGACTTTGCCTTTTGAGGAATTTGATTGGTGCCCTGGGGCTAATTATTTCAATAGTAAAGAATGATTTTTGATCCTGTTGTTTCCAAGGGTAACCATTGAAAGGATAAGTTTGGTGTTTTGGTTCTGAGGATTTTGTGGAACCTTAAATGTTTTAGTGTTTAGAGACTAGTATTATGATCTTCGAAGAATTGTTGATTGATTGCGGTCGTTAGAAATGATTAAAGAAAAGTTTCGAGTTGTCATACATTTGTGAGAATGGTAGGAATTGAGAATTTGGTGTTTGCGGATCTATTGGAGTTTAAGCGTGAGAGTTGTGAATTTCTCAGTTGAGAAAGTGCTTGTGAGATTCTGGTTTAGGAAAACCTTTTGGGATTGAGAGCGAAATCGATTTGGTTTAGTGGTGGTCTTTGAGAAAGGCCGGTTGCAAGAAGTTAGAAAAAGTCTTGATCTGAAAAGGATGAGTGTTAAGTTGTTTATTCCTTTAAATTGAAAAGAGAAGTGACTCGAGTTTTGGAGTCTTGGCGAGAAGTAACCAACTTTGTTCTTTTGGGTGTTTTCGTTTAGTCATTGGTTTCCGTTGTTGCTTAAGTTGAAAGTGTTCTTGTGGTGTTTAATTCGATCGAATTCTTAAAGGGAGAAGAGTGTATCTGCAAGTTTTATTCTTTTTCCCTAGCCCTTTTATTTAGTGCTTACCACTTATTGGGTTATATACATATAAAGAATGGAGTGAGGGCTGGTCATCGCCACTTTTTTTCCAAGCGTGTGCTCGAGTGCGCTTCGTTGCCCTCGCGACCTGTTCTTGGATGAGCCCGCCCACCTCGGCACTCCCCTGCGCGCTTGCTCTGTCGCTCCATTGCCTCGCACTGCGCGGCTCGCAGTCGCTGGCAGACCAAGGTGCCTCCTCGGTCTCTTCTCCGAGTGCCTCTCTGGCCGAGCTTGCCTCCTATAGCCTCTTCCCACTCCTTCTTCCTCCATGGTTTAATTGTTGTTGAGTGTAAAACCCTAGGTTTTGGGGAGGATTTGTCCTTGCTTGCTAGGTGTTCGATGGAATGCCCGAAGGTTTAGGTTTTGGATATCGCAGTTGGAGTGAAGTGTGCAAGGTTGAGAGATGGGCTTTGAAATGCTAGAATCGATGCATTGACCAAATTTTGTGTGTATGAATAAGCGATGTCAAGTGTAGGATTGTTACTTGCTAGAATCTATGCGTGTATTAGGTGTGATGATATCTCATAATGGTAAATTTTCTTGGTACGAACATTTTATTGTCTCATGCATTATTCAAATGTGTTAGCATTCTGTTAGTTAATGATTATGGTCGATAGCTTGTATCTTTTGGAATGTGATGAGTGTTTGGTGATGCCTATTGCTTCAATTCCTATTAGTTTGTGAATGCAACCTAATACTGCTTGGCTTGCATGTAATGGAGCTTAGAAATTGTAGTGTGGGCTTTATTTTAGTTGAAAAAGGGCATTTGTAAATCTATGTTGTGCTCATATAGGATTGAGAAAGATAAGTTGTTTGTGAAAATGAGGACTCTTAGTGCATGGTTGGTTATTAGCAATCGGAGATGTATATTAGAAGTTGAGGTTCATGTATGAAATAGAAATGTGCTTAATCTTGCCTCAATCCTTTTGAATCTTCGATATTTATAATGGCTACTTGTGGCAATGGATAATGGGTGATGGCAATCTTGACATAAAACCTAATGGTTTGGTTTAGTAGTAACTTATTCCCAAGTTCAAATCCAACCATGTCATGTTTAGCTCTGTTCGGGCATTATGTAGGCTATTAGAATATCATTTTGGAAATGACTCTATTTTAATTGATGGCTTGTAAGTGTATGCTTCTTTAATGCACGATATACTATTTGAACTATCTGACTAGAAGGGGTTGAATGACCAAAAACATGTTCCTAGTAGATTTTCCGTTATTTAGTGTTGTTCATGCTTCAAGGGTTTATTGGGCTATTGGTGTATGATCTTGAGTCTTTGCATAATCATGCTTCTTTAATTTCCGTTAAGTTTGTGATTGTGACAATCGTGCCTTGCCCTATCTTGGTTTTGTTCTCTAGGGTTCGTGGTTTCTAAGCAGCAATGGGCGGCCAGCCATTTTTTTCTCGTCGAGGTTAAAGGCAAGTGCAACTCCTAGAGTGTTGTTAGGATCGTTAAATGCTTTGTTTGCGATAAGATTATGAAAATTCTAATGGAGTGATTATGTTTGATTAGCATGTCTAGAAGTTGTTTTAGTATGGTGACTGAGGAGGGATGAATGTTAGCAAATTGGTAAGTCAAGTTATTCAATTCTCATTTCATTGCATTGCATTACGAAATCTGTTGGAAGCGAGTATGGTTATGTTGATGCAAGTTAATTGGTACTTCCATAGTTGGTTATGGCTATGTGTGGTGAAAATGAATGAGGGATTGAAATGCATTCACGTCAATTGCATAATTTGCATTCATGATGGACGAGGCGTCCCATGTTGATCGACCTCGGTGCTCACCCGTAGTGTAGCACAAAAGATCCTACCGTTAGTCCTATTCATCGAGGTGAATGGGAGCAGTCATAGTAAGAGTAGGTCCGCCAGTGATGGTTGGGATTGAGGTGCACCGGGTGTGCACTCATTCTTACGATATCGCTATGACAATGTGCATTATGAGCATGCATGGTGCATTCATTGTTTTGATTCATGAGAAATAGGGATTGAGAGCATAAAAGCATTGCATTGTGTGTTGCAATTGGTAAATGTTAGATTGATGAGAAGGAAATGACAAGTTGAGGATTTAGTCGTGGACTCATCCCGGAGCGATTATTGAGGCGTGAGTATGGTTTAGATTACGTTCGAGTTGTATGTGGATAAATGGGGATGAATACTGCTCATTCTTTTCGTATGATTTCAATTAAGTATTGGTTATGGCAAAGGGATGAAGTAGTTGTGCTCTTATGTTTGGTTGTATATGATCCAATCAAATGCTGTTTCTTTTATTCTGGATATCAATTAAAGAAACTTTTACTTTATGTCTGTAGCATTTATATTCTAGTCAAGTTCATTATTTTTATGCCGATTGCTTTCTTTGAGTCTTGGACTCACGCTTGTTTGTTTTCTTGTTTTAGGTACGTTTGAAGTGGCTCGGGTTGGGAGTATTGTAACAGCATATCCGACTTTGGTCTCCGGCAATTCGTCTTAACCGATTCATTCGGTCTTGATGTATCTAATAAGATTGTAATGTGTTATGCGTCGTGGTGGAGTTTATTAAATTCTATTGGTTTTGTGATTGGTTAACTAAGGACTGCTAAGATATAATATTCCTCATGCAGATCATTTTATCATGTCTGAGTGGATGTCCTTTTTCTAGAGAGGTCATGTCAAATTTTCTAAATTTGGTGACTTAGTTTTAATCTGATTTGGGGAGTTCCAAAGGTTGGTTCAATCTTGTTAGTAGAGGTATAAGGTTTAGGGTCTTTTGGTAGCATTCGATGGTGATATGGTGAGTTCGGATGATATTGATTAGTATCGAGCGGGCCCTTGAGTCCGTGGCGTTTGAATGAAGTGAGTCATTCTAGAATAAACTTAAAATTTTTTAGTGATGAAAGTAGAAACATGCGTTTAGGTTGAACTTTTAAAATGTGGCCCTAGGGCAATAACCTTAAAACTTGATGTAGAATGGTTAAATAATTTAAAATTTGACACACTGATGCACAATAGGAAGGATGGGATATCGTTGCATTGTGTTGCAATGCTTATTTTGTTGTTGATGCTATGTTGATACAGTGTAGATTATGTTATATCCGTTAGTCTTGTTAAGGCTCGTAGTATGTTGATTATTCTTGAAGTGGTTGGCGCTCTGGGTGCGGTGGGACTCGTTCGTCAAGAATTTCAATGGTCAGGCAGTAACCGTGTTGGTCGGTCTTGAGCTGGTTGAAAGCCAGAACCTAAGGAGAGTTCTTGTGATTACGCTTAATCGGAGAGTTATTGGAGTAGCGTTTGAATTTTGTCTTCCTTGGTCTTCTTGGATTTAAGGCAAAGTATAGAGGGTTTTGTGTTGCCCTTTTGGTTGCTTTGGAGAAAGACATGGATTTCTTCGTTTGTCGTTCTCAAGTTGAGGTTTTGGATTTGGGAGCTTTAAAGGAAACAGTGTTATTCGATCGATTACGCTTTTTCGCTTCGTGTGAATTATAATTGTGCAACTCCTTTCCTTCGTGGAAATTTTGAAGTTTGATGATGATTCGAGATCTTGTGCATGACAAGGCTTGAGTCCTCGTCATTTTCTAAGTGCTTTTGAGAGTCGAGCATTCTTTGGAAGTTTGTTGGTTTTCGGAAAGGAGGATACTGCAGTTGTCAAAGTGAGTTTGTGGGTATAGGTTGAAGGTCTTTCCGTAGAGGATTACGTAGAATGTGTATGTGAGTTAGGTTAAGGTGTCGAACCCTAATTGGACAGATGGCGAGAAGTATTTTGTGGGTCATGTTGATCAACTGGTTATAAGTGGAGGTCCGGAAGTGGTGGTTGCGTAAGATTATAAATGATTGCCTTAGGTCAACAATTAAAGACTATGTCTTGAGTGAGACATTATGAATCATTGTGAGTCATGAGTAATTGGAATAGGTGAGTGATCGTTTAAATGTTGACTTGTAGGTTTCTTGAACTCTAGCTTGGTTGAGTATTGTAAAGCTTTTATGCAAATCAATTGTCCTAAACTTAGAACTAGGAAGTTGTATAATGGATGGTATAGTGGGTTGTAGACCGTGGAGGAAAATTTGTTTGATTGTTAATAGGACCAGAGTGGTTATATTTGTTAGATAAGTGAGTAATAAAAGAAATATTGGGGTTATGTAAAGTGTATTGAACCTTTATTGGTAAGTGTATGGGATTAATTGGGAATGGTGGAAGATTTGAAATGAAAGCATGTTTAAATATTCATATATGGATTGGTTCGTCCATATGATCGGTTGTTTGAGCCTTGTTGGCAAAGCGTTCTCTCTTGATTTTAAGGTTTCGAAATTTGTGCGAATAGCCAAGTGTTTGGTTTTAAACTTTCGAGGCTTGAAAATGAGGATGAGTAAGATATAGATTGAATCATGAAGTAATATGTTGTATGTGATGTTTGAATAGGTCATTTCTTACAATATTGCCATGTCACTTTGAATTGGTGAGAGATATTTAGCTTAAGTTATGAGTATGGAGGTTGACCCTGGAGGGTGTAATGTATGGATTGTACGAATCTAGCGTACAAATGAGTTTTCCTCCTTTTAAGAAAGAATGTTGGGTGAAGGGTGGAGGTGGATCGATTTTCCGTCGGATTTTCTTGAATTAAATCGCGTTCTATGTGAAGGAAGATGTTTTGCTTTGGTAAGAGATAAATGTTTGTGCTTTGGTATGAAAGTGAGTTGACCCCATAAAAGTTTATTCGTGTTGTTTTTCTCTTATGGAGTTGTTCCCGAGCTTTGAAAGTTGTTGCTTTGGTTTTAGTTTGTGGAAGTTGGATTGAGTGATTAAAGGGAATCGAGGTTTCACTTTTGCTTTAAAGCGATGAAAAGAAAGTGATGTTCGGGTTTAGGTGTTGATCGTAAATGTGATTAAGAATGGAGAATTATAATTGGTGGTTCGGTTCCTTAGGTGCTGTTCGATTTAATCCCTAGTAGAATGAACCATTTGGAAAAGTTGATGGTAATGAGTGACGTTACCATACGTGGTGTAACTAAACGGTTGAGTTCGATGAGATGTAGCAAGGTTTTGATAAACGATGTGAAATGTCTTGTTTTGAACATTTACTTTGGACGATTAAAGTCCATTGAGGTGAAGTAGACTTGGTAGAGAAAGACCAAAGTAGAATTTAGTTCTCTCTGGTTCTTGTTTTGACTACGTTGAAGATAAGATTTGATGTGAAGTTCTTTGTCTTAGTTGAGTTTTTCCACAGGTTTACATTTTATTGCATTGGTTTTAAGTTGAGGATATGTGGTTAGCTTGTTAGCTGAATCGAGAATCCTCTTTGCTCTGAGTGTGAGGTAAGAAGATGTTGGGTACTTAAGTTTTTGGTTGTAGGATAATGGAGAAGATTAATACTCTTTGGAATTATTGGTTGGGTGATGGTTGTAAGGTGAGACCTTCTTGGAAGGAAAATCAAGCGATGGGTTAGTGGTAACCCCAATTTTTTAACTGGGTTAGGCGTGGATAGTAAGTGGATTCGAGTGTAGAGTTTTCAATGAATGGTGTTCGGGCTTGGTCTAAACCTTGGTGGAGGGTTGTTGTATATCCGTTGTCCCATGGTTGATGTGGGATTAATTTTGTTGGTGGACTATGGGATTGGTCGATAAATTGCATTACTTTTTCGTAAGTATGTAGTGAACCTCTTGGTCTCGTGGGTTAGGATTCAATGTTTGCGGTTAGTCGAGAATGAGCGGGATCGGTTATGAATCTTTCTGAGTGGTTCTCTCCTTGCTCAAGACAGGTATGGAAGAAGATCAAGTATGACTTTGCCTTTTGAGGAATTTGATTGGTGCCTGTGGGGCTAATTATTTCAATAGTAAAGAATGATTTTTGATCCTGTTGTTTCCAAGGGTAACCATTGAAAGGATAAGTTTGGTGTTTTGGTTCCGTGAGGATTTGATGTGGAACCTTAAATGTTTTAGTGTTTAGAGACTAGTATTATGATCTTCAGGAAGAATTGTTGATTGATTGCAGGTCGTTGAGAATGATTAAAGAAAAGTTATGAGTTGTCATACAGTTTGTGAGAATGGTAGGAATTGAGAATTTGGTGTTTATGCGATCTATTGGAGTTTAAGCGTGAGAGTTGTGAATTTCTCAGGTTAGAAAGTGCTTGTGAGATTCTGGTTTAGGAAAACCTTTTGGGATTGAGAGGCATAAAATCGATTTGGTTTAGTGGTGGTCTTTGAGAAAGGCCAGGTTATCGAGAAGTTAGAAAAAGTCTTCGATCTGAAAAGGGATGAGCGTGTTAAGTTGTTTATTCCTTTAAATTGAAAAGAGAAGTGACTCGAGTTTTGGAGTCTTTGGCGTGAGAAGTAACCAACTTTGTTCTTTTGGGTGTTTTCGTTTAGTCATTCGGTTTCCGTTGTTCTTGTTGGTAAGTTCTTGATGGTGTTTAATTGAGGATTGAATTACATTAAAGGAGAAGAGTGTATCATCGCAAGTTTTGATTCTTTTCCCCTAGACCACTTTTATTTAGGTGCTTCCACTTATTGGGTTATATACATATAAAGAATGGAGTTGGAGGGCCTGGTCGATCGCCACTTTTTTCCCAGGGATGTCGTCAGGTACGCAAGTTATGCCTCTGTTCCCTCGCCTTCTGGCATTCTGTGCCCCCTTCACCTCCTGCGCTCTGACTCGCGCCCACCGCGCCGGTCCACTTGCTTGTCCCTCGCCTGCCCGGCTGCCGCTGCGCCGTCGCGCTGGCAGCCACGGCGCCTCCTCCGGCAGGCGCTTCTCAGTGCCTCTCTGGGCGCCTCCTCAAGCCTCTTCCCCACCTCCTTCTTCCTCCATGGAATTGTTTTGAGGTAAAACCCTAGGTTTTGGGGAGGATTTTCTTGCTTGCTAGGTGTTCGATGGAATGCCCGAAGGTTTAGGTTTTGGTATCGCAGTGAGTGAAGTGTGCAAGGTTGAGAGATGGGCTTTGAAATGCTAGAATCGATGCATTGCCAAATTTTGTGTGTATGAATAAGCATGTCTGTAGGATTGTTATTCTAGAATCTATGCGTGTATTAGTGTATGATATCTCATAAGGAAATTTTCTTGGTACAGCATTTTATTTCTCATGCATTATTCAAATGTGTTAGCATTCTGTTTAGTTAATGATTATGGTCTGATAGCTTGTATCTTTTGTGAACTGTGATGAGTGTTTGGTGATGCCTATTGCTTCAATTCCTATTAGTTTGTGAATGCAACCTAATGACTGCTTGGCTTGCATGTAATGGAGCTTAGAAATTGTAGTGTACTGCTGTTAGTTGAAAAAGGGGCATTTGTAAATCTATGTTCTGTGCTCATATAGGATTGAGAAAGATAAGGTTCGGAAAAGAGGCTCTTAGTGCATGGTGGTTATTAGCAATGGAGGTATATTAGAAGTTGAGGTTCATGTTGAATAGAAATGTGCTTAATCTTCGCCTCAATCCTTTTGAATCTTCATATTTATAAGGCTACTTGTGGCAAGGAAATGGGTGATGGCAACTTGACATAAAACCTAATGGTTTGGTTTAGTAGTAATTATTCCCAAGTTCAAATCCAACCATGTCATTTTAGCTCTGTTCAGGCATTATGTGGCTATTAGAATATCATTTTGGAATGACTCTATTTTAATTGATGGCTTGAAGTGTATGCTTCTTTATGCCTGATTGCTACTGAACTATCTGACTAGAAGGGGTTGAATGACCAAAAACATGTTCCTAGTAGATTTTCCAGTTATTTAGTGTTGTTCATGCTTCAAGGGTTTATTGCAGTGGCTATTGGTGTATGATACTGAGTCTTTGCATAATCATGCTTCTTTAATTTCCGTTAAGTTTGTGATTGTGACAATCGTGCCTTGCCCTATCTTGGGTTGCTGTTCTCTAGGGTTCGTGGTTTCTAGCGCTGCAATGGGCCGCCAGTCTCTCGTCGAGGTTAAAGGCAAGTGCAACTCCTAGAGTGTTGTTAGGATGTTAAATGCTTTGTTTGCGATAAGATTATGAAAATTCTAATGGAGTGATTATGTTTATTAGCATGTCTAGAAGTTGTTTTTAGTATGGTGATGAGGAGGGATGAATGTTAGCAAATTGGTAAGTAAGTTATTCAATTCTCATTTATTGCATTGCATTACGAAATTGTACGAACGAGTATGGTTATGTTGATGCAAGTTAATTGGTACTTCCATATTGGTTATGGCTATGTGTGGTGAAAATGAATGAGGGATGAAATGCATTCACGTCAATTGCATAATTGCATTCATGATGGACGAGGCGTCCCATGTTGATCGGCCTCGGTGCTCACCCGTAGTGAGCACAAAAGTCCTACTCGTAGTCCTATTCATCGAGGTGAATGGGAGCGAGTCAGAAGAGTAGGTCCCGCCAGGATGGTTGGGATTGAGGTGCACACCGACGGTGTGCACTCAGCTATACCGATACGCTATGACAATGTGCATTATGAGCATGCATGGTGCATTCATTGTTTTGATTCATGAGAAAAAGGGATGAGAGCATAAAAGCATTGCATTGTGTGTTGCAATTGGTAAATGTTAATTGATGAGAAGGGGAAATGACAAGTTGAGGATTTAGTCGTGGACTCATCCTGGAACGATTATTGAGGCGTGAGTATGGTTTAGTTACGTTTCCGAGTTGTATGTGGTAAATGGGGATGAATCTGCTTTTACGTATGATTTCAATTAAGTATTGGTTATGGCAAAGGATGAAGTAGTTGTGCTCTTATGTTTGGTTGTATATGAAATCAAACTGTTTCTTTTATTTACGGATATCAATTAAAGAAACTTTTACTTTATGTCTGTAGCATTTATATTCTAGTCAAGTTCATTATTTTTATGCTCGATTGCTTTTTTGAGTCTTGGACTCACGCTTGTTTGTTTTCTTGTTTTAGGTACTTTGAAGTCGTCGGGTTGGAGTGTAACACGCATACGACTTCGGTCTCCGAATTGTTAACCGATTCATTCAGTCTTGATGTATCTAATAAGATTGTAATGTGTTATGCGTCGTGGTGGAGTTTATTAAATTCTATTGGTTTTGTGATTGGTTAACTAAGGACTGCTAGAATAATATCCTACGCAATCGTTTTTCGCGAGTGGATGTCCTGTTTCTAGAGAGGTCATGTGAAATTTTCTAAATTTGTGACTTAGTTTTAATCTGGTTTGGGGAGTTCCAAGGTTGGTTCAATCTTTTAGTAGAGGTATAAGGTTTAGGGTCTTTTGGTAGCATTCAAGTGCGGTTGGCCGGGTGTTACTACACCAACATAGATGAGTGGCAGGAACCAACAAATGCACCGGTGTTGGATTTGGGTAGTTCTAAAAAGAGCGATTAGAGGACAAACCTAACAAATACTAGCACAACCCAACTCGGACTGACCAGAAAAATGGTGACATATTTCTGAGTGGATCGAGAGAAATGAACACCAAAGATTAGGGTTTATACCTTCCGATTTGGGGGTGGAAATCGAGTAGATGCGAGGAAATGTTGCGATCATCGTTGTCATGCCTCTTCGCCTGGCTGCCCTCCTCGCCTAAATCCTCATCCGTCGTCGTGCCCTCCTCAACTCCTTGCACTGTTCGTTGGGCCTAGCTTTGCGGAGAGTATCGTTTAAACATTTGAATTATTTATATATATTTTATACGTATGAGGGTTGAAAGAGTTATGTTTTAATAACTTAGTTGTATGTTAAGTATTTTTATTATGTATGATATTTATTAATGTGAATTGTTGGTAAACATGTTGTATTGTTAAGATTTGTACTATTAGATCTGTTTGTTATAAATTCTTTTTTCTTTGTTTTTTTAGTTGTGTTTCAGTGTCTTGTCTATTTATGTATAGTTTGTTTTGGGATTGATATTACATTTGTTGTTGTCTTAGTAGGCTCTTTATGGTTGTGTAGGTGATTCTTATGAGATGAGAGTGTCTTTATGAGTTAATGTTAGTGTAAATTATAGTTTTTAGATGTTATTGGTGTTTTTTGAATAGTTTGTTTATTGAAATATATGATGATATTTTGTATTGTTATTATGTTATTCTATTATGTGATTCTGAAGTAATTTTTGAATAGAAATGTCTGTTGGGTATAGTATCTAGATGTTTGTCTGTATGTTATTATCTTTTTGGTCCTTGTATTATAGTAGTATGAGTACTATTATTGTATATGTTGGTTCAGTAAAGCGATTTAGCCAGTCGAGTATTTATGTGTTAGTTGTGTGTCTTTGAGATGTGTATGGAATGTTTTACAGTTGTGCAAATTGATGAATTTGAAGAATGAGATAAATTTCTTTCTTTAGAATTAGTTCTTTGTTTCTATTTGTGTATGATGTGTTGATATCTTTCAGTAGAGATGTATGTAGAGGTTCTGATTGTGGTGTAGACTTGAGAATCATGTACCATTTACTGTAGGTAGATATATAAGTGGTGAATGAGTTTGTGTCCGTTGGTATTTTGTGAGGATATTTTTTTAGTATGTACCTGTTGGTGATATGGTATAATGTTATTTTTGTGTCTGAGGTGAAATTTGTTTATTTGCTGGATTTATAAATTTTCGTTTAGACTAAGATTGTTGTCAGATTGGACTAATTTTTTGTTTGAATGTTATGTGGTTAAATAAGAAATCATATGAAGGGATATGTTTGTGTTAGAGTGATTCATGATGTCGTGAAACTGGTGAAAAATTTGTTGGTTGAGCGTGTAATGAAACGCAAAGGTATGTTATCTTAATAAAATGTATTTGGTGGGATACATTGTTTTGGTTTGTCTTGTCTGTTTTGTTGTTATGTAAGAATATAGTTTTTTTCACTTTTGTTCTTGGTATTAAATGGGGCGCGCTTTTTTCTTCGGAGTCGTCCCACCCTGTCCCACTGCCACGCTGCATGCGCGTACTGTTGCGCCCCTAGTTTCGTTGCGCTATCCCTTCTCGATGTTTGAACCGTTTGGGGTTTTGCTGTGAGCAGTTGTTTAAGAGAGTATGGTGAAGTATGTGCAATTAACTTGTGTGTTAGATTTAGAATTTTGAAGTTTTTTCTATAAGTTGTTATATTTGTCAGTGTCTTTGAGTTGTTCTGTATTTTTTAGCCTATGTCTTGTAGTAAATGTGTTTAGTAAAAGGCTTAATTTAGTAAAAGTAGGTGCTGGTTTATGGTTATGTGTAATACTCCACTTTACTTTAGTACTTGAGAAGGTGATGAAAACAGTTGTTATTCAGTAATCAATTTCTTGCATGTATTTGAGTTTTATAGTATTTTAGATTTATTAGGTACAAATGTCTGTTTTCTATTAGGTGTCATTAGGTTTAGTTGAAGAGTGTATGTTATTCGTGTTGTTAATCCTGGTTTTTTAGGTGTACGCAGGTGTGTAAGAATCTTTAGTAATTTTAGATAGAAATTAGAGTTTTTAGTAATTTTGGAGGATATTACAATGTAATTATTTTAATTATGTTTAGTATGTTGTGTGGTAAAAGGTAATCGCATATTGGGCCTGTGGCTGAGGAAAGCGCTATAGTAGGGAAAGTCGGATGTGATGTGACGGATTTCTTTATAAATGTTTTTATTAAAGGAGGAATAAATCTTTATGTAAATAGAGCAGTGTTAGGCCATTGCGGGTTATTCTGAAGGGTTGTTTCGGTTCATTGTGCAAGGGTTTTGTTAATAATTTTTTGTATAAGAACTTATTTGATTTATACTATTATGACGTTGTTTTGTTTATTAGTGGTGGAATTTCATTTATATATGAAATATTTGGTTTAATTGTTTTTGTAAACTTATATCATTTTCGTCTTTTGTTATCAATTTACTAGTTTAGTTGGGATCAGTGTATTTTAGTAAGTTAGTTTGTATTGCGGGTATGACTTCTGTGAAGGATAAAATAAATTTCTGAATAAACGTTGTATTTAAATGCCGGAACTAAATGTATGTAAATTAAATTAAAAGGGTGGTTGTATTATTTTTAAGTTGTATATGTATATTAGTTATTATTTAGTGCTGGTGGGCGTAATTACCGGGTGGTAAGCACAGATTTTTGAGTTGTTATTTTCTGTTTGTTAGAAAAGGTTTTCTTTGTTGAAGTTTTTTCATGTTTGTTGGGTTAAGAAATTCTTTTCTGGATTATACTTCTCTAATTTATTATGTGAGTGCCTTTATTTAGTTTTGAGTTTGTTTCGAAGGACAATTTGGTGTGAGTTGTATATGGTAGTAGGTCTATGAGAAGATTTTGGTTTCAGTAGGTCGAGTGTAATAATCTGAATAATTGTATGTATGATGGTAATTTGGTTTATTTTTGTAATTTAAATCAATAGATTAGGTGTCGGAAATTATAGCGGTTATTGTAAGAAAAAATGGGTAATACTTTGAGGATGGATGTGAAATGAATTAATTGTGTCGTTTGCTTGAAGTCTCTGCTTAGTTCAATTACAGTTTGTTTAATTGGTAAATGAGAAAAATAAAAGTTGTTTAGTTTTATCTCTTATGATTTTAGGGTCCTGAGGTGGTTATACGAAGTTTCCTTAAAAAGTGGAGGGGTGTTCATTTTTGATAATAGATTTTGTTGAAAGTTTTTTAATCCCTAAATTTTGTGTTTTTGTTCCTAATTTTGTTTATTGAGGATTAAGAGTTCTTTTTAATAAAAATGTTGGTAAGTAAGAAATGTGTCTGCTTTACTACTTGAGTGATTACACGGATAACGTATATAAGTTTAATAATTGATTTGTCTGAATGGAAAGCAGATTATGTTTTTATTAAATTTATTTCTTGATTTTCAGTTTTTGTTTATGAAGTTTAACTTAGAAATGTGGTATTTGTGATGAGATAATTGATTGTGGTGTTAGCTTGAGAAAATTAGTGACCCATTTTTATTGGAGTATAATAGTGTGTAACTGTGAGGTTGTTTCCGTGGTATTTTGGGGATGAATCTTTAATGACCTGTGGTGTATGGTAAGGGATTTTAGTTCTGAGGGAATATTGCTTTGATTGTGCGGATTTAAAATTTTCGTGTTCAGGACTAAGATTGGTTTGTCGTTTGACTAATTTGTTCTTGAATGTTTGGTAATAAAAATTCGATTCTTATGGATAATTGTTGCGTTGATTATGATTTAGTAAATTTCGTTAGAAACTTGGTGAAACTTGTTGGTTAAGCGTAAGTGAAAGTCGAAAGGAGTATGTTTCTTAATGAAAAATTTGTTGGAACATTTTTTGGGTTTTGTGTTCGTGTCTGTGGTTGTTTATGGATTAAGATATCATTTTTTTCTTTTAAGCGTCTTCGGTCATTGCTGGCGTTCTGCCACTCCGTCTCGCGGCGTCGTTTGCTGGCTCATCTCTTTCGATTTTGTCCTAGTTTGGGTTTCTGTTGAGCCAGTTGTTTGGAGAGTGGTTGAATAATTTGCTTTAATGTTTGAGTTTAAAGTTTATTTTCTTTAATTTGTATGTAGTATTATAGTTGTCTATCATCTTTGTAACATTTTTAGTATTCTTAGTTTAATGTAGTAGATTAAAAGTCTTTTCAGGTTAATGTGTAAATTATACTTGATTTTACTGAGAAGGGATATTGTTGTTTATTCCATACACATTTACTGTGTATTTGATTTTATAGCTATTTTAGTTAAAGTGAAAAATCTGTTTTGTTGCAGGTTATGTTGTATTGTTAAGCTTATTCTATTTATCCTTGTGTTGTTAGGCATGGCTCTGTAGATACAGTGTTAATTTGATAAATAGTTTTACATTTTAGGGAATTAATGTATATATTTATTACTTAGTAGTAAATGCTGTGGATGTAATCATGATTTGATTGTACTAACGCTCGGAGGGATAAAACGGTGTAGTCAGTACCCATTAGAAGGTTCGGTATTTTTGAAAGAAATTTATGAATATAGGAAATGTTTGCATTGGGTTATTTTGAAGGGATTTTTTTTTATATGTGAAGATTTTTGTAAAATTTTTTTTGATAAAAAATTTTTCATTTATTTTTCTCTTTTTGTTTTTTTTTTTGTTAGGGTGGACTCTCCATTTACATTTAATATGGTTTAATTGTTTTGTAAGCAACCATTTGGCTTGAATTTAATTGTTTTAGTTGGTCAGTGTATTTGAGTTGTTTGTGCTGCATGATGTTTAATAAATAAATTTAAAAGTTGTATTTAAGCCAGAACTAAATAGTAAATTAAATTCTAGAGGGTTTATTTTTTTATTTTTAGGTTTTAGTGCGCGGGCAATTTCGCTGGTGGTACACTAGTTTCTCGTTGTTATTTTCTGTTGTTAGAAAAGGTTTTCCTTTGTTTGAAGTTTTTCTGTTTGTTGGGTTAAGAAATTTTTTTCTATTATACTTCTGAATTTATTTTAGTCCTTTATTTTTTTGATTTGTTTGAAGGACAAGTTGGTGTAGTTGTATGTAGGTCATGGATTTGGTAGTAGGGAGGTATAATCTGAATAATGTATGATGAGGTTAATTGTTTTATTTAATTAAATCAATAGATAGGTGGTCGGAAATTTAGCGGGTTTTAAGAAAAAATGGGTAATACTTTGAGATGGAGGAAAAATTAATGTGTCGTTTCTTGAAGTCCTTCTTTAGTTAATTACATTTGTTTAATTGTAAAGAAAATAAATTGTTTAGTTATCTCTTATGATTTATGGGTCGGGTAAATTTCCTTTAAAAATGGAGGGGGTTTCCGTTTTGATAATAGATTTTTGAAATTTTTTAATCCCAAATTTTTTTTTTGTTCCTAATTTTGTTTTTGATGTTAAGAGTTCTTTTTAAAAAAATCGTTGTAAGTAAGAAATGGTTCTTTTACACTTGATGATTCACGAACGTTAATAGTTTAAAATTTTATTTGTCTGATGAAACAAATTTTCGTTTTTTAAATTATTTTATTTTTCAGTTTTTGTTTATGGTTTAACTTGAATGGTATTTGTGAGGTTTTGATTGTGGGTAGCTTGAGAAAAGGTGACCCATTTTTTACTTGTGGAGTAAGTCGGTGAACTGGGGTTGTCTCCGTGGTATTTTGGGGTGAATTTTTATACCTGGGTGTATGGTATGAAGGGTATTTTGTCTAGGAAATTCTTTGATTTGTGGATTTAAAATTTTCTTTCAGGACTAAGATTGTTTGTCGGTTTGACTAATTTTTTTGAATTTTGTATAATAAAAAAATTATTAGGATATTGTTCGTGGTTATATTTAGTAATTCGTTGAAACTTTGGTGAAATTGTTGGTTAAGCGTATAAAACCAAAGGTTATTTTCTTAATAAAAATTTGTTGGGAACATTTTTTTGGTTTTGTTCTTTTGTTTGGTTATGATTAAGAATATTTTTTTCCCCCTTTTTCTTGGTAAAGGGGCGCCCTTTTCTGCGGCTCGCCGCCTGCCACTGCCTCCCCTCGCTCGCTGCTTGCCGCTGACCCCCGTCGCTGGCCACTCCCCTTCCGATTTTGAAACCGTTTGGGGTTTCTTGTGACCGACATTGTGTGTTGCAATTGGTAAATGTTAATTGATGAGAAGGAAATGACAAGTTGAGGATTTAGTCGTGGACTCATCCCAGAGCGATTATTGAGGCGTGAGTATGGTTTAGTTCGTTTCCGAGTTGTATGTGGTAAATGGGGATAGATATCGCTTTTTTCTTGTATGATTTCAATTAAGTATTGGTTATGGCAAAGGATGAAGTAGTTGTGCTCTTATGTTTGGTTGTATATGAAATCAAACTGCTTTCTTTTATTTACGGATATCAATTAAAGAAACTTTTACTTTATGTCTGTAGCATTTATATTCTAGTCAAGTTCATTATTTTTATGCTCGATTAAGCTTTTTCGAGTCTTGGACTCACGCTTGTTTGTTTTCTTGTTTTAGGTACTTTGAAGTCGGCTCGTCGGGTTGGGAGTAGTAACACGCATACCGACTTCGGTCTCCGACAATTCGTTTAACCGATTCATTCAGTCTTGATGTATCTAATAAGATTGTAATGTGTTATGCGTCGTGGTGGAGTTTATTAAATTCTATTGGTTTTGTGATTGGTTAACTAAGGACACGCTAGAATAATATCCTCATGCAATCGTTTTACTGTCTGCACGAGTGGATGTCCTGTTTTCTAGAGGTCATGTCGAAATTTTCTAAATTTGGTGACTTAGTTTTAATCTGGTTTGGGGAGTTCAAGGTTGGTTCAATCTTTTAGTAGAGGTATAAGGTTTAGGGTCTTTTGGTAGCATTCATGTGCGGATTGGCGCCGGGTGTTACTACACCAACATAGATGAGTGGCGGAGGAACCAACAAATGCACCTGTTGGATTTGGGTAGTTCTAAAAGAGCGATTAGAGGACAAACCTAACAAATACTAGCACAACCCAACTCGGACTGACCAGAAAAATGGTGACATATTTCTCGAGTGGACTGAGAGAAATGAACACCAAAGATTAGGGTTTATACCTTCCGATTTGGGGGCGGTGGGGGAAATACAGAGTAGATGCGGAGGAAATGTTGCAGATCATCGCTGTCATGCCCTCTTCGCCGGCGCTGTGCCCTCCTCGCCGTCAAATCCTCAGCCCCGTGCGTCGTGCCCTCCTCAACTCCTTGCACTGGTCGCTGGCGGCCTGCCCTCGTCAGCGGAGAAGAGCTGCGGAGGCGAGAGGAGGAGCGGGGAGTGGAGAGCGGCGAAGAGCTACGGAGGCGAGGGGATTTTTCGGCTGCCAAGAGGACGCACGGGACTCGGGCTGCGAAGAATGGATGGATTCATCTGGGGCGAAGGTCACGGGTTGCCGAGAGGACGCACGAGACACGCTCGTCCGGCCATAAAGAATAGATCGACTGATCCAGCATCTCGAGGGAATATGCTGTTGGCCTGGATCGACTCATCCACTCCATCCCTTCATCCAAACACCGGGCATCCACCAAAAACTGGGACCGCCCTATCCCATCCAGTCCTTGACCACGAACCAAACACTACCTTAATAAATTAAGCGGGTTGTGATGTTCACTTCGTGATTTATGTGGACTAAAATAAGTAGATAAGTAGACAGCCTGCGATTACTTTTATGCCTATATGGGAGGCGGGGCGGCCATGCATATCCATGCACACCGTGGGGGACACCTCGCACACGCGCAGCCCCGTGCCTGCGCCACGTTGCATCCGTAGGACCCAGCGGGGCCTGCGGCGAATACACGTGGCCCCGCCGTGCCACGTGGCCGGCGGCCTGCATGCGGCTTGACCGCTTCTCTCGCGCCTATGCCTCTACCTGCTCGGTTTCAGGTTTGTAGGGCTGGCTAGCATGCACTCAGACAGGAGTAGGACTGATCTTGTTAATTAGAAGCCGTACAGTACTATTAGCCGATGAGCCAAAGCGCAAAGAAAGGTCTTTGTTTTTCGGCTGTCAGCCATCACTACTACCGAACTGGCCTTCAGTACTGGTTAAAAACGGTCTTTAGTACCGGTTTTTAAATCGATACAGGCCATCCGGGACTGATGCTCAAGACCATCAGTCCCGGTTCCCTCCAACTGGTACTGATGAGTTATCAGCCGTATATATATATATGTGTGTGTGTCCAGTAGCTATTATATATAATATGTGTGTGTACAACTTTAATTACAACTAATGTATTATATGTACACATATTAGTTCTTGTTAATGTCATTATATGTGTTCATCAGACATTTTTAATGTCACACAAGGACTTCATTCCCCAGGAGGTCACCCATCCTATTACTACTCTCCTTTAAGAAGGCTTAACTTCAAAGATCTTATAAGATCCATTATTTTAATGGTGGTATGATAACATCTGATATATAATGCGTCTCTCCTCCCCTTAACCCCGTGAAGTACCCGAACACTGATTTTCAATTATTTCAAATTAGCAAACTATAGAGGTAATTAGCAAAATTTAAAACTTGCAAATTTATTTTTCATACTTTTGACTATTAATTATGCTTGCAATAGATGTGCCATTACTATTAACGAAACTTGTAAAAACACCATAACTTTTGATTCGTACCTTCAATTTTAGTGTTCTTGTGCTTTCCGGAATCATCACACGATGAGCTCTCCGATTATATTCTTTTGGTCACTGATTCTAGTTTGCAAATATGAAATCCGAGTATTTTTGTTAAAATAGCCATAACTTTTGACTCGTAACTCCGATTGGGGCGTTCTTTGGCTTGTTTGAAAGATAACGAAAAGTAGCACCCAAATTTTATAAGTGTGCCAAAATTAGATGGTCGGATCTTGATGGTTTGTGTGAGTGCGTGCACGGCGACGGAATTCTTAAAAAAGGTTGTTTAGGGCCTCAAAACGGCCTCCGAAGTTTTGAATCTGTTTCCGCCATTTTTTCAATTATTGCAAATAGAATATTAGTTCCATTTGTTTTAGATGTAATATTATTTAATTTCAATTCTTTCAAATTAGAAAGTAGGAAAGGTAATTAGCAATATTTAAATTTTTTTATTTTTATTATTTATGGTGGTTTCAAATTAGGAGGGAGGAAAAAGTTTAAATTGGATCTTATTAGTACCGGTTGGAGGCACCAACCGGTTTTGATGCTCTAACATCAGTACTGGTTGGTGCCTCCAACCCATACTAATAAGAGCCCATCATCAGTACCGGTTGGTGCCTTGAACCGGTACTAAAAAGCCCTCACAACCCAGTAGCCATTGAACTGGGACTATTGTATCTGTCAGTCCCGGTTTGAACCCAACCGGCACTCATAGGCTGGTATCAAAGGTCAATTCTGTAGTAGTGCATGCCAGTGTGAGTGGGAAAGGGCTGATTGCAATTAAGTAGTCCTTGACCTCGCGGCGTTGATCTAGCTAAGAACGATTCAGATTATTCAATAATATTTGCTACAGTGAAGAATTAGTACAATATTTTAAATATTATTTTTAGATGATCTGTATCGAGTTTTTATTTATATCAACAAGTCCATGTGTCGCTGGATCTCCATTCGGGCAACGTACCACAGTCACAGGTGATTCTCGGAATCTCGATGCGTGTGCAGTTGCGTGATAATACAACGACCGATCCAGGCTCCAGACCTCGACCAAAATATTTGCCACTCCGCAGGTACTAGCTGTAGCACGTTGATGCACTAAGTACGTACGCGCTGCATGCATGCGCTGCCAGCGAGTGATGTCACGCGGACGGCGCCCCCTCCCATCGACGCACCGGAAGGCCGCCGCCGGTGGCTGCCGTGCGCCACGTGCTGAAGTGACCCAAGCTACCTACCTCTAGCCCTCTGTACATACGTGTGGTGTGTTGTATTGCCGTTTCGCGCGATGGCTTTCTGCGCTGCGCCCGCTCTACTGTCGGCACCGTGAATACCCCTCTCCTATCTTTAATCCTTCATGAAAACGTTATAAACACAGATTATAAAGATTGAAGGTAGAAATATAAGACCGAAACACCTCCTAAATTTTAAACTGGATCCGCCAATGATCCGCTGCCCTGTGAAGCTGCTCTGTAACTGGTCCAGACCTTTCAAACTGTTCGAAGTTAGCCCAGCCTAACCCAACATCCCCACGTGAAGCCCAACCCGCTTATGTTGGCCCATTTTGTTTCCCGGCACACTTAGGATGGCCCACTAAACCTATCATGTGATGGGCTCAATCCACACATGCCACGAAGGAAAAAGTTTAGCCCAACACACTAATAATATTAAACCCTACCCCCCTCTCTCTGTATATATACCAAGGTCTTGTTTAGAAGGCCTATTCTCGGCCGATCGGTACTCATGCCTGCCGCCAAAATCTCCCCTGTGGGTATATCCGTGAAGGGTGGCAGATGAAGAATCTCGCTTATACCCATCACCCACGAGTACTCGATACCCGTAGGCATACCCGTTTACCCACCACTATCAACAATCCTTCCAACTAAAGGGCACTCTGAGCTATGATATTGATACAATCCTTTGATGACATTGTGGGAATCAGCTATATTATGTAGATTGAAGAATGATTATCAGTGATTCAAAATTTCAAATGCATATGGGAATAATAATTAAAATAACACATTCAAACAAAGGATGCACAGATGTTCAAGTTCAACGATTAAGATGGTAATAGTTCATCAATCATCACACATGCTCAAGTTCAAATAAAAATGGAAACAATTCATCATCCATCACACGCATCACAAATCACTCATCACGGCATCACCAATCACAAATTTCTAATATGAGGTATAACAAATTGGATATCGAGGGTCGACTGGACAACTATTGTGACCCACATGTAAGTAGAAGGTGGCGGCTAATCAGGTGAATGGGTATGAGTAAAGCTCCCCTATACCCATACCGATTTTTCCATCGGTAAGGTTTAGCCCCCGTAAACATGTCCGTGGGTAACAAAAAGGAACATACCTATCCTTATTACGGTTTTTGCCCTAGGTACATGAGTAATCGAGTAAGATTGCCATCTTTAATCCTAGCAAGGGGAGAGCACCCACATTCGCAAAGAAACTCCTTGATAATTCAAAAATTACGTCTAGACGCTTCCACTGTTTTTTTTTTGTAGAAAGAACCATGGGGTTCCACAAATTCATTGATGGCTCCTAACCAACCCTTTTATATAAAGAACATCGAGAATCCGAAATTGCATAGATGCCCTCCCAACATCTCTTTTGCAAAAAGAACTCCGAGTTCTGTAAATTCGCTAACGGCTCCTAACTAGCCTTTTTTCAAAGAGGACCTTATGCTTTCGTAAATTGTACCTAACCCTAGGTCACGCCCTTTTGCAAAATGACCCTGTTCTTTCGAAAAACAGCGTAGAACCTTGTACCAAGTGCTATATCAAAATCCGCACGGTGTAGCGTAGCATGCATATCTCTCTAGTACAACTGAAACATGAAAAATTTGGGGTCCAAATCACAAACAAAGACACATGAAAAATTTGGGGTCCAAATCACAAACAAAGACACACAACACACGCACATGCACGTCTCCTGTTCCCTCACTTCCATGGCTACACCGTCCCATCAGGCTCGCTGTCGCCAAAACCCGACATCGCCGGAGGATCCAGCGCTCAACTCTTGCTAGTTGTGTGCTTATCTTCGCAAGGGGTCTTTGCAGACATGGGCAAAGTTACATGGTCTAGCTTTTGTGTAGGGCTGGCTATCGAGCTTTTTTCTGAAATTAACATAGTTCAACGTAAAATCATTTTATTTACTATTTAAGTGGTTATTTTAAATTCGAGCTAACTTGAAATTACCAAGCTAAGCCTCATTAACTTTTTTCGCTCGACATGGACTCATTTCAATTTTGAACTTATTAAATTCCGTAATCGAAGAAATTTTGATTTGAGCCTTAACGAGCTTTTTGCTAGCCCTATTTCTGTGACCAACCATGTTGGCAAGGACTGAGTAGATTGTGGCTGTTTTTGTTTAATACTCCCTTCAGTCACAATTAGTTGTCGTTTTAGACATAGGTATAGTCGAACTTTTGAAACTTTGAATGTCATTCTCTTTTTAAATATTTAAATTGGACACAAGAAAATCATACGCATAAATTTGTCTTGAAAATTACTTTCATAATATTATAATTTTATTGGGTCTTATAAATATTAATATCAAAGCTATGTAGGAGACCGTGTTAATATCCAAAACGACAACTATTTATGACAGGAGAGAGTATTTTTTTTTTGCAAGGAGTTGTTTATTACTATTTGAGATTGCCTGTACTGCTTTGTGTTTCACAAGATTGCCTGTACTGCTTTGTGTTTCTCCTTTATGTTTGCCATGCGGGGATTTTTCGAAAATTTTGTAGCGAACAGTGTGAGCCATCCAGTGTGCTTATGAGATTAACTCCTGCGTTTCATTTAGAGTGTGACAGTATTTTTTATTTATTTTAGACAACATTAGTGTAGTTTAACTTGAGATGATGTGTTTCTCTAAGTATGCACCATACTCATGATCATGATTGTTGTTAAACCTAATGCTGCAAGTTAAAAATGTGTGGTTGAGCAATGAAAACTAATGGTACAAGCAAATCAAAAGGTCAGTTTGGGTCAACCACTCAGGGTCTATCAATTAGGTTGCTGAATTCTCGGGCAATGCCGAGCATAAATATTGCAGTAGTTGGAGCAGACCTACAGTAGTATTATCAATGGTGCTGTTTAAGGTGGTGACTTAACTGATTCCAATAATTCGATCTCCATGAGCCAACCAGTGCCTACATTAGTGTGCGCTTTATGTTGCCATTATACAACTACTGTAGTACTACTTAGTCTTAACAATTGTGCAGTGTAGCAACAAAAAGGTCTGCCTAACTGCCTACTCACTGATAAACCAGTAGCTGCATCAGCAGACCTCACTGCCGGGGCACGTTTGCCATAATATGTCAGCTTGTCTACCAATCTTTATAAACGATAATATGATATGGTAATCGCTGAGAGCACATTACTACATATTAATTTTAAGCTTTGGCGATGGATGGTTTCTTTCTTGCTTGCTTTTTCTGAGGAGGCTGCAGTTGGTTAACATACATAGCTGTCTTAAGACTCGACAACAGAGAGATAAGAGATTACACAGCAAATACCGGAAAATCTATAAAATAGCCCCACCGAACGAACGTGTAGTAACTATCGGGTCTTAAACCCTGACGGTTAGCTTGTCACCGGTATTGCAGGTTTGGCGATAATTAAGGGAATGCAGAAGCTGGATAGTTTATCCGTTTATGCTTCTTTTAGTCGTCATCTAACAATGCTTAGCTGCAAACCATCACGTAGACAGTACTAAAAGCCATATGATAACATATTTAAAGAAGGGATTTGATAAACATCAACCGGATGTTTTTTTGGTTGAAATCACCCAAATCTAGAACTATTGGATCATTGTTGAGATTCGAGAGTATCGATTACATCGATCCTATGATTTGATCAACGTGAATTTGGATCTCCTATGATTTGATCCAACGACCAATTGGATCGACATCCAATCGTATGATTTGATCTAACGCCCGTGAATTTGGATCCAAATCCAATGGTTCTAGATTTGGATGATTTCAACCAAAAAAAACATCCGGATGATACCTATACACTCCCTTTAAAGAAAGCACACCAAGTTTCCAATTCATCAACTTCACCATTCTACTTAGAAAAATGTTCAGTCTGCACAAATAGGTGGGTGTTGTATCATTACAGAGGTGCAAACACAACAAAGAAAGACCTAGGTATTAACACCATGAAATTCAACACATCCTAGCTAGGTATCCTCCTTTTCATCTTGTTATGCTGGGCTTAATCAGGTGTTTAGTTTTGCAACCAACGGAATTAAAAAAAGGGAAGAGACATGCCGTCATGCAGCAAGGAGGGAAGGGTGTGCAATTGAACATAAAGGGAATTAACACCCATAATGAAAAAAGTAAAGTACAGGCCAAACTGATTTGTGCCAAAAACATTTCATTTCATCCACCTGTCGGTGGATTATTAGGTGATCAATTAGGTAACGCACGAAAAAAAACCATGCTGCAAATTGTAGTTGTGCAAGTACAACATAACATCTTAGAAGGCAAGGTACAATAGGACAATAATACAGAGACAACACATAAATGTTATTTTGCGTGTGCCCGTTGTTGTGCTTGCTTGTCTTCACTTCACCGGATTCTGAATTTGAATGACGAGGCAAATTTTCAGACATAGGATTCAAAAGAAAGAGAGAGCTTAGATCTAGTAGCAACCATTCTAGAGCGTCGGTTTTACAATTGGATTGGTACGAATTGCGTTAGAAGACATGGTATTGTGGTCGTGTGGCATCGAAAGCCAAGTACATAGAATTACATATATCCTCGATAATACTGCATACTTTTACAAAACAGTTAGAACAAGAACCCCCAATGGGATTCAACAGGTTTAGCGGAAAAGCCTTCCAAGAGGACACTCCGCATGTAACAAATGCTCTCGTTGCCATCCGATCGTGATCTCACGAATCTCAACACATGATCAGACGGCTACGAGACCCGTCGCTCAGATCATTCCATGAAAGTTTTCTCCCATTCTACTCGAGACAGAGGCCACAAAACTGCAGGTCTCAGCATGTTCAGTCCCTGGCCTGGCCAGCCCTACATGGAGGTACCAAAAACAGAGAGAAATCGAGGAAAGGAAAGGCGGGGAGAAGGAAAGCGAGACATCGATGCAAAAAGAAGAGCACGGCTGACTAGACAGAGTGGCTAAACAAATATGCTACGGCGTGCAACGAGCAGCCAACAAAAGCGAGCGCGAAGCTGCGTGCGTGCCCACTGCCCACCCGCGCTCTCTTCTCTTTTAAAGCGCCGCCTCCTCCTCCTCCTCCCTAAAGCTACTACCACCATTGCTGCTCTAGTTAGCTGGTCAAGCGCCATTGCCAGCCACCTGCCGACCAGGAGCGATGATGATGAAGAAGAAGAAGGCCGCCGGAGGAGGTGGAGGCGGTGGGGCTGGGGAAAAGGGAGGGACGACGGCCCCGACCGACCTCCTCGTATGCTTCCCCGCGCGGCAGCGCCTTGCGCTCCTGCCCAAGCCGATATGCAGCCCGTCCCGGACGACCTTGGACAAGGCGGTGGCCGCGCGCCGGCGCCAGCTCCCGGCCGCGCGTTCTGTGAGTGGAGGAGCGCGTGGGCGTGGTAGCCCTCTGTTCCGGGGCTCCAAGGCGAAGCAGAGTGTCCAGGAGGACGAGCCGCAGTCGCCCAAGGTGACGTGCGCCGGGCAGATCAAGGTCGGCCGGCCCAAGGAGCGGAGGCCGGCGGCGGCGAAGACCGGTAAGGACGGCGGTCGCGGTGGCAGGAGCTGGCTCACCGTGGTGGAGGAGATCGAGCGGCTGCACGAGCAGAGAAAGAAGGTGAGATGGCTCGAGTCCGTCTGGATCAGGAGGGAAGGTCTGCCCTTCCTGGGCGGCGTGCTCCGGAGCCTCCGGCTCAAGGCGCGGTGCTTCGGGTCGCTCCACGGCGCAGTAGACTCCTCGACGGACGACGACGCCGCCGAAGAGCAGGAAGGCGAATCAACTGCCGGGGAAAGCAGCGTCGCCGTGAGCGTGTTCTCCAAGTGGCTCATGGTGCTGGAAGGCAGCCAAGAACCCCAAGAGCAAGACCTCGGAGACCACGAGGTGCGCGACGAAGAAGACGAGCAGCCAAACAAAGATTGGACGGACGAGTGCTCGAAGGCGCCGTCCATCCCACCGCCGAACGCGCTGCTGCTCATGCGGTGCCGGTCGGCGCCGGCGAAAGGGCTGGCGATGAGAGGAACAGAGGAGCCACCGGCCGGTGAATTGGAACAGGACAATGGAAGCGCGGACGCCGCCGTGGGGGATGATGATGGCGCAGAGGCGGACAGAGACGAGCTGGTGTTCATGACCACGGCGCCGGATTTCCTGAAGCTGTCTATAGACATCGCCAAGGAGACGTGGGTCGTCGGCGGTGCGCACCCCCGCGCGCGGAGTCGGAGCTGGAAGAGGTGACCGGCCGTTCGGCGGGCGCCGGCGAGGAGAATGCCGCGGTTGGATTCGTTGTACAGAGCTATATTTACGTACTTTTGGAGTTTTCAGTAAAATCTTGTGTGTCACCGCTTCTTCTGTTTTCTTTCGCAGGGTTGGAAAAAAAAAAAGAAGTTGGTGAGCCTCGATTCAAAATTTCTTCAGTTACACTCGTTTATGGGTGAAACATTAAAATGAGTCAATTTCGAACGATCCAAGCTATAGAAATGTTGAGATTATCTTGGCACGCTCTGCCAAGATTGCTCGTCTGCAGTTCAATAATCAAGCACGAAAGTGATATAATGATTGAAGGAACCAAACTCAAGAGCATACTCCCAAACTCCTAGCGGTGAGAGTTCTTAATTATCATCCACTCTACGATGGTTGTCGTTAGCTTCCGTTCTTTTTTTAAGACGCTAGATTCCGTGTTACTCAACACAAACATAATCCAATGATTTAGATTTCACTTCCTTTAAGTCTTCATTTTAAGGGAGATCCCTGCCAAGTGCTAACACAACGACAGCTCTCGCCGGGCACCAGCAGGTAAACCATTATCCATTGAGACGGATCACGTCCATCAGATTAGAACCGACGCTGCGACCAGCGATTTGCAGCAAATTATTTGATTCTCGCAGCACGCTCCTCCGTATGACATTGATGGATCTCACTTGCGGTTGCTACTATAGCTACAACTTAAGCTACTGCACATAATTTTGTCTATCCATTTTCTCGGTGAATGGCTCATATTCATTACACTATCGCCGATGCTGTAATAATAAACATACCATAAACAGTATCGAAAGAACGTCAACCTTTAGATTCACATATGACCGTCGGGTAGTAGACTGTTTATGTTGCGGAATGATCGTCAGAGTAGCAGTAATCTAATACTGCTAGCAACAGAAACTCTGCACGCCTTCGAAGGCAGCATCCTATTCCTATCACTTTTAGCCCATCCGCTGACCTGCTGCTTTGCCGCAATTACAAAGATCAATCGCATTTTTTTTTGTGTTGGAAGATTCGCAAACTTATTTACTTTGTGCTATCGTATTTTACACATAACGTTTTTGTGGTTCCGATGTCTACTGTCTTGTTAGAAGCTATTTTTAGTTTGATGTGGAGGATACTTGAGTCGGGGTGGTTATCTCTTAGATCTGAGATAGTTGAGACAATTATATGCTTCAAAGATTGGGAGCGTGCAGATGACAGAACACAAAATCAAACCGAGGATCTGGAGATCACAGATATGATAGCCAATTTTGACCATCTTGGCCTCAGTGGTCTATGCATATGTATGTAGTTATTGTACTCTTTTTCTTGTCGGGGGTACTTTACACTAGGTGTAAGATTTTTAACGAGACAATAACTATATGCCTGTTCAAGAATGAATAAAATTTACTTCTTTTTCTCCGACATTTATATCTATATATTGCCTCAGCTCTGTGCGTCTCCAGCTCCTTTCCTTTCGTCATAACAGTGTAAATGGATTGGGTCTAGGCCAGCACGACACGAAACATAAATGGGTCATGCCTGGGCTCGCTGAATGCGAGCGAGCCAGCATGACACGGTACGGCGGGCACGACAGGTCATCCCAGTCCAGCATAGTTTAAACACGAAGCATGATAGATCTTTGCCGGGCTAGCCTGCACGGCCTGACACTCACCACTACTCATACTCAGCTCCAAAGCATCTGTCTCCAAGCATGGATCTAGCATGTACCTGTAATTTTAGATGGTCAAGTTCTCGAAGCATTACCAACGAGGCAAGTTATATATAGATGATTCCCATGTACTCTTACATGTAATTAGAACTTTCTACAAGATAATCCTGACCAACTTCTTCTACCTTTTTTAAAGAAAACACGGTATTCCTGTGCAATCTGTCTTACTGCATTGATGGAGCATGTTAATCCTATTATTCTTGGGGTCAAAATCTGCAGTTCAAATGAGGCAAAAATCATCACTTCCAAACAAAGTGCAGAATTTGAAGATTCCAATAGTACAGAGCAAATAGAGAGCAACCTAACACTAAGGTAAGCCTTAAGCTGAGCAGGTGAATCACGTTGAGGATCAATTGTGATAAAGGGTGGTGTAATCTTGATATCAGACTTTGACTCTACCAAACAACAAATTAAAATTAAGGGTTGTAAGAATTAGGAAGATCGCAAATCTCTACTACTTCTAATTACGAGTTGGTGGCGGTGGTCTGTTCTCTTCCACCCTTATCATATGGCTTTAAGTTGTCATATGCATCCTTTCCATTAAATATTTACCTGCATGTGTAGATAAGATCATCTTTTTTTTTATCTAAGTACGTATGGACTTGATTTCGGCCGGCCAGCAATATGTGCACGGCCATACATAACGTGACTAGATAAATTTGTTCTCTCTATCTCTACTAATTCTAATTAGAAATTGATGGTGGTATGTCTGTTCTCCACCCTCACCTTGGCACGTATGCGCACTCGCATAGCTGAGTGAGAAGCGGGCAGTGGCCACCTTAGTAGATTGGATTGGATCATTCCATCGTGGAAGGTAAATAAATATACATGACTCATTTATTGCTTTCCTTTCTCCCATTGATTTGGCATTCGAATCGGCGGTGATTGCTCCTGGTGCTTTTCGGAATGGATTGATTGATTCCCTTTGAAACAGAGCTCCGATTCATAGAGTTGGGTCTCTTCTCGTCTCTTTCTCTTTTGTTTCCGTCCTTATTCAATGATTTCTTAATCTAGATTCCATAGATACTCCTCGGTCGCTGAATCTATATAACCCCAACGTTTTTTGCCTCTGTTGTAGATGTGTTGAGCGAAGGTAATGGGCGACCTTCTTGATTTCGTCGATGAGGCGTAGGGGCAGGTCGCTAGTGATGGGTGGCGAGATAGGCTGGCAACACTGCTGGAGCTCGCCGCGGTGGATGATGTCAATAGATTGAGGGAGACGCTCACGGGGGAGGCGAGGAGGCGGTGGAGCTAGTTCATGGGATGGGGTTATGGTATGGCCGGAGCAAGGCGTACAAGCCATACACGCCACTGATGGTGGCAGCCACATACAGATGACGCATACCTCTTAAACGCCTTTGCGTCCATGGAGCAACAGGTGATGCCTCTTTCGGTCAATCAATCGATCTCAAATTATAGCGTTATAAATTTATAATTTCAAGTGCTATGATGTTATTATTTAAGTTTGTGAAATTAAAGATAATTTTAAACTCGAGTTTATAAACAGGTGTTCGAAATTTGTATGCTTCGATGAATTGATTTAAACATTTAACCATTGCACATTCAGAGTGAACATTATTATTCAGATAAGGTTAGTACTCTTTGAAAATAAATTTTTTATTACAAATTGAGTTTCCGTTATAACGTACGGACACATAGCTAGTTTATTGAACAAACAGCATAGATCAACAAAATTTATTCATTGCAACTTTGCAAGCCGATTATAGTATACAGAAAATTGATCCTTTAGAGTGTGGATTGCCAGCAGTTTTTCATACCCAGCTGACATAGAATAGATCAGAAACTTGAGCAAGACTTAGAGGACAGGAATTAGTTAAAATAGTAATGACGACATAATTTTTGTAAAGATTGGGGATAACCAACTGATGGTTCGAATCTTTATCCATGGTATCTTTAAAACATTTGTCATCCAATAAAGATTGGGGATAACCAACTGATGGTTCGAATCTTTATCCATGGTATTACATTCAGTATGTGTCCAGTTGTAATATCACAGTTTCTTTTTTAGAAGGACTAGAAAGAAAAAAGGGACTGTAAAATAAATATTGAGAAGTATAGAAAATGAAAAAAGAGAGGAGTGGGTCAGCTGGCCATGGTCAGACAGGGATCCCCTACAGTCCCTACGGGGACTGCAACTTAAGTAGTCCCTGTAGGCACGAACTGTTCGATCGAGACAACAGATGATCTAGATCATTGAACAGTATGATGCTACAGTGAAATTCTACATTACCTGCTATAGTCCATTGCTGCTTGCTATGGCTTGTGGCGGCTACGTGCTGCTGTTGATGACTTGTTGCTTCTACCCCAAGTTGATATGGCAAGAGGGAAGTATTGGAGAGAGAGACGAAGGGTAGAGCAGGAGGGAAAACAGGAGAGGCACGAGCAGAGGAAAAAAGCAGCGGAGGGATGGAAGGAAGAAGAAAGAGGAGAGGTAGAGGGGAAGGCTTCGTGTTCGTGTCGTTTTCGCTGATTTTTTTCAATTGTCATTAAAATACCTAGACCTTGTTTTCCTAGTTTAGCCATTGTAAATTATTTATGTATTCGTGTTAGTGTTGGACGGTGTAGAAGGATATCATTGGGGGAGAATTAGTGATGATGTGGTTCATCAAAGTGTGGCATCTAAATTTATAGGCCGATTTTGAGTATCTGTGTCCTTTTTGTTAGTTTTTTTTTCATATTATGAATAATGTAGATAATTATTTACGGTTTACATAGAGTGCAATAACACTAGATTTGGTTGAGAAGTTTAAAAGTTACAGCATCAGAAAAGCTGTTGTCCAGAAATTAGTCCTTATTGGTCGCAATTGTATTAATCTACTTATTATGTTTAGTAGATGGCCGAATTAAATTGTGTTCATGACTAGGGACAATTAGATATTTTTTCATAATTTCCAAAAGTTGTATGGTTTATTACTTTTGGTATTGTATAAAAATAAATACAAAATTATTAAGCTTGCTAACTAGTAATGCAAAGATCAGTCTTTGAAGCTAAAAACAAGGACTTATATGGACTAATAAGGATTTCAATCCAACTAGGAAAGTGTGGCAAATTTTGTTTAATTTTCATAGAACATATGGTTTATGTGGTTTGGATTTTAGGATGGAGAGTTACAGTTGTTTTGTCACCAAGATAGCATTGAGGTTGTCCAACGAAGGATAGATAATTTGGTTGGGAATGTTCGATATGGTATTGTTTCTTAATTATGTACTTTTGTGGTACTTCATTGAGGATGTATATTAATCATAGGAGGAGTAGCTTTGAGGTTAGTGTTGTCTTCACATCACTCCTTTTCCCGTGGTTAAGAAGCAAATGCATGATAGAACAATGGTTTTGTCATGATTACTATTAGTAGTTGTTTTTTGATACAAGGATTACGTATTACATTAATTTTCTTATGATGCTTATACAGGTTTATATATTGTCTATTCATCACTAGAAGATGCATAAATGGATATTTGGTTGCATTGAAAATGGTGTCATATTATTATATTTCATTAATGCACAAGACCTACATGGGGATGACATCCGACAACCAAAGGCAATTCAATAGATAATCGGTATACTTAGCGTGTAGGCAAGCCTAACAGTATCCAATCAATGTAGTCGGTAGAACAAAAGAAATGGGAATGAGAGATAAGGAAAAAAAGCTAAGTACCGAGAGACCTACTTGAGTAAGCACTTCATGGGAGTAGAAGTTTCACCCCATATGAAAGACGACAGGCTAGAGTGGTTCATCGATAGATGAACACTCTGCTATACCGGTATACGCTAAAGTTATAGATGCATCCATAGTGCATTGCATAAAAAAGAAAGAAAGTGAAAATGGGTGTCACAGATTACATAGTTTACATTTAAGTTTTTAGATATGAGATTTTTGCATTATGTTTTGTTGAAGTTACTATGTTACTATGTACTTGCGGAGTATCGAACTCATCCTTACTTTATTTTTTTAGGTGATCGTTGAGGACGTAATACATGGATGAAAATAGTACAAATACATCACGTGCATCATTATATTTTTGTTGATCATCATTATTGTTTTGTCGATTGCTTCTAGTTTTTTTTTGAAAGAAAACAATCAAGCTGTTTTAATATTGAGAAGGAAGAGAAAAAAATAAAGTTTTTAATAGTTACACGGTGCAGGATGCTGCACCAAACAAAAGCAGAAGATTACAAGCGAGAGTGAAAATAAGGAGAACAAAGGAGCGTTTGCTAAGTAGGGCGGTTTAATAATTTTGTAAGGTGCTTCGCTCCTGCGAACGACCAGGTTAAAGCATTATATATTTGGAGTTAGTTTATAAAATCTTAGAGGATAATAATAGTTGTGTAGAATTTGGTTATCTCAAGCATTATTGGAGGAGATTGGATTATTTGACTTATATATTATTAACTTACTATCGTTATCGTTATTGGTAAGATTGCTCCTAGGCTATAGTTCTGGGCATTCTCAAGCACATGACACACACACGTGTGTGTGATCTCAAGCATATGGTTCCGAGTGTTATTTGGCGTGAGGTTCTAAGTTTAATATTCTGCAATTTAGTTATGTGCAATTTAGTTATTTCAAGTATCATTAGACGAGATTGAATTATTTGATTTATCTTAAATATTGTTAATTTATTATCGTTAGAACATTCTCGAGTGCATGATCTCAAGCGTTTTCAAGCGCATGGTTCCAAACGTTCTTAGGTTATTCACAGTGTATTATATCTTGTCACAATATCCAAAGCTATCATGTCATATGATATTATAGAAGATACAATTATCCCAATACATGATATCATAGATTGTTTCTTAGTTTCCACAAGATAATTAAATGCTGGATATGTATGAGAGTATGAATTGTGGGCCACTTAGATGATTCAAGTTTCAATGTCTATGATTTCGTGCCCAAGTGGTATCTTCCTCAAGATACATCTTTCTTCTCTTCCTCTTAACTCTCTTGCCACATCATCAAAAAGGCGCGTGGTCCGAAGTTCTAAGTTTAGTGCTGTGTAATTTCTATTCTACTCATGTTGTTCGGTTCCTATTTATTACTGGATGTTTTTTCAGCTATATATCACTGCTACTAAGAATCGCTGTATTTCTCTCTGTCCCTCGCTCCCTCAATAATTTCAGGTATATATAAGCGCATGCAATCTATGGCACCGCTTGGTCTTGGGGCAGAATTTGGAGAGTGCAAACACGGCAGGAAATTCCAGGAGGGAGAACCCATCGCACATTCTTTTTTTTTTCCCCCAGATTAACACGCGCAAACACACGGCGCTACAGTACGTTGTCACCACATGGATGCGCCGTCGTCTCGTCACACCTTGCGGAGCTGGTGCATGGTGTTCATGGCGGAGATCGCTGCGGCTGGGTCGAGGCTCTTGGGGCACGTCGCCGTGCAGCTCTTGATCATCCGGCCGGCACCTGTACAGCTTGTCCCACCCTTCCGACAGCGACTGGATCCGCTCCTCCGCGTAGTCGTCGCGGCTGATTCATCAATCCAGGCCAATTCGCAGCGTTATTCTGTCGATCTCTCACGCGCACACAGGCGAACGTAGCATGTCGTACTGCGCGCGTACCTGTCGGAGACCCAGCGGTAGGCTTGGAGCAACGCGGCGGGGCCGAGGAACGCCTCCGAGTTCTTCCACCAGTAGGACGGGCACGCCGTGCTGCAGCACGCGCACAGGATGCACTCGTACAGCCCGTCCAGCTTCCGCCGCTGCGCCGGCGACTGCGCGTGCTCCCGCCCCTCCACCGGTGGCGGCCGGCCTCTTCGTCTTCAGCCACGGCTCGATCGACTTGTGCTGCTGGTAGAAGTTGGTGAGGTCCACGACGAGGTCCTTGACCACGAACATGTGCGGCAGCGGCGTGATCGTCGCCGCCGCCGCCGACGTGTCGGTGTCCACAGGCTTCAGGCAAGCCACCGTGTTCACCCCGTCGATGTTCATCGAGCACGAGCCGCAGATGCACTCAGCACGACCACCGGAAAGCCAGAGTCGAGTCGTGCTCCGCCTTGATCTTCTGGAGGACGTCGAGCACCTGGAAATCGATCGGTCGACCACGAAATTAAATGTACGTACACAACCAAGATCGCTAATTGCAATCAACAAGATTTACCACGTGTAACTAAACAAAACGTACATACCATTGGACCGCAGGTGGCGAGGTCGACGAAGTAGGACAGGAGGAACGGCCGGCCTGGGACTCCCGGGTTCCACCGGTACACCTGGAACTCCTTCACCGTCGCCGCTCGCCGCCGCGCTTCTTCCTCTCCTGCTCCGCCGTGGCGAGAGCAGCCTGCTTCTCGGCGGCCTCCCGGGCGTTGACGCGCGCGGACGAGTGGCCCCGGAGCGACGGGAAGTGCTCGTCGCACTTGGCGGCGTGCCTGGCCGCGCCAGCCTCGGCGGCGCCCTCCTCAGCGTCGCCGACCGCCCGCTGCAGTAGCTCGTTCACAGTGTCCGGCCGGCTCTGCGCGCCGCGTGTGAAGCACCGTTCGAGCGAGCGAGTTAAAAACGCTGGCTCGCGCGGTGGCACGTGCCACCTCGGGTGACACGTATGGCCCCGGACGACGTCGCGTGCTGTGCGCCGTCGTCCCAGCCCACCAAGTTGGGCTTTTGCGATCCCGTCACTTATATCTTGGGCTTCGGCTTGGTCTTTTACGAGCCCGTTCCTTGTAGCTTGGGCTTGGGCCTTTGTCCCTCGGGCTCTGCAATCTTCTTTTCTTTTTCTCTTTGAAGCTCGGAAGGGAAACGAAGAGAGGAGGTTGTGTGAGTCCACAGGGTTGATTTGTCGGTACGTAGTGCATCTTAGGCAGCCAAGATCAGCTCAAAATTTATAAACTTATTGAAGAGTTCAGATGCGTAGTTAGTACTGATTTCAAATGCTACCTTCAGAGCGTTTGAGTTTACAGAATACTTGAAGGAGAGATGAATTGCCCTTGGTGGCGACCGCTTAGTAGTCTGACGTAAGAGAAGAGGAGTCGTGGCTCAGTATCCTACTTAGTGTTGTATGGTAGGTAATAATTCAGAGTTTGATATCTTGTGGTTAATATTTTTCTTAAGCAGTCATTTTAGCTGCCTTCCACTCGATAATTCCGTGATTTAACCTCTTGAAAGGGAGATTCTTATCTGATGTGAAGAAAGAACGGGAAAGCAGAAGGTTCTAGACAGGAACAGATCACACGGCTGACGGTTCCCGTCCAATGGGGCGAGTAAAATGGGCAAACCTCTGACCAGCGGCCACGCAGCGTTACCACAAGTCAAAGTTTCTAGAAGAATTTCGCTCGTCCAAACCGGGGCCGGCTGACCGACGACTGGCCGTAGCAAAGCGAGAGGAGCGTATTCTACTCAATTTAATTTGACGAGTCTAATCTCGCCGACGTTAATGTGAGACTAATTTTTAACCGTGAAGCCTAAGCTCTCAGAATGGTTGCAGCAATGTTAATTAACCTAGCCTAGCTAACAGCTAACGAAAGCAAGCTACAGTTTTACAGCGACAGGAACTTTCCCAGCATCGTCGATTTTTTGACCTGCCTAACATTTGATTTAGTTCTATTCCAGACAAGAACTACAGGAATATTTGGTATGCTAACGCAGAAGCGAAATGCAAGTTTTTCGCTTGGCTATTCTTACAAAATAGGATTCTCACGGCCGACAGGCTTGCTCACAGGGGATGGCCTCGTAGCGCCATTTGTGCGATGTGTGGTTTGGAGTCAGAATCGTTCAAACACCTCATTCTACTATACCCGTTCGCAAAGCAGGTTTGGACAAAGGTGCTACACTTCATTGGCATAAATCACATTACTATAGAACCGGAGTTGCTTGAAGTAAGCCCTTCTGCTTGGTGGCGATTGATTCGCTGCTCGGTTCCTGCCCATCAACACAAGGAGGCGGACGGCATCCTTATGTATGTCATATGGAATCTCTGAAAGGAAAGAAATAACAGGATTTTCAACAACCTCTATGGAACTGTGCAGTCCGTGGCTAATACCACTGTTGATGACATCCACAATCGAAGGATCGCGGTAGCTCCTCAATCGCGATAGCGCTACGTGTCCTTCACCTGATCGGGTTCAGTCATTCATAGTTTCATGATGTCATAGGGTTACCCCAAGAAGGGTTAAGGCTAGGCTTTTGTTCGTAGCTGCAATTCTATTTTGTCTCATCTGAAAGATCTGGACTTAGATGTGAACCATTGTATGTTGCATCTCTGAATTTCTATTTTAATGTATGGCAGAGCTCCTGCCGTTTCTTTCAAAAAAAAACATTTGATTTAGTCTTAGTAAAACGTAGCCACTTTTGAGATAATATTTATTCTGCTTTCAACTGAGAAGTAACATCAAAATAGGATAATAAGAGCTAATAATGCCTGGTACATGTGTGAATTTGTTGAATAAAATAGATGATTGCCGAAGGTCAATCCTAAACCCGATCAATAATGCCTCCATATTGTGTTTGTTGCCTCGTTAAGAACCTTTATATGAGAAAACTAGAGGAAAACTCACTAAAGAAAAAGGGTACAACTTACAATATTATAGATTAGGTTAGTATCTTTAGTATCGTACTAAGTGTTATGATTGCAGGGATTCACTCCTCCTGATCTTTGCATTTCTCTAAGTCAGTCTTATTTCAATGCCACGCATATATATTTGGAAACTAGATATCGGCAAAGACTTTATAAATAAATTAGCTAGATTTGCACATAACTTAGTTTCACTACTACAGAGAAGGCCATCACTGTAATACCGCAAATCTCTGTTGCTAGGGTTTTCGGCCGGTAATTATTCCACCTTCGTGATTCAGGGATTTGTATTTGGGAGAAAATATTGATTGTCGCGTTTTCGAAGCTTTTAGTAAAGGTTTTGGTTGTTGCGCTAGTTTTTCAGTTGAACTATCTTTTGAGCCGTTTCGTTTGGCGGCGGTATTTTCCTGGCAATCATCGTTTCGCGCCAAGAATTTAATAGTTTGGTTCGCGCTAATAATTAAAAGTTGGATTTTTTGTGTTGTTTGTAGGAGGGTTTTTTGGGAATTTCCCCTCCCCCACCTAATCTCTCTCTCCTTCCTTATTTTGTGTGGTTGGGATTGCTTGGAGGCAGCATTGTCGATTTTTTCCCTTTTTTTCGTTTTGCTAGCCGAGCCTTGCTCTTCTTCCTGGCGATTTCTTCCTGGCGTTTTTCCCCCAGGGCGAGTCCTCCTCTCCAGCCGGCTGTCCTCCCCTGGCGCTTGCTGCCTCCCTGGCCGGTGCTCCACTCCACCGTGGCTGCTCCCTATGACGATGCTTGACATCGGTTAGCGGCAACACTGGAAGCAACTTGGCTGACGAGAGGCAATGAGCCTCGGCTGACTTGGGCGGCGTCTGCAGCCTCCAGCCGCCTCCCTCCGGTCGGCCACTCCCCCTGGCGCCGCTCCTGCTCTCCCCTTCTGTATGTTCAACCTTCATTAGTTATGGTTTTGGTGTTAATGACAAATCTAATTTTGTGTTAATGACAAATCCAATATTGAGTTTATCCCCTAATGCGATAGTGTTATTAATGACAATCTTATATCGAGACTAACATGTTTGTTTAGAATATCTTTGTTTAGTCTCATCGCATTGAAAAATGGAAAACCCAAGGTATGTTTGCATATTCATTCTAATATTAGTTGCATACTTTAGAGTCAAGTTGAAATATGAATATCCCCGTTATATTAACCACAAAATGTGCATTATGTTTCTCAATCCATATATTACATGGATGCACATATTTAGGGGGAGTTTGTAGTTTAACTTGAAAGTCTCTTTGTATTGATCAATTAGTTATTGACACATATAAGGATCAAGACAAAAAACTAAATCTTTGAGTATATATTCGAATTGCCTAGTTATAAGTATACTCATGGTAATATAGGATATACTCCAATACGATCAATTTGAATATGTGCATATTATCTCCAAGTCAATCATATTTATGCACATATACATGTGGGGTGTATTCTATAGTTGATGATCTAGAGTAATGATCAGTTCCATACAATTTACATATAATGGATCATTACTTTCCATCAACATGAGTATATGAAAACTTGTGTAGTTAATATATACTCCTATCAATTTAAATGATAATTTAAATTGAGTTCATCTGTCTTGTTAATCATTAAAGAATACTTCATCATGTGTTGATGGTGTTCCATGATTAATTAAGGACAAATGAATAGCTCTTAAGTATAATGAAGCATGAGTTGCGTTATTATACTTAAGACATAATTAAATCATTTCAATTGATTTAGGTTGTGCTCAATTGATCTAAAGGCATCCATTATGTGTTAATGGAGTGCAAGAGGTAATTGAGACAACCATGCATCTTGGACTAACTATTCTATGAGTTGTGATTGAGTTAGGTTAAGTCCAAGGATGATTGAGAACGGGACAAGGACGGCATCATGAGTTGATGGGCGTCAAGAGTGGATCCCGAAGTGGAGTCGAGTGGATATCCCGGGGGAATATCAAAGTGAAGATCATAAAGACCCCAAAGGGAATTGCTTGCGCGCGGCGGCGAAGGTATAATTAGATAGGCTAAGGACTTTTGTAGTCTTTGAGTCTAAGGTTTTATCGCCGTGCTATTAAGAGGGGTCGTTCCCTTTGTTTGAGCTTCATCATGTGTTGGTGATCTCATTCCGCGTTCACTCAAGCTCAAATCTTATTTGATTTGGTTTTTGCATATGGGTTAACCATTTGGCATGTGTTGCGAATGGGTTAAACTTATGCTTGGTTGCATTTGGTTTTCGCATAATGCTTTGATTTGCATGTGTTGCAAGAAGTGATAAGCTAGTGCGTTGGCTTTTGTGTGAAGTTCACTTTTGCATGTGTTGCATTAGTTGAAGCTTCATGTTTTGGTTTCGCAAAACAATCTTTCTTAAAACCGTGTGGTTGCTTGGAGCTAAGTTTTGCATGTGTTGCAAAAGGAGAGAGCTCAAGCATGATTTTATGTGTTTGTGGTTTGTATGTGCTAGAAGCTTGCATGTGTTGCAAGTAGAGAGCTCATACGTGTGATTTGGTTTAGTTGATGTTTGGTTTTGGTGTGAAGTCGATTTGGTATGGTTGCACGGAACTAGAGAATTGCATGTGTTGCAATTAGAGAGTTCATGCACCTTGATTTGATGTTGCTTCGAGCTAGACTTTTGCATGTGTTGCAAAGAGTAGTGCTCAAGCATGAAATGGTTTTATTGTGTTATTTGCAAGTTCGTTGTGCGAATAAACTGAGGTTTATGAGTCCGGAATTCCGAGAGCATGTGAGTGGGGTTTGCAACGGGTGTTGGCAAGTTGACCGGGTCTTGTGTTGACCTTCACATGGCTAGGGGGATGTCGCGACCCGGATATGCAAATCCGAAACCCTCTGTGTATACCGCACTAGTCCAGGATCACGCTAGTGCACACAGTGGAAACATAGATGACATATCATTCCATACATCGAAATAACTAAGAAGAAGCAAATTATTATTGAATAAAGCAAACGACCTTATAGTCAAGGTTCATACACCAATGCCTTTTGGCTTAAGAAACAAATCAACTGTTGCAGCGGAAATAAAATAACTTGGGCCATTCGACATGCCACAGGCAATCGTCTGGGGAAACGCCTTCCTAGTCGACGTAGTCTTCATAGTACTCCTCCTCTTGATACTCATTACTGGTCCTTCCTCAAAGAATCAACAACGGGGCATAAAGCGAGTGAGTACAAAACGTACTCAACAAGCCGTAGGGAAATGATGCAATATATTCATGCACAGCTTGGCAAAGGATAGTTATATGGTTCATTTGCAGAAAAGCAATAACTTGAATTTAAATACAATAAATAGATTGAAGGCAGATTGATAAAAACAATAATAAATAACTGGTAAATCAATAGTAGACAACATGAACAGAATGACGAGGCATCACCCTACATCATTCGAAACAAGTATCAACCACACAATCCAATAGTATAGCTTGAGACAACAAAACAACAGTGAACTCCCCGTTCACATCCCAACCATTCCACATTTCAAGAAAATACTCTATACCCCGTGTGAAATCCCCGGGCTTGTCCATGACCATGACACGGCTATTCGAATAGTTTACGCTCGGAGAGGTTGTGCGGCTTTACCCACAAGACATGATCATCCCTTAGTGCCAAGCGCTAAGAACACATTTCCTTTGGTGTGTCGGCAGAGAGATCACTACAAAGCCTTTACAATGCATGTCTAAACCCAAGATCGCCCTCTAAGGTTTAGCCCTCGGGGCCCCTCTTGAGCCATGTGGGTCTACCCGTCCATCTTGGACCCACACCAACAATGGCAATACTCAAGTCTGGACATTGCAAATTAATCACTAGGTCCGTCCCATACGGACTTGTGGTTGCAGTTAGGCCAGTTCAATGGCGCACAAGATTAAGTCCTTAAATTGTCTCGGGCAAGACACCACATTCCAATGTGCTAAACAAAGACCCCTTTCTTTGCACGATCAATTGCAGGGAAACATTTTGTTTAACCCAAAACCAATGGCATCCCCGCCATGGTGCAACAAGTTTTACAACAGTGGTCAATGACCACAATTCAATATCTCATTAAGTCAAGATTAACATTAGCTCACGGTGATATGAATCCCATCGGACAACTAAGCTGGCTAAGCATAGCTACGATAACCCCAATGTTGGTATTACGATTATGTCCAACTAGTAATGTCCCAACCTAAGGTTAACAATGGATACATGGCATTCCAATAAGCAAAGGGGCATACTCAATCAGGTGAATAGCTACTCTCATAAACTAGCATTGATACACAAATAGCATGCAATTGTATAAAACAAAATACTTTTGCAAACATGGGTCCAATATGATCAAAGGTCTACGACTTGCCTTGTTGTTCAAGTGCTGATTCTTGGTCTTCAAAGTCTCCGTTCGCTCCTTCGGGATTCGTGTCTACCGGAAAATAAAGCAACGAAACCAAATAAATACAAAACAGAGAGGAAAACAAGCTCAAACTTGAAAATAAATGGCTCTGGAATGTAGAGCTCGATTTTACAAAAATTTAGAAATTTGAATCGCTCCAATCGGAGTTCGGACGAAGGAGAACGGGTTCTCGAAAGATTTAATTCAAAGAAAATCCAAGGGATGACACGTGTCGGCTTGCTATTGGCTGGAATTTCGGAAATTCGGGAAAATCAGAAAAAGAAATGAAATTCCGCTGACACATAGGGCCCACATGTCAGTGAGATGGTCTACGGTAGACCGGGAGCACCGAGGCCACATTCGGTTGATGTGGCGGATCCATGACGAGGTGGCGGTGACACTATTGCTAGGGTGGCGTGGCTTGCCACGGGGCAGACACATGGTGGCGAGACGCGGCTGACGTGGCGCTGACGCAGCAGGGGAGCGGGGCTGGTGACGTGGCTCGGTCTGGGGCGTCGGATGGACATCGGACGGGCAAGAACTTACGGAGGCGCCCGACAGCGAGCGGCGGGCATATTTCGCCGGAGCCGAAGAAGATGACACGGCTCTGGCGATTTGGTACCGGACCGGGTGCGGCTCAGGGCAGATCTGAAAGAGGGCGGCGTGTGGAGTTCAACCGGGCCAACGGCGATGGCGGAGGCACACCGGAGAGCCCCGGAGACGGCGGAGAAAGTGCTCGGGAGGCGGCAAAACTTCGGCGAGTTCGCGAGGACTGACGGCGGTGATTTGGACGATGAGGCGAGCAACAGAGCTAGCGGCGGAGGCGAACCTCGGGAGGTGTGTGGCGGCTTAAATAGCCTCGGGAGGCATGAAACGGCACGGAAATCCAAGTTGGTCGTGCGGCGCTAGGGTTTCTAGTGGCGGCGGGCTTCAAGGCGACGTGGACGCACGGGAGGCGTTGGATCTGGATCGGACGGCGAGGGTTTTAGGGTTTTGGCGCTTGGGCCGGAATAGGAGCGGGCCGGCGGGATTACAGGGTTGGGCTGAGGAATTGAATTCGGCCCGAAAAGAAAAAGAAAATCAAATGATTTCCAAATTTAGAAAAATCCCAGAAATTCCAATAAAAGTAAATAAATTCAAATAAATAGCAAATAAATTCAGAAAAATCTCCAAAAATGCAGAAAAATTCCTTGAAGCACAAGGAGCCCAATAAAAACTGGAAACCTTTAATTTGATGCATAGATTAATCAAATTAAATCTTCTAATTATTAGAAAATTCCATTTAAGCTTCGGTTAATTCCAAGAAATTGCAAATGATTCATTTTTTTGATTTTAAACATTCCAAAACTCAAATTTTGGGATGTTACAGGGGATTAATCTCATAAACTCAAGTTTGATTTACTTAATACGTTTTGCAAATAGTCTTTGAGTTGATTGCGAAATGTGTTTTTGCAATTTGGTTGAAATTCTTTGAGCATGAGCTAAGTTGGTGCAAATGTGTTTTGCACGTGTGTTTGATCATGTGTTGATCATCTAGAGGCTCAAAGAATGGGTTTCGGTTTTTGGAGAAATGGTTTTCGGAGTCGAATTGGTTTTTCTCGGGGTGGCAAGACTACTGCATGCATGGGCGGTAGTACAAGAATCTTGATACTCTACCTGGCCTAAGGCACCTAGAGGTATTTTCGATGGCGATGTTTTCAGTAGTCTTGGGCCGGCACTACTGCTCGGTGGGAGCGGTAGTATCATAAATCTTGATACTACCACCCTCGAGAGGCGGTAATCTGGGAAATATGGCCGTTAGGCGACAGTTGGAGGTAGGGCGGTACTACTGCCCCCTTAGAGGCGGTAGTACCGCACTTCGCTGATTTTGCCCATTTTGCCCCCAAACGGCTAGTTTTCTTGTGGGGGGCTATATATACCCCCTTGGGGGGCTTGGGGCATTAGTTGCTGGTATTGTGGCTGTGTGTGGGAGTTGTGTGCATGTGTTGCTCTTCTCCATTTGCCTCTTGAGCTTAAGTGTGAGCACTAATTGCATGTGTTGCAATTAGGGAGTGGTTTGAGAGCCTCTTGTGCATGTGTTGCACTTGAGTGAGGTCCTTGTGCATGTGTTGCACTTGGTGATCACCGGGAGCGCATTCGTTGTGCTCGGTGAGGTTCAAGCGGAGGAGCGGCTTGTTACTCTTAGAGGTTGCCGACTCCTAGGCAGGCGTGGGCGTCATCTTGGGAGCTCTCAAGGTGTGAAAGCCCGGCAAGTTTGTGAAGGTTCGGGTTGAGCCTCTGCGGCGTGAAAAACCACGACTAGTGGAAAGAGGCGGGTGCTCGGCGGGAGCCGGTCCAAGTGTGGGCTTGCCTCAACGTGGACTAGGGGAGACCGGCAAGTCTCTGAACACCACGAAAAAACATCGTTTGCCTCTTGTCTCCTTTACTTTCAAGTATTTACATTTATTGTATATTGTTCAATTACTTGATTGTAATTAGAATTGCTTAGTATTAATTGATTGATCAATTTAGCAATTCTAATTTAGAGACATAATTTAGTTAGTGCACTAGTGAGCCTAGTTGATTTAGGCTTTAATTGTCAAAACCTATTTATCGCTTCCGCATATATATTTGATTAGGTTTTGACATAGGGGTTGATTAGAGCGAATTGTTTAGTGAGGGATTGAATTTTGTAAAACGCCTATTCAACCCCCCTCTAGGCGCATCCTCGACCCTACACCTTCCTCTGCTGCCGAAGTCTCCTTTGGCCAGCGCCCTCCTCCGTCTGACCAAGATGGCCGGGCAAAGATTCTGCAGACACCGACCAAATGACATGGTTTTCCCCCTTGCCTTCTTGGGTGAGCACTCAAACTAATGGAAATTGTGGTGTTGGTTTCTAGTATGCATGCCAAGTGTTTGATGAAATGCTTAGCTAGGTCTCCATGAGGATGAAGTGATGGTCTCTTTCTCCCTGATTTGTTTTGCTAGAGAGTATGGTTGTGGTCTATCTTTTGGTATGGAATTGCTGCATGGTTATGTATTATAAATATGCTGTTATAATGATTTGTTGGAATCAAAATGTTATGCATATTGGTATGGGTGGTTTGTTCTGTGCAAAAGATGCTTCCCTTACTATTGGTATTAGCTCATCTATTACAATCATGAATAAAGATCTGAAATGTCTTAAGGCCTTATATGACACTGTGGTCAATCCTAGACATGAAAAAAAAAATCAATTCATTTACTAACCTATTTCTGTCTACATGATAACTTGAAGAATGCCTGTGTTGGTATTAGTTGAGATATGCAAGAGACGCTTGTGTTTTCCATTCTTTTGTGCTTGCATGGCATAAGGCCCGAAGTTGTCTGTGCACTGAGATCCTGAGGCATATATATATATATATATGTCCTGGATTTTAGAGATAGTAAGAAATGCTTATATTATTGGGTTCTGCCTTAATGTGTGGTTAGGTTTGGAGAATTCAGAATCCGACTCATATGTATAGATGCCTTGCTCCAATGATGATTAGATTCAGGGAATTTTGTGTATCCATTGTTTGTTCTTTGAGACTTAGAAAAGGGTCCAGGTTGTTTTTCTGCAATGATTAATCTGTCATTTGAGTAGATGTATATAAAAGCTTAAGTACACACCATAACTCTTAAAACCTTATGAGTACAACTTGAATTACTGCTTCGCTTGAAAGTTCAAGTCTTAATTCTAGATTGTAGAGTATTTCTTTTATGTCTGGTCTGCTGTGCATGTAATTTGGTGAATGTGACATTCGTGCCTTGCCCTATTTTGGGTTGCTGCTCTTTAGGGTTGGTGGTTTCTAAGCGCCGCAATAGTAGTCGGCCGTCGCATCGGTAAAGGCAAGTGCAACTCGTATATCTCTTATATGGTATTCAGTTAATTGTTTGTGTTATGTATGTGCCTACGCTATGGTTGCATTCATGTTTATAAGCACGTCTAGTAAGGTAATTGTCTTTTGATGAAAAGGGTAAGTAATCTGATACAAGTGCATCGTTGTTGAACGTGTTATGGTTTGTTTGATGAACTTTATGTGCCTTGCTACATGAAATTATGTTGCATCTCTGGATTGAATGTTATGTGCGATGTTTAATGAATTCCGTCTAGATGTCGTGATGACGTCTTGCTAACGCTTACTTTCATATTTACGTTCACTAGTTTGATAGGCTAGTGGGAATACTGAAAGTATGGAATTGGATTGTGAAAATGGATTGATTTATGATCAAGATAGTTGGAATTAGTAATTACTCGAGTAATGGTGATGTGAGTATGAATATGAATGTTGAGGAGGTGACTACGAGTGTTGAGGATGTGATTATTGAGTATTGCAAATGCGATTATGAGTGTTGAGGATGTGAATGGTAATTTATGGATGTGAGGAGTGGCTGATGTTTATGTGTTTGGCTATGGCTATGCAAATGTGAGAAATGATTGTAGGTTGCAAATTGGTTTATGTCAATTGCATTTGTGCATTCATGATGGAAGAGGTGACCCATTCTGATGCGGGCCTCTGTGCTCACATGTAGTGAGCGCGAAAGTCCTACCTCGTAGTCCCATATCGTGGTTGTATGGGAGCGAGTCAGTAGAGTAGGCACCCTCCACCACGGGGTGGAAGGGGAATGAGAGGGTGCACACCAACGGGTGTGCACTCGGCCATACCGGTATGTGCTAAAGAAGAGATGAGACATGCATAATGCATCATATGCATGAGAATTGTGAAATGAAATGAGCATATGAACATGCAAGCATATTTGCATCTGCGTTGCATTGACAAGGAGGAATCATGTTTAATGAGTTGATTGTGATGTATGGATATGAGTTTCTGCTTTTGGTATGGCATATTTGCATCTGTATTACATTTACGATGATGAATCATGTTTAATGAGTTGATTGTGATGTATGGATATGAGTTTCTGCTTTTGTATGGCATATTTGCATCTGTATAGCATTTACGATGACGAATCATGTTTAATGAGTTGATTGTGATGTATGGATTTGAGATTCTTCTTTTGTATGTTTTGTGCACTTCAGTATGAAAGCATAAATGCATTCCATTGCATTGTGTGTTGCAACTGATAATTGGGATTGATGAGAATGGGAAGAACAGGTTGAGGATTGAGGCGTGGACTCATCCAGAAATGTTTATTGAGGCGAGGGTAAGATTTAGTTATGTTTTCGAGTTGGTTGTGGTAAGTGGAGTTAGTTATCGCTTCTTTTACTGGTTGAATTTCCATTTAGTAATGGCTATATCAAATTCTAGAGTAAAAGTAATTCAATTGAATTCAATATTTTTTATTAATGTTGCACTTTGCTGAGTCTTGAACTCACGCTTGTTTACTTCCTGTTTTAGGTACCTTGAAGCTGACTCGTCGGGATGGGAGTAGAGCACGTGCACGATTTCGGTCACCAACAACCTAATTAATTGTTTCATTAATAATGGTTGTAATAAATGCGATTGTATTGTGTTGATTGGCGTTACGTAGTTGGTTAATTGCCGGTTAAAAATGTGATTGATTATCTAAGGACTTGTTAGAATGATTTCATATAGCTGCTATTGTTCCTTTGTCTGCTGAGTGGATGTCCTCTGTTCTAGAGAGGTCATGCCAAAATTTTGTAAATTTCGGTGACTTAGTTTTTAACCCGGTTTAAGAGTTTAGAGATTAACTTCAGTTTCAGTTTGTTTGTAGAGGTGTCGTTTGTTATTCAGGGTTTTTGGTAGCATTCGCGGAGCGTTTGGCTTCGGGGTGTTACAATCACAGATGATTCAAAAACATCAAAACCGTCTATAAGTATGTATCAATGATAATACGGTGCATCACAGACAATTTCTAATCTGTCCATGAAGCACATATCACAAACGATTCTTAGTACAAACCATCTGTGATAATAGTCTATCACAACTGATTTGTACCAAGAGCCATATGTGATAATTACCTATCACAAACAATTTGTGTAAAGAACTGTCGACGATTCGGGAACCGGTCCCCCGCCGAGCTTACTTATTGAATGAGGGATCAACCTAAGGCCCCTTTTTCGTGGGGGTATAGCTTAGAGGACTGCCGAGCTATGGAGCAGGTGGCCAAGACAATCTGTGACGCAGGGGTCTCTTTTTATCTGGTTCGGGCCTCTCGCAGGGGAGATAACAACCCTACGTCCAGTGGTTGCACTACTGTGTGAAGATGAGTTACAACGCGCTTGCTCGGGGAGCCTTGGGTGGTTCTAAGGATGTCCCTCCAGGTCGATCGTAACAAGCGCTATGTACAAATGAAAATAGTAGGTGAAGTTGAACCTTCAACCCTCCGCGCCAGAGGGTATTTATAGGGGATTACAGGCGACATAGCATTCATTACAGGGCGCGCTCTCGTTACGGGCGTGGGTGGAGTTGTTCCGCGCCTCCGTGTGCGGTGTGACGTGGGCATAGTGGGCGCAGAGTGGCGGCCAATGAGACATCGAGCATCACGATCCTTGAGCCGCCAAGTCATTAATGCCACGTCGTCTTCGTGGACTCCGCCCGGCTTTTGGGTGAAGCCCGAGGTCCCTTCGGCGACCAGGTCGTCTGGTCGCGAGCCCCCGAGCAGGCCCGCTCGGGGACGGGCTTGATAGAGGACGGGGTAGGCCCGGAGGTCGAGCCACCTGAAGGCCCTACCCGGGGGCGATGCCCGAGCAAGGGCAGGGTCGGTGGCCGCCGAGTTACGATGGTCGTCCATGGAGAACATCTAATCCCCGACAAGAACCATTTGTGATCTACTATTTTTCTTCCTCTCCTAGAAGAACTTCCATCAGTAGTATTTATTGTTGAAAATTTTCTTCTCCTTATATATTTTGGCAATGATATTTACAAGACACAACCAGTTATAGATTTTGTAGTTGAATATCTAAATATCCGAGATGTATCGAGGCAACAATTTGTCTGATCAGGATCGCCTTAAAATATGAACCTTCGTAGTGCTTTCATCTCCTTTTTTATTGTAATGTTAATGGATTTCAAGACAAAATCCATTTCTTTCCACTATCATATTCTGATTTATCTTTCACTTCATTGTCATCTTCGGATGAGAATATCATAGACAACCTAGTTTAACTCTGGTCTTGTGCAGGACTAAGGTGAAAATAGGCTACCTATGATATTCTTATTCAGGGATGAGAATGAAATGGAAATAAATCAGAGGAGGTGACAACTTTCATCACAAACTACGGAAAGAAATGGATTTTGCCTGGAATCCATCAACATTAGAATAAAAAGTAGATAAAAGTGCTATGAAGGTTCATATTTTAAGACGATCCTGATTAGACAAACTGTTGCCTTGATGCATCTAGGATGTTTAAATATTCAACTACAAAATCTATAACTAGCTGTGCTTTGTAAATGTCATTGCCAAAATATCTAAGGAGAAGAAAATTTTCAACAACAAATACTACTCATAGAAGTTCTTCCAAGAAAGGAATAAAATATTCCTATGACAACATGTTGGTTCCAACAAGCAAGACACTATTCTGCAATTGAATTAATTCAAGATGAGCAATTATTAAGAATAGTTTCATGTGACAATATATTGAGAAGATATGATACCAAAAATATCAACAAGTAGACATTAAGAAACAATATTATTTGATAGATCAAGGCAAAGAGACCTTAGGGCTTTCCCATGTCTACCATCATATGTACCACAGCTTCCACAATAGAGGCTTTTTGGTTCTCCCTGATATTCCATAGTTCCGGCATAGTGCCCCTTTTTTACACCAATAGCTGATTGACTTTTAGTCATATCTTTTAATCCCTACAAAAGCGAACATTTTGTTCTCAAAAGGGTGTATGTCTTGGTATATTATCGGTAATCACATCAAATTAAATAATAGAAACATTTATATTACCTCTATATGCTCAGCTTTAGCTTCTTCCAGCTCTGCATTCACCCTGCACTCCTTAATGTTGAGAGCCTTGTTAAGAGATTTAATATTTTGCTATTTGTCATCTATGTCTTTCAGTTTTTGTTTCATCTCATAAATATTTTCTGTTAACTTAGAATTTTCCTTCAATTGTTCTATCTCTATCTCAAGTTTTTGTTTAACATCAAACAGCTTTACCATGTTATCTATCTTGTTTGTAGGCTCCATTTTATATATGTGTGTAATTTGCAGTCATCGAGACAAAACCAAAAGTATAAGGTAATTCATAATTATTATATTGACTTGATATTGAATCATGTCTATTTAACAGATTAATGAAATTTCAATAAATATGTTACAACCTGAATGAACTAAAGTAACACTGGCAATTTGGTTCTCAAACTGAATGTGAATCTCTATTCAAAAGTAACAAACACAACCCTTTATCATAGCTTGTGGAGAAGAGCTCAACACATGACACAAAAGCATATTATATATCCATGGATTAACATTGACATAAAAGCATGTGTATATATACTGAAACATGATACTTGACAATATCAAAGCTAAATGCTCATAATATATTTATGTATATATATGATAGTGAACAATGACTAAGGCATACAACTAGCAATAATGCTCAAGTCTCTACTATATAAAGTAAAAGTTTCTTCCCACTTCACTTAATCAAAATTACCTACCTTTGCCACTGCTCTTTAATTACCCACCTTTGCCACGGTTAGTGCTCTTTGCAAATAAACTTTTTTATCACAAATTGAGTTTCAACCATTGTACAAATTGAGTTTTTTGCAAAAGGTTAGTGTTTTTTGCAAATAAATTTTTGTCACAAATTGAGTTTGCATTGCAACGCACGGGTACATGATTAGTTGTTATCTCTACTACTTCTAATTATGAGTTGGTGGTGGTGGTCCGTTCTCCCCTCCCTCCCTACCGGGCATATCCATGAAACCATCATTGTCCTGATCTTCTATACATTGGCGAATGGAGAAAGTTTTAATTCGATTGGATATACATGTGTGCATGATCTGTGGCATATCAGACTCTTATCCCAATCAGTTGATTCTATTTTCAAATACTGCACAGCCGATTCTTTTTCCATATACTGCATGCGTACAGCTTCTGAGTTACCATGTGCCTTTGAGTTGCTATATACATTCATTCCATTAAATATTTACTTGCATGTGTAGATAAGATCATCTTTTCTTTTTATCTAATTACGTATGGACTTGATTCCGACCGGCCATGCATGACGGGACTAGATAAGTTTGTTATCTCTATCTCTACTAATTCTAATTAGGAGTTGGTGGTGGTACGTCTGTTCTCCGCCCTCACCCTGACATGTGTGCGCACCCGCGTGGCTGAGTGGGAAGTGAACAGTGGTCACCCTACTAGATTGGATTGGATCATCCCGTCGTAGGAGGTAAATGAATATGCATAACTCATTTATTATTTTCCTTTCTCCCATTGATCTGGCTTGGATTGATTGATTCCCTTCTGAAGGAAGCAGATCTCCGATTCATGGAGTTGGGTCTCTTCTCTCCTCTTTCTCTTTTGTTGCCTTCCTTATTCGACAATTTCTTAATCTAAATTTCATATATATCTCCTCAGTTATTGAATCTATATAACCCCACTGCTTCTTACCTCCTTCAAATGTGTTGAGCTTATCCGTTGAGTGAAGGTAATGTGCAACCTTCCTGATCTCGTCGATATGGCGTAGGGGCAGGTCGCTAGTGGTGGGCGATGAGATAGGCTGGCGGCACTACTGGAGCTCACTGCGGTGGATGATGTCAATAGGTTGAGAGAGGCGCTCACGGGGGGAGACGAGGAGGCAGTGGAGCTGATTGATGGGGTGGGGCTATGGTATAGCTAGAGCAAGACGTACGAGCCACGTATGCCACTGATGGTGGCAACCACATACGGATGATGCCTACCTCTTTAACGCCTTTGCACCCATGGGGCAGCAGGTGATGACTCTCTCGGTCGATTGATCGATCTCGAATTATGGCATTACAAATTTACAATCCCATGTGCCGTGATGTTATTATTTAAGTTTGTGGAATTAAAGATAATTTTAAGCCCGAGTTTATAAATAGGTGGTTGGAATTTGTATGCGTCGATAAATTGATTTAAACATTTAACCATTGCATATTCAAAGTGAACATTATTATTCAGATAAGGTTAAAGCTCTTTAAAAATAAATTTTTATCGCAAATTGAGTTTCCGTTGCAACGCACGGGCATATGGCTAGTAAATAAAGTGTTCTGAGAGGTCAGACTGCCTTAATTAAAAGACCTTCTCGCCACTAGGGACAAGAACATAGATTAATTTGTGATGACCTATTTGCACCAGAATTTGGCAAGACATGGCCAATTAGTCAGGATTAAGGATAAAAGGGATATTTTGGTTGATATCGGTTAAGAAAGGAAAAGTTAAGTTAAAGATAGAATTATGACCGATATTGATTTGAACATGGGAATTTTGTCCGTGTAAAGGCTGATACAGATCATGCTTGATAACACATCAGAGAAGGATACGATCGGCTGATGCACTATAAATGATTGCCAAGGGCAAGTAGAAATAAAAAACCTCAACCAATCAATCAAACAACTCATATTTACTTTTTATTTTCCTATCAACTAGGAGTAGCTTTGTAATTTAAAATCTTTCTTGTAATCCGATTTTGATCAATAAAATTGCACATCACTGATTGTTGGTCATCCTCGATTATGCTAATTAAGTTTAATTTTCTTCGATCTTGTTGCACATCGTATTTTTCGAAAAAGTCTACCTTTATCAATCATCTTACCAGCCCTAATCAGTTGTTTAGACATACTATTGCCTTTGATTTGATCAGCTTTTTAGCTGTTTGGATCTTTGCCGATTGTTACACTAGATTAGCTTTAAGCGTGTTCTTTCATTTATCTTGCCGGTTGCAGGATCAAATCGGCTGGCACACCTTGAACCCTTTGAACCCGGCATTCTCTTATGTTTGGACCGATCAATCCTTTGTCATATTTTTCGGCATCAACATATTGTATGGTTGCCTAAAGGACACATTATACCGTTAGTTGATGAAATTAAGAACTTAAGGTATTGTAAATGGCATCATTCTTTTTCTCATAATACTAATGATTGAAATATTTTCTGACACAGCACAAACGGCTATAGAAGATAGTTGACTTAAATTTATAGAAGAACTGATGATGAAATTGGATACTAATCCAGTTCTAATTAATATGGTTCCATGTTCTAAAAAAGAAAAAGAGCTGATGCAAGATATGGAGTCAAAAGTTGCATGTCATGTTGACATTCAGTCGAGCTCTAGTGGTAAGGAGACCCTGAAGGTTATGGTCGGCTCACAGCAAATAGAAACCAATTGTGAGAGGAGAAGTTCAAGGACTATCAAGTCAAAGGGAGACTTACAGATCGGTAAGTGGTACAAGGCCGAAAGAGCATTGCCACAAATAAAGTGTATTCATAAGCCAAAGCCAACTTTCTTCCAACTATTAGAAAAGTACGAAAGAAGAAGCAATAGGCCATGTTATCCTACACGTTGGCCAGATAATATGTATTGGCCCGATAACTTGAAAAGGCTCACCAACGATGCCCCTTTTAGTAGTTCTTTTGGGAGAGGGGGTCAGCTCTACCGTCATTGTATACAATCCAATGGAACAATATCCACCACAACGTGACTGGTAATGACGACTGGCTAAACATAGGATATCTGAGCTGATGCTAGGTCGTCATGAAACCCATAGAGGATTAGTCCATCAAAGAATTTCTAAGCCATTCTAGCCGCTAGCGCGAGGGGAGGATGGGTGAAGTTCAACGGCCCATGTTAATCTGGCAAAAAGGTCTATGAGCCGATTGAACCTAAACCTAGATGGTGCCCTCCAGGGCTTAGCCGATCACATCGTAGACAACTACCCAGGAGATGAGAGAGGCTGAGCAAAACAAACAAAGGGACGAAGAATTCAATGAACTCCGGTTGATTAAAATTGCTATGAAAGATTTTGATTCAGCCAATGATGGATTCACCTGTGATTCGGGATGACTCCTCACCGCCAATGGATATAAACATGGTGTTCACTTTGCCGTTTGAGTTTAAAATAAGTACTGTATCGGCCAAAGTGACATTTACTCAGTTGTGGTTAGGGGCTCAAGATGCAGTTTTTGAAAAATCTCAAAACAATCATCGGCATCTCAGCCACTATATTTGAAAAGGCATATCAATGGCAAGCCGATATCAGGGATGCATGTTGATGGAGGAGCAACTGTCAATCTGATGCCACATACAACTTGCAAGAAGCTAGGTAAGTTTGATGAGTATCTTATTAAAAATAACATGGTTTTAAATGATTTCATAAGCGATCCTACCAAAGCAAGAGGGGTTATGGTGACTGAGTTGACAGTTAGTAGCAAAACATTATCAACCACTTTTTTCGTGGTTGACGCTAAAGGTAGTTACAACTTTCTGCTTGGGCGAGATTGGATTCACGCCAATTGTTGTGTGCCGTCGACCATGCATCAAATGCTCGTCCAATGGAACGGCGATGAGATTGAGGTAATTCAAGCTGATACATTAGCTCATATCACCATGGCGAGTTCAAACGCAAGCTGGCAACATGAAGAAGCCGAGTGCATATTAGGTAAAGCTCTAGATGATTGCGATTTTTTCTACATCAACAAAACAAGACTTATTCCTATCAACATAACGCCAAGCATACTTGATCGGACAGACGAGATTTTGCGCTAATGGAGTCCAAATCGGTAGCAAAGGATTTATGAAACAAAATGCGAGGCTATTGGCAAATGACATATATCTATGAGGCCATTGAAAATTTCCAATAAATCAAGAAATCAGGCCAAGGTTTCATGTCAACTGATTTGCTGGAAGATGTAGACATAGGTGATGGTGATAGAAAAAAATCAACTTTTATTAGTTCAAAGTTAGCCACAAATTATAAAGAAAAGTTGATCAAAATATTGAGAAATTATAAAGGTTGTTTTGCTTGAAAATATCATGAGATGCCTGATTTAAGCCGACAACTTGTTAAGCATCGGCTAACTATAAAACCAGGTTATCGGCCTTTTAAATAGTCCCCTGGACAATTTATTCTAGCCTTGTATAATATTATAAAAGAAGAAATTGAGTGATTATTAGAGGCTAAGTTTATCAGGCCTTAACGATATGCTGAATGGGTTTCTAATATCGTTCCTACTATAAAGAAAAATGGCACACTCTGAGTGTGTGTTGATTTAAGAGATTTAAATAAAGCCATACCAAAGAATGAGTACCCAATATTAATAGCTGATATGCTTATTGATGTTGCATCGGGAAACAAGATTATTAGTTTTCTTGATGGCAATGCTGGTTATAATCAAATATGTATGGCAAAAACCGATATACCTAAGATTGCTTTTAGTTGTCCTAACACCCTAGGTTTGTTTGAGTGGACGATAGTGACATTCGGCTTGAAAACACTGGTGCAACATATCAACGTGCCATGAATTTGATTTTTCACGACCTAATTGGCCATATCATGGAAATTTACATTGATGATGTTGTTGTAAAATCCAAAGAGGATTTACAGCATCTGGCCAATTTGGAAACAGTGTTCAAAAACTCAAGGACACATGGTTTGAAGATGAATCCTTTCAAATATGCTTTTTGTGTGTCAGCTCATATGTTTTTGGGTTTCATGGTTTATGAGAGAGGAATTGAAGTTAATCCAAAAATGGTGAGAGCTATAGCCAAAACTAAGCCGCCAACTTGCAAAAAGGGCTTGCAGAAGTTGATCGGCAAGATTAATTATTTACGATGATTTATTTCGAATTTTTCTGGCCGTATTAGTTCATTTACCCCACTATTGAAGTTAAAGAATAATCAAGATTTTGTTTGGGGAGCCGATCAATAGAAAGCTTTCGAGAGTATAAAGGATTATTTGTCTAATCCTCTAGTTTTAGCCGCACCACAAAAAGGTATACCATTTAAATTGTATATATCGGCCAAAGAAGTCACGATTAGAGCTGTGTTGGCACAAGAAGTTGATAGAAAGGAGCAAGTTTTTTCTATTTAAGCCGATGGTTAGTTGATGTAGAAACTAGGTATCCTATTATAGAAAAACTTTGCTTGTCATTATATCTTTCTTGCACAAAGTTAAGGCATTATATTTTAGCATCGACTTGTAAGGTTATTTGTAAAATCAATATTATAAAATATATGTTTTTAACTCTAATTTTGTAAGGTCTACTTGGTAAATAGGCTTATAAGCTCATCGAGTTCGATCTAACCTATGAATAGACTAAAGCTGTTAAGGGTTAGGTAATTGCCGATTTGATAACAGGGCATGAAACTAATGCCGATATAATATTTGCTTCCCCTTATAGCTATTTTTCGATGGATCAGTTTGTTGAGAGGGCTATGGTATCATAATAGTGCTAATTTCTTCAAAAGGATATAGTTTTGAGTTCACATTCAAGCTGTCGATGTTGTAATAATCAAGCCAAATATAAAAGCATTGCTTAAATGCCTACAGCTACTCAATAATATCGAAGTAGATTCTGTTGAGGCTTATGACGATTCTTTATTGGTGGTCCAACAGATTAAGGGAGAGCATAACTGCTATGATGAAATTTTTATCAAATATTTGGAGTAGTGTCTTGCTATAATCGGCTAGTTCAGTTCTTTTTCCATTTGCCATATTCCTCATGAGTTAAATGACAAGGCCAACTTGTTAGCTCAACATGCATCAGGTTACAAAGTTTTTGATCAATTAGAGGAGTTTGAGCTGATATACAAAATGAACACGTGTGTTACCACCAATGATTGGAGAACAAAAATATTAGAATATTTGTCCGATCCCTCCAAACCTATAGATCGGAGAATCAAACGACAAGTCTTAAAGTATGTACTTTTGGATAATGTACTTTATTATCAAACTTTAAAGGTTTGTTACTGAGGTGCCTTGAAGCCGAGGAAGCTAAAGGGGCTATGAGAGAAGTGTACGAAAGCATTTGTGGATCCTATCATTCGAGTCATAAGATGAAATGGTTGTTAAGGTGTACTAGGTATTTTTAGCCAACATTGTTGGAAGACTGTTTCAAATATTATAAAGGATGCTAGACTTGTTAGAAATTTGGCAACATACAATTAGCTCCAGCATCGACTTTGCATCCAATTATCAAGCCTTGACCATTTAGAGGATGGAAGATAGATGTAATCAAACAAATATTTTCTATGTCAAGCAAAGGCCATAAGTTCATATTGGCTACAACTGATTATTTTTCTAAGTAGGTTGAGGCAATCCCACTTAAAAAGGTAACACGTATTGAAGCTATCAATTTTGTTACAGAACATATTGTCCATCGATTTGGAATTCTGTAGACTATTATGATTGATCAGGGTACTGCATTTATGTCCGATGAGTTGAAGGTTTTACCAAAAGTTTGGGTATAAAGTTGTTGAATTCATCACCTTATTATGTTAAAGCTAATGGTCAAGCAGAATCGTCCAACAAAACATTAATCAAATTAATCAAGAGAAAAATTGAAAAAAAGCCAAGGAATTAGCATGTGACATTATTGAAGTCATTGTGGGCCTATCGAATTGCATACCATAGTGCAACAAAATTATCGTACTATTAATTGGTCTATTGGCAGTAGGCTCTATTGCCCTTGGAAATCAACATTGACTTGATAAGAATAGTTAGACAAAATGGATTGTTGGATCAGAATTATAAGAATTTAATGACCAATAATTTGGATGACTTGGTAGAATTACGTTTATATACACTGGATTGGCTTAAGAAGAATAAGACAAGAGTTGCAGAGGCTTACAATAAAAAAGTAATGCCTAGGTAGTTTTGTGAAGCCGATTTGGTTTGAAAAACTATTTTGGCTATCAGTTCTAGAAATAACTGGTTTGGCACTCCAACTTGGAAGGACCATATAAGATTTATCGACATATAGATGGTAATTCTTATATTTTGGAGACACTGGAAGGAGTAGTTTTTTTTAAGACTATTAATGGTAAGTATTTAAACAAATATCATCCAAATGTTTGGGTTGGTTCCTAATCAGCTAAGGGTAGATATCGGTCTTGAAAAGTCAAATTAGCTCATTGTAGTTAATTCTAGCTATAGACTATAAATAGAAAATAAATTATAGTCAATTATAGAACATCACACTTAGTAGAAAAGGAATTAAAGCAAAAATAATCAGTTAAACAATTGATTATAAATATTACAAAGCATCCAAAACATTGTTTCAAGATAAGTTTTTCCCCATTACAAGCATTCAAAGTACAATTTTGGCATAAGCCGATCCAATCCCAGAGTTGTTCAACTTTGCTCCCAGATGTATAGCGCAGCAGCGGCCTTAGCAATGATCTCTTCCACGTCGTTGATAATCTTGTTGTCTTCTTCTGAGCCCGGGATAGGAGTGATCTTGGTAGATTGTTGTTTGACTGATGCATTGGTCATGCCTAGACCAAACTTATGGTTCTTCAAGGCCGATGCTGCGGTTGCCATCTGCTCTTGTGACTCGGCTAGGGATGCCTTCACTTTGGTCGGCTCTTCTTGGGATTTTTTGACCGATTCAAGCTTAAGAGCCATTTCCTTGGTGGCCTTCAAGGACTTAGATTCTTTGTCATACTTGGTCTTCGAGGCTTTAGTGTCGGCTACAAGGTTATCGAGCAGCTTCTGATCTTCCTGCTGTGTTGCTCGATGAGCCATTCTTGCCTTTGCTGCCTCCACTGCATCCTTTTTCCATTGAGGTGCCATACCTTTATCAAAGCAACCATTGCTTCCTCTGGAAGATCGGCTTGCACCATCGCCATGGCATCCTGTAGAGGCTAGGCGTTTTTAAGAAGAGTGGCTGACGGGGTGTAGACCAGCCTAAACAATTATTTAGCTTCTCTGCCATGCCTAGGGACGATGTCACCGTAGCCGACGTATCCTTTGAAGCAGTTAGAATCTTCCAAATCTCCTCTGAAAACCTATCCATGCCCAAGTCCACTTCATCTTCAATATCAAACCAATCGAATCCAGGAACATTGCTCATGGACTCAATTGGCTTAACGGTAGGAGGGGCAATAGTGATTGGTGCAACTTTGGGAAGTGTGGCTGTTGGCATTGGTTGTGACGAGGGAGGAGGCAAGTCCATCTCAACTGGGAGATCAACCAAAATATTGGCAATTTCTACAGTAGGAGAAAGAGGAGACTGCAAGATGGTCCAAAAACAAGTTAAACCAATTTATTTAGTTGGTAAATCAAGTTTGGTAAAGAAGGCAATTTACCTCGCCTGTAGTCGATACGCGTGGAGAACTGTCGCTGGATTGTTCTTGAGGTTTGATGCCTCTGTTGGCCAGAACCTTTTTATTGGATCAACCACATTTCTTCTCTGTTAAATTATCGGCTAAAGAATTAGTAAATGGAGAAGATAGTGGAAATGTGAAATAAAGCTAATAGATACTTACTGGGTTGTAGCTTTTCCACGCTAATAGAGAAGGCGATTGGATGCCTGAGGAGGTCGATTAGTAGCTAGCGACGCCCACTCTGATATTAGGGTGAGGGTGTTTGTTTGATGGGCCAACGCCTAGTGGATCGCTCACGATTTTTTTACCCTCTTGCTTGGCTTGAAAAATAGAAGGGAGAAACCAATCAGTGAAGTTTAACAAACCTTCAAAAAATACCGATGAAAAGTATCTACCTTAGCCAATATATCCCTCGTTATGTTAACAAAACTGGAGTTAGTATAGCTTGAACTAGCATTGCTGCTAGAAGTACTACTACTATCGAAGTTAGTAGGCTTTGTTGGCTCAGATGGGGGATCTGGAAAGATATCAAATACAATTGCTAAAATTGTGTGATCTGATGGGTACAAGGTCGTTGGATAGTTGACTACCATGTAATGAAGCCGCCAACCAATCAAGTTTGCAACATGAAATGAGGCAAGGTCTGGATATAAAGGTTGTTGGCTATATGGAGGACAATCTCGGTTGCAGAAGCCCAACATACCCAATCTCTTGGCCTAGGCCGATCCAAAAGTGAAAGCTTGGTGGCACTTGTGCGAATCCTGATTGTCTTGCATAAACTGAAGGATGATAAAATTCATAAAATAGTTGGAACGTCCGGCCCTTGGTGTGCAAGCTGATGGACAAGAAGCTTGGTGAAATAAAATTCTTCAAAAGCTCGAGCGTTTCCTTAGGCATATCATTGCTATCAGCTGTCAAATGCAGAAAAGAAGGTCAAGCAAAAGCATCGATTGCCCTGTAACTAAAGAAGTCATGCTGACAGAAATTGTCTTGGTCAAGCTAGAAGCAAAATGCTAAGTACTTTCTTGCTCCGATGGGTGTAATTTTGGTGTTATTTCTAGAACATAGGATATATCTCTTGCCATATGATCGGTTATTCCTGTACTCGACTTCCTGAGACTCCAAGGTGTCTTCATGCAAGAAGGGGGTCATAGTGGCCGCATCGATTTTAAAAGATTGGCTAAACATGCTATAAAGCCAAACTTGGATAAACTAAAGGGCCCCACCAACATTACCCACAGCATAGTGGCCGAGACCTATCAATAGCCGACAGTGGATGATGTGCATCATTTGATATACCACTCCCAAAAAGAGTTTTCCTAGAGCCAGCCGACGACCCTCTATAAGTTCTTCGGCTATACCTTGATAAGTTTGAGTTGGGTCTAGAGTGGTGGCGCAAAAGATGTATCTATCGAGCCAAATATTTAGGAAGGCAATGTGCTCTTTATCTGACACTAGCCCAGTTCCTTTGTTGTTCTCTATGTATTTGCTCCAACCTTCACCTTTGTTGAGACTAGCTTGTGCTGTGGTTTGGCGCTAAAAGCCGATATCTGGTCTCCATCGTGTCTAAGGCAATACAGTTGTGCCACGTCTAGAAGTGTTTGGCCGATGGAACCTGTTCTAAACATAAACACATTCAAATAGTCCGACCAAAAATAGCAGGCCGTTGCTACCAAAGACTCATTGGGCTTTGGGTCAGCTAGAGAAAGAGGGAGGCATTCATCAATACCCATCTACTCCCATTGGGGTATTTTTTGGGTGGCTATGTGATTGAACCAATCTCTCTAGCACTTCAATGCCGTCGATCATACTCTAAAGCTTTTACTTCATCTATGGATATAATATTCACGGGCATGCAAGGGAAGTCAAGGAATGTCCTTTTCTATTATGGCCGATAGATCCGGATCACCTAGGGGGCCTAAATATTATCTATCTTCCCAATTGGGTGCAGGGATAAGTACCTGGCTCGGATCCATTGTCCTTGAGTTGACGAGGTGAGAAAAGCAGAAGTCTTGAAGACAAGAAAGTGAGGGGGTCAAGGTCGATGGTGAAGGATGCAAGAGCTTGAGCACTTGATGAATGATAAAGAATGGTGTCCATAGTTATGGGGGGTAAAAAAGATGAAAAGATGGAGAGATTTCAGTTTTTGACACCTTTAAAATTCATTTTTTTCGGTATTTGACACCCTGGCCCACTGTTAGTGACTCAGATGGACCCACATGTCATACACAGAGCCGAAGAGGCGCATGAATTGAGTGTTATATTCTGAAATTTCAGGAAAAGATGGGAAGCTTTTTCGATGGGTCACGTGTGGTTAATGGTGAAGATACGCATCTCAATATTTTACGGCGCCATAAATGGAGTGAGTACCAACTACGATATGGCACTAGGCTGATGGTATGAAATCCGATGAAGAAGATTTTTGGAAGATAAAATATTATTTCTAGCAAATTGGGGCATATGTTTGCATCAGAATTTGGCAAGACATGGGCAATTAGTTAGGACTAAGGATAAAAGGGATATTTTGGCCGATATCAATTAAGAAAGAAAAAGTTAAGTTAAAGATAGAATTATGACTGATATTGATTCAAATACGGGAATTTTGTCCGTGTAAAGACTGATACAGATCATGCTTGATAACACATCGGGGAAAGATATGATCGGTCGATGCACTATAAAAGATTGCCAAGGGCGAGCAAAAACAAAAAACATCAACCAATCAATCAAACAACTCGTATTTACTTTTTATTTTCCTGTCAACTAGGAGTAGCTCTATAATTTAGAATCTTTCTTGTAATCCAATTTTGATCAATAAAGTTGTGCATCGCTGATTGTTGATCATTCTTGATTATGCCAATCAGGTTTGATTTTCTCCGATCTTGTTGTGCATCACCTTTTTTCAGAAAAGTCTACCTTTATCAATTATCTAACCAGCCCTGATCGACTATTTAGACTTACAATTGTCTTTGTTTCGATTGGGTTTTTAGCTATTTCGATCTTTACTGATTGTTGCACTAGATCAGCTTTGAGCGTGTTTTTTCATCTATCTTACCGATTGTAGGATCAAATCAACTAGCACATCTTGAACCCTTTGAACCCAACGTTCTTGTGTGTTTGGGCCAATCAATGCTTCGTCACATTTTTCAGTGTCAACACAACCTTACCACATATGTTTATAATGGACAATTCTCAATACTTGATAGTTAATAGAAACCTAAACATTTGATTATCTTGGAACAATATGTAAATATGAATGAATCAAATAGCAGGGCAGCTTACTGAACTACAATTGAAAATCCAGCAATAGCTAGCAACAGTGTCAGCCAACTATAAGAAGATAATGGAAACTACTGACTGAGCAAGGTATTGAAGACAACAGTCAAGATAATAAGTTAATCGAAAGCTACAATGATCTGTATATATATTAGAAGATGTCTATTGTTCTAATCAAGTAAACATGAAAACTGATAATTGTTACTATGTTGTCACAAATTGTCTCTCTACAGCACAATCTTCATAGAACAAGTACCACCCCAACATACAAGGTCTCCAAAATATTGAATATCCAGTCCCTTTTGCATAAATAATATAGAACAAACTGAAAGATTGTTGAATATATTCACAAAGCACCACCAGAGAAGATGGGATCGGGGACAACGGTGCACGAGCGTGAGGGGAGGAGGGCGGTGCACGGCCTCGAGGACAATGAGCTTAGGGACGATAGGGTCGGGGATGACAACGCATAGGCTCGGGGAGGATGATGACGCATGGACTTGAGGACGATGGGGTTAGAGACGATAGCTCAGGGGCGCGAGGTGAGAAGGGCGGTGCACGGCCTCAAGGATGTCAGGCTTAGGGATGACGGTGCACGTGGTTGGGGGTACGATGGCGCACGCCCTCGAGGGGAGGAGGGAGGCACAAGGGCTCAAGGACGATGGGGTCAGGGTCAACGGTCCATGGGCGCGAGGGGTGGAGGGTGGCGCATGGCTTCAAGGATGACAGGCTCGGGATAACGCACTACTATAGAAACGGTTAGCTGGGTAGGTTCTTTTTCATCATCTGGGTCATTTTTTGTGGGGATACAAAGTTCTTAGTTAGTGATGACGAGCAGCTATCATATTTAGTTTTGCCCAAAATTGATATAGCATTATCTGTGTCGGTTTCAAGGTCGAAACTGACCCAAAAGATCTATTGTCTCTATCGGTTTTGAGCAAGAAACCGATATAGATAATTAAGAATCTGTATCGATTTCACGATTAGAATGATAGAGGAATCCTTATAATCTCTATTGGTTTTTAGCGTGGAACTGATATAGATTAGTGAATTATCTCTATTAGTTCCACGCTCAAAACTAATAGAGATTAGATGTCTATTGGTTGTAACCATGGAACCGATAGAGAAAATCCCATGTTTCACCTTCACAGTATATTCGCATTCACAGTATATTCACACACAGATTGACAAATTCACAATATATACATATATTGATAATATATGCATAATTGACAAATTCATAGTATATTCACGAATCGATAATTTCACAGTATATTCACATGCATTGTATTGTTGTTGGTATACATACTTAATGTAGAAATTAGAAGCACAGTCCTCTAACGTAACTATCCTCAGGTAACTCTGACATCCCAGTAGAAAGCTCTTTGCCCCCAAGCAATTGCATCTAGAGTACCATAGAGATTGTCCACTGAACATACCCAATGCAGAAATCAATGGCACAATCCTTTGATAGCCTTTTCCTTGTAGAACTTCTTGGCACAAGAGTAGTCTTTCGTATCATTTTTATAGCCAACTTTTGTCTAAAGTAATTTCTACTATATTACAAGGATACAATAAACTAGGTAAAATATTTTTTTGATGGAAAAACAGTAGGAGAGGCTCCTACTGTGAAGACTAGTTAAAATATTAACAAGCATACATTGAGAAACAAAACAATATTATTTGATAGATCAAGACAAGGATACTTTAAGGCTTTTTCTTATCTGCCATCATTTGTACCATAGGTTCCGCAACAGAGACTTTTCAGTCCTCTTTGTAGTTCCACAGCTCCAGCACAATGCCCATTTGTTTAACACCAATAACTGATTGCCTTTCAGTTATATCTCTTAATCCCTACAAAAGCGATCAATTTGTTGTGAAAATAGGCTATCTAGATATATTGTTAGCTACCACTTTGAATTAAATACTAGAAACTTTTATAAGCTCATTTTTGGATTCTTCCAACTCTGTGTCCTATGTCTTTTAGTTTTTGTTTCATCTCATAATTTTTTCTATTAACTCAGACTTTTCCTTCAATTGTTCTATCTCCACCTCAAGTTTTCGTTTAGCATCCAACAGTTTTTTCATATCGTCTGTCTTGTTTGTAGGCTCCATTTTATATATGATACTTGATAATATCAAAATAAATATACTCATAATCAGATAATTAAGCATATGCTTGACAATTATCATTTATAGAGGCGTACAACTAGCAATCAAGCTCAATTTGATTTTAAGGTGTTCTCAGATATCGGGCTACCTTAGAAAGACCTCCTCACTACTAGGCACAAGATATTAGACTGATTTGTGATAACCTTACCTTTAAAAATAGATTTAATAGTTGACAGTTTATAATCCCTAATCAATTGGACCAAGACATATTTAAGAGAATCAATACTCAAGAATGCTTACTAAAACTACAACAGTACAGATTGTAAAAGCATGTAAATAGAGGCTGATAGCAACAGTTCGAATGCTAAAAACAACAAACAATATCATGAACAAAACAATAATAGCGAAGCAGAAGTAGAACAGCAAGCACAATGAGCATGAACATATATCTAGTAGCACTTAACAAATAATACCAATTAAACTAATTAAGCATTGAAAGATATAAATGATTAATCAATGTTGTCACAAATAGTCTAACTAGCCCAACTCCTCATCGAGCAATGGCTCCCCACATGCAAGGTCTCCAAGACAAGTAAATTGTCTAGCCCTTTTGCAATAACAGTAGAGAAATAAATCATTGGGCGATGATTATACTTACAAAACACCAACTGAAAAGTCAGTAGAGCTAACACTATTTAGAGAGGAGGCAGTGACAACATGCTTGGGGGAGGAGATGACGGCGACGTGCTGGGGAGGAGGCAATGACGTGCTTGAGGGAGGAGACGATAGCGACATGCTTGGGGAAGCAGCTATGACGTGCTCGAGGGAGCAGGAGGTGACGATGTGCTCGAGGAGGAGGAGGCGATGATGAGCTTGGGGGAGGAGACGACGGCGACGTGTTCGGGGAGGTAGCGACAATGTGCTCGGGAGAGGAGACCATGGTGACGTGCTCGGGGAGGTAGATGGGCAACGCGGGGGAGTGGGATAGATTGGTGATGTGCTCGAGGAGGCAGATGGACAACGTGAGTGAGGGGAGGTTGAGGAGTGATATGGAGGAGAGGAGTAAACTCATTTTTTATATAGAACAAAGGGGAAGTTGAGAGGTCAAGCATGAGGTGGACATTTCGGCTTTTGATATTTGAATGTATAGAGAGGAGAAAGCGAGAAGTCAAGTGCGGGAAGAGAACCTGAGGGGTCATACGCTATCATGATTAGTTCCTACCTCAGAACCGATTGCGATGTTATTGGTATCACTATCGGTTCTGACCTCAAAACTGATAGTGATGACCATCATCATCACTATTTGTTCTGATCTCAAAACATAGTGATGATAATTGTCATCACTTTTGGCTCTGAGGTCAGACCAATAGTGATGTTTTGCTCCATATTTCTCACCCATGTCGAATCGTATATCACTATCAGTTTTTTTTAAAAGTTGGAAACCGACTTAGATGAAGAGACAGTGTTGTATCATTCTGTAGTAGTGACGAGGTTAGGGACAACGGTTCACAGGCTCAAGGAGGACTTTGGCACATGGGCTCGAGAGGAGGTGCAAGGTCATTTGGGTGTGGAGTGGGGCGGGCACAAACCCTATAACAATATATATAATAGAGAAGTATCATCATAGACTATTTGAGTAAAAAACCTTTTTGTGAAGTATCACAGATGGTTTGTACCATGAATAGTCTAGATATTAACTCATCATAGACTGTTCTTAGCATATCATGTAATTTAGACGGTTGTGCTAGTAAAACCATCTGTGATTAACTTTAACAGAGACGGTTTATGAAAACCATTTGTAATGAGGCATCTAATATAGGTCTTTTTGTTGTGGTGTTTAAAGTATCTCTACCTCACCATTCTTCTAGAGTTCACAAGGATAGAAAAATTTAGGGTAAATATGTTTCGTGATGTTGCTCTTAACATAACCCATTTGCATTTGTGTAACACAAGCAGCATTATCTTCATAGATAATTGCAGGGGTATCAAAGGTGCTAATGCCACATGACTTTTGGATATGGCTAATCACGCGTCCTAGCCAAACACATTCACATGAGGCTTTATATAGTGCTATAATATCTAAGTAGTTGGTAAAGATAGCTACCAAAATTTGCTTAATAGACCTCAAGAAATGGATATACCACCACAAGAACACAAACCCAATATAAGATTTGGCATTGTAGGGATTAGACGAATAGCCAACATCCATATATCTAACCATGGTTGAGTCTTGGTCCTTCTGGTAAAATAAGCCAAGATCTTGTGTACCTCGGAGGTATCTGAGTAGAGCCTTGACAACATCCCAATACCTTTATGGTTGAAGCTACATTGTGTGTAGCTAATAAATTTACTGCGAATGCAATATCAGACCTAGTGCAATTCATAAGATACATAAGTACTCCTGTGGCACTTAAGTATGAAACTTCATGTCCTAAGACTTCCTTATTTTCTATTCTCGGTTTGAATGGGTCTTTATCCACATTAAGAGATCTAACTACCATTAGGGTATTTAAAGGATGAGATTTATCCACATTGAATTTTTTCAGTATCTTCTTGGTATAGGTAGACCGGTGCACAAAAATTTCATTAAAAAAACGCCCTAGCTACAAGACTAATTAATATTTGGTTTTACCCAAACCTTTAATCTCAAACTCCGTCTTAATGTAGGAACTTGCTTTCTTTATGCCCTCCTTGGTTTCGATGATATTTAGATCATCAACGTAAACTGAGATGATATAGAATCCATTTTGGAACTTCTTTATTAACACACACAGACAATCATCATTATTGGAGTAACTGTTCTATAGGAGAAACTGACTCACCATATTCTCCCCAACTATTTTAACTAGTATAATGGCCTCTACAGTTTGATGCTATCATGTTGCAATTGGTTTTATTAGGATCAAGAGTTTTGAATCCTTCAGAGATTCATATAAATATTTGTATCCAGTTACCCACATAAAGATGAGGTCATCACATCCATCAACTGGATTGATAAGTTTATGCTAGCTGCATTAATATCAAATATTAGAATGATGATCCACTCATTACTAGAGAGTGGGTTTCATCGTAATTGATAACCAGTATTTGCGTGAACTCTTGTGCTACAAAACTCATTTTGTATCTCGCCACTGATTGTTCTCATTTCTGTTCTAGATGTAAATCCATTTAGATCCTACAGGAAATATTTTAGAATGTGTTTGGTCAACAGGACCGAATACTTTTCTTTTGTTAAGTGAGTGCAATTCTTCCTCGATTGATTTTGACACTCTGTCATTGTCGGCGTATTTTACGCCAAGGTACCCTCTCCACCACAGCTAAGTAAGACTACGTGGCAGCCTGGCGAGCTGGTGGGCGATCAGGCCCCACTCGCCCGGCGAGTAGCCCACGTGGCGGCCTGGTGAAAGGACCGATATGTCGCCTAGAGGGGGGGTGAATAGGCGAATTAAAATTTGCAATTAAATAAAATCACCCGAGGACCAAACCCGGACTGTCCGAGCAAATTGTCCGGATAGTCCGGAGTAAATGTCCGGATAGTCCGGATTAAATGTCCGGATAGTCCGGACAAGTGACCTCGAAATGAGTTTTTAAATCCTTGGAAATTTCTCAACAATCTAGCTGAATACAAATACTCTAAATGATGTCAGGTACCTGAAGAAAATATAGATCTAAAGCCAAACACAAAGATTAAGTAGATCGGGGCACCAAAAGATCCAATAACTACAAACCCTAGCACAAGCAAGTGAATAACACAAAGACAACGATTTTTTACCGAAGTTCGGATTCTTGAAGGGAATCCTACGTCTCCGTTGAGGAGGCACAAAGCCCGGGTCCCTCTTGACCCCTTTCCTACCGGTGTTGCACGAAGCACTTTCATGGGTCTTCTTCTTGCCCCTTTCCTTTGGAGGTGGGACTTGCCTTCACAAGCCACCGAGGCTCTCCACACGAAGTATTGGAGGCTCCCGGTGACTCCTTGCCGTCTAGGAGCCCTTCAAACTCCAAGAGTAACAAATACGCCGCGAAATCGACTTGGAGGATGAAACTTGTGCTCAAGAATCAAGTATGCAAGCTCAAAGCACTTGGATCCCCTCTTTTCTCCCCTAAGATTCAAAACAAATCAAAGATTCAAGGGAGAGGAAGAGGCTAGGGCTCAAGAGAGTGAGAGAGTAAGCTTGAGACTTGAATGCTGCAATGAATGAGGTGAGGTAACGGTTGGAAATGAAGTGAGGGCTTAAATAGGTCACCCAAAAATCCAACCGTTACACTTGTGCTGCGCAAACCCCGAAGTATCCGGACAAATAGTCCGGAGTGTCCGGACTTAACTTGGTTTGCATTCAACCGAGAGGGTGAGCCCGGAGTGTCCGGACAAAATCTCCGGATACTCCGGACCACCCCGGATACTCCAGACATTTTAACCCCGGAGTGTCCGGACTAAATGTCAGATACTCCGGACTTACGAGAAAACCAACCGAGGACCCTAGCTCGGAGTGTCCGGACTAAATGTCCGGATACTCCTGACTACTACTAGCTTGACCTCCTCGGCTCAGACCTCCTGGCCAGAGTACCCTATAAAAGGAAATGCACTGATTTTAAAATTCTTTTGAGATGCAATTTTCATTCTATGAGCACAAGCATATCCTAGAAGCGATTTTCCGTCGTATCCCCCTTTATAGAACGGCTATCCTTAGACTCAATAAAATAAAAGATTTACAACTAAGGTCTTGATGCCGTCTTTTCAAATTTTAATTTCGGTGGGGATCTCCAATCGCCTTTCCAACGATGATATCTTCTTGATCACTGCATAGAATCTCATTTACAACGTTAGTATACATAATTGTGTTGCCATAAATCACCAAAACTCTTTGAGGGGCCTAGATGCACTTTCAATCTCCCCCTTTTTGGTGAATTGATGACAACACAATCGAATTTGGATAAATTTGAAATGATAAAGTATTTGGAATACCAAATACACGAGGAAGCTCCCCCTAAACATGTGCATTGAAGGAATTTGAGATTAATATCAAATGCACATATTCTTTCGAAAATTTAGAATATTTAGAGAGCTCCCCCTAAGTGTTTGCTTTCGAGGGAATATGACAAGATAACCAATATTTGCATAAGTAAGAAGTATGACATGAGACATATAACATGATAACACAAGAAATATTGATATGAAACTAAAAGAGGTTCAACATCCAACAACCAATCGAGTTTAATGATAAGCAAATAAACGAATAGCTAAAGCACAACCAAACAAGCAAAGCAAGCACAAGATAACGCTCTCACCCCCTTTGGCATCAAGACACCAAAAAGGAAGGGTCTACGGCGATCAATCACTCGTCTCCTGAAGGCTCATAATCATCTTCCTCGCTGTCATCGCTGCTGCCACTGACGCTACGCCGGGGTGCTGAAGGCTGAAGTCCGAAGAGCTGCTGAGTAGCGGAATCAACTGTAGGTGCAACATCGGACTCCTCGGACTCACTGCTGGCGGGAATGTCCTCACCCTGCTGGCGGTGGTAGGCACGGAACTCCCGACGATGCTCACGAAGTTCGCGACGAGTCTCCTTGACTTGGGAGGAGACATCCTGGCATAAGCAGAACAGGCACTTAAGCATCCTCTTGATGGTGTCTCGACTGGTGACAGGAGAGCCAGGAGGAGAGACTCGCGCCGCTGACGCTGGAACTGGCGCAGGAGCTGGAGGAGGAGCAGAGGTGGAGGCTCGGGATGGACGACCCCGGGGGCGCTTCTCCATAGGAGCTGCAGGGGCTGCGGAAGCTGAAGGTGCACGGACCTTGTAGGAGAGGTGATCCACATCCTTGACAAAATCAAGACCCGTGACATGCTCAATGACAGCCATGATGAAAGGAGCATACCCGCAGCTGCTAGAGTGGCTCAAAGAGTTGTGGCGAATGGCCTCCCAAATGAAATCAACCACGTCAAAGCCATGAGTGCGCTCCACCAAATGATAAAGCAAGTTGCGCCCATAAGAACTGATCGCTGAAGCATCTTCCTCCTTGGGCCAAAGAGTGACCAAGCAACTGAGAAGAATTGCGAGCCTGAGCTTGAGACCCTTTATTGTGCCAACCATGAAGTGCTGAGAAGAGTCATACAAGTCTTCAAGCTGCTCAGGAGTCAATACCTTCTTGTCATGCAACTTTGCGTCACCATCAGCTGACCTTAGTCACAGAATTCTAGCGAAGGTCCTTTTGGTGGCCACATACCATAGCTTATCAGTCATGCACCATATGGCATCTTGCTTCTTGTCAAAGTACAGTGTGGCATAGAATTGCATAATTATCTCATCATTCCAAGAATGCATAAAACTCATAATGTCCTTCACCTTGTGACGCTCACAGATTTGGATGACTTCATCGAATACTGGATTTTGAGCTTCTGACATGTAGAGCCAGTCAATCCTCTTCATTTTCATCACAGAGCGCTCCATGGGAAGAAGGACTGACTCATAGAAATCAGAATGGAATCTATTCCAGAATCTCTTGTCAACATACTGATCTTGGTGAAATTCAAGTGGATCCTTATTCCTTTGAGCTACAATTGCTTTGCCCTTTCCAGAACCAACTCTATAATCAACCACACGAAGAGGCATCATCTGGCCTGGGTATCTCCATTGGGGCTGAAGCTTCTCAAGGGGCCCAATCGTCATTCTCGACTCTTGAAACCGCTTCTTCTTCTATTCTCGAGGCCTTGCATGGGCATCTGCGGGATGCTCTTCGGCTTGATGCTCTTCGGGAACAGCTTGAGCAGGAGATGGAGCAGCGGGAGGAGCGGTTAGGAGATTGGCTCGCCTTGGGGAATTTTCTTGACAGCGCGCCGGTGCCTCTTGGACGGGCTAGGCAACGGCGATGAAGGAGGTGAGTCAACAGGACGCTTGCCGGCCCCGGAACCTCCCTGGGAAGAAGCCATCTGAGGAGGAACAAAGATTGGAGTGTCAAAAGGTTCGAATGAAGACAACTTTCACAATTTAAATTTTTGGGCCGAGAGGTACAGCTCGGACACTCCGGACATTTAGTCCGGATTGTTCGGACAATTACTCCGGATACTCCGGGGATTTAGTCCGGAGTGTCCGGGTATAGTCCGGATACTCCGGATAAAATGCTCGGATAGTCCGGGTTGTACAGATTTCAACCCAAAAATCTAACTTGCAACTAATGTAGGATCTCTAAGAGCACATTCTAAGGTTTAAACAAGGAGATGAATGTACTCTAGCAAGGGAACCCTAATCCTAGGTAATCCAAGGATCAAGAGAAGATTAGGGCAAAAGAGATCATACCACAAGGAGGAATAACCAAAAAGATGAAGCGTCGAGTGGAGATCCTTCCCCAAGCCCTCCAAAGATGATCCGGAGACTCCGGAGGGCGAGGAACACGCCGGAGAAGAAAGGGAGACCGAGGGCGGCGGCTAGGGCGACTTTTTGAGGAGGAGTCGGTTGAGAAAAAAGGCAAAGGAGAGAGAAAAGGAACTCCCGCACGGGCTTAAATAGTCACAGCCATCAAAGTCCGGATACTCGGATCAGTCGGATCGTCCGGACAAATAGTCCGGACTATCCGGGCTGACTGCTCAAGATCCGACAGGAATTTTCAAGGAATTGAAGGGAATGATTGACTTGAAGCATTGAGAAAAGATATCCTTAAAGCCCTTTGCACTTATGCGACTAGCGAACATACAAGCAAACGATCCATAGTCACACGGCATTGAACCGGATCCGAAGATCGAATGATACAACCAACACAAAAAGATTAGAGGAAAGGAACAAATAAGCTTTTCTAAAACATTTTGCAAGCATCAATCAATGGCGTGCACCTTTCAAGCCAAATTGCGAGAATCAAGAATATTTAGCCCACTCCTCAATACGCAAAATCTCTTCTCATCAAGAGGCTTGGTGAATATATCGGCTAATTGATCATTTGTGCTCACATGCTGAATATCGATATCGCCTTTAGTGGAATGATCCCTTAGGAAATGGTGGCGAATATCGATATGCTTTGTACGGGAATGTTGGACGGGGTTGTTGGCAATTTTTATGGCGCTCTCATTGTCACACAAGAGTGGAACATGGTTATAGGTTAGGCCATAGTCATTTAGGGTTAGTCTCATCCAAAGCAATTGCGCACAACAACTCCGTGACTATGTATTCGCCGGTACAGAGATAGAGACTACGGAGTTTTGTTTCTTAGAGGACCAAGAGACAAGGGATCTACCTAAGAATTGACATGTTCCCGAGGTACTCTTCCTATCCACCTTACATCCGGCATAATCCGCATCGGAATACCCAACTAATTCAAAAGACGACCCTTTTGGATACCAAAGCCCGAAATGAGGAGTGTGCACTAAATATCTCAAGATTCTCTTTACGGCCACTATGTGGCACTCTTTAGGAGCAGCTTAAAAACGTGCACACATGCACACACTAAGCATAATATCGGGCCTAGATGCACAAAGATAGAGTAAAGAGCCGATCATCGAACGATATACCTTTTGGACGACCGGTTTACCTTCTTTGTCGAGGTCTAGATGCCCGTTGGCTTGCATTGGCGTCTTGATTGGCTTAGCATTCTCCATCCCAAACTTCTTGAGCATGTCCTTGATGTACTTGGTTTGGCATAAGAAAGTTCCTTCCTTGAGTTGTTTGACTTGAAATCCGAGGAAGAACTTCAACTCACCCATCATAGACATCTCGAATCTTTTGGTCATTATCCTGCTAAATTCCTTGCACAGATGTTCGTTAGTAGATCCAAATATAATGTCATCAACATATATTTGACAAACGAATAAATCATCATCAATATGTTTAGTAAAGAGTGTAGGGTCGGCCTTTCCGACTACAAAACCTTGACCGAGAAGGAAATCTCGAAGACATTCGAACCACGCTCTCGGTGCTTGCTTAAGTCCGTAGAGGGCTTTGTGAAGGAAGTAGACGTGGTCCGGATGGTTTGGGTCTTCGAATCCGGGTGGTTGCTCAACATAGACCATCTCGGAGAGTAGTCCATTTAAGAAAGCGCTTTTTACGTCCATTTGATACAACTTAAAATCATGGTGAGTAGCAAAAGCAAGTAATATTCTGATTGATTAAAGCCTAGCTACTGGAGCGTATGTTTCATCGAAATCCAAACCTTCTATTTGCGTGAAGCCTTGAGCAACTAACCGGGCTTTATTCCTTGTCACTATTCCGTTCTCATCTTGCTTGTTTCGAAATACCCATTTGGTTCCAATCACATTTTGCTTGGGCCTTTCGACAAGCTTCCATACTTGGTTCCGTTCGAAGTTATTCAACTCCTCTTGTATGGCCATCACCCAATCCGGATCTTGGAGTGCTTCCTCTACCTTAAGTGGTTCAAGAGAAGACACAAAGGAGTAAAATTCACAAAAATTTGCAACTCAAGATCGAGTAGATACTCCCTTGTTGATGTCTCCAAGGATATTGTCGATGGGATGGTCTCGTTGCACGCTTTGATGCACTCTCGGATGAGGAACGGTTGCATTTAAGCGTTGAATTGGGCTTCCATCATCTTGTGAGGGGTTCGAGCCATCTTGTGCTTGAATGGATGAGGAAGGAGCACTATGTGGGGCATTGCAGTCCGGAATATCCGGGGTTAAGTCCGGACACTCCGGAGATTTAGTCCGGATACTCCGGACATTATCCCGGACACTCCGAGTTGGGGTGCTCGGGATTGCATCCTGCTCCACCGGTTTCACCTCCCCAATAGCTAATTTCTTGATTGCTTCGCATGGAGGTTCTTCCCTATCAATTACGTCACAATTAGCTTGTTCTACTTGAGAACCGTTAGTTTCATCAAATGTTACGTCACGCGAGATTTCAACTACACCGGTGGTGTTATTGAAAACCCGATATGCGTAAGCATTTGATCCATAACCAAGTAAAAATCCTTCATCTACTTTAGGAGCAAATTTATAAGACTTAGCTCTCTTGTTGAGGATGTAGCATTTACTCCCAAAGACTCAGAAGTAGGATACATTTGGCTTCTTGCCGGTGAGAAGCTCGTACGCCGTCTTCTTCAGAATCTTGTGAAGATATAGCCGGTTGGAGCTGTGACACGCGGTGTTGATGGCCTCCGCCCAGAATATGTCGGAGACCTTGTACTCATCAAGCATCGTGCGCGCCATCTCGATGAGGGTTCGATTCTTCCTCTCGGCTACCCCATTCTGTTGAGGGGAATAAGGAGCCGAGAACTCGTGCTTGATGCCTTCTTCATCGAGATACTCCTCAACACCGGTATTCTTGAATTCGGTGCCGTTGTCGCTCCAAATTCTCTTGATCTTCACTTCGAACTCATTTTGAGCCCTTCTCATGAACTTCTTCAAAGATCCTTGGGCTTCACTTTTATCATGCAAGAAAAACACCCACGTAAAGCGAGAGAAGTCATCAACAATAACCAAACCATACTTGTTTCCTCCAATGCTTATATAAGCAATCGGGCCGAACAAATCCATGTGAAGCATCTCCAACGGCCTTGAGGTGGTCATCACGTTCTTCGCGGGATGAGAGGCTCCAACTTTTTTCCCGACTTGGCACGCGCTACACACCCTATCTTTCTCGAAGACAATATTTGTCAGTCCAAGGATGTGATTGCCTTTAAAGAGTTTGTGAAGGTTCCTCATACCAACATGGGCAAGCCGGCGATGCCATAGCCAACCCATGCTAGATTTAGCCATAAGACATGTTTCAAGGTTAATTCTATCCGTAGTGAAATCTACAAGATAGAGATTCCCTTTCAAACGTCCCTTAACGGCTACTGAACCATCATCCCTCTTAACGACATCCACACCCTTATCACTAAACACACAATTGTAGCCCGCTTCACATAATTGAGCAACGGACAACAAATTGTAGCTTAGTGATTCAACAAGCAAAACGTTATTTATATGGAAATCATTGGTAATTAGGATCTTTCCTAAACCTACCACTTCACCTTTTCCATTATCGCCAAAGATGATGCTTTCACTATTCGATCCATTGGCTTCCAAATGTGCGAACATTGCCCTTTCTCCGGTCATATGATGTGTACATCCGCTATCCAAGATCCAACTTGATCCACCGGAGATGTAGGCCTACAAAAAGAAATTTAGTTTTTGCTCTTTGGTACCCAAACTTGTTTAGGTCCGCGCACGTTAGTGACGAGAGATTTGGGAACCCAAATAGATCGCACATTAGAGACACTTTTGGTCTTACCCCCAATGTGACAAGCAACTACACGACCACAGTTAGTCCTCTTAAGTACATAGGATGCAAAGAAAGTAGAATGAGTTTTGTACTTGGAGTTTTCCTTGCTCTTAACAAATTGAATGGGCTTGTTTAAAGGAGCAATACTTCATAGTATTACAATATTACTTTTGAAGTCCATTTTCCTTTGAGCCTTTCTCATATGGGGTTAGTAGAAGGTAACATCTAGAAGAATAATGAAGAATTGTTAATGGTTGAAGTTATCGGAGGGCTATTCTTGAGATCAACAAGCTTCAACTCAAGAGCCTTGCAAGCGTCCATTGCCTTAGCAAGTTCCTCTTCAAGTGAAGCGTTGGTGATCTCGAGACTAGACACCTCGGATTTGGTCAATTTTGAGTTCTTAACTAATTCCTCATTTTTCTCTTTTTCAAAAGATAAGCTCTTCTCTAGCTCACGATTTTTCTCCTTTTCGAGGATAAGCAAATCCTCTTGAGCCTCGAGAGTAACTTCCTTTTGTTCTATAACTTCCTCCAATTTTTCAATATCTTTGAGAAGCAAATTTAACTTATGAATGTCGAAGTTTTTCATGGATTTTAGCATAGAGTCAACATCGTCATCACTATCACTATCGCACTCATCTAGACAATCATTAACAATGGAGGGAGTGGAGTCTTTTGATGATACCTTGTGCCCCTTTGCCATAAGGCACATTAGAGCGTTGTCGTCGTCATCGCTCAAGTTGTCGAAGAGGCTCTTCGACGTTGTTGAGGTGGTAGGCACGGCGATGGCGACGGAGGCAATTCCTCCTTCCTCGTCGGACTCGGAGCTTGAGTCGGAATCGGAGTTTGAATCCCACTCTTCTCCAATATGCGCTTGTCCCTTGTGCTTGTAGTGCTTGAATTTCTTACTCTTTTCTTTGTCTTTGCCCCGGTATTTGTCTTTCTTGTGAGGCTTCTCATCTTTGCTCTCCTTGTGCGGACACTCGGCAATAAAGTGGCCGGTTTCACCGCATTCATAGCATCTTCGAGTAGAATGTCTACCCTTTGATTTTCTTCCAAAACTCTTCGATTGACCTCCTTGTCTGAAGTTCTTCTTCTTGAAGAATTTGTTGAACCTTCTCACGAATAGAGCCATATCCTCATTTGTCAGCGGACCACATGACTCTTCATCTTCACTTGAGTTCTCTTCTGCTTGGCGCACTACCTTGACGGCCTTGAGGGCAATGCCTTTCTTTTTGCCCGACTTGAGTTCTTCAACAACCTCAGCTTCCTTCACCATCATCTCGTCCATCATGAGCCGACCAATGACATCATGAGGTGTCAAAGTGTCGAAGTTGGGCCGGTCTCGGATTAATTGAACAAGATTGCGGTTGGTAGGAGTGATCACACGAAGAATTATCTTCACCACGGCCTTGTCCGTGAGATCGGTGCATCAAGACCCTTGGCTTGATTTACAAAGACATTAATCGGTCAAACATTTTGTTGTAGGACTTTCCTTCTTCCAATGTGAACCGGCTTAGCTCACCAATAATGAGCTCTATCTTCGATTCGCGGACACTTGAGACTCCTTCATGACTGACTAGGAGTCTATCCCAAATAGCCTTTGCTTCCTCGAGTCCGTCGACTCGGTTGAACTCAGAATCACTCAATGCGTTGAACAAGGCGTTGACTGCCAAATCATTGAAGTGTTGATCTTTATCTTCTACGGGAGTAAGGTTGTTCGGATCAACGGGCTTGAAACCTGTTTGCACAATCTTCCAAATAGAAGGGTGAAGCGATCTCAAGTGCATCTTCATCTTATGTTTCCATGCGGCATAGTGAGTGCCATCGAAATGAGGCGCTCGACCGGAGGGCACGGAGACATAAGATGAGGAGCTTGAGACACCAAGAGAGGAATAATCAAATGGAATAGCAACCCCAATACCGGAGCCCGTGCCCTTATCTTGGTCATGGGCTTCGGTATTCTTATCTTCTTGCGACATATTGATTCTCCTAGCGGTTAAGCCAAATTACGGAGATTTGGCTCTGATACCAATTGAAAGGACCGATATGTCGCCTAGAGGGGGGTGAATAGGCGAATTAAAATTTGCAATTAAATAAAATCACCCGAGGACCAAACCCGGACTGTCCGAGCAAATTGTCCGGATAGTCCGGAGTAAATGTCCGGATAGTCCGGACAAGTGACCTCGAAATGAGTTTTTAAATCCTTGCAAATTTCTCAACAATCTAGCTGAATACAAATACTCTAAATGATGTCGGTGCACAAGAAAATATAGATCTAAAGCCAAACACAAAGATTAAGTAGATCGGGCACCAAAAGATCCAATAACTACAAACCCTAGCACAAGCAAGTGAATAACACAAAGACAACGATTTTTACGAAGTTCGGATTCTTGAAGGAATCCTCGTCTCCGTTGAGGAGGCACAAAGCCCGGTCCCTCTTGACCCCTTTCCTCCGGTGTTGCCTGAAGCACTTTCATGGGTCTTCTTCTTGCCCTTTCCTTTGGAGGCGGACTTGCCTTCACAAACAATCGAGGCTCTCCACACGAAGTATTGGAGGCTCCGGTGACTCCTTGCCGTCTAGGAGCCCTTCAAACTCCAAGAGTAACAAATATGCCGCGAAATCGACTTGGAGGATGAAACTTGTGCTCAAGAATCAAGTATGCAAGCTCAAAGCACTTGGATCCCCTCTTTTCTCCCCTAAGATTCAAAACAAATCAAAGATTCAAGGGGGAGGAAGAGTCTAGGGCTCAAGAGAGTGAGAGAGTAAGCTTGAGACTTGAATGCTGCAATGAATAAGGTGAGGTAACGGTTGGAAATGAAGTGAGGGCTTAAATAGGTCACCCAAAAATCCAACCGTTACACTTGTGCTGCGCAAACCCCGGAGTATCCGGAC